>CM067359.1:2794946-3469946 GCA_034401795.1 Chaetoderma sp. LZ-2023a
GGGGCAATCTAAAAATAGATGTCTGTCTTTTCGAGAATACACTCGAGGAGATGTCGCGAGATATGAATGATAGGTGAGGTCGCAATCTAAACATAGAGCTGTAGCTTCTTGCCATGCCGAGAATACATTATCTCACTCCCGTTAGCATAGGAGATCTCGCGAGAGCACAAATGGCGAGGTCGAACTTGCGAGTCAAGATTTTTTCGAGTTGAGTCCTTTAAAAAACCCGTTCGGGAATTGTTAATCGGTACCAACTTAAACCGTTGGCGAGTCCTACTCGGAAATTTCAGAGTATGTGAAATATCATCTACCTCGCTCGATAGGTATCGGGATGTTTTGTACCAATCAATCAATCAATCAATTATATTTATTGACAAATCCAACATGTGGACATATGTCCAGTTACAGACAGTATATGATAAAATATATAATATAGTATAATATGATATGATATATAATATGTACATATAATATATAGAAACTGGGTATGCACCCATGTTTCAGAGAGTGGGTTAAAGGTAGGCCTATATTAACTAATTTTAGTTGTTGTTGCTGTTGTTTAGCCCCATTCCTCTCTGCAAGGTCCATCAAACCAAAACATCACTACCCAGATAACATTCCACATGGGACCCATATGGGACCCATATGGGTTCCAATATGGGCCCATATGTGTTAGTCAATATGGGCCCATGCCGTTTCTGCACCCAAGGCCCATATGAGCCCCATATGGGACCCTTATCAGGGCCGATTTTACAATATGCACATCTGGGCAAACCCATATGGGGACAATCTGGGACCCATGTGGTTACAAACATCTGGGATTCATCTGGGCGAGCTCATATGGGACCCATATGGGACCCATGTAGTTACAACAATCTGGGATTCATCTGGCCTGAACTGGTCATTGCCAGGTTATCATTTATATTTTATCCCAAACCCTGAATTCCCAGTAAAATTGGTTTCAAAATATCCAATTGACCGTGTCAAATAGGAAACATACAATTCAGATATGCATAATTAAGTAAACCCATATATTTGAGTTTATTGTTTTTGGGGCTGATCTGACTGGGTGATGTTGCTGCCATAGGCAGCAATGGTTCCCAGTCAAATTAGATTCAAAATCTTCAAATGACTGCTGATTAAACTGTAAAGACACATCTAAGACATACAATTCTGATATGCATAATTAAGCAAAAGCTTATATTTGAACTTACTTTGTCATTGCCAGACTATCATTTATATTTTACTCCAAACCCTGAATTCCCAGTCAAATTGGTTTCAAAATACCCAAGTGACTGTATTAAATTGGAAATGCATATAAGTCAGTTCCTTATAATTTAGCAAAAGCTTATATTTGAACTGGTCATTATTTGTTATTGTGTGCTGCCAGGTTATCTTCAATATTTACTTTAAAAATGTTATATTTTGTTTCAAAATATCTCTTAATTCTTGGGGTGAGTTAACTGGGAGCTGTTGCTGCATATGAGACTAACAGCTGCCATTCAAATTAGATTCAAAATTTTCAACATACATTATTAAACCAAAAAGATATACAACTCCGATCTATGTATAATTAAACAAAAGCTTATATTTGAACTTGTCATTATTTTTTGGCTGTGTGCTGCCGGATTAGCATGTATATTTTACTGCAAAGCCTGAATTCCTAGTCAAATTGGTTTCAAAATATTCAATTGACTGATTATTAAATAGGAAACACATACAATTCAGATATAATTAAGTAAATGCACATATTTGAATTTATTAATTTTGGTGGAATGATCTTACTGGGTACTGTTGTCGCTCCCAGTCAAATTAGATTCAAAATGTTCAACTGACAGCTGAATAAACCGAAAAGGCATACAATGTATATGTATAATTAAGCAAAAGATAATATTTGAACTTGTCATTATTCTGTCATTGTGTGCTGCCAGGTTATCATTTATATTTTACAGCAAACCCTGAATTCCCAGTCAAATTGGTTTCAAAATATTCAATTGACTGTGTATCAAATAGGAAACACATGCAATTTAGATTTGTATAATTAAGCAATCCCATATATTTGAATTTATTATTCTCGGGGCTGATCTGACTGGATGCTATTGCTGCCTATCAATCGCCTCCAGTGAAATTGGATCCAAAATGTTCAACTGACTGCTGATTAAACTGTAAAGACAAAGTTAAGACATACATTTCTGTTATCTATAATTAAGCAAAAGCTTATATTTGAACTTATCATTATTGTGTCATTGCCAGGTTATTATGTATATTTTGCCTCAAAACCTGAATTCCCAGTCAAATTGGTTTCAAAATATCGAACTGACTTTATTAAATTGGAAACACATATAAATCAGATATTTATAATTAAGCAAAAGCTTACGTATGAACTCGCCATTGTGTGCTACCAGGTTATCATCTATATTTTACCACAAACCCAGAATTGCCCCGTGAAATTGGTTTCAAAATATTCAACTGACTACTAAATAGGGAACACATACAATTTGTACACTTAACAGAATTCAATGTCCATGATTTATCTAGATACGTAATTTATTACGCACTTTGATAACAACGTCGTATTCCCAAGTGACAAACTGATCTGACCAATCCATTACTGTCAAACACATATATATCACGCCACGTGGATTCATGTAAAGCAACACTGGGAAAATCTAAATGAAAATGCGTTTTCAAGTTCTCTTCAAAATTCAGCTTGACCTGTCATGTATTATTTTATGCTATTTTCCTTGCAAATATATTCTCTGTTTTCAAGCATTGAAATGTAACGGCTGAAGAGCGTTTAACTACAGCACTTGAGTAAACACCTATATGGTAACAATAAGCAATATTATAATTATAATTCCTATGTTAACCCACATGGATTCTCATCCAGCTGTTCACTGCGATGAATATTATATATGCAGCAGCCTGTTTGCCTGTGATGCCGATTAACTGGAAGGTATGATGCTTTTTAATCAATGTGGAAGCTTCCAGTAACCTAGTATCAGTAGCCTCAACAATGTACTTTAACATGATTATCCTCCTCAAGCCTAACATATAAATATGAATATAGTAACCAATCTCCTCCTCTAAATCCAAACCTAAAACTGCTGTTTATCCACAGAAACTGGTGTTAATCACCTATAACTGCCCAAAACCTTGTTTGTATGTATGTATTTGTATTGTTTGTTTTGTTTGTTTCCATATACCAGTCAAGTTTCCCTGCATATCTTGTAGCACACCAGTCAAGACCAACCAGCGTGCAATACTCTGCGATTGTTGTGGCAACTGGGTGCACCTAACTTGCTCCAAACTAACCATATCTGATTAGTTACCAATTATTAGAAAATACTGAAGAGCCATGAAAAATCAAAGAATAAAATTATCTGTGTCACATACAGACCTCCTGCAAGTGACTATGATAAATTTATTAAAACCCTAGACATTTTTTTTTTTTAAATTCAATATGAAAATAAAGCAGCCTATATATTGGGAGATTTTAACATTGATTTATTGAAACAAAATAATTTCTATACCCAGGATTTTTTTAACTTACTAAAAACATTTGGATTCCATCCATCTATATCAAAACCAACAAGAATCACTGAGTTCACAGCTACTGTTATTGACAACATTTTCTCGAATGCCTCTGTAAGCACCAAGAACCAAGCAGGTATTTTCGTTGTGGACATTTCAGACCATCTACCTATTTATTATGTGGAGAAGGAAAAAATAATACAAAAATCATTCATAAAGGAAGAAATAACATGCAGAGATTTTAGAAATGATAACATAGAAAAATTTTAAATGAATATGGCAAATATAAACTGGAATCAGATAATAGAGCGCCAGACATGTGAAGATGCTTACAACGCATTCCATACTCTTTGCACTAACATTTATGAATCAAGCTTTCCACTAAAAAAACTTAAAAAGTTTAAACAAAACCCTACTAAACCCTGGTTGGCAACAGGATTGATAGCTGCCTGTCATAAGAAGAATAAGATGTATTTAAATTTTATAAAATTTCCAACAAGAAATAATGAATAATGGTGCACAATTTAAAAAGTACAGAAACAGATTAAATCAGATAATCAGGACGGCAAAGATAAACTATTATCATTATAAATTTGAAGAGCAAAAGAACAATATAAAAGAAACATGGAAATTAATAAAAACACTATTAAATAAAAAGAAAAGCAGTTCAGAAACATCCCGGTTCATTTATAGTAATACAATTATAACTGACAAAAAAGAAATTGCGGATAAATTTAATGAATACTTTATAAATATTGGGCCTAATTTATCTTTAAAAAATACAGACCAGTCCTGGAATAAATGTGCAAGACTATCGGACAGGCGACTACCAATCGTCAATGTTCCTCACCCCTACTGACAATGAAGAAATTTACCAAATCTTAATGAAAATTAACCCAACTAAGAGTGCCGGCATTGGTAACTTTAAATGGAAAATCTTTAAAAACTGTGCTAGAGAAATACTAACTCCACTGAATCACATCTGCAATCTATCATTTTCACAGGGTATATTTCCATCCCGATTAAAAACTGTATGCGTAACACATGTATTCAAAGCTAAAGACCCATCTGATTTTACTAACTATAGGCCAGTCTCAGTACTTCCGCTTTTCTCTAAACTTCTGGAAAGATTATACTACAATAGAACTATAAAATATCTTATTAAAAACTCTATGATCTATGAATCCCAGTACGGCTTCAGACAAAAACACTCTACCATGCTTGCCATTGTGGATATGCTTGAAAAAATAACCACATCCCTTGAGAGAAACTCTAGGTGTATTCTTGGACCTCTCCAAAGCATTCGATACTATTGATCATGAAATATTACTTTAAAAACTAGCCCACTATGGAATTAGGGGCATTGCATTAAATGGGATATATAGCTATTTAACTAACAGAACACAATGTGTAAAATTCAGTGGGGCCATATCAGGAGACAGGAAATTAGTCTGTGACGTTCCACAAGGATCAATTCTTGGACCTCTGTTGTTATTATTATAGATGAATGACTACCCAAAGCATGTAATCACCTCTCACTAATATTGTTTGCGGATGATACCAATGCCTTTTGTAGTCACAAGGACTTAGACACTGTATACAAGTATGTAAATAATGAAATGAAAAAAATCATAGACTGGTTTAAAGTGAATAAATTATCTCTGAATGTCGATAAAACTAACTATATACTTTTCACAAAATCTAAGAATTAAAAAAAAAATAGCTCTCCCCAAAATGCATGTAAATAATCAAGAAATTCACGAAGCACAATATGTCAAATTTCTCGGCGGCTATCTGGATAAAAGCTTGACCTGGAAGAAGCAAATAGAAATAGTGAGATCCAAGGTAGCAAAGAACATCGGTATCATGCACAGACGTAAGCCATATCTTCCCCTTAATATTCTAAAACCTCTATATTGTACACTGATCCTTCCACATATCACATATTGCAATGTAATGTGGACTAACACGCATAAAACTAAACTTGCACATCTAAAATCACTACAAAAGCAGGCAATCAAATTATTCGTACAGCCAGCAGAGGGCCAGGATGTCTTTAAAACCGAAAAAATGCTAAAACTTGAAGACATTGGAGCTGTCCAACTATACACTATCTTAAGGGACTACCATAATGGCAATCTACCCTCCTCATTATCAAACCTTTTTAGGAACAACTCCGATATACACTCGCACAACACACGAACTAAGAATAATTTACACCAAACCTATTACAAAACAATGACAGCTACACAAAAACCATCTCACCAAGCAATACAACTCTGGAACAACACAGATATAAATATACGCACACAAATTCTTACACAAAGCTCTTTTAAACAAAATATTTAAAAAAAATAATCTTAGAAAGATACTAAAAATCCAAACCAATGACATGAATGCAGAAGTCACCGCCATGGCAGTACAAAAACAAGTATGTTGCCAGGATAACAACTAGAATATAAAATACACATCTGCAATAATAATAATGCATCCGTAATTGTTGATGTGGATGATGCAGTTGTGTATAATAATAATAATAATAATAATGCACCAATAAATGTTGATACAAATTAGGTCGCATTGCTATATATGACAAAAACAATAATAATAATAATAATAATAATAATAATAATAATAATAATAATAATAATGCACCAAGAAATGTTGATACAAATTAGGTCGCATTGCTATATATGACAATAATAATAATAATAATAATAATAATAATAATAATAATAATAATGCTGCACCAAGAAATGTTGATATAAATTAGGCCGTATTGTTATATATGACAATAATAATAATAATAATAATAATAATAATAATAATAATATTGTAAACAAGATATGCATGTGTTTTCCCCATTCCCATGTGTGTGTGCGTGCGTGCATGCATGCGTGCGTGCATGCATGCGTGCGTGCGTGCGTGCGTGCGTGCGTGCGTTAATTGTCTATTGTCTTAAATGTATGCATGTAAATATTATATTATCTTCACCCATGATCCAACTATCACTGAATTATATGTTTATTATATGTTAAATGTAAGGGGTCCACCGCTGTATAGGCTCAGCCTTTGGTGGACTGCCTGTTGTGTTAATATAAAATCTATGTGTTATATGAAAATAAATAATTTTGAATCTTGAATCTTGAATGCGTGTGCGCTTCTACGAAGCTTAGTAATATTTCTGCGCTTGTTAAAGTTCTTTTCCATTAGAAGTTAATTTTCAGTAAACAAATTATTTTTGAAAAGTTTTTAGGTCCTCAATTTAGAGCCTGAGCAAGATGTTGGTTTGGGGTCACTGTTGATAACTTCTAACCAGTTAGTGTAGTAATTTTTCCCAGCAGCTATCTTCAGGCTTGAGATAGAGCTATTATTGTGTTTGGAACCTCGATTATACCATGTTTCAATACAACCAAAATTTGCCCAACGGTCTTTAATATGGATGGCCCAGTTAGCCATTTTACAATCAGATGAGTATGAGTCTAAGTATGATTGGTAAACTAGTGATGATGATTTCATTTTAAAGAGTCGTAACCAGTATTTAGCGGATCTGGGCAGCAGAGTCACAAGGATAGCATACTGTCCAAGTTCAGCTCTTCCAGCTGTGTTGGTAGCTTTTCTATTAACACCGAGAATATACTTCCAGAAGTTTATTAGTACCTTTTCGGCCGTGACCCTGTCACTGATACCTATCAGATTACGTTCATTGAATCCATTAATATAGAATGGAGCCAAGACCTGACAGCAGTAACTGATAATTGGATTGATTAGAGTCTGAAGCAATTTAATCACAACTGGTATATTGTCGGGACATTTAGAGCTTTGGGTTTGAACATGGATTTCAATGCCTGATCTTTAAGCCTCTCGCATGCATCGTTAAATTTACCCGATGACTTAAAGACAATGCCTAAATAACAATAAGATTGGACAATTTCTCCTGTGGACGATTTATAAGTAAAGTTGAATCGCTTGATGACATTACCACCTTTTTTTTAAATTATTAATTTTGTTTTGGATTGATTAACAGTGAGCTTCCACTCGTCGCAATAATCACTTAGTTTGTTAAGAGCTCTTTGTAATCCAATTGAACTTTGGGACATAATGGCAAGATCATCTGCAACATCAGACAATTGAAACACGTATCATGTAGAGTTACAGGGTTACAACTTTCATCGAAAATGGCTGGAAGGTCACTAATAAAAATGTTAAACTAGAGAGGACTCAGTACACGCCCCTGTTTAACACCGACAGTTGAAGAGATAAAATTACTACAAACATGTTCCAGTTTTACTGCATACTGGACATTCGAGTGCATATTCTCAATTAGGTTCGGGAAATTGCCACCAATTCCAGCTTGTAGAAGTTTACAGATTAGAGCTTTTCTTGATACTGTGTCAAAGGCAGCTTTGAAGTCAACAAAACAAAAGAAAATATATTGCTTCTAGAGTTTGTTGACGTATTCATCTATGATTGATTTTAGCGTAAGTACATGGTCAGCTGTTTGTGAGTTTACCCTATACCCGATCTGACATTCTGGAATAAGGTTGGTTGCATCGGCAAATTTGAGAAGCCTATTATGCAATACACTGCAGAATAATCTGCAAAGGTTACTTCCGACAGCGATACCCCTATAGTTGTCTGGTTTGAACATGCCCCCCCCCCCTTGTGAATAGGGGTTAAAGAGTTACATCGCCACAAGTTTGGAAAATCGCCAGGCAACAGGATTTGATTAAAATGTTTCTCCAAAGTTGGAAGGAGCTCATTGTGACCAGCCTTTATATTTTATTTAACACTAGGTCAAATTCACATGCCTTACCAGTTTTTAATTTGGAAATAGCCTGTGAGATCTCGCTGGCACTTATTTTGAAGTTAAGCTCATCAAATATTGTGTATTTGTTGGCTGAAATATAATTATCCATGTTGCTTTCAAGGATATGGTCTAGATTGTGGGGTATGTTATTTAGGGGGCTATTGAAATGTACTACCCAATCTGTATAGGAGGTTGGGGTTGTCTTTCTTTTTGTTTCAAAATCTTTAAGGCTATCAAAAAGTTTCCAGTATGCTTGAGGCTTCCTAGAGATTCCAGTTGGTTAAGGATTTGTTGTTTATATAATAGTTTCTTATTTGAAGCCAACTTCCTAAAAAAATTTCCTTTCAGCCGAAAACCACTCAGAAGATGTTTATTTAGTGGATACTTCCTGAGTTCTTGTCCTAACCGTTTTAGGTCCTGGTGGAGTATTTTGCAATAATTGTCTAACCATTACTTCTCGATTTTAGCTTTTTTGGTACTCTTCTTGTGGTGTGCTTGTGGGATGTGTGCGATTTTAGCAGCACTAATAATGACATCGGTAACTGAGTTTGCCAATGAGTTGGTACAGCAATTGTAATGTGATGATAATATTTCCATAATTTTAGTTTTAATTTCTGGTTTAGTAACGGCTTGCATATATTTAATTTCACATATCTTGGTCTACATAAATTTGGGTATGGGTGGGTTGGGGGTGTCCTTGTGTACAGAGACATGTGTGTGCAGTGCAGTACTTAGAACTGAAGACAGCATACAGTGGATTGAAAAGTTTGTAATGGTGTGTGTATAGAAACATTCAACATTATTCAGAAAGTATGTAGAAGTTATCATGTAGTCAATCAAACTTGGATTGCCCCGATAACTAAAGCAGGTACAGTAGCCAAAGTAATCACCCAAGCTTCTACCATTCAGAATACGGACATTAGCAGATTTACACAGGGCTAATAGGAGTTCCCCATGCTTATCAACAGATTGTGGGCCTTGGTTATTTCTCGGTAAAGCAGAGTCACAGACATAATTAGGTTGTAAGCCTGCAAGTGGGGAGTCCTCGTCATTACAATAGTCATGGTCACGAGCTGTACGGGCATTGAAGTCTCCACAGATAAAACAGTTTCCTAGTTTACAATAGTGGGCAATGCCGCTCTCTAGTAGTCCAAAGAGATCCTCTTCACTGTCAAAAAATTTAGAGCTTACTGGACTAATATATACTACCAGATCTAGTTCGTCCCCAGAACGTTTCGTGCCATGCCAACTTGTCCCGGGTAGTTAAATGCTGCATGCATGGTTACCTCATTTTCAGGGTGTGTGGCAAGAAATATCGAGCACACGTGGGCAACCTATTTCTGACGACTGTCTGGATAAAAGCAGTAATAAATGATGAAACAGTGCACCCTGGGATTCAGCAAAGTATATGTTGTTATGTAATGTTATGTTCGTATAATCCGCCTCTTGATAAATGAGAATGGTGGAGCACCCACCGTAGCGGTAATAGTTAAAATTGGATAATAACCAAACGAAAACAGAATAAAAGCAAATAATAAACAGGGGAAAATTAAATAAACAAGTACAGAATAAAACAACACCCTAAAACTAGGTAGAGTGGTTGAACAAGAGCAATATAAAATTCTAACATTAAGACACATTTTTAAGGATTTATCATAAGTTTAAAACATATTTGAGTTAAAATAAAGCACAAACATACTATTTGATGCTTTAGTAGAATAAAAGCGCTAAGGCATTAATCGATTTTAACAAAACACAAAAAGGTTTAGATGTCCAAAAAGAAGTCCATAATTAATTGGTTGATTTATTACACGCTTATATCTATACTAAAAAGAAGATCGTCAATTTCATCTGCTACATCAGGTAGTGCCAAGAAAAACCCTAGGTGAACCACGTGAGATGTCATACGTTCCCCTCGAACCAGGCATCCCAAGCGCCTAGGGGATGTGTGGAATGGCCATAGTAATTCAACACAACACCCGCAGAAGCATTGCTGAATTTATTGTGAGAAGCATTATAGGCATAGGCTAATCATCCTGATATGGTGTTGAGAATATGAACTCTGCTGCAGTGTATGTTGTAATAGCGTTGTCAGCTAAGTAGTTCAACATTATACGGTCAGAATTATATGGTACTATCCCACAGGTGGGCAATGTAGTACAGTCTATAATAAGTTGAGTAAGTAGGATAGGTTTACTACTAATGGTATCCCAGTGGTGGTAACCACAGCATTCGGTCACTGCAGATTTTATACATTGTAAAGTGTTTCCTATAGTTATGCAGAGTTCTGTTTTGATTAAATCTGCTTAGCTTTGACTGTACAATTTATGTTCCAGTTAAGAAGCGAGCTTTAATGGCTCCTCTCTTTACATCCTTGGCATTGTGGTCAGTGCTGCTAACAGATAAATGTTGACAGCCAATTGAGATATCACCAGTATTACTGTAGGCTAGAGAGCTGTTGTACTCACAGTCGCTCAATAGTGTTTGAGTCCAGAATGTATTGATTGCTGTTTTGACAATAGACTTCCAATTCTCCTTTGTTGGCACAGCAGCTATCAGTTTATATATGTTTGGGAGATCATATTCTTGAAGGAGATGTTTGATTTTAATGAACCAGCTGTTAGAATCATGTTCCTTCATTATCATCTGTCTTATCATAATGTTGGTTAGCGCTTTATTGTTACTTGTCAATATGTTGCCCAGTAGTGACAGCTGTAGTTCAGCCAAAGATTTTATTTGCGTATAGTGCATATGCGGCTGTGTCTCGGCGTAGAATTTGTTAGCTCTTGATTTACCATGGTTTGAAGGTGATCGCAGCTTAATACATCAACAGAAAGCAACAAAACATGTGAATTTTCATCACCTGCAATAAGAGGGAGATTTTTTCAGTGATTAGTTGGAAGAATTTGGCCTTTTTTAATCAGCAACAGTAGATACTAGCGTCTGTAGCAACAGTGACGTCATCATCCGGGTAACGATTGGAAAATAAACAAGATGGCTGCTGATATAATTAAACGCAATTCTTGAGGAAATTCTATCAAAGAAGCCCAAAGTCCCGTGATTGTCCAGGTAGAGGCTAATCAAAGCAAAGAACCTGAGGTAAGTGATGTTTTTATGACACTAAACTGGGGGAAGAGGATGAAAATAGTAATGTCTGCAGAAACTGTAAGTGTGAAGTGAAGGATAATGAGAAAGCACTTGACTGTGATATCTGTGTTTCGTGGTCCCATGTTGGTCAACACTGCCAGAATGTCCCCAGTGAGATTTATGAGAGTATTAACAAAGGACTATCCAAACAGTTGCACTGGTATTGCAGTTACTGTAATAAAGGAGCAACCAATATCTTACATCTGATCAATAAGGTGGCTGCCCAATTGACGAACAGTATAGAGAGTGCAAAAAGGACTGTTGAGCAGAATGACAAAGCCATTCACGTGAAGGTAAATTCTGAGGCGTTACGGCTACAAAAGGGGCAGATGACAAAGAGGAGAGGTTGCAGATTCTCGAGAAGAAAGCGGCAGAGAAGATAGTAGTGGAGGGTGAGGAGAAGAGTGAACATCTTGACAAGCTTGAGAAGAAATTGCTGTGGTTGAAGAAAGCATGCACAAAATGGTTACCTCTAATAAATCTACAGACACACGAAGCGAAGAAGTTGAATCAAAAATGAAGCAGATGCTGGAAGAAGAGGCTAGAAAACAAAACATAATAATACATAGAGCTAGAGAGAGCACAGCCACTGACCCTAAGACGAGGCGGGACGAAGATATTAAATTTGTACTAGACCTCTGCAAGGGACCGCTGGAGATGGAAAGCTTCAGCAGTGAGAACATAACAAGGGCAGTTAGATTGGGCAAGCCTAGGGAAAATCAGCAGGCCAGACCATTATTCATCACGTTAGAATCAACTGTTACTAAGACACGATTGTTGAGAAGCACATACAAACTGAAGGAGGCAGCAGAACCCTTTTCCGCAGTAAGCATCGAGCATGATTTGTCTAAGGCACAGCGCGAAGAAGTTAGAAAACTTACAGCAGAGGCATGTGTTACAATCAATTTTCTGCACAGACACATATGGGCTGCATGGCATAATCTCCACTTTTCTTCGAAAAACTTCGGGATAAATATAATAAATGGCCCAAGGGCCATAGTGCTCACCTAGCTGGTAAGGAACTGTAAACATGTTTAGATTAATTAATGCTCAACAGACATCATTGGTCCATCAGGTAACCTTAACCATTGCCATAGACAGATGGCAATGGTCATTATCATTATTGACCAATGCGGCAATGAACCTTACCACTACTACAACAAGAGCTACACAAATGGTGCGTAATGCCACAACATGAGGACAAATTAATGAAGTAGACAAGTCATCCTATGAACTAAACTGCTAAACAGTCATGGAGTTATTGCACGGAAATCAATTTTTCAAGATGGCCGCCATTGGCTGGCAGCCAAATTGGATTTCAGATCATCTACAATTTCAAATTTCAATAAGTTTTTTCCTCATAACTAGTCCTGTCACCCCATGAAGTTTTGAAGCGATCCACTACACAGAAATGGAGAAATCGATTTTCAAGATGGCCACCAGTGGCTGGGGGCCATCTTGGATTTAGGATCATTGTCGACTTCAATAGTTTCTTTCTCTAGAGCTAGTCCAACCATCCTATTATGTTTTAAAGCAATCCGATAAACAGTAATTGAGGTATATCATACGGAAACCAATTTTCAAGATGGACACCATTGGCTGGCAGGTGTCTTTGATTTTGGATTATCGTCGATTTTGATGAGTTTCTTCTCCAGACCTTTGTCGAACCACCATATTCCGGGTGGCTGGCGACCATCTTGCATTTCAGATCATTGTCAATTTCGAGAGATTTCTTCTACAGACGGAGTCCAACCACCCTATGAAGTTTCAGAGTGATCCGATAAACGGTAACAGAGGTATCATGCGGAAACCCCTCTACCACCTGTCCGGATGGTGCCATCACATAATATCCCGCAAAAATATTGGTGTCCTTGACACTATTGACCAATGGGAAACATGTCATTGACCAATGGGCAACCATCTCTGACATCATTGACCCAGCAGATGACATTTACCAACTGGACAATGGTCACAGTAAAAGAACTAGATGAGAAAATGCAAGAATATTGGTGTCATTGACAGTATTAACAAATGGGAATGGTATCCTTGGTCAATAGGGCAGCTATCCCCGACATTATTGACCCAGCAGACGGAATTTACCCACGCGACGATGGTCACGGTAAAAAAGATTGGATGAGGAAATGCAAGAAAATTACTGTCATTGACATAATTGACCAATGGGAAAAGTATCATTGGTCAATGGGGCAGCCATCCCTGACATTATTGACCCAGCAGATGACATTTACCAACGGGTCAATGGTCACAGTAAAAAATGTGGATGAAGAAATGCAGGAATAGTTGTGTCATTAGCATTATTTATCAACTGGAAAAGTACCCTTGATCAATGAGGCAGCCATCACACATACTATTGCTCAATAGTTCAATTGTCACAACACTGACATTTACAAAAGGGGCAATGGTGAGGTCACAGTAACAAATTTGGATAGATAAACGCAAGAATATTGGCATGATTGACCAACAGGAAGAGTACCATTAATCAATGGGGCAGCCGTCGCTGACACTATTGCCATTTGATTTAAGTGTACTAAAGTAACATTTCTGGCAAATCTGTTTTTATTTCAAGTCGTGGCTACTTCATATTCATAAGGCGAATAGATATTGCCTGAAGGAAGATATCTGCTAAATTTGTTTTTAATCTATCAACAATTGACAAAACAAATGAATTTTAACCAAAGGGTTCAATCATTTCAATGAACCAGAGTTATGTCCCTTATTTAAAGGTGCGGCCTCATTATATTAATAGTCCAAATAGATATTTGCAGCGGCGGTGGTAGTAGTAGTAGTAGTAGTAGTAGTAGTAGTAGTAGTAGTATTAGTAGTAGTAGTAGTAGTAGTATTAGTAGTAGTAGTAGTAGTAGTAGTAGTAGTAGTAGTGGTAGTAGTAGTAGTAGTAGTAGTAGTAGTAGTAGTAGTAGTAGTAGTACCGGTAGTAGTAGTACCAGTAGTAGTAGTACTGGTAAGTAGTAATGGGGGTATCTGGTCGTTATTGTTCTTCACAGCAGGTCTTCGAGAAAAAAGGGATTTTTTTTAGAACAATGGCGACCAGCCGCCCAGGGGTAAAGAACAATGGCGACCAGCCGCCCAGGGGTAAAGAACAATGGCGACCAGCGGCACACATTTTCTAGGTTTTGATAACAATGGCGACTATAATCACACATCATTGAGAATCTGCATCACTGTGGCATGTTCTAGTATTTTGAATTAGTTAACCCTTAAAAGTTGTGTATTTTACGTTTAAATGTAGTGGCGGCATGCCCCCTCCGTGGTTATCTACCATAGTAATGTAAAAATAATAGAGTTTAAGAGGATGAGTGATAATAGTAGAAAGTGGTATTGATAATAGTAAAATAATAGAGTTTAAGAGGTGGTCTGATACGGGAGGACGTAGGAGGAGGAGGGAGTATGAGGTTGAGGAGGGGTGAGGAATTACGCCAATGCTCGATATTGATGTATATTTTGAAAATAATTTGACTGTTTCGTCGCTAACGTTAATTTATTAGTAAACTATTTTGTTGAATATTTTGAAAACGTTTTTAAATACTTAATATTGCATTTAGTTTTAGATTTTGGGGTTGCACGATGGTTAAAAATGTAGTCATTATGTCTCTGAGTGCTCCATGCGTTTATAGAATTGTATGTCAAGCGTACGTATGATAAAAAGATTATTTGTTGCGCATAGTTTAATTTAACCGTCACTGTCGCAATAACCGTGGGATCAGTCCTTAATCGAGTTACAAACACGGCACATGTTAATAATGAAAGAATGTTAAAACACCACCCGTCTCGTTCTAAGCACGGGATATTACAATGTCCTCACCGAGTTTTAAAAAATCGATAATAACGCCTGCACCCGCTCACTGGCTATTGTTGTTTACCGATGCTTAAAGATACGACAATTAAGAGCAACATTTTGAGCATAGTAGCATAATCATAGATGGCCGTTTACTACAAATATAAATATATCCTTGTGGCTACAGAGCAGTGATACATTATAACCATGTTTTTTACTATATAATTCAGTCCTGCCCTAAGCGACCACCTCATGTTACGTCATTACATGGACGCTATTAACCCTTTTAACTCTCGAATTTCTTCAAGAATATGTCCATTTTCTTCATATTCATATTTGTGGTACAAGAGAAGACTATTTTTGAAAATTTATCATTGGAATGACTGGCACTGCAGGCTATCCATTTGTCTAGACATTGCGCCGGCAAACATCAGTCGTTTTTATTTGCGGGCGTATGTTGCGGATTGCGGGCGCATGATGCGGATTGCTCGCGCATGATGCAGATTTAGGGGAACGTGCTGCGGATGGCAACAAGTATATGTACATGCCTGAACACGCATACACGCCAAAATGTATGCATACATGTGCGAACGCATGATGCGGATTGCGGTCGCATGATGCAGATAGCAGGCGCATGTTGTGGATTGCGGGCGCATCATGCGGATTTGTGGGGGCATGTTGCGGATGGCAACAAGTGCATGTACATGCCTGAACACGCATACACGCCAAAATGCATGCATACATGTGCGGAAGCATGCGGTCTGCATGTTGCGGATTTGCGGGCGTATGTTGCGGATTGCGGGTGCATGATGCGGATTGCTCACGCATGATGCAGATTTAGGGGAACGTGCTGCGGATGGCAACAAGTATATGTACATGCCTGAACACGCATACACACCAAAATGTATGCATACATGTGCGAACGCATGATGCAGATTGCGGTCGCATGATGTGGATTGCGGGCGCATCATGCGGATTTGCGGGGGCATGTTGCGGATGGCAACAAGTGCATGTACATGCCTGAACACGCATACACGCCAAAATGCATGCATACATGTGCGGAAGCATGCGGTCCGCATGTTGCGGATTTGCGGGTGTATGTTGCGGATTGCGGGCGCATGATGCGGATTGCTCGTGCATGATGCAGATTTAGGGGAACGTGCTGCGGATGGCAACAAGTATATGTACATGCCTGAACACGCATACACGCCAAAATGTATGCGTACATGTGCGAACGCATGATGCGGATTGCGGTCGCATGATGCAGATAGCAGGTGCATGTTGTGGATTGCGGGCGCATCATGCGGATTTGCGGGGGCATGTTGCGGATGGCAACAAGTGCATGTACATGCCTGAACACGCATACACGCCAAAATGCATGCATACATGTGCGGAAGCATGCGGTCCGCATGTTGCGGATTTGCGGGCGTATGTTGCGGATTGAGGGCGCATGATGCGGATTGCGGGCGCATGTTGCAGATTTGCGGGCGCATATTGCGGATTTACGGCCGCAGTACATATAATCCTATAAATGGTACAAATTCAATCCCTTTTCTCATTCCGGTTTAAACATCGCAAAGTGGTTGGATGTGTAACTGCAGAGTAGTTAGGCAGTCAGATTTCTTTGAAGAACCTTGTAACTTGAATACTTGCTAGATTTATCCTATAATCAATATGCCGAGACATAAATGTTTTGAATGTGGTTCAACTTTTAATAGGTCAAATGACCTGAAGCGCATAAGATCCGATTCCATAGCGATGAAGATAGCAAAATCTAGACAGTGAAGATGAAGAAATGACAGAGATGAAGAGTGAAGATGATGAGCCAGTGGAGTTGGAGAGTGAAGACAGTGATGACTCAGCGGAGTCTGAGAGTGAAGATGAAGGTGAAGATGAAAAAGAAGCCATGGGCAATGAGGAACTATTTACCATATTCCAAAATATTAAGCAGGTCTTAGACGCTGAACAATCAGGTTTAGAAGATGAGGATGGTGAAGTGGACACAGACCCAAGTGATGTAGGCAATGTGTCTATTTCTGTTTATGCTGATGCTTTAGTTACAAAGTGTATAGACATAATGTTTCAGTCGAGAAGATTACAGAACTCTACACTCATTAAAATAATTTGTCAGGAAATTAAAGATTTTATCGACGAGCGGTATGCATACGATGAAGCAGTTTTCTCAGCTTTTCGAAAAAGAGTTTCTGATCAAGAAGTACATAAGGAACCATCTAGATGCTGAGGATAATGATGATGATTCTGTCAGTGACAGATCTGATCCATAAGGAATCAGTCATCGATAAAATGGATCTCCAGAACATTGACTATTTGCTTATGCTACAGCAACTATACGTTTTATCATATGTAATATTTACTTCAATGTAAAAATATGGATACAAATAAAACATTGGTTCTTTATGCACTGTTGATTTGATGATTGTAGCTGCCCAGCCAGGTCCCCCCACATCCCTCAATATACAAATCGGAGTGCTGATGCTGTTGGTGGTGGGGTTGGCGGTTGGTGAAAATAGGTGTTGTGGTGGATGATGGGGTGGGGTTAATGCTTGGTGGTGGGTGTTGGTGCTTAGTGGGTGGTGATAGAGGGATGATGATGGTGGTGATGGTGGTGGTGATGGTGATGATGGTCGGTATTGGTAGTAGGTGGTTGCGGCCGCAATGTCTAGGCAATGGTTAGCCAACTATATTATTTTTGTTGTCGGGGTCTCATTGACTAGGTACTCATAATGCATTCATACTGTGTGTACCCGGACATCGTAATTTTTCCTAGTTTTATTACCTTTAACTGGCTGACTGGCGAAGTGTTTCAGACATTCCAGGGATCTACTTCCTAGCAATTTATTTTGGAAACGCTTTGAGCAAAAGTTGATGCAGACAGTAAAATTATTTTCAAAATATTCACTAAATATCATGGAAACGATTTGATAGAAAGTTGTTGCTAACACCGCAGTCAAATTATTTTCAAAATATTCGTACAACGCACATTGCCAGCCTTGTAAACAAGTATGCTAGTATACCTCATCCCTCGTGCCATGCAGCACCGCGCTAGCATACCTCATCCCTCCTCCTCCTCACTCGTTCGACCTCAATTATGCAACCACCTCTACACTCATTCCAGGGATGTTAATTTCTGATTTTTCAAACCTAAATCATGGCGCATTGGTAGTTTAAGCGAATAGTTTTGATACTAATTTGACATAGGAAGCTACAATTTGCACTAGCGCCTTCGTGCGCACAAACTCTTAAAAAGTGCTGTTCAATGCGACAATTTGACATAGGAAGCCACAATTCCACTTAGTTTCAAAATACTTTTTTACTACAACCACGAGGGACCGCATCGACCACCTAATTAATACGTCAAACGGTACAAGGGTGCTCGTCATTATTCGTCAATGATGATGATGGTGGACATTGTCCCACCATTTTTATAACAAATTTTAAAATCTAATAATTAAATGACTGACACTTTAAAGACCACTCCTTAAATACGAGCTGCATGATTATTATCTATATAATATTATGCATACATCGCTTGGCTTAGCTATATAGTACCCACATAGAGATGTACTTTGCTCTCTTTAAAAAAAAAATTAAATGACTGGTAGGAAGCCGCTTAGTTTCATGTTTGAGGGTTTTAGATGAAGGTTAACGCGTTTGCATACAAATTGAAGGATTAAAAGCGAATCATAGATTCTTTATGCACAATAACGAGGTGGTCAGAGAAAACATATTTCCCTGGATACTTTTTTAACACGCAGATTTTTATGCGCATAAACCATTTAACAAACTGATCCATCGCATCTAGCCCGTGAACATATCCAAGATTTTCGCCTGCATGTATGTGTCATTATATGGAGGCCTGTAGGCAACAGTTTTTGATAGGACAATAGTCATCTCACGCGATATTCCTTACATTTTTTGTAGTAGAGCGATGTAGTATAAATGTAAATGTTAATGTACATTCAACTAAAATGTGTTGCGGATTTGCGGGCGCATGTTGCAGATGGCAACAAGTATATGCACATGCCATGAACACGCATACATGCCAAAATGCATGCGTACATGTGCGGCCGCATGCGGGCGCATGTTGCGGATTTGCGGGCTCGTGCTGCGGATGGCAACACGTATATGCACATACCTGAACACGCATACACGCCAAAATGCATGCGTACATGTGCGGCCGCATGCGGGCCGCGTGTTGCGGATTTGCGGGCGCATGTTGCGGATGGCAACAAGTATATGCGCATGCCTGAACACGCATACACGCCAAAATGCATGTGTACATGTGCGGCCGCATGCGGTCCATGTGTTGCGGATTTGCGGGCGCATGTTGCAGATTTGTGGCCGCAGTACATATATTCCTATAAAAGGTACAAATTCAATCCATTTTCTCATTCCAGTTTAAACATCGCAAAGTGGTTGGACGTGTAACTGCAGAGTAGTTAGGTAGCCTTTTGCAGTCAGATTTCATCTCACGTGATATTCCTTATATTTTTTTTTGTAGTAGAGCGATGTGGCATAAATGTAAATGTTAATGTACATTTGGCTAAAATGGCCAGCAGTACAAACTTTGACTGATCAGACACTGGGTATGTGCGATGTCGTTGGTGTTCCATCAACATCCGCGACACCATATGCCGACGGTCGAAACACGAGAGGGTCTGTAGGCATATGATCAAGTAAACAGAACCTAAAGAGATGGTGTACACCTGCAAGGAGTGCTATTGTCTATTACCAATCAAACAGGGTGTCCTGTAATCGGTGATACTCCGACTGATATACAAAAAGCAAACATGACACAGTTTGCTACCAAACTGACAACCACACCTGTGCGAATCTGCGAAGACTGACACCTATTTCAAAACACGGCCCTTTTCAGGGCCCACTAATCATTCGAAAGAGAACTCTTTATCTGTTCAAAAAAATAAAATAATGTAATAAAGTTTTTACACACAACAACCCTCTTCACACATGCATACGCAAGCACACATTCTTAATCGTTCAAAAGTGGTCGATGGACGCTACTGTTCTAAATGGGCATCTGTACGCCATTGTTCGTGGTCGATTAATGCATTGCCATTGACTAGGAACGCATTTTGTTCATATTTTTGAAAATTAAATGACTGGAAATTTAATAATTAAATGATTGACGCTTTAAAGACATAAATATGGTAGATAAAACTATCTATATAATATTATACAACATCGATCGTCAACGATGACCATTTCCATAACAATTTAGAAAATTTAATAATTAAATGACTGCCATTTTAAAGACATAAATACGATAGATAACACTATCTATAATACCTATCTATATAATAGCATAGGAAAAAGTACTGTGTACCTGTCTGATTTTTGAAAATTAAATGACTGGGGAACACAGTTTGCTCATATCTTTGAAATTTTAATAATTAAATGACTTCCACTTTAAAGAATCGCCTTAAATACATATATATATACAACGTAGATCACTATAACCCGTGTAATGCAACGCTCTGAATTTTTTGAAAATTAAATGACTGGAAATTTAATAATTAAATGATTGAAGCTTTAAAGACATAAATATGGTAGATAAAACTATCTATATAATATTATACAACATCGATCGTCAACGATGACCATTTCCATAACGATTTTGGAAATTTAATAATTAAATGACTGCCATTTTTTAAATGACTTAAACCAGGAGGAGGTTAATGGTGACTAAACCAACAGTGGCTTACAGTCAATTATTTTCAAAATATTCGTACAGAGATATCGCGCAAGACGTTGCCTCGGCGAATACGCTAGCATACGTCAGCCATCCTCCTCATCCCTCGCGACACCTCTACGAGCGACCACCTTTATGCATTTTCTTAAAGGACCAACAGGTGAATAAAGGTGCGCTCATGCACGGAGAACAATGCCGAGCAGAGGGTGGCTGAGATAGCATTCCTCCTTCCTCCTTCGACCTCCGTTATCAGACCACCTCTCCCTTACCTAACATCGCGTAATAAGAAATTAAAATCTACAGTCAAATCGTTTTCAAAATATTCAGCAACCAATCAATTTATTCAGCAACCAATCAAAATATTAAGCAACTGATTATCATAATGTTCAGTAACCAATTATCAAAATATTCAGCTACCACTCAAATTATCAAAATATTCAGCAACAAATTAGCAAAGTATTCTGTGAGGGTATTCGCAGTACGTGCGTGTGTTGGTGCATCAGGTGCATGCGTGTGTGTGGGTACGTATGCGAAAAAAGTAGGACACCCTTGTGGATGATGGATCAGTAACAGATTTCCATCGATACAGACACATTCAACCACATATTCCCCCATGGGCGAAGCCTTTTGTCATGGTACATACCAACGACATTATTAGTTCGCGAGGAAGCAGACATAGACAAAATCTAACATCACATGACCTTAAAGCGAATGAAGCGGACATGTTTAATGGTAATATGAGTAATGCGCAAACACACCATAAATATGCATAAAGCACTCACGCACCAAAACGTGATATTCTAATAATTACCCAAGGGAATTAGTACATATGTCCACTCGGCTAAGAACTAGGAAACGATACGATATTGTATCCAGAGCACAAAGCTGTACGCATTCGCAACTACAAAGTGAAATCTCCTAGCGAGTAACATAGGTGATAAATCAATAGTAATTTTGAATATTTCCAAAAAACACGTAGTACGAGACATGAGGTACTAACACGTTCTTTCATTATTAACACATGGTATGTTTGTATCTCGATTCAAGATTGATCTCACGGCTATTCAAAACGTATGGTTAAATCATACGCAACAAATAATCTTTTTAGCATAAGTACGCTCTACATACAATTCTATAAACACATGGAACCCTCAGAGATATAATGACCACATTTTAACCATCGTACAACATCTAAAACGACTGATGTTATTGAAATATTAAGTATTTAAAAAAACAATTTGTACGTAATGACGGTTAAAAGTCAATACGTCTACAAAATATTCAACAAAAATAGTTTTCTAATAAATTAACGTTAGCGACGTCAAATTAATTTCAAAATATTCAACAGTTTTCCTGTATGGTATCGATGAAAATGAGATATGGGGAATTCATCGGTGAAAGGGTTAACTTTTTTAACCCAGGATACAATCCTATGAATCCATCACAAACAAGTCTTGGTTATCATTCCAACCGAACACTACATACAATTAACACAAGATTATTTTTAATATTTTGTTGCTAATCTGTCTGGTAGCTGTTGCTTAATAAGACAGTAACAGCTTACAGTTAAATTAGTCTCTAAATATTCTACAAAATAGTTTACTAATAAATTAACATTAGCGAGAAACAGTCAAATTATTTTCTAAATATACATCAATATCCTACCTCATACATCCTCAACCTCATACTCCCTCTTCATCCTCCTCATAGACCTCCCTTATCAGACCACCTCTTAAACTCTTCTTTTTTTTTACATTATCAAACATCATCTCTTTTTTTTTTTACCTTACTACGGTAGATAACCACGGAGGGGCGGGGGCCGCCACTACATTTAAACGTAAAATACACAACTTTTAATGGTTAACTAATTCAAAATACTAGAACATTCCACAGTGATGCAGATTCTCAATAACGTGTGATTATAGTCGCCATTGTTATCAAAATCTAGAAAATGTGTGCCGCTGGTCGCCATTGTTCTTTACCCCTGGGCGGCTGGTCGCCATTGTTCTTTACCGCTGGGCAGCTGGTCGCCATTGTTCTCCAAAAAATCCCTTTGTTCTCGAAGACCTCCTGCTGTGAAGAACAATAACGACCAGATACCCCCATTACTACTCTGGTAGTAGTAATAATGGTAGTAGTAGTAGTAGTAGTAGTAGTAGTAGCGGCGGCGGCGGCGGCGGCGGCGGCAGTAGTAGTAGTAGTAGTAGTAGTAGTAGTAGTAGTAGTAGTAGTAGTTGTAGTAGTAGTAGTAGTAGTAGTACCGGTAGTAGTAGTACCGGTAGTAGTAGTACCGGTAGTAGTAGTACCAGTAGTAGTAGTACCGATAGTAGTAGTAGTAGTAGTAGTAGTGGTAGCAAGTCATTTTGTAAACTCATTCAGCACATTCCTATGAACACATCTTCTATGGAATTTGTAACTCCCCAGGTGCCTGTTCTTGTTGTACATGTATGGTGCTCGGACTCACGGACTGGTTGACTATAATTGGGTTAGCGTTATCGGAGCTAGAAAGCTGGTTTACTATGTTTAAGTTAACATTTCCAGAGAGGGCATCCTGGGTCCCTATGGTTGGGTTAACGTTTCCGGAGCTAGCAGACTGGTTTCCTGTGGCTGCGTTAACGGTGTTAGCTGATTGGTTTGCTATGGCACTCGGATTAATGTTTCCAGAGTTAGAAGACTGATCTTCTATGGTCGGGTTAATGCTACCGGTTGTATTGGTGGCATTCATTCCATGACGAGGAGTTCGTCCTACGCGTCTATAAGCGGATGAACTTGACGTGCGTATTGGACATATTGAACTTGAGCCACCTGGAGTTTTTACGTGTGTGCGTTTTAGTACAACACAGAGGATGACACAGAAAATCAGTAGAATGATGAATCCTATGGTTGTGACGGTAACGACTGCTGGTCGGAAGTACATATTGACAATGTTACATCCTCGCACTTCGTCTGAGTTATCGCCACAGTTATCAAACCCATCACACATCAGACTGCTGTCGATACAAGTCCCCCTAGATGTACACGTGAACTGAGAGCTCTGGTCACAAATGCCAATCGCATATTTTGTGATTAGTAACTGGAAAGATGTAGACTTTGGTATCCCATCTGGAGAAACAGATATCACAGTTAACGACCTGCGTGTCGCAAAGAAGGCATTGTGGGATTTGTAATCTCTGTCGTATGTGTACAAGACGGGTCCGTGAGAATCACCATTTCGTATCTCAACGAAATGAGAGGTCTTCGGAAAGTTTAGATTACCACTGAGAAACCGGACTATGATCATTTCTTGATCACCTGGTGTGGACACTGTGAGTTGACACCTAGTAACTGTGCTGTCATAGTTTAATAGGATTGCAGGATCGTCAAGTATATACTGCAAAAGCACGCAATTTTTCGACATGTCAACGATATCAATCGTGAGTGAGAATCTGACAACAACCATGAGCACTATGCTAATTAATGCAGTGTGTTTTAAAAACGCCATTTTATCTGCATCCGCAATTTAACAATATCCTGCGAATGAAGAGGAGGGATGTACACAAGTGAACCGTGTCTATCTGATAAGAACTGAACTATGCTGTGTGTCTAACTGCCCACAACTGTACTGATCTCTAATTAAACTACCACACTGAACTTTATCTAACTGACCACAACTATACCGAACTGTATATAATTCACAACAGAACTTTATCTAACAGACAACGACGATGGAACTCTGTATCTAAATGACTGGCTGGCTATGGGAAGTATTTAATTGCTGTCTTTTTAGAACAATTATATTCTTTATATAACTTCCCAATGTGTCATTTCATAAACAAAGCGAACTGTGTGTATATAATTATGATGCGATTGTAATCTCGCCGTACCATCTTATAGATATCACCCACGAGAAAATCTGATAGATTAGCTGATAAACGACCCTTTTAAAACTGAATTGTTAATTTCTAATTTAATTGGTCACCTTAATTCGCCAAAATTGGACGACTGCAACAAGTCACCAGCCAATAATTTTAATGGGCAATATTTTGAAAGCAATTTGACTGAGTTGGTGGCTTACACCAACAACCTTCAGTCAAATTGTTTTCAAAATATTCAGTATATCCAGTTAAACCCCATGGAAAATGTACTCTGCAGAAATTCTGCAGACAGACAGTTAATGTGTGTCATTCACGTCTACAATCAATCTGACCGTGAACAACATAATAGTGATTCGAATCCTTAACACTCAAGTCAGTCAAAAATGGTTTCTGCAGTAGTCTTGAGAATTTAAATGTCCATTGCCAAGAAGACAATTTTTGAAATTTTACCACTGGAATGACTGGCTCGATAACCGAGCCAGTCATTCCAGTGGTAAAATTTCAAAAATTGTCTTCTCTTGGTCTGCAAATAAACATTTGGTATGGGGAAATTGAAATTTTCTTGAATAAAATTTGAGGCTTAAAGAACTACATTTCATTGGTTCCAAAACACAGGTGGTCACTTTAGTGTGTATGTGTTTGCGCCCGTGCATGTGTGCGCACATGCGTGCTGTACACGTGATTATTTATCATTTGTTTATACGATCGACACATCCTTGCTATCTCCTTTTCTCCGGAGCACATGAAACTCGTGATTATGTCAGAAATTTTGGAGACACGTGTCAATGATGAAAAACACGTAACTGTATTGGACAGCAACAACTTTCACAATCCAGTTTCCAAAATCAACGTGTGCAGCTGACATGCTATAGATCTTATGACTCAACAAGGCAGAAGCTTAATTTAGTTTTAAAAGTGTCAAATTGATCTGGAGAAAGTTTAGAGCTCCTTACTGATTTATCGTAATCATTTATTCATCAACGATCTAAATAATTTAACTTTGCTTCGTTATCAAATTGATACATATATATGTGGTTGTCTATAAACAATATATGCCCTTGTAATATCTAATATGCTCCTTCATCACTCATATGCACAAATACACCCCAACACAATTATTTCTTCTAGAGGGCGTGGGGTGGGGTGTGATAAAACCTAATTCACCTTTCCAGAGTACCCACCCACCCATCATATGACGTCATAATGAACTGCGTGATGTGTACAATGACATCATAATGAATGACATCATGAATTACGTCACGAACGCATATTTGAAGACGATCTATACGTTGTTGTACAAATTGTTTGCTTTTACTATTTAATATTGTTGAATATTTTGAAACTAATTTGACTGGGCGCTGTTGCTGCCATAGGAAGCAACAGCACCCAGTCAAATTAGTTACACAATATTCAACAGCTTCCCTGTAGTTTTCAGGAAATTGATAGCTAGGGCATTTGGGGATCGATCAATGCCAACACGGCGAGGTGTGGGTGGAGCTTAGCTAGAGATGGGCGGGGCATAACTAAAAATGGAAAGGTCCATTGTCTGACTGCTGCAAGCCACCACACAATAACTTTAATGGCCAATAACTCTGGACCTGCGGAATATTTTGAAAACAATTTGTCTGAAAGTTGTTGGTGGCTTAGCCACCAACAACTTTCAGTCAAATTGTTTTCAACATATTCAGCATATCCACAGTTAAATATCATGGAAATGTAATCTGTTTAAATTCAGCAGGGTGAAAGTTAAACGACTTACAAAAGTTGCTGAATATTTAGTAAGCAATAGTCAGATTAGTTTTTTAAATAATCAACAAAATATTCCTCCCGTCGCAAAGAATTTATCATCTTTTCTGTAATATTATGTTGTGTGTTGATCTATGGTAGAAACCATTTTTCAGTTGACTCGTGGCTGGCATACGTCTGTCTGTCTGTCAGTTAAATTCTTTGGCATTCCTGACAAAGATGTGTATGTCGCTACAATAGTGTCACATGTACTTATGCTTAGGTATAAATATTAAATAGTGATCATAATTAATCCTTTAGCACTTTCACCCACAAATCGCTTTTGTTGAATATTTTGAAACTAATTTGACTGGAAACCATTGCTGCCTTGCAGTAATGGCTTCCAGTAAAATTAATTTCAAAATATTCAACAATTTTCCTGTATTGTTGCCTTGAAAACAAGAGGCCCAATGGGCCTGTATTGCTCACCTGGAACGTTGGCACTCCAACTGATCTTACTTAAGTTTTACATCCATCGGTGTCACTTCCAATGACTTTCAGTCAAATGGTTTAGTTTTCGAGATATCGACAATAATCTCTGGACTGTTTTTTTGCATTAGTTTTTTTTAACAATGTTTAAGTAAAAATAGATGATATCAGTGCTAACTACAGCTGGTTTCTTAACTGTCTCACTGCTGCAAGCAAGTGCAACCAATAATTCCAATTTTCAAAAGCTCTTGACTTGTTGAATATTTTGAAACAATTTGAATGAAAGTTGTTGGCGGCTTAGCCACCAACAACTTTCAGCCCAATTGTTTTCAAAATATTTATCAGGTTCAGAGATATAACCTTTGGAATATGTCGTCTGCAAAAACTCAGCAGTCAGACGGTTACTAGAGGTTTAAATACAATTGAAGAAAATGGTCTCTAAAGGCAGGTAGGTGGTCTTTACAGCAGGTTATTCCCCACCACCACACAATCCATTTAACACATGCGCATCTGGCTGAATCACCAAGTTAGCAGCATGGGTAGGGTGAGCTGGAGTTGATTTAGAAAATAATTTGACTGAAAGTCATTGCTGCCTTAGGCAGCAACAACTTTCATTGCTGCCTAAGGCAGCAACAACTTTCAATCAAATACATTTCAAAATATTTTTAAGAGCATAGATGTCACAGCACATAATACATATCTTAAATATTTCGGCAGTATTGGAAAGGTTAATCTGTTAATTGGAGTTTAATATCTACTTTGACAATAAAATCTGACATGGTGATAAATCAATGGACGGTGGGAACAAACCTATATTTATTTGCCCTATGAAAGTGAGATTGCAAATATTTAAGGGGTGATAACTTTGGTATTTGACGTCCTATCAGTTTCATAACACAGATATTAGATGCCGACATTAACTTTGTGACCAAGTTTGATGTCAATCCGTCAAGAAATAACAAAATGAGCCGCCATTGATGGTGACGGACAGACAGATGGATGCACGGAAAGATAGAAGATGGAGGGGTCATCGCAATACGACAGCTGACTGACAAGTAAGCTGAGCTAAGAAAAACAATTTCGGCTTCAAAATCCATCAAATAAAAAAATTGAATATGGCAGCCAAACATGCTAAAATTTGATTGGTCCATGGCGGCCATGTTTTTTACCTATCAACTTCCCATGAACAAACTTTAATGGCCCTTAGTCCATAATCATATCCCCAAAATTTCAGCCCGATCCGTTCAGCGGTTCTGCAGAAGTCATTTTCATGAAAACTAGGTCATCCAAGATGGTCGCTGAACCATTTGGCCAATCAAGTTCCTTCGAACAAACTTGGTTCAGCTCTTGCCCTATATGATATTTCGTGAGTTTTGAATCGATCCACCAAGCGGTTTCGGAGAAGATTTTTAGACATATCCTAAAATCGGCCAAAATCCAAGATGGCCGCCGGCCAAATTGGCCGATTGGCTTTGTTTGAACAAACTTGGATCCCTATGCCCTAAGGATACTTCCTGCCAGATATAATTGAAATCGGCCCTGCCGTTCTTGAGAAGTCATTTAAAGAAAAGTTGATGGACGGACGGAGCATAAGCTCACTTGGCCATTCGGGCCAGGTGAGCTAATGAGATATCCGGGAAGAAAACTCGCTAATTTTACTAGAAGTCACCTGATTTAAAGGTCCTAAGTCCTTCTGTGGCGAAGTGTATCCTCCCGCCATCCAAATCAGACACTATCACTCCAAAATAACACCAATTAAACAGTTTAAGAGTAAGAAAAGCTTATGATTCAAAAAGACATGTGTGTTCTCTTTGCCAATAATCTAGCAAAGAGGAAGTGCTAGTCTGCGCATGCGCGGTGGTGGGGCTGGCATCCGCCAGACTACGCTCTGACTCCCTGCCCAGTAGGGGCACCTAACTGTTTTAAATCTGAGTGTTTATTGAGTGAAAGCCAATATTTAGCAATATCAAAAGTATTAGGGAGGTAAGTATACTCTTGAAGTGAAATGGGAATTCATCGGGGAGAGTTAATGGTTGAGAAAACAAACAACTTTGTTTAGTAAATGTATATTTGCAGGACAAGAGAAACCTATTTTTGAAAATTTATGACTGCAATGACTGGCTTGGTTATTGAGCCCGTTATTCCAGTGGTAAATTTTCAAAAATAGTTTCCTCTTAATCTGCAAATAGACATTTCTCAAACTACTACAGAAGCCATTATGGCCATCTTGGGTGCTGACTATACTGGCCAATACCGGTCTCTGTGCAATGTCCATTTACAGGCCAAGAGAAAACAATTTTTGAAAATTTACCACTGGAATGTCTGGCTCAATAACCGAGCCAGTCATTCCAGTGATATGTTGAAATCTAAATGTTCAGAGACGGCTTCTTCATTGGGAAGGGAAATGGATTTTTAGGTTTAGACACTAAAAATTGGGATGAGTGGGCACTCATATCTCTGCCCCAGCCACACCTCTTGATCAAAAAGTGTGTGTGTGCGTGGGGTGGGGTGGCAATTGCAATAGGTTCTTCATCTTGTTCTATGAAACCTGTGACAATGTTATTCTGATCATCTCATCTTATCTTGGAATTTTGTTTTTATTCACACAGTAACAACAACAACTAATTTTAAATGCAGTCATTTAATTTTTTTATTAACAAAAGTACAAAAATAAATAAATAATTTTTAACAATATTCTATTTACATAAAAAATAAATAAAAAATTCTAAATTAGTGTGAGACAGACTTGTGGGCGTGGCAGGAATGGCCGAGCCTGATGGCATACATCTATATGTTTATACTGCTAAGGCATTATTCGCACCCTGTGACCTCTTTTCCCTTTGATTTCAATTAAATTTCAGTAATCTCATAGAAAATGTCCATTTGCAGACCAAGAGTAGACTATTTTTGAAAACTTACCACTGAAATGTCTAGCTTGATTATCGAGCCAGTCATTCCAGTGGTAAATTTTCAAAAATAGGCTTCTCTTGATCTGCAAATGGAGATTTCTCAAGACCACTACCGAAGCATTTTTGGCTGATATGAGTTTAAAAAAATTAACACATCAAATACGACTCCCATTCCAAAGGAGTATCTCACAAAATATTCACTTCAATTAGGTTAACGATGACTATCTTTAACATATAGCATTATTTCTACTTTTGTCTCTAACAGATGCTGGTTTATTAAAACTGCCTGCCTTAACCACGAGCCAGTCATTTCAGTGGTAAATTTTCGAAAATTGTCTGCCTTTGGTCTGCAAATGGACATTTTCTATGAGAATTTTCTTGAACAAATTTAAGGCTTAAAGGGTTAAGTGCACGCTTGGTCACTCTGAAATCATTGAATGTCATCCCGATACGTCATTCCACCCGTCCAGAAGAATCAATCTCAGTACATCATTATATGCCAGACAATAACAGTTGCACTAAATAAAAATGGGCACGCAGACCTATCTAGAAATAGAGCCAGGGGTTGAAATAAGGCCCTTTTACATGCACAATGCTGGTAAAAGCTGACTGGTGCAGGTTAATTTGTAATACTGGGTGCACAGGGTGCATGCACATTTCTGGCTGATAAGCTATAATGTTAACGTTCTCCGACAAATCCCCGAAAAAAGGAAATTCTTTACAATATAAAACTTATTCTGTTGAATAGTTTGAAATTAACTTGACTGGAAGATGTTGCTGACTAAGGATTCAAATTAGTTTCAAAATATTCAACAGCTTACATAGTTTTCTGGAAACTGAATGTCTTACTGAATGAGAATTCTTAATACTTACCAGATGTACTATTATGATAATGTCTTATCTAGTCTAGCTCAAAATAAACAATTAAAACTCCGCACTCTCCTGGTCCTGCCCATACTGTGTCTGGGAATACCATAGCCCCAAGTCAATTCCCAATCACAGTAAGATTCGTCTTATATTTGCCTTGACAAATAGCGAAAGCAGCTCAGCCTCACCTCAGCCGGGCTGCTGAGGCAGGGCCATAGGACATCAGGTAAGTATTAGGAATTCTCGTAGAAACAAAAGCAGATGCTTTTTTGATTCTACTTCGAATAATACTTACCAGATGTACTATTATGATAAACTCCGGATTTCAACAGCCAAGAAATACCGGTGGGAGGAGGTGAGGCTCGAACCAGCACTCATCTACCATCCGACAGAGAAGGTTGTGAAGAGACTAGAACCCTGGCATACGCTTGGGTTCTGCCATCTGACTCATAGAGTGCTAAACTTCCATGGTCTAGACCACGCTCACCCCCCATCTTTTGTCTGCACAAAATCCAGAGGGCTGTCGAAAAGGGGATGCAACACCCACCAGACCCGTGTCAGCCCCAAGTCTCAGCTAGGGCAGTCCAGTAGAGTGCAAAGAAGCTACTACAACTTCTAATCTTGAAAAAATATCAGTATATCGATTAAGTTCTCAAATTGGAATGAGTCTAATGTCTGTTTGAGAGGATAAGTATACTCTTACACCAGACTATTTACCTAAGCAGTCTGGTATTTCGACTAAGTAAATTATTTATAGTCACTTAATTAATGTAAACACTCACCATTTTGAGTGCTTGGTCTTTTAGATCATCACAGGAGCTCGGCCCAATCCACGGTCGTTCTCAGGTCATGTGCATGGCCATTGTTCAGTGCAAGTGGAAGAACTTGTGATGTGTGCAAAATAGTGGTCGGATGTGGCTTAGTTCAGATTCGATAAATTGGCGATGGCTACCGGATTAAGTGTCCTGGAGATGTCGCGAAGGTAGAAATCAGTAAATGACGACTCGGCATGCCATTGTGCTACAGACATCACCTCCTCTAATGAGACACTCTTATAAAGGGCCGATGCTGCTGCTAGTGCTCGGACCTGATGCGCATTCGCACGATCAATCTGCTTTCCTGTAGCGATTTTGTGCGACATCTGAATAGCATCGACTATCCAACGAGAAATGGTATCTTCCGAGGCGCACAAAAGAGGAGCTTTGAGACATAACCACAGAGATTTCGGGTGGTCTCTCCACTCCCCAGTACATTTTTTATACATTTTCAGACATCTGACAGGACACCAAGCAGAGTTTGGGTCATGTCTAGTTAAACTTGGCAAATTGATCGGCCATCCTGGATATTTAAGTGACTGATTCTTTGCCAGGAAACAAAGACGTGGAAGTAGTCTTAAACCTTCACCCGTGACGACAAAACGGTCTTGTTCGGCAGAAAGCGCATGAATTTCGCTTCTCCTTCTCGCCGACGCTGCTGCAACCAAGAAAAGTGATTTAATAGTTAACAGTTTAATGTCTATAGGTCTAATCGGTTCAAAGGGAGCATGCCCTAAAACCTGTAGAACAAGAGATAGATTCCATGCTGGAATAGGAATTGGCTGTCTAGGTCGCAGATTGCTCATTCCTTTAATAACTTCATTTAAAGTGTCATTTTCCACTCCTTCAATGGCCAGACTGGGAATGACTGAAGCTAATGCAGACTTATATGCTGCTAGGGTTGAAGGTACAAGTTTGTCAACTTCGTATAAATGACAGATAAAATCTGCTACGTGTTGAACAGATGCAGAAAAGGGATCAATATCTCTTCCCTTACACCACTCTGCAAATTTGTTGATTCTATAATTATATGTTTTAGTGGTTGATCCTCTTCTGGCTGAAGCGACAAACTTCGCTGCTTGCTCAGAAAAGCCACCCTTAATTGCATGCTGCTTGATAACATCCATGCAGTCAATTTGAACATTTCTGGTCTGTCGTGGTAGTACAGACCCCTGTTCTGAGAGATTAGATCTCTTCTGTCTGGAAGAGGGATTGGACTGCAGACCAGAAGGTCCAGCAGATCCGTAAACCATGATCGGCCTGGCCAATAAGGGGTGATTAGTAGCACTTGGCACATACCCTCTCTTATCTTTGCCAGAACTTTTGGGATGAGAATCGTTGGAGGATACGCATACGCGTATATTCCCTTCCAACTTATCGCCAGTGCGTCTACAGCTAGAGCTAGCGGGTCCGGGATCGGTGACACATATGAGACCATCTTTGGTTTTTGTTTCATCACAAACAGGTCCACATTTGACTTGCCCCAATGTTTGAATAGAACCTCCGCTACCGATTGGTTGAGCTGCCATTCCGTCGGATGACAAACCGTCCTTCGACTGAGAGCATCCGCTAAGATGTTCAGTCTTCCTGGAATGTGTGCTGCCCGAAGAATAACATTCCTCTCTTGGCACCACAGCAGCAGGTTCCGAATCATCATGCACAACTCCGGTGATCTTGTCCCACCTTGGCGGTTTAAATAAGACACCACTGTTGAGTTGTCTGTCCTTATTAGGACAATCTTGTCTCGGATTAAGCTCTCGAATTTTCGAAGTGCTAATGTCACTGCTAATAATTCGAGAACATTGATATGTTTCTGCGCATTGATCCGATCCCATTCCCCTGACACTGACTGATCGGCCAATACCGCTCCCCAACCCGTTGTTGATGCATCTGTAAAGATGGACATCTGGGGTTGAGGAGGTTGTAGAGGAACACCTCGCAGGAGATTCTGTTCTGATAACCACCACTGAAGGTGGAATATCAATGGTTCTTTTACTGGAATCTTCAGAGATAACGGATCCGTTCTCTGAGACCAGAATGACATGGCCTGCGCCTAAGTGCCGCATAATGAACCACTTTCTCCAGAGACACTAGTAAACCCAGTATCCTTAGAAATTGGTGCGCCATCAGAAAAGCTCCTAGAGAAACTGACTCCAGTACTGCAATCAAACTCTTGACTCTGCTCTCCGCCGGAAAAGCTACGCCATCCCTGAGGTTGAAAAATATTCCCAGATAAACAAACTCCTGGGATGGAGTCAATTCTGATTTCTTTAGATTCACAATCCATCCTAGATCCTTTAGTAAGGCTAGGACTACCTGCAGATTGTTGCGCAGAGTGACTGGATTCCCCGCCTTCAGCAGCCAGTCATCTATGTAAGTATGAACAGCTATGTTTCTCCTGCGAAGATAAGAAGTCGTGGCGAGAACCACTTTGGTGAAGACCCTCGGTGCTGTGGTCAGGCCGAATGGAAGCGCATTGAATTTCCAAACATTGTCTTGGAATGCAAAGCGAAGGTATTTCTGAAAAGGAATTGACATTGGAATATGAAAATATGCATCCCTCAGATCTATCGACACTGCCCACATGCCTTTTCTCAGCCCTGTCATCACCGCTGCTACAGTCTCCATCTGAAATTTGGGAGAAAGAATAAATTTGCTCAGCGGTTTGAGATTGAGAATTGGTCTCCATCCTCCGGTATGTTTCGGAATGAGGAACATCATCGAATAGAAGCCTAGGGAGGACTGATTGCGGACTAGATGAATCGCGTTCTTCCACTGAAGAGATTCTATTTCTGAGCAAATGGCATCTAGACGATCGGATTCCCTTGGAACGGGAGTCCACACTGGAGTCGATGTTAACGGAACTAACGATTGACGGATGAGCCAGTCCGGTTCGTAGCCATTTCTTAACCACTGACAGACTAAACAATCTCGCACGACCTGTTCCCATTGGCTTGAGAACAGTTGAAGTTTGCATCCGACGGTAGGAATCTGCACACAGCTGGCGGTCGAGTTTGCACGAAGAGGCTAAATCTCTTGGGTGAAGATTCTCGACTCCCTTCATTCCTGACGTCACCGGAACTTATTCCGCCAGAAACCCGTCGGGACCGGCCTCCACGGCCGCCCCGCGGCTTCTTGGAATATGACGGCCCGGAACCGCCGCCACGGCTATCCTTACGGTAACCGCCGCAGCCCAAACCGCCACCCTTCCTGTCGTCCTCATACAGTCTCTTATTAGAGGACTTGTATGAGGACGAATGGCCAGGTCCCTGTGATCCGGATGCCCGATGGACATCACAGCCAGAAGGACGGAGGGGCGATCTTTAGCGCTGCCTCTGCTGCTCGTGCCGATGTTGTTTGTAGGACTGCTGCGGCTGTGTCCTCTTAGTCGACTTCCACGACTTGCCGACTACTTCCTGCTCAGCAACCATTGACGCGACCTTGGATAAGGCTTGTCGTGCCAAGCCGCCGAACAAGCCTGGACCAATGAAAGGAGCAGAAGATAACGCAGCCCTCATCTCAGGTCCTGGTTCTACACAATCGAGAACCATTCTCCGTCGCTTCGCCAACGATCTGGTGATCACCCTGGCCAGGCAATCCTGGGACAAGCGCATGGTGTCCCGAACAACTCCGGGAGCAGCCGCTGGCACTTGTCCACCTTCCGCCGTGCAGGCCAGCATACCCTGCAGGACAGTACATCCGTGCGAGAGCGCAGCCATGGCTGCCCTCACCGCATCTTCAATGAGCATCAGCTCATTAAACGGATCTTTATTGGCTTGGGAAACTAAGGGACGAGAACGCCCCTTAGATTTTCCATCCAACGGCCTATTCAGCGCCTCTCGCTCCCCGACGGAAAGCCATGGAACCCGGGCATACTGATGATAGGCCAGCTCCGGAAAACGGCCCCTACTCCTTATCCCCTTCCGGGATTTTGGCAACACATACTCTGGCTGAACCAGACGATATGCCGCAACCTCCAACATGTCGGAAGTCTGCGTGTCCAAAGGGAGCATCGGCATAGCCGCTAGCTGCTCGCTTGACATCCGTTCCATCGCCGGATCACGATGAGATCCTTGATCCGATGCCAATCCAAGATGGTCGGACATCCAGCCAAGGACCTGCACCCATTCAGCTTCGGTGCAGAAAGCGGACTCGTCCATCAATGGACTAACATTTTCATCCTCCTCACCCTTGGATGAGTAGGCCACCGACGATCCATGCTGAGAGATATGGCCCGCACTTCTACCAACATGAAGCACGTCCATAGCCCGACTACTAGCGGCACCGGTGTCCAACGAATCGCCGGACACGGATTCACCGCAGTCCATCGGCTCCAGCACGGGAGGCAGGACTACAGCCGCTTTCACCACGGTAGATGCCGGCACTCCGAGAGGAGCCGCACCTAACGCCGGCGGGATGCCGCTAGGAACCGCAAAACACGGCTCCAATGACAATGCGGGTTAAACGAAATCCGGGTGGAAAATGCCCGACAGAACGTCGACATCACCACCCGCTTGGCATACCCGTACACATCCCGAGGGAGATCCCTGGGATGTACTAGGCAGTCGTCAGCGAAATATCCGGCATGCCGGAACCTTCCATTAGAAGATGATCTTCCTCCTCCGCCGTCGGCTCTTGAGCCAGGTCAGAGAAGGGACAGGTGCTTGTCCCTCCGCAGAACTAGCCGGGTCACCTAAAGGTTGCCCTGCACCAGCCTGCATCGTCGGGATCGTGGACTGCAAGGACTCAAACATTGCCTTGAACTGGGCCGCCCACACGCCCAGTGCTGAATCCATACGCTCGTTCAGACGATCTTCCAGTCCTCTCATCGACGCCTGATCCAGCTTGGCCGCCTTGTCCCTCGCGATTCTCTCCAAGCGCGCACGACGATCACAATCAAATTCAGCCACCATTTCCGACGACCACTTGGAGCACACATCACACGGACTTCCCACCTTGCATTTCACGCAAGCCACACAATGATGGCCCGAGTACTTGCGCTTCATGAACCTGTTGCATTTGTGGCACAACGTGTCCTGGTTCTTGGCTTTCTGCGAACACAGAGAAGAATTAAAACGCTGCACATGACAAATGATGACGAGCAATACGCACAATTGACTTGATTGTAAAATAGAATTACTTAGAAACATTAACTTTCTCTTAAATTAATGATAATCAAGCCTTTAGGCAGGAAATATTTGAAACACAACTTGGAAGTTAACTAACGTTAATATAGCCAAGAAATAAACGCCGATCGCTACAAACACCCTCGACAATGAAGCGAGTAAAAATCGGCATAAACAGAGTGCATAGACACGCCAAGCCAAAGCGAAAACATTAATCATGGGCGCATCCATCTTGGAAGGAATCGAGTCGCAAGAGAAATTAACCAAGTACCCGGATAAGATTAAAAAGTTAACGGGTACCAGGCAACTCCAACAATGGCTACCATTTTAAAATAATGTGCCAATTTAAGGAAATTTCAAACAGTCATTACGGCACGAATGTATAAATTCTAGATTGATACAACCTGCCCCTGTGATGATATTCCTTTATCCTCCATCCTTCCAGCAATGAATTCAGCAAACAACCGCTAATTCCGTAAATAATCGCAAATTTTAAGAGCTACAAAAAACACGACTAGCATGTGAGAGCAAAATGGACAAATCTGACTGTGATTGGGAATTGACTCGGTACCTGGGGCTATGATATTCCCGGACACAGTATGGGCAGGACCAGGAGAGTGCGGAGTTTTAATCGTTTATTTTGAGCTAGACATTATCATAATAGACATTATCATAATAGTACATCTGGTAAGTATTATTCGAAGTAGAAAGGGAGTTCAGGGATCGATCGATCCCAACACAGGCAAAGTGTGGGTGGAGCTTAGCTAGAGGGCGGGGAATAGCTAAAACTGGATTGCTCTGTTGATGCTATCGAAATGCGTCTTTATAGTTCATTAAAACTGTCTTCATTTCTTCAAATGCACAATCAAAGTCATCCTACAACAAGAACAAAGAAAATCCAAGTAAACTAACGTCATCAATTTGATAATAAAATGTGAACATTTAACACCCAAGCTGGCCAAAAAATCTATTTTACAGGTGTCTTGAGGTACCTGGGTGTCTTGTCCACTTAAGCATGTCCACGTTTGAAAAAATACCCCCTCAATATTAATCTTTTAAAGGCCAAACTTAGCCAAGAAAATCAAAATAGTCTTATTAAATGTTGCAGAGCAAGAATACTATTTTTGAAAATTTACAACTAGAATTACTGGCTCTGTTATCAAACCAGCGCTGTTATCAAACCAGCCATTCTAGTCATGAAATTTCATAAATATTCTCGTCATCTGCAAATTATGGACATTTATCATGATCACCGCAGATGCAGTCTTTGGCCAGCTTGATAACCAAACCAGTCATTCTAGTAGTAAATTATCAAATAATAATCAACTCTTGGTCTGTAAATGTACATATGTGAGAGCAGACACAATCAAAAGATGATCAAAGGGCTTGGGTGTTCAGATGCATAAAACTTGCATCCTTGGACATATGCACTTACCAACAAATATGAGAAAACGCATCACCAAATATTACCTTTCTTCAGTAGCTCAAATATGTAAGAAAATTTACAGGGGGGAATAACTCCGATGATTGACATCTGATAGATCAAAATGCAATGATTACGTCTTTCTAGGAACATTTAACCAACCTGATGCAATTAGCTTAAGATTATGTTAAGACGTACTTCCTACATTGCCACCATTAGTACAAAGGCCATCGGCTATAAGCAGAACCCTAATGGGTTGATCAGCATTGTAACATGAACACAGCTGTCATGTTTCTTGGCGTATTAACTTCCCTTGAATAAACTTTAATGCCCCTTAGTCCCTAATCATATCTCCCAAATTTCGGCCAGATCTGTTCAACGGTTCTGGAGAACAAGTTGTTTTCACGAAAACTAGGGCATCCAAAATGGCCCCAAAAGCATTTGGCAAATCAAGTTCCCTCGAAGAAACTTGGTTTAGCTGTTTCCCAATATGATGATAATAAGACATTTAAAAAAACCGGCCGAAATCCAACATGGCCGTCAGTCAAATTGGCCGATCGTCTTCGTTTGCACAAACTTGGATCTCTATGCCATAAGGTTGCTTTCTGTCATATATACTTGAAATTGGCCCAGTGGTTCTTGAAGTCATTTAAATAAAAAGTTGATGGGCAACAGATGGATGACGGACGGTCGGCATGGCATAAGCTCACATGGCCTTTCAGGCTAGGTGAGCTAATAAGTAAATTAAATTAAATTTAACAAGCGCGCATAATAGCCCGTCATGATGACAAAGCTACAACTGAGAGTTATCAGACGATAGTGATTTCTTCCTCAGACCTAATCAAGTCATCCTATGAAGTTTTAAAGCAATCTGATAAGTGGTAATGGAGTTCTTGTCTGGAAACCTATTTTCAAGATGGTCGCCAATAGTTGCCATCCATATTAGATGTCTGATCATCGTAGATACAGATAGGTGTCCTCCACAGCCCAAGTTCAGTCATCCTATGAAGTTTCACCGTGATCCGATCAATTTTCAAGATGCCCACTGGTGGCCATAATGGATTTTAGGATAATCGTCGATTTCGATATGTTCTTCCTCAGACCTAGTCAAGTCATCGTATGAAATTTTAGAGATCCTATAAACGGGAATGGTGCTTTCGTCCTAATATCTATTTTCAAGATGGCCTCACTTGACTGGCGGCCATATTGGATTTCTGATCATCGTAGATTCCAATAGGTTTCTTCCTCGGATGTATTCCTGTCTCAAAAGCGATCCTCTCTAACCATAATGGAGTTATCATCAGGAAACCAATTTTTAATATGGCTGGTAACAACATTGGATCTCCTCGATTTCTTCCACAACCATGACAGACCTAGTCTAGCCATTCTAATGAAGTTTCAAAGTGAGCCAATAAACGGCCACAGAATTATAATGCAGAAACTACTCTGCCGTCCGCGCACCTGCACGGAAGCCGCCATCATATAATACCCCACCAATTCTTTGGTGCCAGATCAAATCCTTCTATATCTTGATATGTCACAATTCACTTTTCCAGTTTATCCATCGATCAGCTGATGTCATATGACATCATAATTAACTAAGTGATGTGTAGGATGATGTCAATCATTACGTCATGAATGATTCTATATAGTCCGTCTTTAACGCTTAATTGTATGTCTTTACTATTTAATAAACATTGTCAGATATTTTGAAACTAATTTAACGGGGTGCTGTTGCTGCTATAGGTTGTTGCACCCAGTCAAATTAGTTTTAAAATATTCAACAGCTTACATGTATAGTTTCTGGAAATTGGTAGTCAGGGAGTTTAGAGATTGATCGATCCCAACACGGACGTGATGTGGGTGGAGCTTAGATTGAGATGGGTGGGGCATAGCTAAAAGTGGAGATGTTCATTCTTTATTCTATTATTTGGGGTTGTATTCTGCTCTCCTCACTCATATCAGGTAAATATGAAGTTCATTCATAAAAGATTTTGAGTTTCTCACAGAGAAAGTCCATTTGCATTTGCAGATGGACTTTTTATATGAAACTCAAGAAATGTCTTTTATTATTTAACCCTTTAACACTCATATCAGTCAAAAACAGCTTCTGCAGTGGGCTTGAGAAATGCCCATTTGCAGACCAAAAGAAGCCTATTTTTGAAAATTTACCAATGCAATGACTGGCTCGATAACCGAGCCAGTCATTTCAGTGGTAATTTTCCAAAAATAGTCTTCTCTTGGTCTGAAAATTGACATTTTCTATGAGAGAATTTAAATTTTCTTGAGAAAATTCGAGGGTTAGTGTTAACAGTGGAATGACAGACTCGGTTATCGAACAAGTCATTCCACTTGTGAAATTTAAAAATTATCTCTTCATCTGCAAACGGAGATTTTCACTAAGACCACTACAGAAGCCACTTTAGACGGCTTGCGTGTTAAATGGTTAATTCACATACATTACATATTGTTCAACTCACCGGACACGCCCCATGTCTCCAGTACCAATGCAAGTAGGCTTTCTCTAGATACTTCAGCTCAGCGTTCTCGAGAACTCTCTCCAAGTACTCAATAATATTTCCTGAATTTGCGGCCAGGGTTAATGAAGCAGAAGCGCTCTGGCTTGATGGCAGTCGTCTTTTGGCTGTTCAATAAAGTGAAATATTCATCTACAATGCGCCTAAAACTCAATTATTTAACACTTTAACGCATAAATCAGCCAAAATCATCTTCTGCAGTGGTCTTCAACAATCTCCATTTACAGGCCAAGAAGAGTATTTTTGAAAATTTGTCACTGGAATGACTGGCTCGCTGAACGAGCCAGTCATTCCAGTGGTAAATTTTCAAAAATACTCTTCTCTTAGGTGCTTAAAGGAATAACTTCATATTATAATAGTTATTCAGGTTATTTAACACGCCACTCTTAAAACTATACATAGAATATAATGTTTGTTATTATGCCTCTGAAGAAAGATTTTCAGACTTGAGTAACTAAATGTTGGTACATTTCTACAGCCTATGATGTGGCTGTCATGTTTTACTTTTCAACCAATCAGTCAAAAACAGCGTATCTGCCTAGGTCTATACGCTTAGTCATAGCGGTGCCGAATATAGTTGGACAATGTGATATAAAAGTAACCATACAAGTAAGCTGATGAATATTTTGAAAACAATTTGACTGGAAGATGTTGCTGCTACACAACTCCCATAGGCAGCAACAACATCCAATCAAATTAGTTTCAAAATATTTAACAAGATGATTTTTACATAATAAAGAATGTAATGCATTAGCACTATCGCTTGGATAGACAAAATGTCGGCGATTACTGTTCAACATATACGCTATATTACAAAGCAGATACTTGTGATACAGATCAGGGAATGTGACATGATATGAATGATATGGAATCTATAAACCATAATCTATCAGTACAATATAAGATTTCAGATGAGATTAGAATCGCTTTAACGGTATGTCAAGTTGTACAAATTATCTGTCTACTATTTGATAAACATGACGCTGAATATTTTGAAACTAATTTGACTGGGTGCTTTTGTTGCCACAGCTTAACTGTATAGTTTTCTGGAAATTGAGATTCAGGGAGTGCATGGATCGATCAATCAAAGCACGAGTGGAGCTTAGCTAGAGATGGGTGGGGCATAGCTGAAACTGGATTCCTCCATTGCTTATAACATCAGATACTTGAGTGACAGGTTGGGTCTCTACATTGACAATAGGTAGAGAATCTCACAATTAAACCATTCTCAGTCGAAATTGGCCGTCGCAGTGGTTTTGAAAAAAGTCCATTTGCAGGCTAAGAGTGTATTTTTTTTAATTTACCACCAAAATTGCTGGATGATCATTTACTGAACCAGCCATTCTCGTAGTAAATTATCAAAAAATGGAGTTCTCTTGGCTTGCAACTGGACATTCGACTCGCAATTTAAATTTTCGTGAAAATACCTGATCATTAACCATCTCCCAGCTGCAAGCCACTAGACAATAATTTTAATTATTAAAAAGTCCTGACTTGCTCAATATTTCGAAAACAATTTGATGGAAAGTTGTTGGTGGCTTGGTCAACAACAACTTTCAGTCAAATTGTTTTCAAAATATTCAGCAGGTACAGAGATATAACCCTTGCAAGATGTTGTCTCCAGAAACGCAGCAGCCAGGTGGTTAAAGGGTTATTCAGATATCAGTAAATATTTAGTAAACAATGTTGATAACTTTGATATCAAATGTAAGACTTTTATTCATTTTAAATGTAAGTGTGGTTATTTTCAAATGTAAGTGTGGTTATTTTCTTATAAAAGAATGGCAATAGACAGAGCCGCTTCTAGCTGTGCCACACACACTTTGGATGTGTGTTGGAACTGATTTCCATACTTTGAACCCTGAATTCAAAGAATCACAATTTTAAGCTAATTATACAAATAAGATTGTGACTATCTTGAAACTAGCCACGTCTTGCAACAGTTCCCAGTCAAATTAGTTTCAAAATATTCAATGTTTATTAAACTGAAAATTCAACAGACAGAGTTCATACACTTTCACGACTGAATTTCCAAGTTTCATGACGGAGCTCAGTCATTTTGATTGTGACGTCATCTAACTACTGATGTATTGGAGGGATACAGTTTTAGCTATGCACCCCCACCCCCCCCCCACCCACCCCGCCTCTCTCTAGCTAAGCACCACCCACGCTTTGCCCATGTTGGGATCGATCATCACTGTAATCCCTGAATCTCAATTTCCAGAAAACTATACAGTTAAGTTGTGTACAGCTAAGCTGTCAAATATTTTGAAACTAATTTGACTGGGTGCGGTTGCTGCCACAAGACAAACTTGTTTCAAAATATTCACCAGAATTTTTATTAATCAAAAAAGACAAAATTCGTACAACTTGATGGACTTATATTAAGCGTTTAAGACAGAATAAATCGCTTCATTCATGGCGTAATTGATCATGACGTCAGCCTACATGTGACGTTGATGGTTATGAGGTCATATGGTTGATCGATAAACTGGATTCCTCCATTGATTATGACAGGGAATCAAACCGGTGTAGGCGCCAAGTGTTATAGCCCACAAACGCTTCCAAGAGTGACTCAAGTATCTGACATCATATAATCAATAATCCTCTTGTGACAAGACGATTATTGATTATATGATGTCAGATAATTGAGTGACACATTGGATCCCTCCAGTCTGACTAAACATAAATATGTCATTTCAAAACCCATTCATATACTCAAACAGCTTGTGCATTCTCATATCAAAAGATCTAGCCCATACAGTATAATACACATCCAATCTCTACATATATACTGTTCTAAAACAGTTTTCTCCTAGCATGCACAGGGACAGCTCACAAAATCAATCGTGGAAGTCCATTTTTTGACAATTAACCATTTAATGGCCAATCTGGTTTTGAGATATGTCAATCTGCAGGCCGAGACAGGAGTTTCAGTGGTCAATTTTCAAAAACAGTCTTTTCTTGCCCGGCAAATATCCATTCCACAAGAGAACATCCGCGGCTGGTCAAAACCGGCACCAAAGTAAAGGGTTACGGTTTACCACTGAAATGACTCATGATATCTGGGCTAGTCATTCAAGTAGTAAATTTTCAAATATCTCTTGGCTAAATTTAATCAGGAAAATTAAAATATTTGCTTATTGAATGTCCATTTGCAGGCAGAGAATAGTATTTTTGAAAATTTACCACTGGGATTATTGGGGGTGGTTATAGAGTCAGTAATTCCAGTGGTAAATTTTCAAAAATAGTATTCTCATGGTCTGCAGATGAACATTTCTCACGCTTTGGCCAGAAAAGGGTTAAACAAAAATATAAATTTTCTTAGCAGATCTTGATGAAACAACGGTTAACCCTTTAACCCTCATATCAGCCAAAAACGGCTTATGCAGTGGTCCCGAGAAATGTGTATAATTATGCAGACCAAGAGAAGACTATTTTTGAAAATTTACCACTGGAATGACTGACTCGATATCCAATAAATTAGTGTTAAAGGGTTGACTATGTAAAGACTTCATTATATTTACAGCGATAGCTTTCTTCTCGCTCCTCAGACAGGTATCACACTGCTATGCTTAGTTACTCACATGCCCAGTACTCCATGGCATATGGATTCCACGCGACACACCCACACGTGGATCGAATCTTCTCGATGACTTTCGGCGCATATACAGGAAAAGTAGACGTGGTGTCACCGCGGGCGACAAGTAAGCCGCTCAATGAGCTGTACTGCTAGTGTCAAGGTAAATTCATCGTACTAACATCCGCCCACTCACATAGCTACGCTGGTCGAGGTACGGGAACATAGTGGGAGGCCGAGGATCGTGCAATAGGACGATGAGGTAAATTATGTTATCCACGACTTCAGGTCAATCATATTTACGAGATCATATCTGGTAGAATAATGTTGAATATTTTGAGTGTCATTATTTCTCATCTCATATCAGCGATATATAGGCATGGATGGATGGATGGACATAGTTTAAGTACTATCAGGCCTGTTCAAATTGAAAATGTGTGTAACCCACTTTTTGGGATAAGCATATTTACTTTATAGAACCCAATGCCCGTTAACCCTTTAATAGTCAAGCCGACCAAAACCAGCCCTTACAGTAGTCTTCAGAAATGTCCATTAACTGGTCAAGAGAAGACTATTTTTGAAAATTTATCACTGGAATGACTGGCTCGATAACCGAACCAGTCATTCCAGTGGTAAATTTTCAAAAATAGTCTTCTCTTGAGCTGCAAATGGAGATTTACCTGGTACAAATTTTAATTTTCTCGAAAAATCTTGACCATTAAAGGGTTACGGTATTTTGTTTTACGCAATCATTTTTGATGTATTTATATACAAAAACGACTTATGTTAAAGAATTTGCGGGATAGAAAAACAGGTTTTATCAGAAATATTCGCGCAAACTTTGTGCAAACGAAAAGTCGGCTACACCAATTTAGACATGCTTGCATGGTTTTTGATGTATATCACAATCCGATGTCACAAATTTTTTTATCACGTTAAAATGAAGACATAAAAAAGGTGAAAATTTGGGCCGACATGTTGAAATCATTTTAACTGGAAACTATTGCAATAGCACAATCCTCCAGTCAACGTCAGCTCAACATAAGCAACTGTTTGAAAATTTATCACTGGAATGACTGGCTCAGTTATTAGGCCAGTCATTCCAGTGGTAAATTTTCAAAAATTGTATTCTCTTAGCCTGTAAATGGCCATTCCACAAGACCATATCAGAGGCCGGTTTTGGCCGTTATGACCACCAAATGGTTAACACTGTGTGAATGTGCCCCAATCACGCCAACACACCGGCTAAGATTTTGTCCCAGATTGGGTCAGAGGATATATCGACATATCTCAATTTTTATTAAATAGAGATCATGATTTAACCCTTTAACACTCATATCAGCCAAAAATGGCTTCTGCAGTTGTCTTGAAAAATGTCCATTTGCCGACCAAGAGAAGAGTATTTTTGAACATTTACCGCTAGAATAGGTTATCGAGCCAGTCATTCCAGTGGCAAATTTTCAAAAACACTCTTCTCTTGGTCTGCAAATGGACATTTTCTATGAGAAGTTTGAAATTTTCTTGAATTAATTCAAGGGTTAAAATAGAATGCAATGGACCTTTCTAGTTTATCTACCCATCGTACGACGTCATAATCAATTACATGATGTTGAGTATGATATCGCCGTGAATGACATAATTAAATTGACGACGGACTAAAGCATTGTTGTACGAATTGTATGTCTCTACGATTTAATAAACATGCTGTTGAATATTTTGAAACTAACTTGGTAGCAACAGCACCTAGTCAAATTAGTTTCAAAATATTCAACAGCTTACCTGTATAGTTTTCTGAAAAATGATAGTCAAGGAGTTTAGGGATCGATCGATCCCAACACGGGTGAAGTCACCGAAGTGTGGGTGGAGCTGAGCTAGAGATGGGTGAGGCACAGCTAAAACTGAATTCCTACATTGTGTCGCCATCAGTCTGGGTACAAAATGAACCCATGCCAACCGACCAACCAAGATGTTGTCTTACATTAGTTCATACAATATATTACAAATTTTATTCACAATATATCACGATAATGTCTAGGACAATTATCATGCAGCCTGATGTTCCTACATTTACAAAATTGTGGACACCAACTGAAAGTGACCATCACCTATAATATTGATCATTAAACCGAGGGCAATTAATTAGTTCACTTTCAGAAATTCCTTGTTCACTACATTTGAGCAGGTCAACTTTCCTCAAATTCTTCTATTGATCTGAAATTTGGCCGCATGAGAAAAGATGAAAAAATCTAAATGCTGTCCAAGTTTTTAATATATTGACCAACAGCTTACCTGACTACCTATTTTAGCAAAAATACATAGACTGTTCCCAATCTTAAGAAATGGTTATGAGCCTTTAAAACGTTAACACTTAAGCCAGCCAAAAATGCTGTCTCCAGTCATCTTGAGAAATGTCCATCTGCAGATCACGAAAAGACCATTTTTTACAATTTACCACAACAATTCCTGCCCCTATAATCGAGCCAGTGATTCCTGTAATACATTTTCAAAAATAACCTCTTGGTCAGCAAATCGGCATTTTCTATGAAAATTTTTTAATTCTCTTGAACAAATTTGAACATTAACCTTTTAATGTCTACATTTGGTAAAGAAAATCAAAATATTTCCGTATTGAAAGTCCATTTTCAAGCCAAGAGAAGAGTATTTTTGAAAATATACCACTGGAATGGCTGGCTCGGTTACCGAGCCAGTCATTCCAGTGGTATATTTTTAAAAATACTCTTCTCTTGACCTGAAAATAGACATTCCTCAAGACAACTGCAGAGGGCGGTTTTGACCGGCTTCGTCATGAAAGGGTTAAATGGTTAATAATGACTGATGAGCCGCATGAATCAGCACATTGATTGAGCCCTGTCTCGAACGTGTAAGGATACAAGTCTCCCTTCAGCATCATGTCTCTTGATACTGTGCAGCATGTGACTAGCTATGCCTTCCCAGTTCAACTTGCTGGCAAGAAAACAAAGCATTGTTAGACCATTCCAGTTTATCCATCAATCATATGATGTCATAAGCAACTATGTGATGTGTAGGCTGATGTCATAATCAATGACATTATGAATGACGTAGATAAGTCTGGCATGAATGCTTAGTTGATGATGGACTATGTGTTGTTGTACGAATTGTATGTCTACTATTTAACAGGCCTGTGCTATAATATTTTCAATGGTAACCCATCATAGGTTGCTTTATATCGTTTAAGGAGACATAATGGTAACCTAAACCTTAGAAAGCTCAATGATGTCCATACTAAAACCAACAGATTAAGGTAACCTGTTTCAGGTCCCCTAAAATAAATTACGGCAACCTCATGGAGAACATTTTCAACAGGTTACCATAACAGCACAGGCCTGTTTAATAAACATGCTGTTGAATGTTTTGAAACTGATTTGACTGGGCGCTGTTGCTGCAAGCCACAAGACAATAATTTCAATGGGCAATTATACTAGCCCTGCTGAATATTTTGAAAACAAATTGACTGAAACTTGTTGGTGGCTAATTGTTTTCAAAATATTCTGCATATTCAGTGCTAAACTCCATGGAAAATGTAGTCTGCAGAACTTCAGCCAACGGACAGTTAATAAACCCCTAATGGTATTTGCTTACCTTCTCGAGGCATGTGAGAGGTTAATAAACTTATGTTCAGGCATAGGACACACAGCAGTCAGCATATCCCAGGGTTCCATTCCTAACGAAAACTCACTGCAAGACAAATATAAACATAAATCATTAAGTCATTCTTTCATGCGTTTCACGGAAAATGCTTAGGCTAAGAAATAGTTGCTTAGATTAGTTGGCTATAGACTCCTATCAACTGTCTGGTGTATACACTGAATGTGGGTCCACAGTTCCAAAGTACTATCTTCTGTATCTGTGATATAGTATTACAGCTCTTGAAACTATATATGTTATAAAGGATCTTAATTATGACGTAGAGCGGGAAGCTTAATTTTGGCAACCTCACCCCGCCTGGTTGATGCCAAATGTAATATGTTATAAAGGAGAATGTAATTCTGGATTATGGCCATACAGAAATGTTAGACCATTAAGTCTTTGTTGATGCCTTCATGCCCATTTCCTTAGTATTAAATCTTTTGTGTGTACATAGCTCTCTATAGCATTTAAAGTCTGTAAGCAAACACAATTTTAATAGCCATTTATACAATATATTTGAAACGCAATCAAAATCTGTCTTGCGCTTATAAATTGTGCGAGCATATAGTAAGAAATAAGCAAGAAATGCAAGTTGAAAACGCGCAAAACAGGAACTCTGATTTCAACGTTTTCAATTTCGGCAATCGATAAGCCAACTCCCTATACCTCACTTCAGTGACGGCTAACAGGGCCCTGCATAGGAATCTATAGTAAACACGGCAGATATCGAAAGCGGTGTCGCCGAAATTACCTTTAGTACACGCTATGTTTGTAATTGGTTCTAGTAGTTTTTCCTGCTGAATACGCTCGTACGTGTTTCTTCTGTATTAAACAGACTGATTTCTTCTAAATTGGTTTTCAAAGAGGTAATTGAAAATCCCGCAAATGTGGCTCATTTTCATTGAAATTATTGTGAAAGGGAGATAAATTTTGTCTTATAAGAACCATCCGATAACGTGATTCATGTCCCATACAGGTGATACATTTTGATTTGGGAATCGAGCAGCGGGTTTGGTGGCAGTCCATCAGATATGGAACAAATGTTGTTTTTGTTATTAACTGAGAATTCTTCAAGCGAATTGGTGTGTATTTTCTGAAATATTGACACATGTGTGATCTATTTATGCAAACTTACACCAGTCAAGTTACCCACACTTTAATACACTGACTAAAAAATTTCTGAATACCATTACTTTATGTGTGGGAAGGATCTCTTTCATTATTGGTCTGGATGTATACATAATCTAAAAAAATTGATATCACACAGCAATCTTGAGAATCGGTTTCATCATTTCATTTCTCTGTAGATTTAACAGAATGATTCATAACTTTGCAAACTTGCAAATACTAAGTCTGTCAAAGTTTTCTGACACGGCTGTGTATGTCACAACTATAGTGTATCGCTGGGCCCGTGTGATTATTGATTTGAGTGATCACGATCAGAAATGCCCATTTGGAGGCCAACAGAAAACCTATTTTTGAAGATATATCGCGGGAATGACTGGCATTATTCTTCAGCCATTCATTCCAGTGATACATTCTCAAAAACAGCCTGCTCTTGACCTCCAAATGGACACACATTCACGGAACAGGATGCAAATTTTCTTGACCAATCGCATTAAAGAGTAATTAAAACGTAGATTTTGAAATATAATTAGCTATGCCACGCCTATTTCTAGGTATGCCACATCCATTTCTACCTTAGCTATGCCAATTTTGTACATGTTTGAATCGATTTAGAAATTTGAAATCTGAATTCCCAGAATCAAAATTTCAAGCCAACTATAGGGAAGCTGTTCAATATTTTGAAACTAATTTGACTGGGGGATGTTGCTGCCTATGGGCCATAGGCAGCAACAGCCTCCAGTCAAATTAGTTCCAAAATATTCATTAGGATCGTTAACTTGTAAATTCATCAAAAACATACAATTCCGACACTTTCGTGATGGCCAATTACCATTCCTGTGACAGACCTACATTACTTTGATTGTGACATCAGCTAATAAGTGACTATTTGATCATGATGTAAGAATCGTGAGCGACAGATTGGATCCCTCCATTGGTTAGCCTTAATTTCAGGCCATGCCTGTAACAGTTCGTCGACATTACAAGTACCCTGCTCACCTTCTATGGGTCAGTGTATCAGTAGGAAGAAAAATCCCACTCAGGGAATTAACGATGACATTGTTCATGTGACTGAGGCCAACACTCGCTCTCTCAGGCTCCGCAGATTGTTTGAGTAATTGTTTCATTATGTCATCATTGTGCAGGAGAATAACACCATCTGCGTGTCTAATAAAGAAGAATGTGTGTCACTTAGGCCACACTAAACGAAATCTAGGATTTCTTTTTTCACGAGAGAGTTGATACTTACCTCCCTAATACTTTTGATATTGCTAAATATTGGCTTTCACTCAATAAACACTCAGATTTAAAACAGTTAGGTGCCCCTACTGGGCAGGGAGTCAGAGCGTAGTCTGGCGGATGCCAGCCCCACCACCGCGCATGCGCAGACTAGCACTTCCTCTGACTAGATTATTGGCTGACACACATGCAACTATTAAGAGCCTGAAGACCGAGCCTCTGTGGGGTGGAGAGGCCGGGTCCGTATCTAGGGAGGTAAGTATCAACTCTCTCGTGAAAAAAGAAATCCTAGATTTCGTTTATTTCACTTCAAGAGTATACTTACCTCCCTAATACTTTTGATATTGCCAGAATTCGAAAGTGAATCTGGCGGGAGGGAGGCGAGGTCAAAAGACCAGCTCATCCCTATACGCTTTTCTGCGTTTAAGGCACTTAAACTTCTGAAACTGTAAGAAAAAACAGTCAGGATTTGACTAACCATCGGATAACACCACCGATGTATGAGAGATGACCGAATGTCATATGCGCTCCCCCCCCCTCCTTCCTGGGAGGAAGAGTCGACTGACCTCAATGTCCTATACGCTCTCTACGTACAAGTGCCATGTACTACAGGACAGAGACGAAAAAGCTCCATTTTCGTAACTCTCAACAATGAACCACACAAATACACAAACCATCACCATATTAATAACGGGTAATCGTGACAATACAATCAACAACGGACAACACATGAACAAGACTGACCTTGTTGACAATGGCTGCTGACATCATCTTCCCATCGGTAAAGACTGATGCAGGCCCAAAAATGTGGGTGTTTCCATAAATTAATTGTGATATATAAAAGTAATGAGGAAATCACCTCAAAAAATATAAACCGATTTATTTTTTCAAAACCGACAAGGCGAGAGGATTAGAGGTGTCACGGAGATAATGGTCTGTAAAACTTGACTCACAGTGCCACTGAGCCACCGACATAATATCATCCACAGGGACCCCATTAAATAGGGCCGTGGATGTCACTACGCCGCGGACACTGTGAGCCTTGGCCACGTCAACCTGTTTCCCGGTGGCGGATTTATGGCAAAACTGAATGCATTCCACAATCCACCTGGAAATGGTGTCCTTAGAAGCCCTCCCATGGGGTTCAATATATGACAACCATAACGCTGACTGGTCGGTGCGCCATGCCGCCGTACGTTGTTTGTACCGGCGCAGCGCCCGGACGGGACACCATGCTTTAGAATTAGGATCATATCTAGTTAAAGCAGGCAAAATAATAGGTTGACCTGGATATTTCAACGACTGATTTTTAGCCAAGAAATTAATCCTAGGTAGCAGCTTAAGGCCTTCCCCTGAAACCACAAAACGGTCATCCTCGGCTGATAAGGCATGAATCTCACTCCTACGCCTAGCCGAGGCCGCAGCAATTAAAAACACAGTCTTCAGTGTTAATAGTTTCATAGAAATGGAACTAAGTGGTTCAAAAGGCTTATCACCTAGTACTTGAAGCACTAGCGATAAACTCCAAGACGGAATCACAGGAGGATTCCTTGGTCTTAGATTGCCCATGCCTTTAATTAATACATTCAATGTATTTACTTCATCACTTCCCCTCTTAGCCAAGCAAGGAATAACAGACATTAATGCTGACTTATAACCAGCAATAGAGTTAGGCTTGAGGCTATAGGCATCATAGAGGTGACAGAGGAAATCAGCTACTACTTGAATAGATGAATCCATTGGATCAATACATCTTTTTGAGCACCATTCTGCAAATCTGTTGATTTTATAATTATATGCTCTGGAGGTTGACCCCCTCCTGGCTTTGGCCATAAACATGGCTGCTTGCTCAGAAAAGCCCTCCTTAATTCTAGATTCCTTGACAACATCCACGCAGTCAATCTGAACATTGACGGATTGTTGTGAAGGGCCTTGCCCTGGAAGATAATATCGTCCATCAGAGGCAGAGGAACCGGATTGCAGACCAGAAGGTCCAGCAGATCCGTATACCAAGATCGGCTTGGCCAATCCGGGGCGATCAGAAGCACTTGGCATTCCTCCTGTCTGATTTTCTGAAGAATTTTTGGAATCAGGATTGCTGGAGGGAATGCGTATGCATACATTCTCCCCCAGCTGATAGCTAACGCATCTGTTGCGAAAGCGCTTGGATCCGGAATCGGAGAGACGTACGTCGTCATCTTCGCATTCTTCTTCGTTGCGAACAAATCGATGTTGGGTTTCCCCCAATGGTCGAACAGACGATCCGCCACACATTGATTTAGTTGCCATTCCGTGGGTAAAACACTCATCCTTCGGCTCAATGAGTCTGCTAGCAGGTTTAACCTTCCCGGAATATGAACTGCTTTCAAGGTAATCTGGTGATCCAGACACCAACAAAGCAGTTTCCATGTCATCTAAACGAAATCTAGGATTTCTTTTTTCACGAGAGAGTTGATACTTACCTCCCTAATACTTTTGATATTGCTAAATATTGGCTTTCACTCAATAAACACTCAGATTTAAAACAGTTAGGTGCCCCTACTGGGCAGGGAGTCAGAGCGTAGTCTGGCGGATGCCAGCCCCACCACCGCGCATGCGCAGACTAGCACTTCCTCTGACTAGATTATTGGCTGACACACATGCAACTATTAAGAGCCTGAAGACCGAGCCTCTGTGGGGTGGAGAGGCCGGGTCCGTATCTAGGGAGGTAAGTATCAACTCTCTCGTGAAAAAAGAAATCCTAGATTTCGTTTATTTCACTTCAAGAGTATACTTACCTCCCTAATACTTTTGATATTGCCAGAATTCGAAAGTGAATCTGGCGGGAGGGAGGCGAGGTCAAAAGACCAGCTCATCCCTATACGCTTTTCTGCGTTTAAGGCACTTAAACTTCTGAAACTGTAAGAAAAAACAGTCAGGATTTGACTAACCATCGGATAACACGACCGATGTATGAGAGATGACCGAATGTCATATGCGCTCCCCCCCCTCCTTCCTGGGAGGAAGAGTCGACTGACCTCAATGTCCTATACGCTCTCTACGTACAAGTGCCATGTACTACAGGACAGAGACGAAAAAGCTCCATTTTCGTAACTCTCAACAATGAACCACACAAATACACAAACCATCACCATATTAATAACGGGTAATCGTGACAATACAATCAACAACGGACAACACATGAACAAGACTGACCTTGTTGAAAATGGCTGCTGACATCATCTTCCCATCGGTAAAGACTGATGCAGGCCCAAAAAAGTGGGTGTTTCCATAAATTAATTGTGATATATATAAGTAATGAGGAAATCACCTCAAAAAATATAAACCGATTTATTTTTTCAAAACCGACAAGGCGAGAGGATTATAGGTGTCACGGAGATAATGGTCTGTAAAACTTGACTCACAGTGCCACTGAGCCACCGACATAATATCATCCACAGGGACCCCATTAAATAGGGCCGTGGATGTCACTACGCCGCGGACACTGTGAGCCTTGGCCACGTCAACCTGCTTCCCGGTGGCGGATTTATGGCAAAACTGAATGCATTCCACAATCCACCTGGAAATGGTGTCCTTAGAAGCCCTCCCATGGGGTTCAATATATGACAACCATAACGCTGACTGGTCGGTGCGCCATGCCGCCGTACGTTGTTTGTACCGGCGCAGCGCCCGGACGGGACACCATGCTTTAGAATTAGGATCATATCTAGTTAAAGCAGGCAAAATAATAGGTTGACCTGGATATTTCAACGACTGATTTTTAGCCAAGAAATTAATCCTAGGTAGCAGCTTAAGGCCTTCCCCTGAAACCACAAAACGGTCATCCTCGGCTGATAAGGCATGAATCTCACTCCTACGCCTAGCCGAGGCCGCAGCAATTAAAAACACAGTCTTCAGTGTTAATAGTTTCATAGAAATGGAACTAAGTGGTTCAAAAGGCTTATCACCTAGTACTTGAAGCACTAGCGATAAACTCCAAGACGGAATCACAGGAGGATTCCTTGGTCTTAGATTGCCCATGCCTTTAATTAATACATTCAATGTATTTACTTCATCACTTCCCCTCTTAGCCAAGCAAGGAATAACAGACATTAATGCTGACTTATAACCAGCAATAGAGTTAGGCTTGAGGCTATAGGCATCATAGAGGTGACAGAGGAAATCAGCTACTACTTGAATAGATGAATCCATTGGATCAATACATCTTTTTGAGCACCATTCTGCAAATCTGTTGATTTTATAATTATATGCTCTGGAGGTTGACCCCCTCCTGGCTTTGGCCATAAACATGGCTGCTTGCTCAGAAAAGCCCTCCTTAATTCTAGATTCCTTGACAACATCCACGCAGTCAATCTGAACATTGACGGATTGTTGTGAAGGGCCTTGCCCTGGAAGATAATATCGTCCATCAGAGGCAGAGGAACCGGATTGCAGACCAGAAGGTCCAGCAGATCCGTATACCAAGATCGGCTTGGCCAATCCGGGGCGATCAGAAGCACTTGGCATTCCTCCTGTCTGATTTTCTGAAGAATTTTTGGAATCAGGATTGCTGGAGGGAATGCGTATGCATACATTCTCCCCCAGCTGATAGCTAACGCATCTGTTGCGAAAGCGCTTGGATCCGGAATCGGAGAGACGTACGTCGTCATCTTCGCATTCTTCTTCGTTGCGAACAAATCGATGTTGGGTTTCCCCCAATGGTCGAACAGACGATCCGCCACACATTGATTTAGTTGCCATTCCGTGGGTAAAACACTCATCCTTCGGCTCAATGAGTCTGCTAGCAGGTTTAACCTTCCCGGAATATGAACTGCTTTCAAGGTAATCTGGTGATCCAGACACCAACAAAGCAGTTTCCATGTCATCATACAGAGACTGGGCGACTTCGTTCCGCCCTGGCGGTTTATGTAAGTCACAACTGTTGAGTTGTCTGAACGAATAAGAACAATCTTGCCCTGAACTTTCTGTAAGAAATGTTCCAGGCCCAGGACTACTGCTCTTAGCTCCAGTAGATTTATATGTTCCTGTGACTGTTCCAGATTCCAAAGCCCTGATATCGTGGATTCTTCCAGGCAAGCTCCCCAGCCCTCCATCGATGCATCTGTATACACAGTCACCTGAGGGTGGGGAGGGGTTAGCAAAACCCCCGGTAAGAGATTCTCTGTATTCAACCACCATTGCAGGTGGTGAATCAGAGGCGCCAACACTGACACATTCGAGTCCAGCGAACCTGTACTCTGGGTCCATTGTGTCATGAGAAACAACTGGATCGGCCGCCTGCGTAAGGCGGCCTGAGGAATGACTGGTTCCAACGAAACCATCAACCCCAGCATTCTCAAGTAAACCCGTGCCAGGACATGACGACTGTCGCACACTGACTGAATCAACGAGATGAGTATTTGAACTCTCTCCTGAGTAGGATAAACATATCCTGTCTCCAGATCGAAGAACATCCCCAGGTAAACAAACTTCTGGGATGGAGTCAGCTCTGATTTTGGGAAATTGATCATCCAGCCCAAGTCTGTGAGAATTTTCAAAACAATCTCCAGATTGGCGGACAAACTTTCCCGGGTGTGCGCTTTCAACAGCCAGTCGTCTATGTACGTGCGGACTGCTATGCTTCTCCTGTGGAGGTATGCTGTGATCGCAAGAACCACACGGGTGAAAACCCGAGGAGCCGTGGAAATTCCGAAGGGCAACACCCTGAATTCCCACTGTCTGCCCTGGAATGCAAATCTCAGGAAGCGACAGAAACTCCTGTGGATGGGGATGTGGAAATAAGCGTCCTTCAAATCTATCGACGCCGTCCACATCCCCCTCTCCAACCCCGCCAACACCGAGTGCACCGTTTCCATCTTGAAACTGGGCGTCTCGATGAACTTGTTCAATGGCTTGAGGTTGAGAATCGGTCTCCACCCACCGGTGCGTTTTGTTACCAAGAACAGGGTTGAATAGAAGCCCGGACACCTTTGTGCCGGCTGAATAGCTCCTTTTTGTACGAGGGAATTTATCTCCTCCTCGATACACAACCTTTGATCTGGATCTCTCGGAATGGGAGTCCAGACTGGCACCAGAGACAGTCGCGACGGCGGGCCTGTCATCCACTCTGGATGATACCCCACGGAAAGCCATCGCAAGACTAAACGGTCCTGAGTTAACCGTTCCCACTCTTGCATGTGGTCGGCTAGCCGGCCTCCCACCGGTCCACCTAGGGACCGCGGTGGACACAAGGCATGCAAGAGCGGCACTGTCTCCGTCGCCATACACACCGGCGTGGTCCTTACCGCGGTAAGCGCCCTGTCAGGAGCGATAACCACGCCCAGATCCTCGCGCGACCCGCCCCGCCCCGCGCGCACCTCGGTGCACGGGCGGCTGCCTGGCTGACGGCGGCTGAGGAGCCTGCGCCCCCCTCACTGCTGGCCGAATCGCACGCGGCCGAGGCCGGCGCTGCGACGGCGGCTGGCCTCTGACTTGGCCAACACCACCTCGAGCCTGCAGGGGACGATACGCAGGGGCCGCGGCGCGAACGTTAGCACGACGCAGTACCTCAAACTGTTCGCGCAGCGCCCTCTGGTTATTCACCAGGGTGACCGTCTCCTGGAGGTGGCGACATCCCTCACCTCCAAAAAGACCAGGACCCGTCATAGGCGTACGGAGTAGCCTATTATACAGGTCCTGAGACGGGCACAGATTGTCCAGGGCAAATGTGCGTCTTGCCCTGACACTCCTGGTCACCGCCCGCGTCATACAGTCCAGCGCCAGGTTAATACCATCCTGGATGGTTCGCTGGACCGCGAGCGGGCCTGGCTGGCGCGATGCGGATGCCGTTACTACCCCCTGTAACAGCTGGGAGACGTGGGACAGAGCGGCAATCGAAGCCCTCCCACTCTCCTCCGCATCACGCAACGCGGTATTCGCCGAACGCAACGCGTTCGCGCACAAGACCCCCGCGTCAGAACGGGATCCTGGCCGCGTATCCTCACCCAAAGCCGCGCGGTCATCCACGCTGGGCTTGGGTACCACACCGTACCGCTGGTAGTCCAGGGGCACGATGCGACAACGCCTGGCCACCTCGCGAGGGGCCTTCGCGAGACGTCCACTCGTGTTAATGGACGCCTCCGCCGCCTTGAACATGTCAACGACATGCTCCGCCAGCGGCAGAGAAGGCATAGCGTTAGCAGTTGGTTTCCCAGCTAACCACGGCGTGTGAACACGGTGGCTAGCCGACTGCTCCACGGGCAGATCAGGCCTAACGCTCACCAACCACTGGCAAGCGTCATACCAATCCTCCTCCGTGGCTAACTGCGAGCGCTCTACAAGACGGGGTCCTTCGTCTTCCTCCTGAGCGCAAGCAGTACTTGACGGCGGGTACGCTGATACACCTGGCAAGCCAGGGAAAACATGCGGGCCTGACAGCACCGGCATGAGAATATCACTGGTTTGACCAGGAGCAGGCACCGCGGTAGAGCGCGGGGTATATATATCCCTACCACGGGCCCGGCCAGCACCAGCTACACTCTCGGCAAGCCGAGGTATGCGGTACCGCTGGCCATCAGCAGCGCCCTGGGCCACCACCTGAACCGCGGACCTTACTCCAGGGTGAGTAATACCGTGGAAAAAAGCGCCTGTATTCCCCGCGAGGGGTGCACAAACGTCTTCATCCATGTCCGCGTCGTCAGACGGCGACCCTAGCAGGTAATCCTCATCACCCTGGTCAGAAAGATTAGACCCCGGGTCAGCAAAGAGAGCTAACCCGGGCTGACCAGGAACGGTGCCATAGGAGGTACTGGCCACCGCGGCGTGCGGATACCCCTGGACTGATAAGCAGCCAGCGGGTTCCAGCGACAACCGTCCACGGTCCCCTATCGGCGCGGCAATAAGCCTGCTGCCAGGGCCGTGGAACGCCCCCTCTAATGGGGCCACCTCTGAATCGTCGGACAACGGAAGCGGACTAAGGAAAATCGATCCAGAGGCGGGGATTACCTGCTCCGAAGCCGATGATGAGGACAATAAAGGATCTGGTCCAGGAAGCATGCCACGAAGCAACCCTGGAACCAAATCTTTTATTGTCCTCCTCATCTCTCCCAACATCTCGGTCCGGAAGGTCTCCATATCCACCGCGGACGAGACCTTCCCCTTACCCTTCTCACTTACAACCTCTCGTTTCCGCTTCTTCTTCTTCTCCTCCACTACCACCTTGTCCGTCGCCTGTAAGCAGCACAAGAATTCGGACATTAACTCGCCCCCCCAGTGCTTACATATGTCACAATTAATCAATGGACCACAAGGGCTACATCGATAACACAGATGCGGCCAGAACTTCACATGCATAAAACGTCCACAGGACGCGCAACCCGGTCCCTGAAACAGGGCAAAGGACAAGGAGTATGAGCAACTAGTTAAGCTTAGAAACTCAATCCAACTCAAGGAGAAGGAAAACGATCATAAAGATCAATATACATCAAAAACCAGCCTAGCGCTTGAATTGCTAATAAATACATAGCCAGCTGATTATGACGTCATTAATCCCGTGACAGGAAAAATTCGATCCCAACAAAACATCCAAGTGCAAAGACGAATTGTATGCTGAATGGATAAGTTGACTACACAACCATCAGATACATATAGATAACTCTTTACTGGCAAAAATGTTAATTATCTCCCTTTGATTGTTTACAATAATTAACATCACCACATTATCAATAACTAGATACCTGACACTTTGTATAGACAAACCATCCAACGTGACGAACCGGAAACTCCACCATCTGCACGCCTCTTAACTCTCTCCACCTCATGGGGAAGGAATTGGATCAAGAGGGCAAAGTGAGAAGACCTTTATACCAGGCCTCCAACTCACTGGACATAATTTTTTCATTTGGTTAGATAACCTAACAGTGTTAGTAGGAAATGGAACCATGGTGGAGAGAATACTAATTCTCTGGTACTGTGACGTCACAACCTAGCGTCATACAGACCTGTGGACAGAAACAGAAAGAGAAATTAGTCCTAGGTAGCACCGAGTTGACCTAAACCAACTAACTAAGGCGCTTATCACGGTAAACGCGAGTCCCGGAAACACAATACACCGGGAAGAAAACTCGCTAATTTTACTAGAAGTCACCTGATTTAAAGGTCCAACGTCCTCCGGTGGCGAAGTGTATCCTCCCGCCATCCAAATCAGGTCTTATCACTTCCAAAATAACACCAATAAAAACGTTAATGAGCAAGAAAAGCTTATGACTGAAAAACATGTGTGTTCTCTTTGCCAATAATCTAGCAAAGAGGAAGTGCTAGTCTGCGCATGCGCGGTGGTGGGGCTGGCATCCGCCAGACTACGCTCTGACTCCCTGCCCAGTAGGGGCACCTAACTGTTTTAAATCTGAGTGTTTATTGAGTGAAAGCCAATATTTAGCAATATCAAAAGTATTAGGGAGGTAAGTATACTCTTGAAGTGAAAATACAGAGACTGGGCGACTTCGTTCCGCCCTGGCGGTTTATGTAAGTCACAACTGTTGAGTTGTCTGAACGAATAAGAACAATCTTGCCCTGAACTTTCTGTAAGAAATGTTCCAGGCCCAGGACTACTGCTCTTAACTCCAGTAGATTTATATGTTCCTGTGACTGTTCCAGATTCCAAAGCCCTGATATCGTGGATTCTTCCAGGCAAGCTCCCCAGCCCTCCATCGATGCATCTGTATACACAGTCACCTGAGGGTGGGGAGGGGTTAGCAAAACCCCCGGTAAGAGATTCTCTGTATTCAACCACCATTGCAGGTGGTGAATCAGAGGCGCCAACACTGACACATTCGAGTCCAGCGAACCTGTACTCTGGGTCCATTGTGTCATGAGAAACAACTGGATCGGCCGCCTGCGTAAGGCGGCCTGAGGAATGACTGGTTCCAACGAAACCATCAACCCCAGCATTCTCAAGTAAACCCGTGCCAGGACATGACGACTGTCGCACACTGACTGAATCAACGAGATGAGTATTTGAACTCTCTCCTGAGTAGGATAAACATATCCTGTCTCCAGATCGAAGAACATCCCCAGGTAAACAAACTTCTGGGATGGAGTCAGCTCTGATTTTGGGAAATTGATCATCCAGCCCAAGTCTGTGAGAATTTTCAAAACAATCTCCAGATTGGCGGACAAACTTTCCCGGGTGTGCGCTTTCAACAGCCAGTCGTCTATGTACGTGTGGACTGCTATGCTTCTCCTGCGGAGGTATGCTGTGATCGCAAGAACCACACGGGTGAAAACCCGAGGAGCCGTGGAAATTCCGAAGGGCAACACCCTGAATTCCCACTGTCTGCCCTGGAATGCAAATCTCAGGAAGCGACAGAAACTCCTGTGGATGGGGATGTGGAAATAAGCGTCCTTCAAATCTATCGACGCCGTCCACATCCCCCTCTCCAACCCCGCCAACACCGAGCGCACCGTTTCCATCTTGAAACTGGGCGTCTCGATGAACTTGTTCAATGGCTTGAGGTTGAGAATCGGTCTCCACCCACCGGTGCGTTTTGTTACCAAGAACAGGGTTGAATAGAAGCCCGGACACCTTTGTGCCGGCTGAATAGCTCCTTTTTGTACGAGGGAATTTATCTCCGCCTCGATACACAACCTTTGATCTGGATCTCTCGGAATGGGAGTCCAGACTGGCACCAGAGACAGTCGCGACGGCGGGCCTGTCATCCACTCTGGATGATACCCCACGGAAAGCCATCGCAAGACTAAACGGTCCTGAGTTAACCGTTCCCACTCTTGCATGTGGTCGGCTAGCCGGCCTCCCACCGGTCCACCTAGGGACCGCGGTGGACACAAGGCATGCAAGAGCGGCACTGTCTCCGTCGCCATACACACCGGCGTGGTCCTTACCGCGGTAAGCGCCCTGTCAGGAACGATAACCACGCCCAGATCCTCGCGCGACCCGCCCCGCCCCGCGCGCACCTCGGTGCACGGGCGGCTGCCTGGCTGACGGCGGCTGAGGAGCCTGCGCCCCCCTCACTGCTGGCCGAATCGCACGCGGCCGAGGCCGGCGCTGCGACGGCGGCTGGCCTCTGACTTGTCCAACACCACCTCGAGCCTGCAGGGGACGATACGCAGGGGCCGCGGCGCGAACGTTAGCACGACGCAGTACCTCAAACTGTTCGCGCAGCGCCCTCTGGTTATTCACCAGGGTGACCGTCTCCTGGAGGTGGCGACATCCCTCACCTCCAAAAAGACCAGGACCCGTCATAGGCGTACGGAGTAGCCTATTATACAGGTCCTGAGACGGGCACAGATTGTCCAGGGCAAATGTGCGTCTTGCCCTGACACTCCTGGTCACCGCCCGCGTCATACAGTCCAGCGCCAGGTTAATACCATCCTGGATGGTTCGCTGGACCGCGAGCGGGCCTGGCTGGCGCGATGCGGATGCCGTTACTACCCCCTGTAACAGCTGGGAGACGTGGGACAGAGCGGCAATCGAAGCCCTCCCACTCTCCTCCGCATCACGCAACGCGGTATTCGCCGAACGCAACGCGTTCGCGCACAAGACCCCCGCGTCAGAACGGGAGCCTGGCCGCGTATCCTCACCCAAAGCCGCGCGGTCATCCACGCTGGGCTTGGGTACCACACCGTACCGCTGGTAGTCCAGGGGCACGATGCGACAACGCCTGGCCACCTCGCGAGGGGCCTTCGCGAGACGTCCACTCGTGTTAATGGACGCCTCCGCCGCCTTGAACATGTCAACGACATGCTCCGCCAGCGGCAGAGAAGGCATAGCGTTAGCAGTTGGTTTCCCAGCTAACCACGGCGTGTGAACACGGTGGCTAGCCGACTGCTCCACGGGCAGATCAGGCCTAACGCTCACCAACCACTGGCAAGCGTCATACCAATCCTCCTCCGTGGCTAACTGCGAGCGCTCTACAAGACGGGGTCCTTCGTCTTCCTCCTGAGCGCAAGCAGTAGAGCTTGACGGCGGGTACGCTGATACACCTGGCAAGCCAGGGAAAACACGCGGGCCTGACAGCACCGGCATGAGAATATCACTGGTTTGACCAGGAGCAGGCACCGCGGTAGAGCGCGGGGTATATATAGCCCTACCACGGGCCCGGCCAGCACCAGCTACACTCTCGGCAAGCCGAGGTATGCGGTACCGCTGGCCATCAGCAGCGCCCTGGGCCACCACCTGAACCGCGGACCTTACTCCAGGGTGAGTAATACCGTGGAAAAAAGCGCCTGTATTCCCCGCGAGGGGTGCACAAACGTCTTCATCCATGTCCACGTCGTCAGACGGCGACCCTAGCAGGTAATCCTCATCACCCTGGTCAGAAAGATTAGACCCCGGGTCAGCAAAGAGAGCTAACCCGGGCTGACCAGGAACGGTGCCATAGGAGGTACTGGCCACCGCGGCGTGCGGATACCCCTGGACTGATAAGCAGCCAGCGGGTTCCAGCGACAACCGTCCACGGTCCCCTATCGGCGCGGCAATAAGCCTGCTGCCAGGGCCGTGGAACGCCCCCTCTAATGGGGCCACCTCTGAATCGTCGGACAACGGAAGCGGACTAAGGAAAATCGATCCAGAGGCGGGGATTACCTGCTCCGAAGCCGATGATGAGGACAATAAAGGATCCGGTCCAGGAAGCATGCCACGAAGCAACCCTGGAACCAAATCTTTTATTGTCCTCTTCATCTCTCCCAACATCTCGGTCCGGAAGGTCTCCATATCCACCGCGGACGAGACCTTCCCCTTACCCTTCCTACTTACAACCTCTCGTTTCCGCTTCTTCTTCCTCTCCTCCTCTACCACCTTGTCCGTCGCCTGTAAGCAGCACAAGAATTCGGACATTAACTCGCCCCCCCAGTGCTTACATATGTCACAATTAATCAATGGACCACAAGGGCTACATCGATAACACAGATGCGGCCAGAACTTTACAAGCATAAAACGTCCACAGGACGCGCAACCCGGTCCCTGAAACAGGGCAAAGGACAAGGAGTATGAGCAACTAGTTAAGCTTAGAAACTCAATCCAACTCAAGGAGAAGGAAAACGATCATAAAGATCAATATACATCAAAAACCAGCATAGCGCTTGAATTGCTAATAAATACATAGCCAGCTGATTATGACGTCATTAATCCCGTGACAGGAAAAATTCGATCCCAACAAAACATCCAAGTGCAAAGACGAATTGTATGCTGAATGGATAAGTTGACTACACAACCATCAGATACATATAGATAACTCTTGACTGGCAAAAATGTTAATTATCTCCCTTTGATTGTTTACAATAATTAACATCACCACATTATCAATAACTAGATACCTGACACTTTGTATAGACAAACCATCCAACGTGACGAACCGGAAACTCCACCATCTGCACGCCTCTTAACTCTCTCCACCTCATGGGGAAGGAATTGGATCAAGAGGGCAAAGTGAGAAGACCTTTATACCAGGCCTCCAACACACTGGACATAATTTTTCATTTGGTTAGATAACCTAACAGTGTTAGTAGGAAATGGAACCATGGTGGAGAGAATACTAATTCTCTGGTACTGTGACGTCACAACCTAGCGTCATACAGACCTGTGGACAGAAACAGAAAGAGAAATTAGTCCTAGGTAGCACCGAGTTGACCTAAACCAACTAACTAAGGCGCTTATCACGGTAAACGCGAGTCCCGGAAACACAATACACCGGGAAGAAAACTCGCTAATTTTACTAGAAGTCACCTGATTTAAAGGTCCAACGTCCTCCGGTGGCGAAGTGTATCCTCCCGCCATCCAAATCAGGTCTTATCACTTCCAAAATAACACCAATAAAAACGTTAATGAGCAAGAAAAGCTTATGACTGAAAAACATGTGTGTTCTCTTTGCCAATAATCTAGCAAAGAGGAAGTGCTAGTCTGCGCATGCGCGGTGGTGGGGCTGGCATCCGCCAGACTACGCTCTGACTCCCTGCCCAGTAGGGGCACCTAACTGTTTTAAATCTGAGTGTTTATTGAGTGAAAGCCAATATTTAGCAATATCAAAAGTATTAGGGAGGTAAGTATACTCTTGAAGTGAAACAAATGTTCATTTTGGATTGTGGGCCAACTTGATTAAGAAAGTAGTAGTGAGGAAAACCTAAAGGATATCTAACTTCATCTTTCCATAGCTAATCAGGTGATCTAATACGCCACTCATAAAATATGCAGGTAATTATAAGCTTTATATCATGCCGCTAAAGAAAGATATTCAGGCGTTAGTAGCTCAATGTTGGTACATTTCTACTGCCTATGATGGCTGTCATGATTTAGTTTTCTGCCAATTATTTAAAAACTAGCGTGCCCACCTCAGTATTCACGCTCAGTCATAGAGGTGCCCGATATAGTTTGGTAATTTCGCATAAAAGCAATCATACAGGCAAGCTGTTGAATATTTTGAAACTAATTTGTCTGGAAGTTGCTGCCATAGGCGGCAACAACTTCTAGTCAAATTAGTTTCAAAATATTCAACAGGATAAGTATTACATAATAAAGAATGTAATGCATTGGCACTTGCATGACATCACACACTATCGCTTAAGGAGACAAAATGGTGGCGATCACTGTTCAACATTCACGCGATATTACAAAGCAGATAATTGTGATACAGATAAGGGAATGTGGCAGGATATGAATGATATGGAATCTATAAACCATAATCTATCAGTACAATACAACATGAGATGAGATTAGCATCCCTTTAAAAAGTTAAATTAATGGAAGCTAGTTACATGAATAAAGAATTTGGCACAATTGTCATTTCTTCACACACACACGCACGCACGCACGCACGCACGCATGCACGCACACACACACACACACACACACACACACACTGTTCTGTATGAATATTCAACAAAGTATAAGGATATTCCTACAATAGTTGTCATTCTTTTTGAAATTGTGCTGCTTTGGGGAAAGGGGCGAGCAATGTGGCAGTGGTATAAAAGTAACAAACATGGAGGTTATTGGTTTTCTGGTCCGAAATCCAAAAGAAAAGATTGGTATGTCTATGGTTATGTCCGATCATATAAACAAGATGCCTGTATTGCTCAACAAAAACAATTAGTATCTGAACAAAAATATGAAAAATATGAAAACCTACTATGGAAATACAAACATTTCTGTATGACGCATATACACTTAAGTATCAAATGAGACAATTCTGACAGTAAACAAACATTTCATACAGAAGCTTAAAGAATTTGCTGTCAAAATCTAAAGATTTGGCATTGAAACAAAAGAATTTATGATGGTCACTGGACCGATCGACCGATGAGATTGAATCATCAAATTTATCCGTGTTGATAAACTAACAAAAGCTTGATTTTAGTGGCCATGTTTTTTTTAACCCTTTAGCACTCATATCAGCTAGAAATGCCTTCTGCAGTCTTCTCGAGAAATGTCTATTTGCAGAACAAGAGAAAAGTATTTTTGTAAATTTACCATTGGAATAACTGGCTCGATAACCGAGCCACTCATTCCAGTCGTAAATTTTCAAAAATAGTCTTCTCCTGGTCTGCAAATTGACATTTTCTACGAGAAAATTGGAATTTTTAAAAACAAATTCAATGGTTAAATATCAACTTCCCTTGAAGAAACTTCAATGCCACTTTGTTTGTAATCATATTTCCAGAATTTAGGGAGCTACAGCTTCCAGTGAAATTTGTTTGAAAACATTCACATTCAAAGCATATTACTTAGATCATAATCATTATCACATTCAAAGCATATTACTTAGATCATAATCATTATCACATTCAAAGCATATTACTTAGATCATAATCATTATCACATTCAAAGCATATTACTTAGATCATAATCATTCTCACATTCAAAGCATATTACTTAGATTATAATCATTATGATCCAAGTAATATTCTTTGAAATTGACTATTTTCAAACAAATTTTACTGGAGCTCGACTGGATAGTCTGTGCAAGTGAGCATGTGCATGCGTGTACTATACATAATCCACACATGCATGAGCGTATACATGTGTGTGTCCGCGCATGCATGAGCGTATACATGTCTGCATGTGTGTGTCCGTGCATGCATGAGAGCATACATGTGTGCATGTGTGTGTCCATGCATGTATGAGCGTATACATGTGTGCATGTGTGTGTCCACGCATGCATGAGAGTATACATGTGTGCGTGTGTGTGTGTGTGTTCGTGCATGCATGAGAGTATACATGTGTGCACGTGTGTGTCCACGCATGCATGAGCGTATACATGTGTGCATGTGTGTGCCTGTGCATGCATGAGAGCATAAATGTGTGCATGTGTGTGTCCGCGCATGCATGAGAGTATACATGTGTGCATGTGTGTGTCCACGCATGCATGAGAGTATACATATGTGCATGTGTGTCCGTGCATGCATGAGAGTATACATGTGTACATGTGTGTGTCCACGCATGCATGAGAGTATACATGTGTGCATGTGTGTGTCCGTGCATGCATGAGCGTATACATGTGTGCATGTGTGTGTCCGTGCATGCATGAGCGTATACATGTGTGCATGTGTGTGTCCGTGCATGCATGAGGGTATACGTGTGTGCATGCATGCATGTGCATGGTTTGTCCATGCATGCATGAGCGTGTTTGTAGGGAAGTGTGTAATGATATGTAGGCGTGACATGTATTATAAGGATTAGCGTACAATACACTAGACCCTGTGCCCACCTCTGCAGACTGGACAGTGCCAAGATAGAATTGTAATCCTGTAGTGTGGTCTCACCGGTCACAAACGGTGCGACAGAACAGGCAATGATATAATTCAGAGGGTATTCATCCCGGATCTGCTCTGCTATAAGAGACCCTAAACCTGTGACAACAAATTATAACATGAATGGGACCTGGAGTCAGAGCCTCGATAGATTCAATAGATGCCAATCATACCAATACAACAAATTATAACATTTTATATTCAAGAAAATTAATCAAGTGCCAGAGTTTCTAAATGTTGTCACGGATCTGCAGAGATGTATATAATCTTAACGCTTTAACTATCTAACTGATACAAGCCATTAGACAATTATTTCGATGGGCCATCGCTTAGCAACCAACAACTTTCAGTCAAATTGTTTTCAAAATATTCAGCAGATCCAGAGCCTAAACCACATGAAAAATGTAGTTTGCAGAAATTCAGTGAGTAGGCAGTTGAACTAGAAAGGCTGAAATTCCAGCCTCATATTGTACTGAATGTGATCATACTGAAAAACACAAATTTTAAAATAAAAATTTTCTTTATTTATACAGAAATACATTGGCTTATATACAAAAATAGTCAATATATCAGTTTTATTAGAAATTATAACAAGGGTCAAATTTATAGGCTTTTCATTAATTTTAACCCCTTAGTGATCAAGCTGATCAAAACATGTTTTTGCTTTTGGTTTTGCGAAGAAATATTCCTTTGCATACCAAGCCAGCGCTATTTTTTAAATTTTACCTCTGGAATATCGAGCTAGTCTTTCCAACTGTAAATTTTAAAAAATAAACCACTCTTGGCCTAGTTACTGAGCCAGTCATTCCAGTGGTAAATTGTCAAAAGTAGTCTTCTCTTGGCCTGAAAATAGGCACTCCCCAAAACCACTGAAGAGGCCAGTTGTGGCTGGCTTCAGCATGACAGAGATAAATGGTTAAAGATTGGCTATAGAATGGTACAGATTGTTTAAGAAAATCTCAATATTTACTTAGACAATGTCAATTTCCCAAATACTATTTATGAAAACCACCACTGGAATAGTTGGCTCGCTCTATCGCGTAAGTTGTTTTAAAGATACATTTTTCAAAACAGTTATCTTATGGTCTGCTAATGGACATTTCACAAGAATCATCTATTTATCATGGACGACACAAATCATACCTGAGCCAGTTCCTCCTGCTAAACTGTGTGTTAAAACTGTGCCAAGATAGTGATCACATCTGAGGAACAATTATACAACAGATGTATATAAATGGTACTCGTACAGCTCAGAAATAACTTAACATGTTTCCAAAACAAAATAAAACGTACTCTTGAATATTTTGTCCATAATTGGATTGGACGACATTGCTACTTAAGGCACCCTTATTGCTGCGCAACCCGTTAACGCTCATATCAACCAAAAACGACTTCTGCAGTGGTCTTGAGAAATGTCTATTCGCAAACCAAAAGAAGACTATTTTTGAAAATTTACCACTGGAATGACTGGCTCGTTTATCGGCTTACTGGCATTCCAGTGGTAAATTTTCAAAAATAGTCTTCTCTTGGTCTGCAAATGGACATTTCAAGGGTTTCAAATAAATTCAAGAGTTAAATGGTTAGTATATAATATAGATGATTTAGTACATGACTGCAGCTTGTCTACTGCTTTATGCTATAGAATACGCAGAAAGAAGGGGATTCAGTAATAGTCTGTATGTACCTTTCCACCTCTTTCCTAACAGCTTCCAAGGTATCGGTCACTAAATGTCCAGCGGTACCTTCATTGCCATAGTAGCCTGTAAAAGCACAATTATCGTGTAATTAATGTGTACAATGGTCAGTCTAGTATCTATGATTGCTGTCTAAGGCATCATACCCGTCTAACCCCCTCTTGTGCCAAACTAACACTTTAACATGTTTAATGGTCAAGCCGGCCAAAAAAACTGTCTGCAGCGGTTGTGAGAAATTGAAGGAAATGTCAATTTCCCTTTCTCCGAGATCTAACAATACTCACCATTCTGTTACTTCTGATATACAGCTGGCCTTGACAACGGCTCTAGGATTATAGACTTAGACAGCTTTACCGACTCCTGGGAACCGGATACTCGGCTCCCAACTGCCGAGTACCCGTTTACCATAGAGCTCATATTGTTTGCATAGCCACCAAACAAGAGAAAACTATGGCTTGCCTCCGTGGGGCTGGGAGGCTGGGTCCGTAACAGAATGGTGAGTATTGTTAGATCTCGGAGAAAGGGAAATTGACATTTCCTTCATTCTCCTTCGATCAATACTCAGCATTCTGTTACTTCTGATATACACCAGATTTGATCAGTAACCTGGTGGGAAGGGCAAGCCATAAATGCTAATTTTGCCCCTTGGAGAAAGATTTTAGACTTCAAACTTGACTAACGGAGACCTAAAAGGACCGTCAAGTTCACGGAACCGAATCACATTCGCGTCTCAGCCCCCCCCCATTTTTCCTCCTAAGAAAATGGAGAGAACTAACGAACATGTATCTCGCCTGAAAACACAAATATGCCAAGAGGGTTAACTACTCCCTGCATATTCCATGTATTAGCCTGGGAATGAGCATGAATATATAAGATGAATGAACATGATATACATCCATAATACAAAAAACTCTCACTATTGAATTACCTTATGATAATTGGACTCCAGACGTACCGCCTCCAACCATTCACTGGTTCGGCCATCAGTGACACAATCTGGTTGTCATCCTCTCGCTTGACCATGCCTGCTTTAGGTTCTTTTCTTACCGAAGTGAAAAAAGGGTGAAGAGCAGTGTGGTCACTAACTATCGTTTCAAAACAGCTAAAGCGAATGGATTGGCTGAGTCTGACACATCCCTCATATAGTAATCCGTAAATGAGGACTCACAGTGCCATTGTGCAACGGCCATGATGTCCTCTAACGGAACACCATTGTAAAGGGCGGTCGAGGCGGCTATTCCTCTGACATCGTGTGCCCTTACGCCTTGCACCTGGTGCCCAGTCGCCATCTCGTGAGTAGTCTGAATGCATTCGACCACCCAACGAGAGATAGTATCCATGGATGCGGCGCCATAAGGCTTTTTATGGCAGATCCACAGATGTCTATCGTTCAACCGTAACGAGTCAGTCCGTTTCTTGTACTTAGTCAAAGCACGGACCGGGCACCAGACACTGGCATCACGATCAAACCTAGTTAACTTCGGTATAATGATCGGTTTGCCGGGATATCTCAAAGATTGGTTCTTTGACATAAACTCTGCTCTTGGCAGAAGACGCAGACCTTCTCCAGAAACAATAAATCGGTCCCTCTCTGCCGAAAGCGCATGGATCTCACTGCGCCTTCTAGCTGAGGAAGCTGCCAATAAAAAGACCACCTTTAGAGTCAAATGCTTTAGACTAGCCGAACGCAACGGTTCGAAAGGGTGCTTGGCCAGTACATTAAGCACTAAAGATAGACTCCAGGCTGGAATGACTACCGGTTGTCTCGGTCGGAGATTGCTCATTCCCTTCAACATCACATTTAACTGGGCCACCTCCGGACTATCCCTGTTGGCTAGACAAGGGATAACTGATGCCAAAGCTGACTTGTATCCAGCAACTGTGATGGGAGCTAATCCTGAAAAGAACAGCTCACAGAGAAAGTCTGCTATTTGCTGAATAGTGGATTGAAAGGTATCAATACCCTTTTCTTCACACCAGTCTGCAAATCTGTTAACCTTGTTGTTATACGACTTGAAGGTTGACCTCCTTCTCGCAGCCGCGATGAAATCAGCAGCCTGTCGAGAAAAGCCTTCCGACGTGGAACGTTGTTTGATAACATCCACGCAGTCAATTTGAACATTTCGGGACGCTCGTGTAGGAAGCGTCCCTTGGCCTGGGAGATTATGTTCGGAATCTCGGGCAACTGCACAGGATTTTCCACCAACAGATCTAGAAGATCCGTGAACCACGCCCTGCTCGGCCAATACGGCGCTATTAGCAGGACCAGACAAGGTTCCTCCCTGACCTTCACCAATACCTTCGGTAGAAGAATGGTGGGTGGGTACGCGTAAGCGTGCATCCCTCTCCAGCTTATCGCCAGAGCGTCTGTATCAACGGCATTTGGATCTGGAATCGGCGAGACATACGTCATGATTTGAGCATTTTCCTTTGTGGCGAACAAGTCCACGTTGGGTTTGCCCCAATGCTCGAAGATCCGTCGCAGAACTGGAGGGTTGAGGGACCATTCTGTTGGCAGAATTCTCTGTCTGCGAGACAAAGCATCCGCCAGAATGTTCAATCGGCCAGGAATATGAGCTGCTTTCAAAACAACCGAGTAATTCCTGCACCATTGAATCAAGTGCCAAACTCTGATACACAGAGTGGGCGACCTGGTCCCGCCTTGGCGATTTATATATGATACTACTGTCGAATTGTCCGACCGTATCAATATCACCTTGCCCCTGATCATCGGAAGGAACTCTTCCAACGCCAGTTCCACTGCCATCATTTCCAACAGATTGATATGCAGCTGACTCTCCGGGAGAGTCCATGTGCCCGAGACCTGGTGTTCTCCCAGGCAGGCACCCCACCCCTCCAGCGATGCAGCCGTGTACACGGACAGCTGGGGGTGGGGTAGGTGCAGCGAAACCCCTACTAGGAGATTCTGACGCTCCTTCCACCATACAAGATGCGACATTATCGGCTCCAAAACTGGTACCAGTTTTGACAGGGGTTCTGTTCTCTGTTTCCACAGAGACATCAGACACAACTGGATAGGCCTTCGCATTAGAGCAGCGTACGGGATAACCTGCTCCATGGGGACCATCATGCCCAGCATCTGAAGGAACCGCGTCGCCTGAATGTGGTTTCCCACTCGAAAACTCTTGAGGATGGCTAACAGAGACACCACTCTGGGCTCTGACGGGTACACCCTGCCCTCCTCGAGATCGAATCGCTTCCCCAAATAAACGAAATGTTGAGTGGGCGTCAACTCGGATTTCTCCTCGTTGACTATCCAGCCTAGATCTGAAAGTAACCTCAGAGTCAGAGCAGTATCCACGTTCAACCTGGCTGCCGAGTCTGCCTTGAGCAGCCAGTCGTCTATGTAGGTGTGTAGCGCCACGTTCTCTTTTCTGAGAAATGCTGTCACCGCAAGGACCACTCTTGTCAAAACCCTCGGAGCTGTCGACAGGCCAAACGGGAGAACTGTAAACTCCCATACTTGATTCTGAAACGCAAATCTCAGAAACCTGTGCCAACTCCGATTCATAGGAATGTGGAAATATGCAGATCAGATCGATCGATACACACCACATTCCTTTCCTCAATCCCGCCATTACCGACCTCTGCGTTTCCATCTGGAACCGAGGCGTATGGATAAACCAATTTAATGGCCTGAGATTGAGTATGGGTCTCCATCCCCCTGTGCTCTTGGGGACAAGGAACATGTTTGAATAGAAGCCTGGAGTGTTTCGGTTTGCTGGTTTTATTGCTCCCTTCAGAAGCAAACCCGACACTTCCTTTTGGACAGCTTCTAACTTGTCTGGCTCCCTTGGTACGGGTGTCCAGACAGGTGCCAAAGACAGATTTTGTGGTGGAAAGTCCCACCACTCCGGCATGTAACCCTGGGATAACCATCCCAGGACCAGACTGTCTGACGTCACACCTCGCCAGGCCTCGACGAAACGCATGAGCCTTCCACCCACCATAGACGCCTCGACGTCTAACGGGGTTGTCCGGCTCGTAGTCCGCTCCCCCCTCTTTCTTAACGAGAGAGAGAGAGAGAACCATTTCGTTCTAGGCACGAGGGGTATAACTGGCACCGCTGTTCCTGTCGCACAGGCGCGGTCCAGACGGATATGAAGGGAGCTCTCGTACCCTCAGGTACGATCCGGCCCCTTCTGTCCGCCCTTTGAGGACTTACCCTTACCCTTCCCCTTGCCCTTCCCGCCTCTAGGGCGGTCAGGAGCAACCTTGGGGAGGGTAGGCGCCTTTACAACCTTCCTGGCTTTCTTCGCCGGCGGTGGCTGAGAAAATCCAGCTGAAGCAGAAGTCGCAACAGGCTTAGCTTTCGCCTTGCCCTTATGCTTCTTCTGCTTCTTTGAAGGTTGTCCCGCTAGCGGTTTCCCTACAGCCCCTAGTGCGTGCGCTTGCCGCACTAGCTCTAGCTGCAGGTTGACCGCTAACCGATTCTGCGCGATACTGGCTGTATCCTCTAAGATGGCCCGCGCCTGGCCACCGAAGATGCTAGGCCCTGTCAGGGGCGTCCCAAGAAGACGCTCCCTGACTGCCGTAGCCGGACGCATATGGTCAATGACCATTTGCCTCCTGGATTTAGTCACTCGCGCTTGCACCCTTGCCAATGCATCCATAGACAGCACCAGGCCGTCATTTTTGCACGAAAGCGCCACAGGTGGCACAGGGTGGCCTGCCCCCGCTTCAGCCCACACCGACTGAAGGAGACGATACGAGTGGTTGACAGCGCTCATAGCTGCCCTCACACCCTCATCGCATAGGGACAGGACTTCCTCTTGGTGTACGTGAGCCTTGTCCACAAGTGCCGGACCGGGGCCACCCGCCCCGGCACTCTGAATGCCCAGTACCCATCGGTCATCCTCGGTGACCGACGGGACTACACCATATCTGTCGTATTCCCCCCGCGGAATACGACATCTTGCCCGCACCTCCCTGGAGGCCGCAGGGAGCTGACCCTTGGTCATAAGTTGTTTGCTATAAATAGCCTCCAACAATTCTATGAACCGTGGATCCAGTCCCACAGACTGGATCCGGGCCGCGGGCAAAATCCCCGTCCTGATCGACGCAACCGACGGACGGGGCGCATCTTCATCGGCCGTGGCCGAAACCACAGACGGGTCAACCATGGCTAGCCACGCCAGAGCCTCTGACCAATCTATCTCCAATGAAGACACACCCGCAAACACGTCACCCGTTGACGTGTTCGCGGGCCTCCCAGCCACGGCCTCCCGGCAAGGAGCCACGGCTGACACACCAGGCACTCCGGTACCACACGGTTCCGCCGCCACCCCATGAAACACTCCGGTCCATGGGGTAGGTCCGCACGGAAAACCGTACAGACCCGTAGCAGTCGCGGAACCGTAGCCAGACACCGGCGCCAACGGCACCCCACGTCCGACTGCCGGACCAGGCGAGATAGGTGAGTACCCCGCCTGGCCCAGCCGACCCGTTACCGTGTCGGCTGGTGCCAAACCAACCGTCACGGAACCGGTGCCCGGTACCAGATTAGCCTCAGCCACAGGCGGAGCCGCTGCCCTGGCTTGCGCCAAGCCAGACAAATGGAGGCCGGTTCCGACCAGGACAGAATCGACCTCCATATTCTCCACCTGTGGCATCACAGGCCGCAGCAACCTCTCCTCCTCGGCCTCCTCGTCTTCAGACTCCGAAGAGTCGTCGCTAGACGAGGAAACCGTGGAGCCGTACTGGCGGACAGCTCCCACACCTGACGGACCGGCCACCGCTACTGGACCACCCGGAGGTGGCCGCAGAGAAACAGAACGGCCAGACGGGACTGCCAGGGGTCCGTACAAGACGGCCCCCTCGGAAACCAGTCCAGAACCCTGTCCGAGGACAGGGTCCGTACCAGGCTCCCAACTGCCGAGTACCCGGTTCCCAGGAGTCGGTAAAGCTTTCTAAGTCTATAATCCTAGAGCCGCTGTCAAGGCCAGCTGTATATCAGAAGTAACAGAATGGTGAGTATTGATCGAAGGAGAAGTCCCTTTGCAGGCCAAGAGATTATTTTTGAAAATTTACCACTGGAATGACTGGCTCGTTTATCGGCTTACTGGCATTCCAATGGTAAATTTCCAAAAATGGTCTTCTCTTGGCCTGCAAATGGACATTTTCTATATGAAAGTTGAAATTTTCTTGAATAAACTCGAAGGTTAAAGGGTTAAATGGTGAATTGATATAATGAGCGCTTTGAGGCACTGTTGACATGAGAGGGGTTTAAATCTTTGAGCGATGTTTGAGACATATTGACAGCAGTGTTGCGGATTAGCAGGGGCCTGATAGCCTGTGGCTCCTAAATTTTAGGCTGGCCGACCAAAATTTCAAACTGAATAGCCCAGATGGCGACCAAAATTTTTCAATCCACTTTTAATCCAATTGCGAACAGAAAATCATTTTATATATCTGAGCTAATAATATTAAGCTTAAAAACAACACTTTATAAATTTTTCAATCCTAAATAAATATATACTATATTTCTAAATGTTGGACATTGTGAAACGCTGCATCAGTATGATAAAATTGGGCCCTTGAAAAATTATCTGGGCCCCTTAGGTTTTGGTTGTTAAGGGCCCATGTGGCTAACCCTTCAACACTGAGACAGCACATATATCGTACACGTGAGTAAACAATCAATGCAGGAGTCACATTCATTCCACACTGAAGCAAGAGGGATCTGATTTGTCACTCACATATCTGACATCATAATCAAACATGTCAGCTGACATAACTCCATCAGGAAAATCAAAAAGTCTGTCACTAAAGTGCACGAATTGTATGATTTTGAGGAAGTTACAATTTAACCTTTTAATGGTCAAGCCGGCCAAAACAGGCCTCTACATTGGTCTTGAGGAATGTCTATTTGCACGGCAAGAGAAGACTATTTTTGAAAATTTACCCACTAGAATGACTGGCTCGATAACCAAGCCAGTCATTCAAGTGGCAAATTTTCCACAATAGTCCACTCTTGGACTCAAAATGGACATTCAATACGCAACTATTTGTATTTTTTAACCAAATCAGACCATTAAAGGGTTAATAAACATTCTGTCTTGAATATTTTGGAACTAATTTGACTGTCAAATTATTCAACAGGTAGCTAGCTTACCTGTACATACATGTACAAGCACCATAACATTTGGTTTCTAAAAATTCAGGTTTTAAAGTTTCAAATCGAGTCCAACATGCATAGAAAGTGGGTAGTAATAATTCATGACATGTTTTGTTTGTGACATCAGCCTACATGTGATGTAATTGAATATGATGTCATAAGATCAGATCAGATCCATTCATTGAGCAATGAGATTTGGTGATAAATCTCTTCTCACAGGCATGCCTTACCTAAGGCCCAGTTCGATCCACAGCCACGCTTGCTTGTGATAATATTCTTATCCCTAAATGTAATTAAAATAAACATACTTTAGTGAAATTAACATGGATAACAAATATTTTGATTAAATTAATAAAACCGAGACCTGACGTGCATTCAGGAGCATGGATATTTTCAGTTCGCCGAACATTTTGTTCGATGATGTGGTAGGTATGTGTGAACCTACCTGACCGAACAAAATGTTCAGCGAACTAAAAATATTCGGCAAACTGAAAATATTCGCGCTCCTGAACGCACCCCTGGTATTCCGCGCAGTGAGTGGTCTCTTGCACGGGTGTAGAGTTCTTATTAGGAAATTAACCAATGTAAGGCCAATATTATGCTTGAGGTTTGAGTATTAGCACTTTAACCCTTACAACTCTGATGTCAAAATTTTTAATTTTCAAATTAAATATATTAACTGATGTTCATTTTTCAACAAATTTGGTGGATCATCCATCAAAATTGTTGAATAAAGTCCAGTTTCCTTACTATTGACATAAATTAATGGTCAAGATTGGTGACAAGAATTTGTATCTTTCCTTAGTCAATGCCAATTTTCCGGCCAAGAGAAGACATTTTTTTTTTAATTGACCACTGAAATGACTGGCACGATTATTGAGCCAGTTATTTCAGTGGTAAATTAAAAAAAATCATCTTCTCTTGGTAGGGAAATAGGCAATGTCCAAGACAACTGCAGAGATGGGGTTTGGCCGGAATGACTAGTAAAGTCAGTAAAAGCAATCTTGATGGGATAATAATCACATCTCAAGTCCTATTGCAATTTGCATTGATGGATTATAGTAGAGATTGCAGGAAATGTCAATTTCCCTTTCTCCGAGATCTAACAATACTCACCATTCTGTTACTTCTGATATACAGCTGGCCCTGACAGCGGCTCTAGGATTATAGACTTAGAAAGCTTTACCGACTCCTGGGAACCGGGTACTCGGCTCCCAACTGCCGAGTACCCGTTTACCATAGAGCTCATATTGTTTGCATAGCCACCAAACAAGAGAAAACTATGGCTTGCCTCCGTGGGGCTGGGAGGCTGGGTCCGTAACAGAATGGTGAGTATTGTTAGATCTCGGAGAAAGGGAAATTGACATTTCCTGCATTCTCCTTCGATCAATACTCACCATTCTGTTACTTCTGATATACACCAGATTTGATCAGTAACCTGGTGGGAAGGGGCAAGCCATAAATGCTAATTTTGCCCCTTGGAGAAAGATTTTAGACTTCAAACTTGACTAACGGAGACCTAAAAGGACCGTCAAGTTCACGGAACCGAATCACATTCGCGTCACAGCCCCCCCCCCCTTTTTCCTCCTAAGAAAAGGGAGAGAACTAACGAACATGTATCTCGCCTGAAAACACCAATATGCCAAGAGGGTTAACTACTCCCTGCATATTCCATGTATTAGCCTGGGAATGAGCATGAATATATAACATGAATGAACATGATACATATACATAATACAAAAAACTCTCACTTATTGAATTACCTTATGATAACAGGACTTCAGACGTACCGCCTCCAACCATTCACCGGTTCGGCCATCAGTGACACAATCTGGTTGACATCCTCTCGCCTGACCATGCCTGCTTTAGGTTCTTTTCTTACCAAAGTGAAAAAAGGGGAAAAGCAGTGTGGTCACTAACTATCGTTTCAAAACAGCTAAAGCGAGTGGATTGGCTGAGTCTGACACATCCCTCATATAGTAATCCGTGAATGAGGACTCACAGTGCCATTGTGCAACGGCCATGATGTCCTCTAACGGAACACCATTGTAAAGGGCGGTCGAGGCGGCTATTCCTCTGACATCGTGTGCCCTTACGCCCTGCACCTGGTGCCCAGTCGCCATCTCGTGAGTAGTCTGAATGCATTCGACCACCCAACGAGAGATAGTATCCATGGATGCGGCGCCATAAGGCTTTTTATGGCAGATCCACAGATGTCTATCGTTCGACCGTAACGAGTCAGTCCGTTTCTTGTACTTAGTCAAAGCACGGACCGGGCACCAGACACTGGCATCACGATCAAACCTAGTTAACTTCGGTATAATGATCGGTTTGCCGGGATATCTCAAAGATTGGTTCTTTGACATAAACTCTGCTCTTGGCAGAAGACGCAGACCTTCTCCAGAAACAATAAATCGGTTCCTCTCTGCCGAAAGCGCATGGATCTCACTGCGCCTTCTAGCTGAGGAAGCTGCCAATAGAAAGACCGCCTTTAGAGTCAAATGCTTTAGACTAGCCGAACGCAACGGTTCGAAAGGGTGCTTGGCCAGTACATTAAGCACTAAAGATAGACTCCAGGCTGGAATGACTACCGGTTGTCTCGGGCGGAGATTGCTCATTCCCTTCAACATCACATTTAACTGGGCCACCTCTGGACTATCCCTGTTGGCTAGACAAGGGATAACTGATGCCAAAGCTGACTTGTATTCAGCAACCGTGACGGGAGCTAGTCCTGAAAAGAACAGCTCGCAGAGAAAGTCTGCTATTTGCTGAATAGTGGATTGAAAGGTATCAATACCCTTTTCTTCACACCAGTCTGCAAATCTGTTAACCTTGTTGTTATATGACTTGAAGGTTGACCTCCTTCTCGCAGCCGCGATGAAATCAGCAGCCTGTCGAGAAAAGCATTCCGACGTGGAACGTTGTTTGACAACATCCACGCAGTCAATTTGAACATTTCGGGACGCTCGTGTAGGAAGCGTCCCTTGGCCTGGGAGATTATGTTCGGAATCTCGGGCAACTGCACATGATTTTCCACCAGCAGATCTAGAAGATCCGTGAACCACGCCCTGCTCGGCCAATACGGCGCTATTAGCAGGACCAGACACGGTTCCTCCCTGACCTTCACCAATACCTTCGGTAGAAGAATGGTGGGTGGGTACGCGTAAGCGTGCATCCCTCTCCAGCTTATCGCCAGAGCGTCTGTATCGACGGCATTTGGATCTGGAATCGGCGAGACATATGTCATGATTTGAGCATTTTCCTTTGTGGCGAACAAGTCCACGTTGGGTTTGCCCCAATGCTCGAAGATCCGTCGCAGAACCGGAGGGTTGAGGGACCATTCTGTTGGCAAGATTCTCTGTCTGCGAGACAAAGCATCCGCCAGAATGTTCAATCGGCCAGGAATATGAGCTGCTTTCAAAACAACCGAGTAATTCCTGCACCATTGAATCAAGTGCCACACCCTGATGCACAGAGTGGGCGACCTGGTCCCGCCTTGGCGATTTATATATGATACTACTGTCGAATTGTCCGACCGTATCAATATCACCTTGCCCCTGATCATCGGAAGGAACTCTTCCAACGCCAGTTCCACTGCCATCATTTCCAACAGATTGATATGCAGCTGACTCTCCGGGAGAGTCCATGTGCCAGAGACCTGGTGTTCTCCCAGGCAGGCACCCCACCCTTCCAGCGATGCATCCGTGTAGACGGACAGCTGGGGGTGGGGTAGGTGCAGCGAAACCCCTAATAGGAGATTCTGACGCTGTTTCCACCATAGAAGATGCGATATTATCGGCTCCAAAACTGGCACCAGTTTTGACAGGGGTTCTGTTCTCTGTTTCCACAGAGACATCAGATACAACTGGATAGGCCTTCGCATTAGAGCAGCGTACGGGATAACCTGCTCCATGGAGACCATCATGCCCAGCATCTGAAGGAACCGCCTCGCCTGAATGTGGTTTCCCACTCGAAAACTCCTGAGGATGGCTAACAGAGACACCACTCTGGGCTCTGATGGGTAAACCCTGCCCTCCTCGAGGTCGAATCGCATCCCCAAATAAATGAAATGTTGAGTGGGCGTCAACTCGGATTTCTCCTTGTTGACTATCCAGCCTAGATCTGAAAGTAACTTCAGAGTCAGAGCCGTATCCACATTCAACCTGGCTGGTGAGTCTGCCTTGAGCAGCCAGTCGTCTATGTAGGTGTGTAGCGCCACGTTCTCTTTTCTGAGAAACGCTGTCACCGCAAGGACCACTCTTGTGAAAACCCTCGGAGCTGTCGACAGGCCAAACGGGAGAACTGTAAACGCCCATACTTGATTCTGAAACGCAAATCTCAGAAACCTGTGCCAACTCCGATTCATAGGAATGTGGAAATATGCATCTTTCAGATCGATCGATACACACCACATTCCTTTCCTCAATCCCGCCATTACCGACCTCGGCGTTTCCATCTGGAACCGAGGCGTATGGATAAACCAATTTAATGGCCTGAGATTGAGTATGGGTCTCCATCCCCCTGTGCTCTTGGGGACAAGGAACATGTTTGAATAGAAGCCTGGAGTGTTTCGGTTTGCTGGTTTTATTGCTCCCTTCAGAAGCAAACCCGACACTTCCTTTTGAACGGCTTCTAACTTGTCTGGCTCCCTTGGTACGGGTGTCCAGACAGGTGCCAAAGACAGATTTTGTGGTGGAAAGTCCCACCACTCCGGCATGTAACCCTGGGATAACCATCCCAGGACCAGACTGTCTGACGTCACACCTCGCCAGGCCTCGACGAAACGCATGAGCCTTCCACCCACCATAGACGCCTCGACGTCTAACGGGGTTGTCCGGCTCGCAGTCTGCCCCCCCCCCCCTTTCTTAACGAGAGAGAGTGAGAACCATTTCGTTCTAGGCACGACGGGTATAACTGGCACCGCTGTTCCTGTCGCACAGGCGCGGTCCAGGCGGATATGAAGGGAGCTTTCGTACCCTCAGGTACGCTTTGGCCCCTTCTGTCCGCCCTTTGAGGCCTTACCCTTACCCTTCCCGCCCCTAGGGCGGTCAGGAGCAACATTGGGGAGGGTAGGCACTTTACAACCTTCCTGGGCTTCTTCGCCGGCGGCGGCTCTGAAAACCCAGCTGAAGCAGAAGTCGCAACAGGCCTGGCTTTCGCCTTGCCCTTATGCTTCTTCTGCTTCTTTGAAGGCTGTCCCGTTAGCGGTTTCCCCACAGCCCCTAATGCGTGCGCTTTCCGCACTAGCTCTAGCTGTAGGTTTACCGCTAACCGATTCTGCGCGATACTGGCGGTGTCCTCTAAGATGGCCCGCGCTTGGCCACCGAAGATGCTAGGCCCTGTCAGGGGCGTCCCAAGAAGACGCTCCCTGACGGCCGTAGCCGGACGCATATGGTCAATGACCATTTGCCTCATGGACTTCGTCACTCGCGCTTGCACCCTTGCCAATGCGTCCATTGACAGCACCAAGCCGTCATTAACACATGAAAGCGCCACAGGTGGCACAGGGTGGCCTGCCCCCGCTTCAGCCCACACCGACTGAAGGAGACGATAAGAATGATTGACAGCGCTCATCGCTGCCCTCACACCCTCATCGCATAGGGACAGGACTTCTTCCTGGTGTACTTGAGATTTATCCACTAGTGCCGGACCGGGGCCACCCGACCCGGCACTCTGGACTCCCAATACCCATCGGTCATCCTCCATGACCGACGGGACTACACCATACCTGTCGTATTCCCCCTGCGGAATACGACATCTTGCCCGCACCTCCCTGGAGGCTGCAGGGAGCTGACCCTTGGTCATTAGTTGTTTGCTATAAATAGCATCCAACAAATCTATGAACCGTGGATCCAGTCCCACTGACTGGATCCGGGCCGCGGGCAAAATCCCCGTCCTAATCGACGCAACCGACGGACGGGGCGCATCTTCATCGGCTGTGGTCGAAACCACAGACGGGTCAACCCTGGCTAGCCATGCAAGAGCATCCGACCAATCTACCTCCGACGAAGACACCCCCGCAAACACGTCACCCGTTGACGTGCTCACGGGTCTGCCAGCCACGGCCTCCCGGCAAGGAGCCACGGCTGACACGCCAGGCACTCCGCTACCACACGGTTCCGCCGCCACCCCATGAAACATTCCGGTCCATGGGGTAGGTCCGCACGGAAAACCGTACGGACCCGTAACAGTCGCGGAACCGTAGCCGGACACGGGCGCCAACGGCACCCCACGTCCGGCTGCCGGACCGGGCGAGATAAGTGAGTACCACGCCTGGCCCGGCACACCCGTTCCCGTGACGGCTGGTGACAAACCAAGCCGCCCAGAACCGGTGCACGGTAACGGATTGGCCTCAGCCGCAGGCGGAGCCGCTGACCTGGCTTGCGCCAAACCAGACAAATGGAGGCCGGTTCCGTCCAGGACGGAATCAACCTCCATATTCTCCACCTGCGGCTTCACGGGCCGCAGCAACCTCTCCTCCTCGGCCTCCTCGTCTTCAGACTCTGAAGAGCTGTCACTAGACGAGTCAACCGTGGAGCCGTCCTGGCGGACGGCTCCCACACCTGACGGACCGGCCACCGCTACTGGACCACCCGGAGGTGGCCGCAGAGAGACAAAACCCGTCTGGCCGAAGCCAGACGGGACTGCCAGGGGGCCGTACGAGACGGTCCCCTCGGTAACCAGTCCAGAATCGTGTCCGAGGACAGGATCCGTACCAGGCATGGGGAGCAACTTCCCCCCAACCTTTGGTAGCAGGGACGACACCAGCATGGGCAGAACGCTATGCAGAAAACCCTGCATAGCCGGACCAAACCACGCCGGCGGTGCCATCTCCGCCACCTCCAGCTGGGGATGTGGAGCACCCCCACCGGCCGAACCGGGCGCTCCACGATTTCGTCTCGGACCGCCTGACCCCGCGTCAGACCCAGCCAAGTCCTTCTGGGCAAGGAACTTAACCATCATCTCGACGGACCACACTGCACAAACATTACACCTATGATCTATATTACACAGGGAACACCTAAAACAAGCATGGTCCTTGAACACTACACGGACAAACTTATGGCATTCGTCACATGATGGCGGGGCTGGCTTGGCCTATAAAATAAGCACAAACCTACAATAAACAAGCGGAACGAGACCCGGATGGAAGGCAGACAATTAATTTTCAAATAATTTTGACTCATAAATTAACCGTAACCTCCCCGCACCCCACCCCGCCACGTTACAACAACGATCGCATTGATTATGACGACAAGAACGCGGCGGGCATCAAACACACCCATAATAGATCCTCCAGGATGTGTAACGGCTCCAGGAATCATATCGCATAGCATTCGGGGTATATTTACTAATCAATATAAATTATACTCCTAACGAAAGCAGCACGATATGTGAAGAAAACAACAAAATGTATAACAAACTGCTGTATCACACGGTAAAACCGCAGACCACGCATCTACTCAAGAATTTTGAAACCACCGATCATTGCAAACCGATCGTGATCGCACGTAAACTTGATCATTCTAAAGTTTCCGGTACCATTTTTATTACGCAGCACCCAGAACAAGATGCGCGAATTAATGAAAAATTTTTCTTCACATAAACATCCGAGCGACCGGGTGTGACGTCACCCGCTCGGATCCTACGGAGAACGACGTCAGCCGATATTCGTGTTAGAAATACCGTAGCAAACACCTATTTTCATATCTGCCGATCGCCTGTTGGGGTTTAAAGAAGGCGATCGTCTGGCATATATCGTTGTTAGCACACGTCCCAGATTCTATGGGGTCAGAAATTGGAACATGCGACACAACGAAATTTAGAGACCTAAGTCTTTTAACTATGGATAATAAAGAACGATACAACCTGGTTATCTTCGGCGGTATTCTCCATAGTCCTTAGTTATCCTTTCACGAACACACAAACTATCACAGATTAAAGACTTAGATCTTTGGTTTCACAAAAAACCCACTAAAATCCTTAATGCAGAAAGCATGTATTGCTCTTGTTGTTATGCAAACAAGAATGAGCTCTATGGTAAACGGGTACTCGGCAGTTGGGAGCCGAGTACCCGGTTCCCAGGAGTCGGTAAAGCTTTCTAAGTCTATAATCCTAGAGCCGCTGTCAGGGCCAGCTGTATATCAGAAGTAACAGAATGGTGAGTATTGATCGAAGGAGAATTCATACTCCACCTCCCAATTATTTTCTTGAACATTACATTTGTGTTAATGTCGTACTACGGTCGACACCATTCAGGGCTTTTTCAAGAGACAGTGTGTAATGTCTTGTAAGTGCATATACAGAACATTGTTTATTACATAACAATTATCATGTTGAATATTTTTGAAACAAATTAGGCATGCAGCTATTGCTGCCTAAGGCTGCGGCAGCTTCCAGTCAAATTAGTTTCAAAATACTCAACAACTCACCTGTATGGACGCTTATACACCATACTGCCAAACGATAGATTGCGCACATCCAGTTGAGAATATATAACGATGCAAACATCTTATGGTTTTTCTGATTGGTTTTAAAGCAAATGATGACAGCCTTCAAAGACGGAAGAAATGTATCAAAATTTACATGTAGCTAATAAATCCTAAAAATTGTCCTTTGAACGCATGATAAATAGCTAAGATTGTAATTTATGTGTGACATACATGTATTATATTACCTGAATGAGTATTACAAGATGAGGAGAGAGTTCCTTTAAACCCTTTATAACGAAGCCAGCCAAAACCGCCCTCTGTAGTGGTCCTTGTACACTCATTGGAATCGATTTGAAACTGAAACCTGACTTCCCAAAAAACATATATGGAGGTACGTTAACCCTTCCCACTCGGATGCCAAAATTTAAAATTTTCAAATTAAATTAAAAGATGAACTAGTGTTCATTTTTCAACAAATTTGGTGGAAGAAGGTGCTGTCGTAGACAGCAACATCGTCCATCAAAATTGTTGAAAAATGTACAGCAGTTTCTTTGCTATTGACACAGTTAGAGAGAATATTGACGTCAGAGTGCTAAGGGGTAACTATGCGAGTATGCTATTGAACACTTGAAATTAATGTGAATGGGGAATTTTGCTGCTTATAGCCAAGGATATACAATTAAAACACAACTTTCCTGAGAGAGCTACGTCAGCTAACAAGTGACATATTTGATTATGGCGTCAGCTACTTCACTGACAGTTCAGATCCCTTCATTAGATTGACAGCTTCATAAACAATTTCAATTTAATTTGTTGGCAAATTGGCTTAACTGTTCACATTTTGACATCAACAATCTATATTAGTATTACCTAATTCTTTTATTCTTGGTCAATCGTCTGACCACCTTTGGTTCACTGTCCACATGCACAGCTCTCCGCATACCGTCATGACCTGTAAATAAATGACTGTAAAAAGAAAATACAACAACATTAGCAAGAGCTTTAGTGAAAATAGAATTGCTAAATGGGAATAATTATCAGGGGTTGATTTTAACACGAGCCCGGTCGCCAGTCATTTCATTGATAATTTTTTTTAATTTTTCGTTTGCAAGAAATTTCTAACTTTCACTGATGAATTCACAATTTCTCATTTTCAAGGCAACCAAACAGGAAAACCGTTGAATATTTTTTAATTAATTTGAGCGGGAGTTGTTGCTGCCTTAGCCAGCAATGGCTTCTAGTCATATTAATTTCAAAATAGTCAACAGAATAAGTTTTATATCATAACAGCAATATCATCCACAAAAATTGTTGAAAAATGTAAACCAGTTTCTATGCTACTGATGCAATACAGGTAAAAGACAGAGTATTGACATCAGAGTGGTGGCATTTATGCTTACCTTTTGTTTGCTGTCTCATCTTTGTCAAGGACGCTGAACAGTTGCTCACCAACCTGATTGCCACACTGTCCAACACATATATTCACAGCGGACATCTTCACCTGTGGAAAATTAAAAATTAACCCTTTAACCCTTGAATCTCTCATTATTGTCAATTATGTATTGAAATTACATTCATGTACATGCATGGAGGACATCTACGTATTACTTCACACACTACACTAGCAGGCCTGTCCAAATTTGCGTAACCCATTTTAAGTTCGCGCAAAGGTTATGCAAACATTTCTGACACAACCCATTTTTCGTTCCCGCAACTGGTTTTATGTTGTACATAAATACATGAAAAATGGTTACGCAAAACAGAATTGGTTACCCAAAACAAATGTGCGCAACCCCAAAATGGGTTGCGCACATTTTCAATTTGGACAGGCCTGCACTAGGAGTTTATCAGTTCCATTATTTAAAACGTAATTTATTGAGAACTCCAAATCTCTGTCAAAGGACTTAGTGTCTTTGTTAAAAGGACATTCCTTCATCTTTTGGCGATGGTTTAAGCGCTCACATGTCACAGTCTAGAGAATTCCATGACTTTCCAGGCCTGGAATTTAAATTTTTTAAATTCCATCACTTTCCAGGCGTTTCCATAACCAGTATGAACCCTGTATGAAGCAAGCCAGATAAAAGCGATGTCTATTCCTATTTATGCATATATAAATGAAATATGAAGCATCATTCAATCTTGTATTATTTTTTTTTATTGTCTGTCCAGGCGATGGCTGAAGCATACATACTGTTCTGTGCTATGTACATAGTCTTATATATATATATATATATATATATATATATATATATATATATATATAGTCGAGTTGCTTAAATTCGTGAGTACTGAAATTCGTGAATTTGTTTTTATCGCTCTCGTTCTAGGATGTAACGTTGCATGGAACGCATCTACACAGTAGCCACTTTTTGATTGACAGTTCTGAACCTTTTGACAAAGTTTTGAGCAAAATACGGTCAAAACAAGAAACTTTTCATACAATTACTGATGGTAGTGATAAAAATTGCAAGATTCCTTAATGCACTTTCTTAGATTACTTACTTGCGCTTATTTAGCACCAAAAATGAGCAATTTTCACAATCCAAAGTCACCACCTGCTTTGGTTACATTTTTCCTGCGCGTCGGATTAGACTGATTGACAGTAGCACGTCTAAATTTTATTGGAGAGGCGCTAGAGGAAGGGGTGGGTGCTTATCAATGATTTACCAAAATGTCAAAATTAACATAAAGTGCACACATGGTTTTTTTAACGATAGAAATTTTTTTATTCTTCCCTTTATGCCTGCTGAACATGTTTTAACGACCCTAACGTTAGTTCATTTCTTCAGCTCATTAATATTTATGAATTTCATGTGACATCACTACCTAACGAAAGCGGCATCCATTTGGGTTTTTTTCTTCTCTTCAAATGTATCAACTGCTTTAATAGTTTATACATTCATTTGTAGGACTAATTTATGGGTTAAAACGGGAAAAATTAGCAGTTGAAACATTCAACAAACCAATACCGTGATATTTAAGGATTTACAAGCATGTACCAGACAGCTGAAGATGCATAATCACCAATTCACGAAATTCGGTACCGCTATTTCACACATAACCTGGTGAGGTGGGTCGGTTCAAATGCTTGGAATTTGTTTGAAAATTAAAGTTTTATGCTGAAATTTTTGCATTTGTATTCGGAAGTGTTATTTTACATTGTGTTAAATTTTTGCGCCGATCTGTTTAAGAGTTTTCTTTCACGAGTGCATTACTTGCTTAGATTCACGAACTTCGGTACCCATAGTATATATATATATATATAATATATATACATATATACACCTGTGCAAAAGTTAAGCACCACCCTATTTTTACGCACATGCGAGGGCATATTCATGTGCTATGAAGAAAGCTATAGCATAAACATTTATGTACCTATCCATCTTAGTGCAAGAGGTAATAATGCAACTAGAGGAATGCTGATTATGATGGTGGGGAAACACTGTATGTTTTTGTTTGAACTTGAAAACGAGGCCTGAATATGGTTACGTTGACACAACTGACAACTATTGCCCTACAGTTGACACCCGTGGCTAGATTGTCATTAATGGTGTCTGAAAACGAAGTTTAACATCTGTGCACGAGTTTGAGACTGTCATTATTAATACCGGATATATCCACCTTGTGCCTGGATGATGGCCTGGACACGACGTCTCATGCTGGTCACCAACCGACTGATACGCCATTGTGGTATTCGTTGCCATTCAAGATGGAGTGCGTCTGTTAATTCCTGTAGGTTCTGCACAGGAGGATCCCTCCTTCTCACCATGTTTCCCAGAATGTCCCAGATATGCTCAATAGGGTTCATGTCAGGGCTCCTTGTTGGCCATGGTATGGTTTCGATGGCATTCTGGCGGAGGTATTCATGCACAGCTCTAGCACGATGTGGTCGGGCGTTGTCATCCATGAATATAGGGTGGGTTCCAGGTGCATGATTTACAAAATGAGGGACCACAACTCTATCCAGTATGGAATCTTGATATCTTTGTCCATTTAGTGTTCCAGGTACAGTCAACAGATCCAGCTTACAATCAAATGAGATGCACCCCATATCATAACGGAACCTCCACCAAATGGAACTTCTTCCATGATGTTACGTTGGTCGTACGCCGTGCGTCTGGACCTCCATACACGAGTTCGACCATCTGTGGCATGAAGCAGGAACCGACTTTCATCGGACCAGTGTACCCGTCTCCAGGATCTCATGTTCCAGTGTCTTCTTTCGTTGCACCACCTCAGACGCTCCTCTTTGTGGTGTGCAGTGAGGAGAGGACGTCTGACAGGTCTCCTAGCTTTCATGCCAGCAGCATACAGTCTCCTTTTGACGGTAGACATTGACACTCTATTGCGCGTTTCCCATTGCTGGCTGAGCACTCTGCTGTTGGTGAATAGAGATCTCCTAACAAGGCGTACTAGGGCTCGATCATCACGGGCAGTAGTCTTCTTCGGTCTTCCAGATCTAGGCCTGTCCTTCAACTCGTTAGTTTGCCCATGTTTTGCAATCAAACGACTGATTACAGTATGGTTAATGTTCAGCTGTCTGCCAATCTCTCTGCATGACATACCAGTGGTATGCAAGCCTATGATTTGCCATTTCACACGATCACTTAATCTTCGTCTTGCCATAGCGGTTCACAATCAAGAGCTAATTCTCTCTGTACAAATAAACCACGGTCATGAACACAAAATTCCTAATCTTGTCGCCTAAATCTGTATGTAATGTTCTACACCTCAAACTGGACTTTTACCTAACTGAACACGTGTGCTGTTTCCCGCCACGCACGGACATCAAGCGGCGTGAAGTCATGCATGCATGTGCATTTCGTACTTGGAATTATGTCAGCTAACGCGGGGACAAAAAGTATGGCAGCCTAGTTGTACCATCATGTTTCTACGTTCTATTGTTTTTGCTGGTGCTTAACTTTTGCACAGGTGTATACATATATACTTATATTATGTAATTTCATGTTCGTTCGAATTATGTTTTTGTTTCTGTAAATTCTAGTTAAACTGTTATATTATGCCAACGTTATATGTTACATTGTAGATCTCTATATGGTCAAAACGTGTAATTTCGTTCAGTACCAATACATTTCATATATTAATCCATTGCTTTAAATATAATTATATCCATTATTTATACTGTCTCGTAATGTACATTATGCATACTGTCACTGCATGTATGGCTATATCATTGTATCTAGAATTGTGCCAATAAATAATTGAATTGCTACGAAAACTAGTATCGTATGACAATAAATACCAGTATAATTGTCGACAATAATTTACAGCGTGATTTTTATTGAAGTGAATACCTAAATTACATGTTTAAATAATTACTTAGGCAGCGAGTTTATATTTATATATATTTTTTATTAAAACTATAGTTTTTACTTTTCTTCTTGCTCGGATATGTCCCTCCTACAGTTAGAGTATCGCCTTTTCTTGTCTAAAATCCTGTCTCAAGATTCTTTATTTCACTATAGATAAATAAGCCAACGGTACAAAACAGGCATCCACCAAAGGCAAGGCCTATGATGTAGTGGATCTTTGACCCATAACATTTATTATAATATCACTGGACCTTCGTCAAAAGAAGAAGAATATGCATTTCTTAATACAGCCAGGGATATTTTCCTACAGGAATCCGGGTCGTTTCGCCCCGAATCCTGTTCGCACCCCAAGTCAATTTGCACCTGAGCTTCGTCGTGCGCTCTTTCATCCATATTTCCATTCATACTCAGTTGTTTCGCACCTATAGATACGGGACAGGAGGTTGGGTGAGGGGAGTAGTGGGGTGTAGCACGGACTGACCTATCGGGTACGTACTGGCCCAGTATATCTGGATATGGAATTGCCCAGTCTGGGATGCTCCATGCTCGCCCTCAACATCAACATCAACATCATCAACATCAATTTACCAAGCATAAGCCATTGGCTTGTTATTGCCTCAGTGCCAAACTGGTAGGGCAGGCAACCCTGGTCTGGATACAACACGTGTAGCTATCTTCATGTGTGCATGTTCATGTAGATGCACAGGCTGTTTCAAGATTAGTCCACTGTGATGTAATAATTGTATTATGACTTTGGGAATTGACGGCTCACATATGTTGTATAAGCATATGTGTAACAGCAACGTCCAAAGCCACACCACAATTAATTGTGTTCAGTCGAATTCAAATATTCTTTCTTTGAAAAAGATGTCTAGTTTGCCCTTGAATATTTCGACTGTGGTTGCTTCGACTATTGTTGTTGGCAGTGAATTCCAATGTGGTGCCACTCTATTTGCGAAGGAGTGCTTCCGAATATCTTTGCTGCTACGTTTTATGTTGAGCTTGAGCCTATGACCTCTGGTCCGTGTAACATTGGACAGTTCGAAAAAGTAGTTCTTATCAATATTATATAGATCTTTGATGAGTTTGAATGTTTCAATCAAATCTCCACGAAACCGTCTATATTTCAGTGACATTAGATTTAGGGCTTCAAGTCTTTCTGTGTAGCTATACTCTCTGATTTGTGGGACAAGTTTTGTTGCTCTGCGTTGTACTCTTTCTAATAGCTGCGATTGCCTTTTCAGTCTTGGAGACCATGCTGAGTTGCAGTATTCAAGAATGGGTCGCACAAGTGATTTGTATAGTAGCCTGAAAGTAGATTGATCAATGTTGGTAAATGTTCTCTTGATTAGTCCTATTGTACTGTTAGCCTTGGATACAATGTTCCCTATATGTATGTCAAAAGAGAGGTTTCTGTCGACATGAACCCCCAAATCTTTTTCTACATCTGATGTTGATACAGGATGTGGATCAGGTGTATCTGTCATATAGTATTTGGTTTGAGGGTTATTTCTGCAGAAGTGCATGACATGCGTTTTGTCTGTGTTGAAAGATAGTTGCCATGTCTGCGACCATTTACATACTTTATTTGTGTTTTCCTGAATCTGACTGGTAGCTGGGTTGCCGTACATCTTTGTATCATCTGCAAATATTTTGCAGTGGCAGGTTAATCGATCAGGTAGGTCATTTATATATATCAGAAAAAGTATAGGTCCTAGAACACTTCCTTGTGGCACGCCGCTGGTCACCTCAATCCAGTCCGATGATGCATCATTAATTCTAACTCTCTGGCTCCTGTTGCTTAAGTAGTTCCCTATCCATTTTACTAAATTTTCGCCAATACCATAGCTTCTCAGTTTTGTTTGGAGTCGTTGGTGTGGCACAGTATCGAAAGCTTTTGAAAAGTCTAAATATATTGCATCGACAGGTTCGTTTGAGTCAAGCATGGCTGTTAAATCCTCCAGGTATTCTAGTAGTTGAGTTTTACATGATCTTTTACGTCTAAATCCATGCTGACATTTGGTAAATAGATTAGCCGTTTCCAGGAAATTTACAATACTGTCTCTTATAAAAGATTCTAGGACCTTACATAATGTAGAAGTGAGAGTGATTGGTCTGTAGTTGCTTGGGTCATTCTAGGAGCCTTTTTTGTGTATGCAGCATACATTTGCCATTTTCCAGATGTCGGGTAAAATGCCTTCTTCAAGAGACTTGTTGAAAATTATGCATAGTGGTGTACTAATTTCTTTAGCAGCTTCTTTTAGTATTCTCACTGGTATTTCATCCGGGCCATTGCTTTTGTTGGGGTTGAGTCCTTTTAGTTTATTTTCGATGGCAATAGGTGTTATTAATATGTCTTTTAGTATGGTACCATTGTTTCTGGGGTTAATGATTGGTGTAGAAAGAAGATTTTCTGGAGTGAACATGTTTGAGAAAAATGTGTTGAGAATGTTTGCTTTTTCTGTATCATCTGTGGTCATGGTGTCGTTTGCAGGGTTACGTAGCTTGCTAATTGATTCACGTAGAACTGTTTTACTCTTGACATAGTTCCAAAAGGCTTTAGGATTTTTCTTACTTTCAGTTGCCACTTTACGTTCAAATGTCTGTTTTGATTTTCTGATGCATGCTGTTGCTTTGTTTCTAGCAATTTTGTAGAGTGTGTAATCTGTAGTTTTCTTAGTTTCATTGTATCTTTTGTATGCACGCTTTTTGCTATTGAGTGAATCTGTTGCCGCCAGATCAATCCAGAGGTGCTTTTTCTTGCCATGGTTTTTTGTTGTAGGTATATACTGTTCTTTCACTGTGTTCAATGTTTTGTGTAGGAAGTTCCAAGCTTCTGATGCATTAAGTTGGTGTAGATGATTCCAGTCAGTCGTTCCTAAGTCTCTTCGCAGTTCGTTATATCGTCCTTTGTTCAACAGTAGTTTTGGCTTAGCTATTTGTTTGCTTGTGCTTAAGATGTCAGGATGTAGTGATATTTGTAGAATGTCATGATCACTTTTACCTAGCGGCAGTAGGTGAGTTATTTCATGGACGATGTTTTCGTTGTTTGTTAAAACTAGATCCAAAAGATTTGAAGTCTGATTTATTCTATGTCGAGTCGGATTAGTAACTAGTTGCTGTAGAAAAATATCGCTGGTAGTATTAAGAAAAGCGTCTTCTTCTTCTTTTGGAGAAAAGCCTGTGTTCCAATTTATCGATGGGTAGTTGAAGTCCCCTACTATAAGAATATGGTCTGTATTTGCTGCATCAACTTTCTGTAGTAGATTTAAGAGGTTTTTGTTATTTGAGCCATCTGAGCTGGGACTTCTGTAGATGCAACCAATGATAATTCTTTCCTTTTGTTGTGTCGTCCATGTACTCCATACTGATTCGGTAAAGTCATTGTCATTCAAGATGTCACAGGATTGAGCATTTAGTGATACATGTGTATATATAATAACTCCCCTTGATGGTTTATTATTCAGTGATAGTTGGTACTCATCAATCTGTAGTTCACTAATGTTGATGGTTGTGTTTTTAGGTAAGGCTTCCGTGATTAATATGATTGCAGGGCGAATATTCTGTACTAGTGTTTCGAGCTCAGCCTTTTTATTAATCAAACTATCTGCATTTGTGTATATACATGTGTTCGTTACTGTTTTAGAATTTCCATTGTTGTTTGATTGTAAATGTTTTGGCAATTGATTTGTGCTAATTTCTGCCTGGGAATGTACATGCAGTTCAGTATTTGTGTTTGTATTGCTGTTGATAGTGTCTATGTATGGCTCATCATCTGGAGTGGCTATGGACTCGTTGTGTAATAAACTCAAATGGTTTGATAGTTGTATTGGTACTTGTTTATATATGACTGGCCGTGTACCGGATTGATCGCAAGATGGTAAAACTAGCACCTCCATGTCCTTCCATTTCGAAAATCCTGTAAACGGTAATAATTTATGTAATCTTGGATGTTAGTGGATAGGAGATTTATTCCTGATTTGTTGGGATGGACATTGTCCCAGAATAACTCACCATATACTTGGCCCTCTTCGCTGCTGAAAATAAAAGAATGGTTAATGAAAGTCACAGCGAGCCACACCGCTAGGGATTCTAGTCGTGTGTTGAACTCACTGACCAGATCATTTTCATATGGTTCGTTTGGGCGTGGAAGCAGTGATGATACAAATACCTGTGTTTCGGGTGACTGGCGACGGATTGTTTGTATGAGTGTAGTGTAGTCCTCTATCATTCTGTCAAGGCTCTTACGACCGATATCATTTGTTCCTACATGTACCACAATCCCATCGTATCGTTCATCGGCTACAGATTTCTCGATTTGGTATGTGATTTCGCTTATACGCGCGCCGCTGAAGGACCTAATTTTGATGTCGGTATCATCGGATGACATATATCGCCCGCTTAGTTTTTTAAAAGTTGAGCTTCCAATTAGAAGAACATTATTCTTCTGCTTATCATTGGAATGTCCACTTTGTTGTTGTGGTGAAAGCCTATTGCTTGGGTGCCGTTGTTTGTGTGCAGTGCTAGAGTGCTGCTGGTATGAACTGAGTGTTTGGTGTTGTTTGTGTGCAGTGCTGGGGTGTTGCTGGTATGAACTGAGTGTTTGGTGTTGTTTGTGTGCAGCGCTGGGGTGTTGGTATGGATTGAGTTTTTGATGGTTATCTGACTGTAGCCTGTGGTTGTTGTTATGGCGGTGCATGTATGATGTACCTGCGACTACCTCATTGTATTGCCGCACACCTGGTTTGGCCTGGCTCCTATGGTCTCTTCCTTGAGACTCACTGAGTGCTTGTGGCATGGCTGGTATACGTGGTTCAGTGTGGTGATTTTGATGGATGTTGTTCTGTTGTGCTTGTTGTTTGGCTGGTTTACGTGGTGCAGTGTTGTGATTTTGATGGATGTTATTCTGATGTTGTGTACATCTGTGTGTCTGTAGGTGAATGCTATTTGTTTGTTTGCCTGATCTGTCTGATTGTAATTCACGTACCTGGGATTGCAAAATGTACTGTCCCTCTCTAAGCTCACTGATCTGCTTTATTAGTGTGTTTAGCAGATCTGGAGTTTCGTCACATTTGGCAGAGGCCAAGAGTGTTGTGGATTCCACAACACTCTTAGCCTCTGCCAAATGCGACGAAACCCCAGTTGATGCAGTTTTACCTGTAAATGAGACAGTAGGGGGTTCGTTGGGTGGGCTTGTTGAAAACATGTCTGTGATGGCATCATCGCTTGGGTCAGGGATGTTACTCTGGTCACTTACCGCTGATGAGGACTCACCACATTCAGAGGCCAGCAGGAAGGAATCATTTGCCGCAGTTGGTTCGAATTTCTGTTGTCGCTGTGACTTTGTGATTATATTTACCTCGTAGTCTACCTGGTGGATGTTTACGTACCATGCCAAGAAATCGATGATATGTTGGTTTAAATGTGTACACTTGGAACAGGTGTACCTGCGACGTGTCGATGTTAGAGTGTTGAGCATGTAGGGAGGAAGTAGGGTGCAAGCATAGTGGTACCAATTTTTGCAGTCAAAACACTGTAGCATGAACTTACTATTTGCCTCGAGACAAATGCATTGGCTACTTACCTCAGCCCCATGCGAGGGGCTGGGCTCTGTGTTCACGGTAGATACTGCTGTCTCGGCTGTTGGTGTTGCTGTTTGCTCCGTGCTGCCACCTGGAATAGGAGTACTCGTTAGGTCAAATGGACTTGGTTGGGTCGTATTTGGGATTGTTTGTTCAGCTATGGGCACTACTGAATTTCCGTTTTCACCACTGGATGTTGGCTTGTCCATAGCTGGATGACCTGCTGGGATTTGGATGTTAGGTGCTGGGATTTTTGGTTTATCAAACCTGATACCGTTACATTTATCACATAACATTCAAACCTGATACCGTTACATTTATCACATAACCCTCCTGGGTAGCCTAAGGCACATCGTATAGCCAGGTAATAGAGGAACAAGCACATGATTCAAGATTCAACATTCAAGATTCAAGATTATTTATTCAATAATTCCAAGGTATACGAATTCATAAATCATACCAGGTTGTCCGCCCATGGCAGTGCCTATTGTTATGGCGGACACCTTACACACATATATACAGGTATATATAAATTAGACAAGACAGTACTTACACAAACAATTAAAAATTCAGACATTACATTTACTACTTCCTTATTAACCCTTTGGCCCTTGATCCACATAAACAGTTAGATTTCAAAGAAAAAGATATGTCAATTCGCGGGTCAAGAGGAGACCACCCCTTCCCACACCCCCAGCACCCTCCCAACCCACACACATACCTCCCCCCAGAGTTCACCAGTCATTACAGTGGAAAGAAAAACTCCTGGAGTGGGCCTCTCTCAGTGTCCGCAAACCAACATATAATACTGTAACAGGGTGTGTGTAAGAGTTAGTCACTTGGGTTATTATTTTTATTATTATTATTATTATTATTATTATTATTATTATTATTATTATTATTATTATTATTTAGCGATACATATGGGTAGTAAATAGGGACAAGACAGTTACGTAACAGACAAGCACAGAACATAGTCAAGTTCAATAATATACATGGATGTCTATGATTATAAATACAACAATAAACATTTATATATTTTTGGGGAGGGTACTTTTCCTTATAATGATGATATACTGTTTACAGGATGCTGGCTAATGGGGGGCATCCTTGGACAAGGGAAGGGGGGTGGAGGGGATGGGTGCTCATTCTCCTGCTCGTCCTGTAGTTTGTTACTATGGTAATTGAAATTATTATTGGATATAATAGCAAGTGGAGTCATCTAGTCATAATTCTAGTAGTAGTAGTAGTAGTAGTAGTAGTAGTAGTAGTAGTAGTAGTAGTAGTAGTAGTAGTAGTAGTAATAGTAGTAGTAGTAGTAGTAGTAGTAGTAGTAGTAGTAGTAGTAGTAGTAGTAGTAGTAGTAGTAGTAGTAGTAGTAGTAATAGTAGTAGTAGTAGTATTCTTTACCTTGTTTTGTAGACGAGTTGGGCCATTTTTTAGCTGTACTGCATGAGTTCGATAATACTAGTATGTGTTAATCAAGTGGTTTTTTATTGTTTTCTTGCAGAATTTTGTTGATAGAATTTTCTCACGTGTTTCCTGTTTTATGTTGTTCCATAGTTTAGTGGCTGCAAATGATATACGGTGTTTTCCTATGTCTGTCCATGTGTATTGCTCATGTAGTTTATGTCTGCTTCTAGTGTTATGTTGGTGGATGTTACTATTGTTTATAAAGAAGGGGGCTATAGATTTGGGTAAAGTGTCGTGGTGGAAGTTTTTGACAATAGTTAGCATTTGAGATTTTCCTATGTCGGTGAGCTTAAGCAATTTTTCTGCTTTGAACATGTTTTGGCCCTCTGCTGGCCTAGAAAATAGTTTGCTGCTTTTTTTTTTGGAGACTTTGAATTTTGGATATTCTGTTTTTGTAGGTGTTAGTCCGAACAGCGTTGCAGTAAGTGAGGTGCGGGGGGATCAAGGTGCTGTACAGTGTTTTAACCGTGGCCTGTGTCATATATGGTTTTAGTCTTTGGATGACACCTATTCCTCTTGCTATTTTTGCAGTAACTGTTTCGATTTGTTTGGCCCAGGTCAAGTCTTTATCTAAATATACTCCTAGGAACTTTGCATAAGGGGCCTCTTCAATTTCCTTATTGCTAATGTACAATTTTGGAACCTCTTTATTTATTAATTCTCTGGATTTTGAAAATAACATATAGTTTGTTTTATCCACATTTAGTGATAATTTATTTAGTGAAAACCAGTTAGTAATTTCTTCCATTTCCTTATTTACATTTTTATATAATGTAGCTATGTCTTCATCAGAGCAAAAGGCATTGGTGTCATCAGCAAATAGTATTAGTGACATATGTTTGCATATGTTAGGCAGATCGTTCATATACAAGAGGAACAGCAGAGGGCCAAGGATGGATCCCTGAGGGACACCGCAAGTTAGTCTCCTAGTTTCAGAGCAAGTTGCATTGAATTGCACACATTGTGTTCTGTCACTTAGATAACTTTCAAACCAGATGAGTGCACTTCCTCGGATTCCATAATAGGCAAATTTTTCTAGTAGGATTTTATGATTGATAGTGTCGAAAGCGTTTGAAAGATTAAAAAAATGCCTATTATGTGCCTTTTCTTTTCAATTGATTCTATTATTTTTTCCGTCATTTCAATTAGTGCTAGCATTTTTGAATGTTTTTCACGGAATCCGTATTGTGATGTATAGAGGATTGACTTTTTATCTAAGTAGCTGATAAGCCGATTGGACATAAGTCGTTCCATTAATTTGGAGAAAAGTGGAAGTATTGAGACAGGTCTATAGTTTGTGAAATTAGATGAATCCTTTGCTTTGTATATAGGTGTTACTCGTGCTGCTTTTAATTTTGATGGAAATATGCCTTGAGTGAAATATAAGTTACAGATGTGGTTAAGGGGTATTAGTAGCGCTAACGTGGAGTGTTTGAAAATACTCCACTTGAAACCATCCAAGCCAGCACTTTTTGCAGGATTTATTTTGTTAAGAATGATAAAAATGTCTTCATTTGTGACCGGGTTAGCGAAAAAAGAGGATTGATAGTCGCCTGTGAGATAATCACTATATTTATTAGAGGATGTTGAATTGATTTTATCTGAAAGTGTTGGACTTATACTAACAAAATAGTCATTGAATCCTGTTGCAATTTCTAGATCATCAGTTATTATCTTGTATTATAAAGAAATTGTGTTTGTTGCGCTTTGCGGTTATTTTTATTCAAAAGTGATTAATTATTTTCCATGTTTCATTTATGTCATTCTTGCATAGTTCAAATTTGTTATGGTAGTAAGCTTTTTTTGCTGTTTTGATTATTTGGTCCAACTTGTTTCTGTATTTCTTGAATTTCTGTTCATTATGCTTTGTTTGACATTTGATAAACTTCAAATAAAGATTATGTTTTTTATGACAGGCAGCTATCAGTCCAGTTGTTATCCATGGTTTAGTCAGGTTGTGTTTAAATTTCTTCTTTTCTTTCATGGGAAAGCTGTTTTCGAAGATGTGCGTGCAAATTTCATGGAACTTGGTGTAGGCACTTTTGCAGCACTGTATGTCTGTTACTGCATGCCAATCCACCTCAGACATGTATTTTTTAAATTGTTCAATATTGACCTGATTTATTTCTCTGCATTTAATTTTTTCATATTTGAATGGCTTTGTGCAGGTCAGCTGTCTTTCGAGAAGAAAAATTGGTAGGTGGTCTGACGTGTCAGTAACGAGAATTCCTACCTCCGATTTATTGCTGAAGTTAATGTTATTGCTGAATATATTATCAATAATTGTGGCCGAAACATCACCTATTCTAGTCGGTTTTGTAATTGTTGGGTAGAATGAATGAGCATTTAGTAAGTTTATAAAGTTTTGTGTATGAAAGCAAGTTTGTCTCATCAGGTCAATATTGTAGTCACCCATGAGGTAGACAGTTTTGTTTTGCTTTTGAATAGTTGCCAAAGTTTTTCCTAATAGTTCAATAAGACGTTCCTTATCGCCTTTAGGTGATTTATAAATCGTACCTACAATTTTGTTTTTTCCTTTCGGTGTTTGAATTTCGATAAACATTGTTTGAATATGTTCTTCAATATTAGAAAGGTCATCTCGCTCAATGAATTGGACATTTTCTTTAACATACATGCCTACACCACCTCCCCTACCCGTGGTTTTGTGCTTTTCAACAAATGTGTAGTTCTTTATATTGATAAGGTTAGTAGGTGAATTTGCATGTATAAATGTCTCTGTAATTCCAATAATTCCAAATTCATGTGCACTCACATCTAGGAGACGGTGTAACTTGTCGATGTTCCCCATGAGAGATGGCATGTTGAGAAATAGAAGTGAGAAGGCTATGTGTTCTTTGTTTCCTAGTAGATTGTCATTGAATGTTCTTGGGAGGATGTATTCACAGGTTGGTGCAGATATATTTAGATCATTTCTAGTATCAGCATGGTTAAATTGGGATAGGATTAATTCGAATGGGTTTAGAGTGGGTTTTTTGTCATCAGTAGCCTCAGTGGTAGTAGGGTTATAGTATGGATTTAGAACAGCCAGTGTGAAGTCTGTATTGTCATTGTAATGATTGTACGGGAAAAGTGACTTGTTGCAGTTAGTACACCACCAGCAGGTGTCGTCAGCTTCGAGGTTGCGATAGTCAGAGGTTGTTAATTTGGAGCAACTTAGATGAATCCATGTGGTACATAAGTCACATAATAGTGCTCTCTGATTATTCTTAACAGGTTTCCTACAGGATGAGCAAGGGAATTTAGCGGGCATGGGTTAGGTTAGTGGGAATATGGACAGGGAGGAAATAAGACAAGGGAACTACTGAAGAGAGAGGGCGGTTATTGGGGTCATTTGGAGGACTGAATGGATTTCTCTATTTGGCTGTAATATTGGTTATTATCGTGATTTAATTGTATGTAACACCATCTAACCAGTGGATACACTGGATGAGATGGGTCAAGTGTCAAATTGCAATAAATAAGATTTGTTGGTGAGTTACTAAGAGTAAAATTGAGAACCTGTTATCATCAATCATTAATTGTTCATTGGTTAGTATATAAAAAACAATAACATGTCGAGTATTTTTGCAAAGGGATATCATCAATCATTGATGTGTATAGCCATGTAATAGAGGAACAAAATAGAAGAGTCCGTGAGATCGCCCGATGCGCATGCATGGCTGTGAGAGGTAGCCAGCATATGCACATTAGCGTGTGGAGACTGGCAGCTTATGCATATTGTTACCTGTATTATGGGGATTCCGTAATACTTGACCGTTTCCATTGTTCTTAGTATGAATCAATACCAAAAGTGGACGGGGAATTTAAAACTTTGAACAGAATCAAAATCGTTTCAGACCTGGCGGAGATATCATGAAATAGAAATTGACTATTTTTAGCTCCAACTGAGCAGAGGCATCACTAGCATGTGTGCTTGGTAGGGCGACGGCCAGGAACTATTTGATCGGCTACCATACCTCGCACACAACACGCACACTGATTGGCTGAGTCTCGCTGGTGCTACATCATCATTTAGTATTAAAGGATCTCTGAAAGTCAGAAACAAGCAGAAGGGAGGCAGTTTCATCAGGTTCCCTCTCAGGATGCCCGCGCTCTGCACCGCACCAAGTATTTGGACTCTCCTGGAAGATCAACAGGGGCAAACATTCAATCTAAAAAGAAGGGTTCCCATTCCACCACCACCACCAGATGAACCTTCACTGCGGTGTAGCTTTTTGGCAGGTACCATCTAAATTTTAGGATGTAAGAACAGTGGTGTTGATGATGTCTCGCCAGACTTGCCGTACCATGTCAAAATGGTGGTGAAGAACAATTGCCCATCCAGCATCATGAATTAATGTTTTGACTGGAGTCCAGATTAGAACATTGCTTTACGCGATGCAAGAGCTAAGCGGGGTGGATCATCTTGTGCCGAACCAGAAATCCTGTATTATATTTCTTAGCCTTCATAAAAAGAAGGCATTCGTCACTCTCGCACCAGATACAGCATATCAATATTGCGGTAGATTAGACGCAGTCTAATATGTTAGCCACCAGAAATAACTTTATTCTTCACTGTTCCTGAGTATGGACTGCATCAGCTGGTACCCTGCTGTAAATCACCAAGCAGCAACTACACCATGTGCCAGCTCGCACCACAATTATGCGGTGCATCAACTACATGTGACGTTTATTGAATTCTGCACTGATGACTAATAGGTGCACCACATAGGAATATATCTTAATTATATTATCGTTTTTCACTAATAAGTACCAAAATTAGTGGTACTGCAAGGTTGGTGCGACCTCTGTTATAAGCTTTTACTGCATATAATTATTTACATTGTAATGGTGCCAGTAATTAAACGGTACTGTAAGTCAGATGCGACCTCAGTATTTTCATATTTTGTATAAATGTAATGAGGCATGCTGCAAATTAAGTTACTGCTTATATTATTAGTTAGTTATAACAAAATCTACAAAATACTTGGACCGCAGTTCACTTAAGTTACACTATACTTCAACAACAAACGCATCAACTTGTTTCTTCCCTACAGCCACAATTTGTCACTAAGGTCGCTGTTCATGCTCTCACTAGCGAACATGACATGCAGCCGTAAACCTAACTATAATAGCTTGATAGTGTAGCGTGTATCGACAGATCAGGGACGAACCGGCCCAGTTCATCTGGGTACAGAACGGCTGGAAGTGGGATGTTCTAAGCTCGCCCATGGGTAGGATTATAAGCGTAATAAAGCCATAAAAGAGAGGCTCAGTATAACAGAGTCTGGGAGATGGCCCAATGCGCATGCACGGCCATACGAGAGAGCCTATGTACGCTCATTAACGTGTGGAGGGTATGGCATCTTATGAATATTCCGGGTCTGTGTTCGTAATTTCGTGAACGCAGGCCATCCTCGCTTTTCTTGGTAAGAATCATTACCGGAATCGAACGAGCATTCTAAAACGTTTTACAGAATTAAAATCGGTCCAGGAATGGCTGAGATAGCATACATTTAACATCCAATATTTTGAGCTCCCAAGCAAATTAATGATGCCATAGAGAATATACACGTGGTAGGGTGAATGCCAACAGATCATGTGGTCACGTAACCATTCCTAGTTATGGCGTATTCGCTGATTGGTTGAGACATCCAGCTCGTGACGTCACCAATTAGTATAAAAGGAGCTCAGAAATCTAAAATTCTTCAGAGAGACGTTGGGTTGTGTGGCTGCCAGAGCATACCAAGACGAAAAAGTACTGCTTCCTGTAATATTCCTGGTAGTATATAACCCAAACAGTGCCTATTGGTTATAAGCTTTCAACTGTGGAGCACACCCACCGCACCACAGTTACAGTTTTTGTAATCTCCCGGATGATATCAACGGGCGGTGGGGAGAGGGGGGGGGGGGGGGGGGTGCAATATCTAAATTGAAAAGAAGGTTTCCCCCACTACCAACACTTCAGAGGGACCTTCCGTGTGGTGTGACCTTTTGGCCATAATGTAACACCCAAAGACAGTATGTAGGATGGTGGTATTTTCCGATATCATGCCAGATCTACCATACCACATCAAAACAGTGGTGGGATAAACTCTGCACATGTCTTGTGCTAATTATTAACGTTTTGACCACAGTTCGGATAAGGACATTGCATTATGCACCGAACGAGCTATGCAGTGCATATTGTCTTGTGCTCCACAAAGATGTTCATGCATCAAATGTATGTTACTATCTACTAGCCATCCACATAAGTTCTCCTTCACCGTTCATGAGTATGAGCCACATCAGATAAATTGTCTGCAGATATTCACTAAGCAGCGACTTCAGTATCGAGCCAACTCGCGCCTCAAATATGTGACGCTTTAACTACAGTGACATTAGGACATTTTTTTGTACTGATAACTAATAGGTACTCCGTAACCATAATATTGTATAATTCTTATTAGGTACTAATTATATGTAGGTACCGCAATGTCGTCTGAGACCTAATTTTATAATTTATATATTTTATTGTATATATTTATTTTCAATTATGTGCTGATGACTAATAGGCACCGCAAGGTCACGTGACCTTATATTTTGACTGTACGGTATTAGTTAGTAATATGGCAGTAGCCATCCAAGTCTTTTTGCTTTATTATTATTATTGCATAAAAATACTTTGACCGCACTTCGCTTAGGTTACACTATACAGCACCAACAAACACACCACCTTGTTCCCCAACAGCATCAATTTTTCACTAAGGTCGCTGTTCATGTTCTCACTAAGCGAACATGGCATACAGTTGCTAAACCTAGCTATGATAGCTCGGAAGGATAGGTTTTCAAAGTATCTAGGTATGACTACTCTTTAGGAGACATTTCTGTAAACGCCTCTTTTCCGGGAGCTGTGGATAAGTTATACACTGCGCACCGGGAAATTTTTATAAATTGGCCACCTACCATAGAGCCTCTTAAATTTGTAGTATAATATGAGTAGTTGTTTCTTCCTACGCTCCTCCAGCCTCAGGACAGGCTCGTCGATTTACCACAAGATACCACAAGATACCACAATATACCACAAGATTACCACACGATACCACAAGATGACCGTGGCATACCACAAGATGTTCAAGACGTACCACAAGATGATCATGACATACCACAAGATGATCATGGCATACCACAAGATGATCACGTCATACCACAAGATGATCAAGTCACACCACAAGATGGTCCTAGCCTATCAGAAGATGGCCATGGCCTACCACAATATGGTTCAATGGCTAATATGACAGATGCATGGTTTTATCTAGGCACTCGGGCATAATTTGGCACAAGTATTTGTATAGAACAAGGAAATCAGCTAACACGTTAGTCCTGGCATACCACAAGATGGTTCTAGCATACCACAAAATGGCCCTGGCATACCACAAGATGGTCTTGACATGCCACAAGATGATCTTGACATACCACAACCCTGATAACACAGCTTAGTGGGTCAATACCGGGCCAATGCCAGGCCAGCACAGCCCGCCATTGGCTCATTACCGGCCCAGTAAGTTGTGTTAAATCAGGGAAGATGGTCCTAGCCTACCACAAGATGGTCTCATATATTATCCTGCATATATCCGTCTTACAGAGCCATGTGTGGAGGCTGGTGGAGTGATGGGACAGTGGTACGGTTGTGGTAAAAGAACAGAACTGAAAACCTGGTTAAACATAAATTGTACTTTATTTCAATGAGATAACGTAATGATTAAAGACATACATTAGAGGTCTATTACATACGCACACACACGCATGCACGCGCGCACATGATATAATAATACAGCCCTAATATAGGAGATGGTAATATGTAATATATAAAACTGTACAATAATTAAAGAACTGCCATGTAGGATTATGATCCCAAAAGCAGTACACATTTATCGAGACCATACAGTCAAACCTCTCTATAGTGACCACCTAAAGAGCTGCCATCTTGTGGTCTCAAAAGCAACTTACATATAGGTCTACATTTCATTAGAAGGCTTCTCAATGCCACATAGAGTCGTCGCTATTGGCAAGTTTTACTCTATGTCTATTTGCAGAGCAGGAGAACATTTTTAATTTACCACTGGAATTCCAGGTGGGGTTATGGCAACAGTCATTCCAGTGGTACGTTTACAGAATCAGTCTTCTCCCGATCTGCAAATGGGCATACCACAATATCAATACATTCATGAGTAAAATAATAATTAAATATATTAAGTTGATCAAGCACTATGTTAGAAACTATACGACAATTTGGACATTTCTCGAGACCACTGCTTATGGAGCGAGACATTCCAGTAGGAAATTATCAAAATCAGTACGTTCGCAAAGGTAATAACGTACAATATAGAATATTGTTCAAGAAATAATATAATACATGTAGCCTACAATAGGACTGCCGTCGGTCGCTTCCTTTGGTGTGTTTTTTTCCGCAGACGTCACGGTAGCTGGAATGACTAGTTTATTGTTGGTTGACTTTACTGTTCTCGCATCGGCACTTACATTTCTCTTCTTTTTTAGAAATGTTCAAAAGATTTTTTGTTTTTCGTCCACACTTTTATTAGCCCAGTCTGATTCTTCAATTTTATATTTGCGCATTGCTGGGCTAACTCATAGTTACTGGTGTCCAGCAGTGCACGTTTTAAGTCCATCATTTGAATTGATAACAATCGATTGATTGCTTGATCCTGTTATTTATAGATTCTGAATTGTTATTAGTCCAGAGTTCAGAAATTGTTTTGTTGTTAAGAGGCGTGGTCACATATTGCCAAATTAGTTCCTTTAGCCTATTATCAAAATAGTTCCTGAACTCTGGATATCTAAGTAGATACTGTTCCATATCGTCTACTTTGGATTCAAATATTAAATAGTCTCGACTATTGACAATGCCGTCTTTACCAAAGATAGCCTTGCCAATAGCTCCTGACATTATCTTTAAGATGTTTTGTACAAAGTAGATGGGTTGCATTGGGAAATACCAAGTGGAGCATTTTCATAATTGTCGTCTCCTCGTCACTACCCAGTATTATCTTTGAATCTCCTATCAGTTCGCGTATATGGCAAAAAAATCTGTAATAGGGAGAGGACTCGCCATCCCAATGTAAGAACATGGGTCCCAAGAAAATTGGGTTCTCACGAGTTTCCTTATGTATTACAGATTGATTCTTATATGAGAAGGCAGTTACGAAACATTCTCCTAGATTGAATGTTCTATCAACTCCTAATATACTTGCGCTTTCATTTAAGCAATTGGCTTTCAGATCAGCAAGTTGTTCCTTGGAATATATTATGACCATGTGTGGCTTCCCAGGGAGACAATATATCTATTTAATATACGGATAGTCGTGTATGTCTGATAAAACACTCAGAACTTCGTCTGCAACTGTATTTGTCTTTTTGTCACCTTTCATGTTCTTAGCATCATGGTACTTCTTCTCTCGGATTTGTTTGCTTTCAGACGGTCCCAAAAGGGTACTGTTTGCCGCTATATCTGCGCATACCTCTACCGGTTGTTTATACTTAGCTTCAGCAGCCGCCTCCACTAGAATCACTGGATCTATCCGTGTGTACGGCCATTATGTTGTCTTGGCGTTTCCATATGTTATGCGACCCGAGTCATTGACACCACAATATTCTACGACTGCTAAATTGGTAGACATTTTTAATCGAGATAGCCCACCGACGAATGTTGTTATGTGTTTCTGGTATGTCTTATTTCTTTTTAATTTCATGTAGTAGCATTTAAACTTTAGAATATCATTGGCATCTGGCTGTGGGTCAAGTGGCACCCATGTCCAGTTTTTGTCAACTACTTTTGCTACGCAATATAGTCCATTAGTCATCTGAACATTTTTCAGATTGTTATCGTGATCAACCACATATATAGTATAAACGGTTTTCCCGGAAGAGCTATCCCACACACCACAATCATCCGGGAAATGATGTCGACCGCCGATCACATTGTCGCGAATGATGAACATGGCGGTGTCCTTTTCCCCTGGTGGAATAGAGTCTCGAACATCTGATGGTGAGTCCACACATTTCAATAGTTGTTCAGGAGTCAAGAATGCTTTCAATTGCGTACTCGTCACGTCTTCAGATTTGTCCCTTTCGTCTATGGCGGGTGTCACTTCAGAGGGTTCCGATTCAGCTGTATGATCTGTTGTAGACTCGCCACGGTCGCAAACATCTAGCTGGCATTGTTCTTTATGAGGAGGTGATTACGCATCATTATCATCACTGTCCAAGCTGAATAATAATAATAATAATAAAAATAATAATAATAATAATAATAATAATAAAAATAATAATAATACCACAATATGATCACATCCTTTCGCTTTCCGAATTCATACACAAGATACAACAAGATGATCAAGGCATACCACAAGATGATCAAGGCATACCACAAGATGATCAAGGCATACTACAAGATACCACAAAATTACCACAAGATACCACAAGTTTACCACAAGATAATGCAGACAGACAGACAGACAGACAGACAGACAGACAGACAGACAGACAGACAGACAGATCGACAGACAGACAGACAGACAGACGCATACTAGTCGAAAATGCTAAATAGATAGTTTCACACTTACATTTTCTGGACTTGTCTGGTGTACGGCTGGAATTGGGGGGTAAATGACGACTGAAATAATAATAATAATAATAATAATAATAATAATAATAATAATAATAATAATATATAGCTGGAAACTTCTATGATTTTTCACATATTAGTCAAAACTAATGATCTGAGAGTATTCTTGTCTTCGCTGTCGTGTTAGACATGCTTTAGAGAAAGACTAGGCCTACACTGAGTTTCATCAATAAGGATCTAACAGGTTCAAAATTAATAAGTATACAATAAAATTATTTTTATTTTTCTCCCAACCCGACGTGAGTGTGTCGCTTTAAGTAGCAGTAGCAGTATAACATTATAGCAGTATAGCAGTATATTTGTAGCAGTAGCAGTGGTAGTGGCAGTGGCAGTAGCAATGGTAGTGACAGTAGCAGTAGCAGTGGCAGTGGCAGTGGCAGTGGCAGTGGCAGTGGCAGCTTACCCTTTCGATTGGCGTTGAAGCTAACTGAGATGGCCTGACAGACAAATGATCTTTCTTGCTTGGCGGTTGTTTGCATGAGGTTGATTGTGGAGGACTCTGTAAGACATCAGAATATGAGTGCTTATGTGGCGTGTCATTGACATTGTTGTTGACTCTCAATGGAACAGAGCAGTCAGGTCTCCAGGCATTGGCTTTGGCGGAACTGGGGAACACGATGTCCACATTATGGGTAGCGCTTCCATTCCGTAAACAGATTCACGTGCGGCGAATGTTATGTTTAATATGTCAATATTCTTGTCTTTATGTCCATTTACTGCCGGATAGATAGATCTTATATCGTGATGAACAACTGACACGACTGCCATCATCGTCCAAGCCGAGGAAAACTGCCCATTGGGACAGCAGTCAATTGCGGTGGCAGAGTAGTTTGGTGACACAAGGTGCACGGGTGAATTCTCCCACTTGTCACGGTAATGTTTCTCAAAGGTCACCATTTCCATGGCTGTTCGTACCCTTATCTTGAGCGATGCTGCTTCATTACCGGATACCAAGGTGGAGATGGCATGAAACAAGCAATTTCCACCCGCTGTTGCACGAATTGGCGGGACATTTGATGGCTGTCCGACTTTAATAAGAATTGACTTGCTTTCAACGTCTAATTCAAATTCGCCGTCGAACTCAGCTGATGAGTGGAAATCTGGCGATGCTCGAAGGAGAATGCGTTCTATTATTAATGCTGATTGAAGAATTTCGTATGTCTTACATGCTGCCATGGATAATCGGTCATGAGCCATTTGAAAATCGAATTTACCCTCGGTGTGGGTACACTTGTTACAATGATAGTCATTCTTTAATTTGTTCAGAGTCGTTGCATCGCATAAGCTTAAATTGTCACACTTATAGTGAACCCACCGACCACATTGTCCACAAAATATACAATACAGCTAACTCTACAAATGCGGCATGGATATGTGTGTGTGTGGGTGTGTATGGCCTGGGTGGCAAACCAACTCGCCTTGTTCGTCCTGTCTGAAAATAATAATAATAATAAAAATAATAATAATAATAATAATAATAATAATAAGCTAACTGTTGTTATTTAGTATTTCTATAGAGGCATAGAAAATTGAACGTAACCGTCGTTAGCCCATCAACTGAAGATATTTATAATAAGGACTAATGTAGCTGCAAATTTGATTAAAAGCGGCTTCTGCAGCGGTCTCGAGAAATGTCCATTTGCAGACCAAGAAGACTATTTTTGTAAATTTCCACAGGAATGACTGTCTCCATAATTTATACAGATCATCGTTCATTTATGACGTAGCCTATTACATCCGTGTAGGCCTATAACATTTTGTAAAATTTTAGTTCATACACAAGATACCAGCCCTAAATAACAATAAATTTGCCAATAGAATATGATTGGAGAGCAGTCGTCAAAATGAGGGTGGGGCAGAACAGAAGACAGTTACCGATTTGCTAAATAGCTTCTTTGCGCGGCATTAAATGCGCGATAAGGGCCATCGTATGTGCGCTCAATTAAATACTATTATATAGGTGTGAGTCATATAATGATGTTAGTTTAGTCTTGTTATTACGAGTATCTGGCCATTTTTAACAGCGTGAATAACGTAGACTAATTGGGCGTTAACCCTTTAACACAAGTAAGTTCAAAAAATTTATATTTTAGATTTTATATTTTCTCATAAAATATCCATTTGCAGACCAAGAGAATGCTATTCATGCCAGTCATTTCAGCGGAAAATTTTGAGAAATATCCATTTGCAGACCAAGAGAATGCTATTCATATAAGTGGAAAATTTTCAAAAATAGTCTTCTCCTGGTCTGCAAATGGACATTCCTTAAGACCACAGTTTGGTTGATGTCGTGTGTTAAATGGTTAATGGGACATTAATAGGATTACTGCAAATTAGATTAGATTGGTGACAGGCTCACACGCTCACACTCCCACGTCCGACATTTCAGATTGAGAAGATTGATTGATTTCCATATGTCACCTGTAATCTGGGTTTAAAATAAACTAGAAACTAGAATCACGTATCCTATGTGGAAGTCATTCAACAACATAAAATGTAGTCTATACTTGGAAACCTGTCTATAACGGACACTGGTACTAATAATAGATGTTATAGGAAATGGCTTTTATATCATTATGGCGATCGAGGTTATCCAAAAAGGTAGTCTTATGCTCACCCTAAAGAAAAACAATATGGCTACAAAACAGACATGTGTGTGCCGACGCGCATGCGCTTCTATGTTAACTAATCAACGTGTCATCAATAATTGAAATTAATAGAATAAATAACAAAAAACAGTTAAACCTACCATGTGAGAATGAAAGAAACGAAATTAAATGAATGAATATTTTGAAACTAATTTGACTGGGATCTATTACTGTGATTTACCATAATCTCCGCATTTGGTCAAATTATTTAATGTCTATTTGCAGGTCAAGAGATGACTATTTTTGAAAATTTATCACGAATGACTGGATCGCTTACTGAGCCAGTCATTCTAGTGGTAAAATTTCAAAAAGTCTTCGCTATAGACAATCATCAGAGAAATTTTGGAGACTGCCGATCACGCTATCACAAATTACGGACATCGCCAGACACCATATAGCACCTTATAGATATCTTGAAATTGTGATTCTGGAAACTCAGGGTACACAGGATAAACTCATAGCCAGAAATACAATATTATATATTATTTGAAATAATACGAATACTTTCAAAATCCATGTCCATGAGAAGAAATGGTTCACAATCTTGTAGAATTACGAACTTGGTTAAATATGATACGGAATAAGTAAGTAAGTAAGCACTACACGACACAAATTGCAGCAACCTTAGGCATATGCCATAGTAATACACTTGAAACAAAATGCACTTTTCTTAAATTATCAACACTTATTTAAATTGGGAAATAATGACGACGGTGTTCCCGATAGGATGATTGCATATCAAAGAATTTGAAATACTTACAAATGTGTTTGCTGTCGAAATGCTTTTATACCAAGTTTTGTTAAGACACAGCTACGTATTAATTGTAGAGGCGTATGATACACAAATCGGAACTTGCTACCAAACAAGCATCCGTCATTCTGACATGGGAGATACACAAATCGAAACTTGCTATCAAACAAGCATCCGTCATTCTAGCGTAAGGTACACAAATCGGAACTTGCTATCAAACAAGCATCCGTCATTCTGTCATGGGAAGCAGATGGAATTCTAAAATAAAGTTAGGGGAACGACAGATCCCATTACTCAAGACCCAGCCAAACCGCAAGTGCTAGGAAGAAAGCACCCGCCCGGGGAGGGAGGGTCAGGGTTTTGATTGATCAAAATGATGTCATAATCCAATCAGAATCAGAGCAGCCTCCGGCGGTGCGAAACCAAGATGGAGGGAGTATAGGAACTGAAGTAGTATAAAAGGTGGACTTTAACTTTTAATCGAGAGTCCGGTCCGCCTCGCACCTCGTACAAAATTCTTGCTGAATGTATTTTCAGTAGGCAAGAGTTAATTGAATAGCATAGCAGATCAGAGCGACTGAGAGTAATGCTAGGCAGTTAGGAAAACGTTGAAGTGAATTCTTAAATCGTTGTAAGTAAGAAAACTGAATCAAATAAATAAGTTTATTGTAGCTTCTGTTGTGACAGTATAAGTCACTTTAGCTCAAAGTATATTATTGTATAGTTAGAATTAAGAGAATAAAGCCATCACCTTGATACTTTACCTCAAGGCACGAGTTCGTGTTTTCTATAGCGGTTACTCTGGCATCTACGGAAGACCACCGTAGCTTACCATTATCTTCGATTAGAATAGTCAGATCAGGCCCGGATACAGACAGAAATATTGTTACCTTCATCTACAAACGAGGCGAGCTTGTATCCATCACTTTCGTCGTCGGTAAGACCGGTTGTCGCAGCAACCACACATACAGGCCTTAGCGAAGTCGAAGTGATCACGATTAAATAGAACCAGAAGACATCAGAAATCTTCAACATGGACAATAGGCATATATATCGTATTATTGGCGGCATCAGAAATAGAGTGTATCTTTTCATAGGAGATGGTGGGTGGGGGCGGAGGTGGGGGGGGGGGGGAGACAGGGGGGGGGGGGGGGGGTGCGGGAGTTGGTGAACAACTTGAATAGTATTCATGTAACAGCAATGTAAACGCACGCTTAATTAAATAAGTAGCATGATTGGAAAACTAACAAGAGGTCAGGATGGGAATACAAGGTTGATTATTAAAATATTATCTTTATTAATTTTTTCACAAATAAATAAAAATAAATTTCGTCTTCAAATTGTATTTAGTTTGAAATACATTCAAGCATGTCTAATTTATATAAGGGCCTTTATATGGAGAGTATTGTTGCAATGGACTTGGGACATCAAATTCAAAGTAGCCGTTATATAGAGGTGGTCTTTCTCTATAGGCAGGCTCTATTAAGATCGTAATACAAGGTTTATTATTATTTTTTCGCATTTAATTTCAATTAGAAAATAAAACAAATTACGTCTTTAAATTTCCAAATAATGTGGCATTTAATTTCAAATATTATGAAATAATAAATGAACAATGATAACGTAGAAATAAATTATGGTACTATTAATTGTCCCCACCCTATAACAGGTTTCAAAGAAATGACAACGAACAGACTTGGATTGACATTTGATACACATCATAGCTTCATTACGCTCAGACATCAGCATAACCCATTGATCTATTGTAACAGCTAGTCTCCGTCGCCTCCATGCACATGCCTCCCGATAGACGGGACATGCACACAAAGACCCGTGAACATTTTACATCTGTTTGACCCACCTAACAACATCCTGATCATCTTGTTATAGATAATAATGATAATATCCAGTACATCGTGCGCCTTTGACAATCTTGTGGTATGCTTTGTCGATCTTGTGGCCCCTTCTGGTATCTTGTGACAATCTTGTGGTCCATTGTGGTAACTTGTGGTCCCTTATGGTATCTTGTGGTCCCTTGCGTAATTCAGTTGACAATCTTGCGGTAACCCTTGATCATCTTGTGGTATGCCCAGACCATCTTGTGGCATCTTGCGGTAATCTTGTTGTATCTTGTGGTATCTTGTGGTCCCTTGTGGGCCCTGGTGGTATTTTGTGGTCCTTGCATAACTCAGTTGACAATGTGGTACGCCTTGATCATCTTGTGGTATGCCCCGACCATTTTGTGGTATCTTGTGGTAATCTTGTGCTATCTTGTGGTATCTTGTGGTAAATTGATGAGCCGCTCAGGGCCTATTAATTGTCTGGACTCCGTCCGCCATGTTGGTTAGAACTGACTTTAGAAACTATTGAGGTTTCTGAGCTGTTAGAATCAAAGTGTCGTTCGTATCTTTGGATGCCGGTTAGTTTAGTCTACATGCCAAAGTAGGAATCAATGCAAAAATATATTCATGTTAGCCTGACCCAGCAGTGCATTCTTTGGGCAATTTTGCTCTCGCAAACCAATAAGTTTTGGCTGGCCTGAGGCAGATATATTTTATATTAAGCCAACTTATTGACCGCGCTCGGACCATCCCTCGTAGGGATACCTTCCACGATACCCTCTTTATATGAATAGATTGGTTATGTACCTCTGGCGAAATACGGAACTGCACATCACTTTTGTTTTCATTTACAGTCATTCCAGGGTGAAATTAAAAAAAATAGTCTATCAGTTTATGCACGCACACGCTGATGTGCGCACACATATGAACACACACACACACACACACACACACACACACACACACACACACACACACACACACACACACACACATCCGCACGCGCACACGCACACGCACACAGGCGTATGCGCATGCACACGCACACACTCACGCATGCATGCATGCATGCATGCGTGCACGCACGCACGCACGCACGCACGCACGCACGCACGCACGCACGCACGCACGCACGCACGCACGCACGCACGCACGCACGCACGCACGCACGCACGCACGCACGCACGCACGCACGCACGTACGCACGCACGCACGCACGCACGCACGCACGCACGCACGCACGCACGCACGCACGCACGCACGCACGCACGCACGCACGCACGCACGCACGCACGCACGCACTCACTCACTCACGCACGCACGCACGCACGCACGCACACACAATCATGCACGCAAGCAAGCACGCTTAATTGATGACGGACTTGACCTTGTAAAATGCTGTTGAATATTTTGAAACTAATTTGATTGTTGCTGCTTATATATAGCGTATGGGTATAAAATGTGAGCCAGATCAGGAGAAATAGTACTAAAAGAAGTTTGAGGCAGAATATGTCCACATTCATTGATATTAATTCGAAAGCTATAACTGTAATTAAATCTTTTTTCCAAAACTTTTTTGCTAGGGCGTGGCTGTGGTCAGCAGGCTAATGCTCGTCAACAACTGGACCGAATTTGATGATTTTTACATCTCTATATTCGCAGCTGAATGTTACATTTGCACAGCAAATTCTGTTACTCGCGACCATGGAACCATTATTTATTTATCATTCTTCAAAAGTGTGCCAATGCTTTTAAAACCGGCAATCGCTATAATGGTGGTCATGGTCAGCGAGCGATTTTCAGCAGCGGGTGGGCTTAGCTTAATACTTTTCACATGGTCAAACTAAAAATGGACCTCACATTTGCACAGTAAATCTTATCACTGGCACGCATCTAGTTTTGGAAATATATTACATTTGGGCATATTAAAACATTTTTAGGGCATTATATTTGGGCGTCATTGTCACATTTGCACAATAAATCTATTGATAATCAGCCCAAAAAATGTGTTCACAATGAACTATTCAATAACCAGAGGACACACATACAAACAGAAAAGGAACTGCTTCTCACATGAATTCAGGATACATTATTTCAGAAATAGATCGAGTATTTGATGTTTGGAACTCACTCACAGACAATGTCATAAATTCCCCAACCATGAACACATTCATGAATAGCTAGGCTAGATAGGCATTGGCCTAAATCAAGACATAAAATCTGACAACAATAGCCGAATTAAACTATACCAGTCTAGCCATACAATGGAACACAGAGGCTTATTATCCTGAATTCTGTATAATCTATCTTATCTTGTCATTTTGTCTTAGGATGTCTTATAACGATGTTGCTGTGGACTTATTCTTGTTCAGCCTGTGTGTCCGCCTCTTCATTTTCCACTGACTTATATGACGGATGCATGTGACTTCCAGGCATTTTGTACTCCTGTACCTTTGTACCTCTGTGTTTATTTTATCCAAATCTCCTCTATATAGTGTCTCTTTATGCTACCATAAAGGTGTGGACATGGAAAGTAGAGACTTATCTACCAGTAATTGGAATCGCTACTGAGCATGTTCTTGACTATGCACAGGATACTCCAAAATATCAGTCCACTTTACTGGCGGACTCTGTGATGGGCTAGCAGATGGATGGCATGTTCAGTCGAAATCAAATAGCTGTTCAACGACTGTTGTCACTTTGACTATTGTCACTTTCATTGGCTTTACACATTTTGCATGACCGGAAGCTTGCACCTCACGGTCAGACGCTGTTTGTTTTGCCACAAGACAAGAGTGAAGAGACATATAAGAAAACCTTTCGTCCAGTAGCAACATAAGAGTTGTGGTTACCAGGCATGGTCATCCTACAACAGGAGGAATATACAGAACAAGAACTTCACAGATAATCCATCCTCAAATGAACCCCAAGTAGACTGTTGGGCAGAATACTTTGAGCAGCTAGTAACTTCAATAGATAGTCCTACCTTTGAATCAGAAATGATTGCATCTACTGAACCGAAACATCTTCTATTGAGCATGATTACTTCCACATCGGATCCACTTTCTCATATAACACCAGAGGATACATGTAAATACATTAGAAAGCTACACCTTGGAAAAGCATCAGATATACATGGAATCTCAGAAGAACATATAATGTACACCTCCTATGAGGTCGTTAAAATTCTTACTCTGGTAATTAATGATGTCCTAAGTACAGGAAATATACCAGAATCCATGAAGATCGGATTAATTACTCCAGTCCCAAAGAAGGGAAAATGTACGTGAACACCAGATAACTACAGGCGTATAACTATAGGATCGCTTCTAGGGAAAGTTGTTGAAAAGGAAATCACAAAAAGAATAAGACCAATGCTGAATCAAAGCAAGAGTATACTGCAAACAGGATTTACCGCAAACTGTTCATCTACAAATGCTGCCTTCATTTTGAGCGAGACTATTGCAGAAGCCAAATATACAAAAAGTGATCAACACATAGTATTCATGGATGCCAGCAAAGCCTTTAATATTGTTAATCACATAGGACTACTTAATACCATATATAACCAGGGAATAACAGGGAAACTATGGGAAATTGTTAGCAACATGTACACAAATATAACATCAGTTGCTAAATGGAGTGGTAAGATTTCCAAAACAATCACTGAGAGCCAAGGAATCAGACAGGGTGGTGAATCGGCCACTGATCTATTTAACAGCTGCAGTAATCCATTACTAAGAAAATATGAAGACCATCCAGCTGGATTCAGAATTGGAAATATTTCAGCATGTGCTGTCATGTTGTAGATATCGGACTGTACGTAGGGAGTCATGACCCTGCGCACATCTTATATTTATGAGTATAAGACCTCAGTGAAATTACATGTTTGAACACCAGGTAAGCTAAAAGACTATGTCACCGTGTATGATTGAATGCATGAGCATCTGAATGCATGAGCATCAACTATAGCATCTTATTATTTAGATATATATTATCAGCACCGGATGACTGGCAATGGATACGTCGGTTAATGCGCGGGTACAATCCGCAGAAACTGAATCGAGTACGACCTTTGATGATTAGCACCAGTTTGGATTGTTGGAGTCAATTGAGGAAATAAATATGACAAACGGACTTAGTTAATTACGTAGCGGTCTGTGGTTCCCACGAATTCTCGTGGCCAGATAAGCGGAGGCAGCTGTGAATCGAGTATGACTTTTGATGATTAGCACGAGTTTGAAATGTTGGAGTCAATTAAGGAATTAGATATGACAAACGGAATTAGTTAATTACGTAGCGGTCTGTGTTCCCACGAATTCTCGTGGCCAGATAAGTGGAGGCAGCTGGGTGCAATGGTAACTAGTGTACCGATTAACTCTAGCATTCTACAAATTGTCGACTAATAGGTAATGGACAGGACATGGACATAGTGGCTTCCTGTAGGCACTAAAGGGCACAACCGAAAGTTACTATCGAAAACGTAGCAATTAGAGGCAAGCTAATTCATCAATAGGCCTTGCTATCAAATAAGCATCCGTCATTTGTGGCAAGTCATTCGTCAGAAATGACATGCTAATCCAACAGGAATCCCAAACACGCTAGGTAAAGGGCGTCCTCCCCAGTCAGGAGGGTTGGGGTTTTGATTGGTCAAAATGATGTCATAATCCAATGAGAATCAGAGCAACCTCCGGCGGTACGAAACCAAGATGGAGGGAGAATAGAAACGAAACTGGTATATAAACGGGACTTTAACTTTAGTTCGGGGTCCGGTCCGTCTCGCACCTTGTGAAACGCTCTTGCTGAATGGTTTTAAGTAGGCAAGAGCTAATTTGAATAGTATAGCAAACCAGAGCAGCTGGGAGTAATGCTAGTTCATTGTGAAAGATTAGGAAACATTAAATTAAATCTGTCGTAAATACGTACTGGTAACAGTAAAAGTTACCGACTTTGTAGAATTACTGTATAGTTAAAATAGCGAATAAAATGATCATCTTGTGATATCAATACAAGGCAAAAGTTTGGCGCATAGTTTGTTGTTGACTCTGGAGACTACGGAAGATCACCGTAGCTTACCTGCAAGTTCTAGTAGTCAGTCAGATGAGGCCCGGATATCAAATATAAGTATCGTTAAAGTTCATCTATAAACGAGGTGAGCTGATATCTATTTCTTTCGTTCTCGGTAAGGTGGGTTGTCGCAGCAACCTTACATACAAACCTTACCCAAAACGGAAGAGACTTCATAGTCAAGTATATCTCATAAAAACGTATACGTAGCATAGATACAGGATAGACATCATAAATCTTCAATGTGTGCAGATGATCTTGCTCTGACGGCTACCACTCCAACTTCAATACAACTTCTTACCAATGAAGCACAGATAGACGCAGCTGATGAATTCTTCCTCTTCAGCAGTACTAAAACAAACCACATGGCAATGAGAAGTACAAAAGCAGCGTCCCTATAACTAAATGGTGAACAGCTCAGTAATACAAAGGAAGAGACACATCTCGGAGTAGTTAGAACATCAGATGCCAGTAACAAGTGCACAATAGAGGCTAAAATTGGATCCTCAAGAAAGGCGGCATATTCACTCATGGGAGCAGGCCTACATGGATTAAATGGTTTGACCCATTAACCTCAAAACAGCTCTATGCCATCTATGTGACCCCGGTTCTTCTACATGGTCTTGAGGGACTTATACTCAATGAACTTGAAAAGCTGGAGAATTTCTATCGGTCACAACTGAAAGCAATTTAGCATCTGCCAGTTTCAACTGCAAATACAGCTGTCTACATACTCTTAGGAACCCTACCACTTGAGGGAGAACTGCACAAAAGAATACTGAACTTCTTCATACAAATGCTACATCATCAAATTTTTGTTAAAAGAGAAGTTCTAGAAAGGCAACTGGCTGTGAAAATACCATCATCAAATAGCTGGACTGTAAAGCTAAAGAAAATTATTCAGCAGTATGAACTACCTTCCACATACTCCCCTGCTAGCAAACACCCCTACTAAGGCAACTTGGAAGAAGACAGTCACATCAAATGTAAACAACTACTGGGAAAACTAAAAGACGAATCTGCAAATAAAAGCACTCTACAGTACTTGAACGTGGATACCTATAAGATCGGTGCATCACACATAGCATGGAGACACTGCGAGACAGATAAAACCTCAGTCTACAAAGCTACAGTGAACGTAAGACTTCTCGTGCAGAGACATCATCTCTTCGGTGGCCCAACCAGGAACAGAGGAGGAGCAGTAAAATGTCAGCTATGCAGCCATCACAGAGAAGATCTACAGCACTTCCTTATCGCCTGCCAAGAGCTAGAGCATGTCAGACAGCCATATCTCATAAAATACGAAAACTACTAAAGTGACTCAACATCAGCATGAACAGTGAGCACTATATGCAGGCTATTCTAGATGCTAGCAAGCTATCAGACACCACTCTAGAAACATTCGAAAAATTATCAAGAGAACTCTGCTACAGTCTACAATTAAAACGTTCATCACTTATGAACACACCATCTATTGGAACTCTGTTAACCCATTAAAATCAGTCTAAAAACTCTACTGAACTACCCCCTTCTTTATAAACAATATTAACATCCACCAACATAACACTAGAAGCAGACATAAACTACATGAGCAATACACACGACAGACATAGGAAAACACCGAATATCATTTGCAGCCACTAAACTATGGAACAACACAAAACAGGAAACACGTGAGAAAATTCTATCAACAAAATTCTGCAAGAAAACAATAAAAAACCACTTGATTAACACATACTAGTATTATCTAACTCATGCAGTACAGCTCAAAAATGGCCCGACTCGTCTACAAAACAAGGTAAAGAATGCTACTACTACTACTACTACTACTACTACTACTACTACTACTACTACTACTACTACTACTACTACTACTACTACTACTACTACTACTACTACTACTACTACTACCCCTACTACTACTACTACTACTACTACTACTACTACTACTACTACTACTACTACTACTACTACTACTACTACTACTACTACTACTACTACTAGAATTATGACTAGATGACTCCACTTGCTATTATATCCAATAATAATTTCAATTACCATAGTAACAAACTACAGGACGAGCAGGAGAATGAGCACCCATCCCCTCCATCCCCCTTCCCATGCCCAAGGATGCTCCCCATTAGCCAGCATCCTGTAAACAGTATATCATCATTATAAGTAAAAGTACCCTCCCCCAAAAATATATAAATGTTTATTGTTGTATCTATAATCATAGACATCCATGTATATTATTGAACTTGACTATGTTCTGTGCTTGTCTGTTACGTAACTGTCTTGTCCTTATTTACTACCCATATGTATCGCTAAATAATAATAATAATAATAATAATAATAATAATAATAATAATAATAATAATAATAATAATAATAATAATAATAATCCAAGTGACTAACTCTTACACACACCCTGTTACAGTATTATATGTTGGTTCGCGGACTGAGAGAGGCCCACTCCAGGAGTTTATCTTTCCACTGTAATGACTGACAAGATAATTGAACAGGTGGTGAAGTCTGGGGTGGGGGTGGGGGGTTGGGGGGGGGGGGTTGGAGTGGGGTGCGTGGGTTGGGAGGGTGCTGGGTGTTTAGGGATGGGTGGTCTCCTCTTGACCCGCGAATTGACATATTTCCTCTTTGAAATTTAAACTGTTTATGTGGATCAAGGTCCAAAGGGTTAATCATCATCATCATCATCATCAATTTACAAGGCTTAAGCCATTGGCTTGTTATTGCCTCAGTGCTAAACTGGTAGGGCAGGCAACCCTGGTCTGGATACAACACGTGTAGCTGTTCATGTAGATGCACAGGCTGTTTCAAGATTAGTCCACTGTGATGTAATAATTGTATTATGACTTTGGGAATTGACGGCTCACATATGTTGTATAAGCATATGTGTAACAGCAACGTCCAAAGCCACACCACAATTAATTGTGTTCAGTCGAATTCAAATATTCTTTCTTTGAAAAAGATGTCTAGTTTGCCCTTGAATATTTCGACTGTGGTTGCTTCGACTATTGTTGTTGGCAGTGAATTCCAATGTGGTGCCACTCTATTTGCGAAGGAGTGCTTCCAAATATCTTTGCTGCTACGTTTTATGTTGAGCTTCAGCCTATGACCTCTGGTCCGTGTAACATTGGACAGTTCGAAAGAGTAGTTCTTATCAATATTATATAGATCTTTGATGAGTTTGAATGTTTCAATCAAATCTCCACGAAACCGTCTATATTTCAGTGACATTAGATTTAGGGCTTCAAGTCTTTCTGTGTAGCTATACTCTCTGATTTATGGGACAAGTTTTGTTGCTCTGCGTTGTACTCTTTCTAATAGCTGCGATTGCCTTTTCAGTCTTGGAGACCATGCTGAGTTGCAGTATTCAAGAATGGGTCGCACAAGTGATTTGTATACTAGCGTGAAAGTAGATTGATTAATGTTGGTAAATGTTCTCTTGATTAGTCCTATTGTACTGTTTGCCTTGGATACAATGTTCCCTATATGTATGTCAAAAGAGAGGTTTCTGTCGACATGAACCCCCAAATCTTTTTCTACATCTGATGTTGATACAGGATGTGGATCAGGTGTATCTGTCATATAGTATTTGGTTTGAGGGTTATTTCTGCCGAAGTGCATGACATGCGTTTTGTCTGTGTTGAAAGATAGTTGCCATGTCTGCGACCATTTACATACTTTATTTATGTTTTCCTGAATCTGACTGGTAGCTGGGTTGCCGTACATCTTTGTATCATCTGCACATATTTTGCAGTGGCAGGTTAATCGATCAGGTAGGTCATTTATATATATCAGAAAAAGTATAGGTCTTAGAACACTTCCTTGTGGCACGCCGCTGGTCACCTCAATCCAGTCCGATGATGCATCATTAATTCTAACTCTCTGGCTCCTGTTGCTTAAGTAGTTCCCTATCCATTTTACTAAATTTTCGCCAATACCATAGCTTCTCAGTTTTGTTTGGAGTCGTTGGTGTGGCACAGTATCGAAAGCTTTTGAAAAGTCTAAATATATTGCATCGACAGGTTCGTTTGAGTCAAGCATGGCTGTTAAATCCTCCAGGTATTCTAGTAGTTGAGTTTTACATGATCTTTTACGTCTAAATCCATGCTGACATTTGGTAAATAGATTAGCCGTTTCCAGGAAATTTACAATACTGTCTCTTATAAAAGATTCTAGGACCTTGCATAATGTAGAAGTGAGACTGATTGGTCTGTAGTTGCTTGGGTCATTCTTGGAGCCTTTTTTGTGTATGCAGCATACATTTGCCATTTTCCAGATGTCGGGTAAAATGCCTTCTTCAAGAGACTTGTTGAAAATTATGCATAGTGGTGTACTAATTTCTTTAGCAGCTTCTTTTAGTATTCTCACTGGTATTTCATCCGGGCCATTGCTTTTGTTGGGGTTGAGTCCTTTTAGTTTATTTTCGATGGCAATAGGTGTTATTAATATGTCTTTTAGTATGGTACCATTGTTTCTGGGGTTAATGATTGGTGTAGAAAGAAGATTTTCTGGAGTGAACATGTTTGAGAAAAATGTGTTGAGAATGTTTGCTTTTTCTGTATCATCTGTGGTCATGGTGTCGTTTGCAGGGTTACGTAGCTTGCTAATTGATTCACGTAGAACTGTTTTACTCTTGACATAGTTCCAAAAGGCTTTAGGATTTTTCTTACTTTCAGTTGCCACTTTACGTTCAAATGTCTGTTTTGATTTTCTGATGCATGCTGTTGCTTTGTTTCTAGCAATTTTGTAGAGTGTGTAATCTGTAGTTTTCTTAGTTTCATTGTATCTTTTGTATGCACGCTTTTTGCTATTGAGTGAATCTGTTGCCGCCCGATCAATCCAGAGGTGCTTTTTCTTGCCATGGTTTTTTGTTGTAGGTCCTTTGTTCAACAGTAGTTGTGGCTTAGCTATTTGTTTGCTTGTGCTTAAGATGTCAGGATGTAGTGATATTTGTAGAATGTCATGATCACTTTTACCTAGCGGCGGTAGGTGAGTTATTTCATGGACGATGTTTTCGTTGTTTGTTAAAACTAGATCCAAAAGATTTGAAGTCTGATTTATTCTATGTCGAGTCGGATTAGTAACTAGTTGCTGTAGAAAAATATCACTGGTAGTATTAAGAAAAGCGTCTTCTTCTTCTTTTGGAGAAAAGCCTGTGTTCCAATTTATCGATGGGTAGTTGAAGTCCCCTACTATAAGAATATGGTCTGTATTTGCTGCATCAACTTTCTGTAGTAGATTTAAGAGGTTTTTGTTATTTGAGCCATCTGAGCTGGGACTTCTGTAGATGAAACCAATGATAATTATTTCCTTTTGTTGTGTTGTCCATGTACTCCATACTGATTCGGTAAAGTCATTGTCATTCAAGATGTCACAGGATTGAGCATTTAGTGATACATGTGTATATATAATAACTCCCCTTGATGGTTTATTATTCAGTGATAGTTGGTACTCATCAATCTGTAGTTCACTAATGTTGATGGTTGTGTTTTTAGGTAAGGCTTCCGTGATTAATATGATTGCAGGGCGAATATTCTGTACTAGTGTTTCGAGCTCAGCCTTTTTATTAATCAAACTATCTGCATTTGTGTATATACATGTGTTCGTTACTGTTTTAGAATTTCCATTGTTGTTTGATTGTAAATGTTTTGGCAATTGATTTGTGCTAATTTCTGCCTGGGAATGTACATGCAGTTCAGTATTTGTGTTTGTATTGCTGTTGACAGTGTCTATGTATGGCTCATCATCTGGAGTGGCTATGGACTCGTTGTGTAATAAACTGAAATGGTTTGATAGTTGTATTGGTACTTGTTTATATATGACTGGCCGTGTACCGGATTGATCGCAAGATGGTAAAACTAGCACCTCCATGTCCTTCCATTTCGAAAATCCTGTAAAAGGTAATAATTTATGTAATCTTGGATGTTAGTGGATAGGAGATTTATTCCTGATTTGTTGGGATGGACATTGTCCCAGAATAACTCACCATATACTTGGCCCTCTTCGCTGCTGAAAATAAAAGAATGGTTAATGAAAGTCACAGCGAGCCACACCGCTAGGGATTCTAATCGTGTGTTGAACTCACTGACCAGATCATTTTCATATGGTTCGTTTGGGCGTGGAAGCAGTGATGATACAAATACCTGTGTTTCGGGTGACTGGCGACGGATTGTTTGTATGAGTGTAGTGTAGTCCTCTATCATTCTGTCAAGGCTCTTACGACCGATATCATTGGTTCCTACATGTACCACAATCCCATCGTATCGTTCATCGGCTACAGATTTCTCGATTTGGTATGTGAATTCGCTTATACGCGCGCCGCTGAAGGACCTAATTTTGATGTCGGTATCATCGGATGACATGTATCGCCCGCTTAGTTTTTTAAAAGTTGAGCTTCCAATTAGAAGAACATTATTCTTCTGCTTATCATTGGAATGTCCACTTTGTTGTTGTGGTGAAAGCCTATTGCTTGGGTGCCATTGTTTGTGTGCAGTGCTAGAGTGCTGCTGGTATGAACTGAGTGTTTGGTGTTGTTTATGTGCAGTGCTGGGGTGTTGCTGGTATGAACTGAGTGTTTGGTGTTGTTTGTGTGCAGCGCTGGGGTGTTGGTATGGATTGCGTTTTTGATGGTTATCTGACTGTAGCCTGTGGTTGTTGTTATGGCGGTGTGTGTATGATGTACCTGCGACTACCTCATTGTATTGCCGCACACCTGGTTTGGCCTGGCTCCTATGGTCTCTTCCTTGAGACTCACTGAGTGCTTGTGGCATGGCTGGTATACGTGGTTCAGTGTGGTGATTTTGATGGATGTTGTTCTGTTGTGCTTGTTGTTTGGCTGGTTTACGTGGTGCAGTGTTGTAATTTTGATGGATGTTATTCTGATGTTGTGTACGTCTGTGTGTCTGTAGGTGAATGCTATTTGTTTGTTTGCCTGATCTGTCTGATTGTAATTCACGTACCTGGGATTGCAAAATGTACTGTCCCTCTCTAAGCTCACTGATCTGCTTTATTAGTGTATTTAGCAGATCTGGAGTTTCGTCACATTTGGCAGAGGCCAAGAGTGTTGTGGATTCCACAACACTCTTAGCCTCTGCCAAATGCGATGAAACCCCAGTTGATGCAGTTTTACCTGTAAATGAGACGGTAGGGGGTTCGTTGGGTGGGCTTGTTGAAAACATGTCTGTGATGGCATCATCACTTGGGTCAGGGATGTTACTCTGGTCACTTACCGCTGATGAGGACTCACCACATTCAGAGGCCAGCAGGAAGGAATCATTTGCCGCAGTTGGTTCGAATTTCTGTTGTCGCTGTGACCTTGTGATTATATTTACCTCGTAGTCTACCTGCTGGATGTTTACATACCATGCCAAGAAATCGGTGATATGTTGGTTTAAATGTGTACACTTGGAACATGTGTACCTGCGACGTGTCAATGTTAGAGTGTTGAGCATGTAGGGAGGAAGTAGGGTGCAAGCATAGTGGTACCAATTTTTGCAGTCAAAACACTGTAGCATGAACTTACTATTTGCCTCGAGACAAATGCATTGGCTACTTACCTCAGCCCCTGCTGGGATTTGGATGTTAGGTGCTGGGATTTTTTGTTTATCAAACCTGATACCATTACATTTATCACATAACATGTCATCACACTGTCTGTTTTCAACAGACATGCTCCTCCAATTGCAGTCACGGCAGATCTCTCCAGGCATGATTTGCGTTGGTTTCCTGAGAACAAGAGCTGGTGTACACAAAATGGGGTTAGTGGTAAAAATGTAGAGATTACTATGTGTTATATATTCAATTTAGAGAATAAATAACCTTGAACTACTATAACATGAAATAAAGATCTTTGAAGTTGAACTCGAATCGATATTTAAACTGGGAACAGACAATGGGAATGGATGTTTGCAATGTCTGACTTCGTTGGGTGTAACTCAGTCCTAATAAGGACTTTCACAGTTAGAAGTGGAATGAGTTGTACAACTGACCACTATTTTACAGTGTTAACTGTTATTGAATTACGAAAACTGGTTACAAATTTGATTTAAACAAAATCAAAAAATATCCCCAGCAAATCTAAGATAGAATACAGGGATACTAAGTTGTTAATAAATTTAATTTTCTTATTTTCGGTAAAAAGAATAGAATTTTCGACTGAATTTACTGTGTTGCTATGGTAACTTAGTTCCAACAACACTATGTTTGAACGAAAACTGGTGTCGTGATTATTACCTGACACGTATGGCAATAAATTAAATGATTAAAGATCTGATATTAATTGAATTGTTAATAGATTGAGAAAAATGTTATGTGGCTGTGGTTAATTTCGCTGGGATTGTTGATTTGCTTGACAAATTCGTAGAGAAATTTAATAAGCAAGTAGTAAATGTAATGTCTGAATTTATAATTGTTTGTGTAAGTACTGTCTTGTCTAATTTATATATACCTGTATATATGTGTGTAAGGTGTCCGCCATAACAATAGGCACTGCCTTAGGCGGACAACCTGGTATGATTTGTGAATTCGTTTATCTTGGAATTATTGAATAAATAATCTTGAATCTTGAATCTTGACATTTAACGTCACAACACATGATAAATCCTGCGGTTTGATGATTGACACTCGACGAAAATTCAATAGCCAATTCCTTGTGTATATATCTATATACCTATCGCGATGTGTACAGTTAGTCTGATATGAATGGTTAAGTTTATAATATAATAGGACATACTGCCTCACTGAGGTTCGCCCAAAGGATTCTGAATCCCTGGAGCATATTCAGAAGGCGGTATCTACACAACAAGAAGGAGAAGAACCAGAAAAATCAAAATTAATCTTCAAATTTCAATGAAAATATGATGAACTAGAAACTCGTCGATTAGGTAATTGTTTTAAAATACCATTTAAGTATTCAATTTAATGTGAATCACGCTGTAAAACATTTTAGATATTTATACACATGTATTTTCACACGACACTAGTTTTCGTGAAACACTGACCATGGGTTCTACCCTGCAGAGCTGTTACAGCTGGTAATGGGATATGTCTTGATTCTACCCCCTCCCATAGGTTTGTAGCTCACCAGATATAACTCGACCAAGCCGCCAATTCGATACCAGCAAAAGCTCCATTTCCGAAACATCTGACCCAATCAGCTGATGCCACTTTCTCAAGCTTCTTGCATGATTTACCCGCGTGCACATACACTGATGATGCGGCATGAGTGCTAAAAGCTGTCAGTGGATCTTAAATATTGCTATAAGATTAAACCAATCGTGGTCTCGACAATTCCAATGGGGCGCGCTGTGAAGAGTTATCTCCCCAAAGGGCGTGCATGCGTTGTGAAGCATTAATATACTTCCATGTTTATCAATGCCGGGTATAGTAATAACGTCAGAGTACCGTATCGTTGCGTAACATAGAGCCGGTTTAAGTAACAAAATGCTGTTATATTGTGTTCCGGGCTGTAAAGTTAAAAGAGGTGGAAATAGATTCCCGAAAGAAGCAGATATGTTATATAAGTTACGAATAGCTGTGAAAGTGATATGGTGGCACGCAAACTGTGGATGTAGAGATCGACTGAGATCGTTTACAGTGATCATATAGGCCTACATACATATTACTGTGTCACAATTACACCGGAGTGTTTCAAAGAAACTCGAACATGTGATATTTTAATGTCCACATTATCAAATACATGAACAAATCGTGTCTATATCGGACATGTTTTCTCGATCGTCAGTTAGCGTCCCAGGTTTGGCTATTAAAAGGTGGTCTCTTAAGACAAGTCAGTATGGAATGTACCGGTACAATGTCATGAATACGGTAGTTTCTGTAAATCGGCTTGCGCGATTTTTCGATTTAATCGTGAAGTTCGATTTCTTTTTTAAATCGCGATTTTTACTATGTAATTGAGGAAAAATCGGAAAATCGTCAAATATTTCTTGTTTTTTTTAAAGTCTGGAGTGTGTACTTTTCCATCACATTTTATCAGTACGCGAGTACAATTATAATCTATTCACGCCTGTGTTCATTGTGTTTATATCCCGCCGTGCCATGCACGCGCCGAATAATTACTAACCACAACACAAAGCGCTACAATAAACAAGCTAACAATAGCGTGGTAACACCTTTGTCATTGAGAAAACCAGCTAGGTACTCCGTCGAATCGCCATATAATTTTCTTTCTTTCACTGCAGACCCTGAGTCTGTCGTAATATTCCAAGTATATACACTCGTACCTACTCAAAGCTACCGTCCTATGTATGTAGATTGCGCAGTATCTCCCCGGGTACTAATATTAGCGTCTTCGCGTTACTCCGGTAATGACCTAAACTCGTCCTACAAAGGGAGGCTATAAGCAGAAGCTGATACATCATGTAATTTATATTTTTTTCTCGGCGACATTTTATCTCAAATTTTGATGAAATAAATAATGTTTATTAAACTATAGCAATATTTAGGCGGTCCCAATTAATAATTTCACTCCCGCGATGATGGATATAAGTTATACATTAAGCATAGACGTAGGATGGTAAGAATTCGTCGCATGAAAATGTGTTGTAATTTTGTGCTATTTTTTTTCATTTATTTCACTTTTTCTAGAAACAAGTCACATTACCCCGGTTTATATTTTTGGGAATTTGGACCTACGATTTAATCGAAAATCGCAATTTTTTTATAAAATCGATCACGATGTTTCAAAGCAAAAATCGCGCAAGCCTATCTGTAAAGCCAATTGTCGATCAGTAAACCTGTTTTAACCCTTTAAATGCTAAAATTAGTTCCAGAAAAATTATATTTTCTCATAGAAAATATCCAGTAGAATACCGGGGTAAGCCTACAAAGAAAATTGTTTTTGAAAATTGTTCAAGGGAATGGCTTGCTGCAGGTGGGCCATTACATATATTATAACATTTAACATCAACCATGAATCACAGGTACAGCATAATATATACATCATAGGTGTAATGCGAACCTTTCATTGTCAAGACATACACATATCAATTTCTAAATCCAATTAAGCAATGTATTTGAATCTCTATTATGCGACCACCTGCCTTAAGAGACCACCTTTTAATTCTCCCTTTGGAAGTCTCTCAATGCAAGTTTGAAATTATGTCATCAATTTCGTTTGTTAGCACTGATGCCATCCATTTTCACTTAAATTTTGTTCAAGATCACTATTGGTTAAGCAAATCAGAATGCTTGCATAGTCAATGTCCATTTGCAGGTTAAGAGACTCTTAAAACATATTCTACTGAAATGACTGGCTAAGTTTTCAAAAATAGTCTTCTCTTGACCGGCAAATGGACATTTCTCAACAGAACTGCAAAATCAACCTCCGCATTGGTATTGAGGAATGGTTATTTGCAGCACAATAGAAAAGTAATTTTGTAATTATACCACAGGAATGACTTTTTACTGTTTTTTTAGCTCACCTGCCTGAAAGGCCCAAAAAATTTCGCGGGAGCATATAGTCGCCGCTTTGTCTGTCCCTTCGTCCGTCCGTCTCTTCACCATATATTTATTATATTATTATTATTATTAGACCATATTTCTATAGCGTTCTATTCCAAAATCAAGTCGGTTCCAAAACGCTTTACAATTTTAAAATTACAAACAAATATAAAATTTAGACAATGTTAAAAATATAAACCTAAGACATAGTTAGACTACTTAAAATACTATATGAGAAAAATTTACTATGTTAGTATAATTATGTAGTAAGTTAAAACCACAGTACAGAACGAAACGGCATTTAAAAGGGATAACCATGGAAGTCTAAGAATTTTCAAAGTATGATTTGAAAAGGTGTGTTTTGAGAGGTGGACAGTTTGTTAGTGTTTCACAGAAACATATATAAGTTTGTCCGGGTCATAGTTTCAAGACACTCATATGGTCACCAAACTTGGTATGTGGATGCATCTTAGGGAGAAGATGTGCGGAGTATGAAAAGTAGGTAAAAAATAGGTCATGCTGACCTACTTTTCATGGTCGTCTAAATATCACAGAAAATGTTTGTCCATGCCATAGTTTCAAGACTTGCACATATAGTCACCAAACTTGGTATGTGGATGCATCTTAGCGAGAAGGTGTGCAGAGTATGAAAAGCAGGTCAAAAATAGGTCATGCTGACCTACTTTTCATGGTCGTCTAAATATCACAGAAAATGTTTGTCTGTGCCATAGTTTCAAGACCTTTACACATGTGCTCATCAAACTTGGTATGTGGATGCATCTTAGGGAGAAGAGTATCAGAAGTAGGTCAAGCATAGGTCATGCTGACCTACTTTTCATGGTCGACTGAATATCACAGAAAATGTTTGTCCGGGCCAGAGTTTCAAGACTTTTTCACATATGGTCACCAAACTTGGTATGTGGATGCATCTTAGGGAGAAGGTGTGCACAGTATGAAAGTAGGTCATGCTGACCTACTTTTCATGGTCGACTGAATAGCACAGAAAACGTTTCTCCAGGCCATAGTTTCAACACTTTCACATATGGTCACCAAACTTGGTATTGATTATTACAGAAAATATCTCTGTTCATTTTGAACATAGTTTTTATATGTAATTTTGATATAGTGCCAAGCAAAGTCTAAGTATATTTATTTAGAGAAACTTAGATTTTGCTTTTATTAAGCTATCCTTAACAAATTGTTCGTTACGGCAAATCCCGCCAGATCAAAAGAATGATGGCCCACCGAATCATTCCTACTCCCCAAATTGTGGATTTAACATCATTACCCCAAACCAACAATATTTTAAGGATGGCCTAATATGGTGATATCTCATTGACAATTTCAAATTCGCTTCTCTGTGTCTGAGCCACAGTTCCAAACCTTTCCCTTAAGCATATGCCTTCAGGGTTATCCATTCGGTTTCTCTGCAGAGTATGCCTTCGGGGAGCATACATCAATTTATTGATTTGCCTTGTTTCTTCACCTGCAAATGAACATTTATTAATCAAATATTTGCATTTTTATCAAATTTAACCATTAAAGGGTTGAAGCATTGATCTGTATGTGAAAAAGGCCTTCAGAATCAGTCGTTATTTCTAGCCCTATTGAGAGGATCCATTGCTGGCTAGTAAGCTCCAAGCAAATTAGTTCCAAAATGATCCTAAGCTTACCTTATTGTTGTCTTGTTTTTTTAGCCCACCTGCCTGAAAGGCCAAGTGAGCTTATGCCATGGCGACCGTCCGTCTGTCCGTAAACTTTTCCTTTAAATAACTTCTTCTCAAAAACCACTGAGCCAATTTCAATTATATTTGGCAGGAAGCATCCTTAGGCCATAGGGATCCAAGTTTGTTGAAATGAAGGCGATCGGCCAATTTGACCGGTGGCCATCTTGGATTTTGGCCAATCTTTCGAAATGGCTTTATAAATCTTCTCCAAAGCCATTTGAGTGGTCGATTCAGAAGTCATGAAATATGATCTATGGCAAGAGCTGAACCAAGTTTGTTCAAGGGAACTTGATTGGCCCAAACAATAGATTGAGCCTATAAATACTAAGGAATTTTTCTTTAACTCACGTTATTATATAAACGAGTCGTGGGTCTGCAATGATAAAACATCAATGGGCACCGCTCATTAAAACAACTTAGTTTTGGCTTGGCAAATCACCGATAATCCACCCACGCCACTTAACAGCTGCCACTGTCGTTCATAATAATATTCATCTCAAATGCTACCGCTAATTATAACTGCTAATTTTTTGTCCTCGCAGATTACCAGTAATCCACCCACCCAACCCACCCCCCCCCCCACTTGAATGCCGACATAATCGGGAATAATAGAGTTGACCCTATTGTCATTTATGTAACCGGTCAGTTAAATCATATTTTTTATGTTGTAAACGCCGATCTCACGAGATTTTGCGGGATTTCGTGATGTCGTGAAAATAACTTTCGGTAAATACATTTTTAAACTAAATAAACAACAAATAATGATTCTGGTAAATAACCATCGTGTATTATCTTCAAATAATGATGTAGAATTGGATTATTATGCTAGCGACTCTCACACTATACAGTTATTATGGAAAGGTATGTTTTATTTCATAAAAGTATTACAATGTATCACATGATCTTTTCAAGATAAACAAAGGCCTATCCAGGCCTCTAGAATTGAATATTATGATGGCGTTTACTTGTTACCAGCTTTCCGAAAAACCGCATGCATCCTTTACAGAGCATAAGGATTTTTGGAGAGGTTTTGGGCCAAAATTTAGCATGCGTCCAACGCACGCTAGCATCTAACCCTTGAATAAAACGATATATACTGCAGTCTACTCTAATTCCACTTCTCTTTGAAATATAGCTGTCCGCGAACGAAACCATTTTCATTTAATGTGTCATTTAGCATGAATTGCATCACAATAGCGACTGAAATGATACGATGTGATTGCCAAATGGTTCGGTGGCCGTCTTGGATGACCTAGTTTTCATGAAAACGACTTCTGCAGAACCGCTGAACGGAACAGGCCGAAATTTTGGGGATATGATTATGGACTAAGGGCCATTAAAGTTTGTTCATGGGAAGTTGATAGGTAAAAAACATGGCAGCCGTGGACCAATCAAATTTTAGCGTATTTGGCTGCCATATTCAATTTTTTTATTTGATGGATTTTGAAGCCGAAATATTTTTCTTGACTCAGCTTACTTGTCAGTCAGCTGTCGTGTAGCGATGACCCCATCCATCTTCTGTGTGTCTGTCCATCCATCTGTCTGTCCGTCACCAACAATGGCTGCTCATTTTGTTATTTCTTAACGGGTTGACACCAAACTTGGTTACAAAGTTAATGTCGGCATCTAATATCTGTGTTGTGAAAATGAAACTGATAGGACGTCAAATGCCAGAGTTATCACCCCTTAAATATTTACAGTCTCACTTTCATAGGGCAAATACAGGTTTGTTCCCACCATCCATTGATTTATCACCATGTCAGATTTTATTGCCAAAGTAGATATTAAACTCCAATTAACAGATTAACCTTTGTAATACTGCCGAAATGTAAGATGTGCGCTGACATCTATGGTCTTAAAAATATTTTGAAATGTATTTTGATTGAAAGTTGTTGCTGCCTTAGGCAGCAATGAAAGTTGTTGATGCCTAAGGCAGCAATGACTTTCAGTCAAATTATTTTCTAAATCAACTCCAGCTCACCCTACCCCTGCTGCTAACTTGGTGATTCAGCCAGATGCGCATGTGTTAAATGGATTGTGTAGTGGTGGGGAATAACCTGCTATAAAGACCACCTACCTGCCTTTAGAGACCATTTTCTTCAATTGTATTTAAACCTCTAGTAACCATCTGACTGCTGAGTTTTTGCAGACGACATATTCCAAAGGTTATATCGCTGAACCTGATAAATATTTTGAAAACAATTGGACTGAAAGTTGTTAGTGGCTAAGCCGCCAAGAACTTTCAGTCAAATTGTTTTCAAAATATTCAACAAGTCAAGAGCTTTTGAAAATTGGAATTATTGGTTGCACTTGCTTGCAGCAGTGAGACAGTTAAGAAACCAGCTGTAGTTAGCGCTGATATCATCTATTTTTGCTTAAACATTGTTCAAAAGAACTAATGCAAAAAACAATCCAGAGATTGTTGTCAATATCTCGAAAACTAAACCATTTGACTGAAAGTCATTGGAAGTGACACCGATGGATGTAAAACTTAAGTAAGTTTAGTTGAAATGCCAATGTTCCAGGTGAGCGATACAGGCCCATTGGGCCTCTTGTTATGAATTCTGATCGTCAGCCTACATCATGATATCAGGGCATAACCTATCTGGTATCGCATCTCAATTTGCTACACATGTTTAAGCAGTTGCTATACATTCTGCAACATGCATAGCTGTATCTGCTATGCAAAATTTGTACACGATTGCAATTTATCATTGATTTTCAAAATTCTATCATTTACCCTTTTAACAACAAATCCCTGAAAAAGTACATTCTTTACAATGTATATCATATTTTGTTGAATATTTTGAAATTAATATGACTGGAAGCCATTGCTGCCTAAGGCAGCAATGGCTTCCAGTCATATTAATTTCAAAATATTCAATAGCTTTCCTATTTGTTTGCTCTGAGATTGAGATACAGGGAATTTATCGGTGAAAGAGTTGATCAGATTGCTATACATTTTTGCCGATAGCTATACAATTTATAATTTGCATAGCAATACATGCTATACAAATATCAAATTCTAAATCATGCCCTGGATATGATTCTGACGTCATATAACTTGAGTGGCAGATCGGGCCCATGCATACCTTCCCCATTCTTCACCATTCTAGTCAGCATGAAACCTCGGATGGCGTGTATGAACGTGGGAAGCTTTCTTGAGGCCAGCCTATATTATATATGTCTCTATATTAGTCCCTCTGACATGTTTGATTAATAAATCTAGGATATTTAATTTAAAATTTACCACTTTTGATGAGTATTACCAACCAATTGGAGTATTTCCCGCTTTTTGGAATATTTCCCGAGAGAATATTTACAGGTACATGTATTTCCTTTCCCGGGAAATTTCTGCCAACCCTGAAATTTATCGGAAATTGTCAAAACACTTCTCCTTGATAGATTTCAACGAAATTTGGCTCGAAGGACCCTGTTGTGGTATGTTCCAGAAACTCTATTCAGTAATTTGCTTGATCAATTTTTAGGTGAATGTCTTGAAATTTATGGAAAATTTACCGAAAATTGTCAACACGCATCTCTTTAATTGCTTGGTAGATTTTAACCAAACTTGGATGGAAGGATCCAACAGTGGTAGGCAAGATCTTCTATTCAGAATTTTGATTGGTCGATGCTCTTTTATGACCATCTTGTATTTTTCCCAAAAATTACTGGAACCATTTAAAACGCTTTTAACCTCCTTAATCAATGGCCCAATTTCAAAGAAACAATCCTATGGTGCTAGGCTTTAATATATCAATCAAGAATTTTGATTGGCCAATATTTTGGTGGCCATCTTCGATTTTCCGAAAATTCTCCATGGTTAAAATTAAGCGCTAATGCTAATAATGGCAGGGCATAATTTAGAATTTGGAATTTGCATAGCATGTATTGCTACGCAAATTATAAATTGTATAGTTGTCAGCAAAAATGTTTAGCAAATAACTCTTTCACTGATAACTCCCCTGTATCTCAATCTCAGAGCAAACAAACAGGAAAGCTGTTGAATATTTTGAAATTAATATGACTAGAAGCCATTGCGTCCTAAGGCAGCAATGACTTCCAATCATATTAATTTCAAAATATTCAACAGAATATGCTATACATGTACATAGTAAAGAATATACTTTTTCAGGAATGTGTCGTTGAAAGAGTTAATAATAGAACTTAAGAAAATCAATAATAAATTGCAAATTTTGCATAGTAGATACAGCTATGCATGTTGCAGAATGTATAGCAAATGCCTAAATATGTGTAGCAAATTGAGATGCGATACCAGATAAATTATTCCCTGAATGGTTCAATGCTAATGGTCCAGGTGAGCTTCACGGGCCCTTGGGCTGCTTGTTCTTCTACAAATATCCATTCGCAGACTCAGTGAGTGAGATTTTTTTTCTCAGTAAATGTCCATTTGCAGGCCACTGGAGGACTATTAAAATTAATTTACAGATTATCAAGCCAGTCATTCCATCGTAAAATTAAAAAAATAAATTAACATTCTTCAAGACCACTACAGGGACCGATTATGTTTGGGGGTCAAAATTAAAGGCTCACGGACCTGATGATTTCTCATTTTAATTTCAGATAATGAATGATCCAAATAAAGATTCTCCTCAAAGGGAGACTATTGATGACGACCCATCCAGCGATCCTGCATACCTAGCAGCGGAAGACATTGATGAAGTGATCGATGACAAAAATGATGTGAATGAAGGTAAAATTTAACCGTAACCCTTTAACCATCAAATTTGGTCATGAAAATTTTAATTTTCTCTGAGCAGTTGTCCATTTTCAGACCAAGAGAAGACTATTTTTGAGAATTTACCACTGGAAAGACTAGCTTGGTTATCGAGCCAGTCATTCCAGTGGTAAATTAAAAAAAATATTTTTCTCTTGGTCTGCAAATGGAGATTTTCTATGAGAAAATTTCAATTTTTCTTGAAAAAACTTAAGGCTTAAAGGTTTAATATCATGTGTCAGGTCTTGACAGTAACCCTTTAACCAGGACTAGCCTGCTAAAACCACGGTCTGCTTGGGAAATGGCTATTTATAGCCCAAGAGAAGTCTGTCAGGGGTTCTCATAAGAGTTCTTTTGAGGGTGTATACCCCAAACTTGTGCCCCTCCCCCCCCCCCCCAAAGTTGTGGCAATGGGTCCCATGGTACCACTAAAATTTTGTACAAAAATACTCACAAAATTTAGCATGGGACCCGCGTAATTCATAGCTGTGAGGCCATGGTAGCTTCTAATTTTAGCATGGATTAGAAAAACTGTAATGAAACCCAAGATTTTCAGCTTAGGACACCCAGATTTCAGAACATGTGGTCCCCCAGATTTTGAAGGTGGGGTCCCCTGGGACTTGCAAAATTTATATGCCATAAGAAACACTGACAGTATGTTTTACTTTGTTTTGGATACACATTATGTTACTTATGAGCTGTACTGTACTGCCGGGGCTCATGATTATAGCCGGGGCTGTGCAATTTCCTAATGCTGCACAATTTCTAATCTCATTTGACTGGTTATTTTTCAGACAATATTGCTGACAATATGGAGGATATGGATCTGGATGCCATGGCAACGAACTCAACAGACAAAGACAGTGCAGATTTAGTATTCACACAACACAAAGGTACATCTGACTAAAAGACATAGGCAGCAATATCTTCCAATTCAATCCAATCAAAATATTCAACAGTATGTTTATTTTGTTTTGGAAACATTCAAAGTTATTTCTGAGCTCTACTGTACATGTATCTGATGAGTCATGTAATAACTGATGACTCCAGTTTCTCAGTCAATCATATGACATCATAATCAACTACGTCACCTGTAGGCTGCCGTCATAATCCATTCATAAACTACATTATTTAGTCTGTCACAAACACATTAGTCTGTCAAGTTGTACAAATTATGTCTTTGCTATTTAATAAACATTCTGTTGAATATTTGGAAACTAATTTGACTGGCGCTGTTGCTGCCCCAGCACAAGGTCAAATTAATTTCAAAATATTTAACCGCTTACCTGTATAATTTTCTGGAAATTGATATTCAGAGAGTGCAGGGATCAGTTAATCCCAACACTGGCAAAGCGACTGAAATCATGAGTGAATGGGCGGGGCATAGATAAAACTGATTCCTCCATTAAGATGTGTTTAATAAACATTCTGTTGAATATTTCGAAACTAATTTGACTGGGCAAATTGCTTTCAAAATATTCAACAGCCTTAGAGTACCTGTATTGTTACCTTGAAATTGGGGTTCTGAATTCATGATTCAAAGTTTTAAAATCGATTCAAACATGCATGTAAGGTAGGATGAGCTTAGCTAGAAATGGGCGGAGCTTAGCTAGAAATGAATCCTATTTACACATGCACTATAGTCCATAAATAACTTGACATGTTTCCAAAACAAAAACAGAAACATGTTAGTTTAGGTAGAACAACACGATGTAAGAAATGTTGCTGTTGAATATTTTGAACATAATTAGATTGGAAGGCATTTCTGCCTTACAGATAAGTGCCCCTCAGAATATAGATGAACCAACAGTGGACCTTCCAACTGTATCCATCTCTCATATGATGTCATAATCAACTACGTGACGTATGGAATGACATCACAATCAATGACATCATAATGATGTCATGAATAACATAGGTAAGTACGTCACAGCCACATGGTTAAAGACGGACTATGCGTTGTTGTATGAATTGTATGTCTTTACTATTTAATAAATATCCTGTTGAAACTAATTTGACTGGGCGCTGTTGCTGCCACAGCACCCAGTCAAATCAGTTACAAAATATTCAACAACTTAACTATAGTTTTCAGGAAATTGATAGTCAGTGCATTCACAGGCATGACAGGCAAGATCTGTGAAAGTTGACAAGAGAGGGTTAATTTCTATTGAAACTTTATTTCGCTATTGGATGATAGTGAACCTTTTAATGACTAAATTTGTTCAAAAAATCTAAATATTTACTTATTAAATGCCCATTTGCAGGCAAGAGAAGACTATTTTTTTTTAATTTACCACTGGAATGGCTGGCTCGGTTATCGAGCCAGTTATTCCAGTGGTACATTTTCAAAAATAGTCTTCTCTTGGCCTGCAAATGGACATTCTTCAAGACCACTACAGAGGGCAGTTTTGGCCGGCTTCGTCGTGTAAGGGTTAAAGAGATGGCAGTTTGTGTGTTTGATCAAGTGGTAGTTCGTTATTCGGAGTGCAGAATAACATCTGCAATGGAGGAATACAGTTTGAGCTACGCCCTGCCCATATCTACCTAAGCGCCACCCACACTTCCCCATGTTGGGATCGATCGATCCCTGAGCTCTGACTATCAATTTCTAGAAAACTATACCGGTAAGCTGTTAATTGTTTTGAAACTAAATTGACGTGGTGCTGTTGCTGCCTATTGCAGCAAGAGTGCCCAGTCAAATTAGTTTCAAAATATTCAACAGCATGTTCATTAAATAGTAAAGACATGCGAGTCATACAACAATGCTTAGTCTGTCATCACTTATGCATTCGTGACAAACTTATTTACGTCATTCATGACATTGATTATGAAGTCATTCTACATGTCACGTAGTTCATTATGACATCATATAATGGATGGATAAGCTGGATTCTGCCATTGAGCAGTGTCACTGTACCTTCACCATAATTGTAATGCTAAATGTTGGATTCATTTTGAATTCACCTGATAATTATTTTTTGAAAAGACCGCTATTAAGACTTGACTGTAAAAAAAAAATCAACCATTTTATTGTTTGTTGGTTAATTTTAATCTTTGACTTTCTGCGATTAGACAAAGTTTTGCATAAATTGCCTCCCAATAGACTATGGAATGAGACAACAGATGTTTGTAAAGAAATATGTAATGTGTTGAGATGTTATTAGGAAAACCAGCATTCTGAGGCGGGGCAGCACGCATGTATTTTGGGAACATCAAGGGAAACAGTTACAGAAACAGAAGCATTTTTGTTTTAATTTGAAGAGACTTTCAAAATATTGCCTAATTTTGTGTTCATTTGTTATGTTTCCTCAACAGTATAATTAGCCAAATTGTCGACCAGCTTTCCGAGGGACACGTGCATTTTCATGTGTCGCTTTCAACCTATAATTGAAATAATAAAAAACTTGATTTTCTTATCAACCCCCATATACAATCCAACTTAATCCTTTAACACTCATATCAGCTTCTGCAGTGGTCTTGGGAAATGTCCATTTGCAGACCAAGAGAAGACTATTTTTTGAAAATTTACCACTAGAATGACTGGCTTGATAACCGAGCCAGTCATTCCAGTGGTAAATTTTCAAAAATAGTATTCTCTTGGTCTGCAAATGGATGTTTTCTGTGAGAAAATTTAAATTTTCTTAAATAAATTAAAGGGTTAATAAATAATCTTCATAATAGTCCAGAGAATTTTTTACTAACATCTCTCTGGTGAGCTCCGGGTCATTTAACAAAAACCTCATGATTGTCCTGTTGGCAGCATTCCTTGGCCAGAAATGTCAGCGAAGTACGTTTGTATGTTCAAAATGTCAGCGAAGTACGTTTGTATTTGTTTTGGAAGCATCTATATGTTATTTTTTAGATATTCTGTAAGATAAAATGATAAATTCCGACTCCCTAGATAGGCTGAAGATTTACTGCGATATGTCTGTTTTACAGAGGCTGTTTTCTGTGTGAGGTTGGATCCGAACACTTGTACCCTAGCAGTGACCGGTGGTCAAGATGACCGAGCATTTGTCTGGTCTACACAGAGTGGGCAAATATGTTTTGAATGTACAGGTTTGTAAGATTATCTGTATAGTTTTATGCTGTTGGTATTGAAATACATCACACATTTTCTTCTTATGCACATAACCAGTAATAACTCTAGCTTTTTAACCATGTAGCCACATGGGCCCCTAAAAACAAAACTTAAGGGGCCCCAGTCAATTTTTCAAAGACCCAATCTTAAATTTAAAATGTAGTGACGCACAAGATCCCACATTTAGAAACACAGGATATAATAATATAGGATTTACTAATATAGAATGTGTTAATTATGTTGCTTTCAACCGTAACTCTATTACCAATAAATTACATGTATCTCAATTTCACGGAAATAAAGTGAAAATCTGTTGAATATTTAAAAATCAATATGCCTTAGGCAGCAATGGTTTCCAGTCATATTAATTTTAAAATATTCAACACAATATACTATACATAGTAAAAAATTTACTTTCTAAGGATTGAAAGGGTTAATGAAACTGATTGAACCTGCAATAGAATAGCCAGATATACGCATTGATTTTCTGTTCACAATCTTAAAATTTGAATTGTGAAAAGAATAATTTAGGTCACCACCTGAACTAGTGAGCTTGAAAGTTTGGTAGCCCAGCCTAAAATCAAGTAGCCTATGGCTACTGGGCCACTACTAATCTTCATCATCGCACATAACCTGTGTCAGAATACCAATGAACTATCTACAGTACAGCTCATAAATAAGCTAAAATGTTTCCAAAACCCAGAAACATGTTACTTAATACAATTTTGAACACGATATAAGAAATGTTTTGTTGATGATGTTGGACTTAATTTAATTGGATGGCATTTCTGCCTATGACTGCCTTAGGCAGCCATGGCTTCCAATCAAATTAAAGCATAACTAATCCCATCTCTTGAAAGCTATTCAGGTGATCTAACACGCCGGTCATAAACTATCCAGGTAATTTTAAGCTTTTTATCACGGCGCTAAGGAATGATATTCAGGATTTAGTAGTCAAATGTTGGTACAGTTCTACACCCTATGATGGCTATCATGATTTACTTTTCAACCAATCAGAAAAACCCTAGTGTGTCTGCCTCTCTATATACGCTCAGTCATAGAGGCGCCAGCTATAGTTTGGCAATGTGGTATAAAAGCAATCCTACATGTAAGCTGTTGAATATAGGCAGCAACAACTTCCAGTCAAATTAGGTTCAAAATATTCAATGGGATGAGCATTACATAATAAAGAATGTGATGCATTGGAGCTTACATGACATCACACGAAATAGCTTGAGGAGACAAAATGGTGTCGATCACTGTTCAACATTTAGTCGATATTACATAACAGATAATTGTGATACAGATCAGGGAATGTGACAGGATATGAATGATATGGAATCTATAAACCATATTCTATCGGTGCAATACAACATTTGAGATGAGATTAGCATCGCTTTAAGTCCAAAATATTCAGCAGTATGTTTGATTTTGTTTTCAAAACATGTTACATGTAAGTTATTTCTGAGCAGCAGAATACAGCAACATTGTTTTCAGAATTACACCAGTTCCCAGGCAAGCTGGAACTGACTAAGGGTGGTGAAATGATCTCAAATTTCAAGTTTGGGTGTGGGGTGTGTGACAATCTGGGACCGCGTCTGAAAGAGGATGTCCCCTTCCCACATTCAAGTGATCTATAGGTCTTTCACCAGAAAACTAAATCAATACAATATTTTCTGCTTTAAATATGGTGTAAACATTTAACGTTAAATATAAAATCTTGATTTTATCAATTATTAGAAAAATGTGTCACTGTTTAGTGTGCGCGTGTGTGTCAGTGTGCGTGCGTGCATGTGTCGGTGTGTGTATGCGTCCATGCTTGTGTGACCCGAGGACGTGCGCTTCTGTCAAATCTGCCAAGTAAGAGATAGAACATTTGACTCAGCAATGGTCAAGCCCAGCAAACCCAGTGGTATAGATGAATGGTCATCTTCAAAACTGGTCTCTTGGTCTGTAAATAGACAACCACTAGTCAAAAATCTCAGTTTTCGTGACTAATCTTGACTATTAAAGCGTTAGTCACTAGGATTAGCTTGATTTAGATGTCAGCTCTATTGGCAGCAATGGCTTCCAGTCAAATTGATTTCTATATATTCAACAGTTTTCCTGTATGGTTACCTTGAAAATGAGATATAGGGAATTTAGTGTTAAATAAAGCAAAAGTAGCTAGGGATTGCAGACCTTCGTGCCCTCCCATTTTTATCTCCCTCCCCCCCCCCCCCCCTGATCTGGGTGGGGGAGGCGATATAGCGATCAGCATGTCCCTCCGTCTGTCTGTCCCCGTCTTGTCTCGAGGTCTCAATGGATTAACTTAAAATTTTGTCCACATTATCAGTATCATGTGCATATGCTTTTTTTTCACGGCCCAAAAATTGTTCATTACAGAGTTATCCCCCTTAAAATATCTTAAAGCCGATACATAAACTGCATTGCCAATCATTTCTTGTCAATGCAACTCCTCCTACAGTTTAGCTCTGATTCTTTTGAAACTTGGTACGTGTTTTCATTACCACGTGAAGGTTACTTGAAGAAGCAGTGTTATATTTCATTTTGAAAAACTTAAAATTCACCAAAATTCTCTTGTCCAGGCATAATAGTTGAACGGAATTGAACCTGAACTTACAAATCTATCTTTCTTTAAGGCGAGATGCAGTGTCAGGATTTCATTTCTCATTGATTAGTTTTTCTAAAATATTGTCCGTTACAATTAATGTTACATGTATGTCCACTCTTGATGCATGTTTATCTGAAATGTTTGGATCCGGATGGATATGTCGTCTTCTGATGGCTCTTGTTCTCACATTATAAACGGTTTTGAGATTTTCTGATATTTTTTTTATTTTCTTAATTTTGTTTCTATCACGCCAAAAGTTGTGGAATCGCAGTGTATGGCCCCCCCCCCATCGTTTCTTGTGTTAAAATTTTAGACAGATCCATAGATCTAGAATTTGATCGTATCTATATCTGGGTTCTTTTATGCGGATCAAGGCCAATATCTGGAAATTTTTTCCTCTTAGACAGCTTATTCCTTCGTTGTAATAAAATTTGATCGAAATCATGTCAGTAGTTTTCGAAAGACAGCTTTCAACGGATGCACATGCATGCATGCATTCACAGACAGATATACATGCAGACAGACCCGATCGCAATACCGTTTTACAGGGTGAGGCTAATTACAAGATTTTCTCATAATATTTCCTCGGCAAACATTTTTATTACCATAGTATGTGCATAATTTCAGGTCATTCAGACTCGGTTACTAATGTTGGTTTCAGTCACGATGGTCAGTTTGTTGCGTCGGCTGACATGTCTGGTTTAGTCAAAGTATGGAATGTTTCTACACAGCAACAGGCGTGGGAATTCCAGTGTTCAGATATAGAGGTATATGATAAATATAGTCATCATACAGTACTGCTCATAAATAAGTTAAGATTTTTCCGAAACAAAAAACAGAAACATGTTAGTTAGTACAATTTTAAATACAATATAATAAATGTTCTGGTAATATTTTGGAGTTAATTTGATTGGAAGTCAAATTAACTCCAAAATATTCAACAGTGCATTTTCTTGTGATTTGGAATTAAGTTACGTTATTTCCGAGCTGTAGGGCAGGGTACCCAAAAGTCTGTTGTGGTATCCCTTACATCTCGGACACGCAAAAATGAATTTCTTTGATCAAATTTAAATGTTTGTTCAAAAGCTTAATTTATTTATAATTCAGAAGTTGGATAAATAATTTATCAGTGAAATTTTTTTACTGCCCGATATTTAAAACACCAGTTTTCGTTTTTCTACCATGGTTTTCGGGTCCCCCATCCTGCAGTATAAACAAAGCATTTCATTCGCATAATATGTGTCATATGACTTTATGTCAAACATCAACTGTTCACACTGGAATCACTCATTGGTACACACAGGTACAGTTGATAGAGTGGATGTATTGTGACCTCGTCTCTAGACAGTAAGGGTCAACGATTAGCTATAGATTGAATGGTGTGAATATTTAATGGTTAATCACAAATAAAAATGAGTGTTTTACAACTAATCGATTCAAATATGCGACACAGTGGGAGGAGCTTAGCTAGAAATTGGCAGTGTGCATAGCTAGAAATAGATCCCTCCATTGTTTTCAAGATACCGCCAGTTCTCATGCACAAGGGAGCGGAACGATACACGGGTCAGGAATCTTTATTAACCATTTAACACTCAAATTTGTCAGAAAATGTCCATTTGCAGACTAAGAAGACTATTTTTGAAAATTTGCCACTGGAATGACTGCCTTTGTCATTCCAGTGGTAAATTTTCAAAAATAGTCCCCTCGGTTTGCAAATGGACATTTCTCAAGACCACTGCAGAACCCTCGAATTTGTTCGAGAAAATTTTCAATTTTCTCGTAGATGTCCATTTGCAGATCAAAAGAAAAATATTTTTGAAAACTGAAGTTCTTTAATTTTTTACTTTCAGTGGATAAGATGGCACCATTCAGCACACATACTTCTAGTTGGTACTTCAGACGGAGAGGTCTGGATGTGGAAGATCCCATCTGGTGAATGCAAAACGTTTCAAACCCACGGTGCACCTGCTTCTTGTGGAGCGGTGATGCCCGATGGTAAAATATTGACAATTATTAACTTTTATGAAGCAAGTTTACCATAGTTTTGTTTACGGTTAAGAGTTGATTTGGGCAGTATTGAAATTTAGTTTGGTAAAAAATTCTTTGTGCTCATTTGCCTCGTTGTGCTTATTTGCCTCGGTATCACTATGGTTTCTCATAAAAAATGTCCATTTGCAGCACAAGAGATTATTTTTTTAAATATTCACTGGAATGATTAGACTAGGTTGGAGATGAAACCTATCAAAATCAATAATGATCCAAAATCCAAGATGGCAGACAACCACCGGTGACCATCTTAAAGACGTGTTTCCAGATTATACTACACTACCATTTATCGGATCTATTTGAAACTTCATAGGTTGATTGGACTAGGTCTGGAGAAGAAACACGTCAAACTCGACAATGATTCAATATCCAATATAGCCAGCAGCTACTCGTGGCCATCTTGAAAATTTCTTTCTAAATTACGGCATTACTGCCATTTGTTGGATTATGTTTCAACCATGATTTATTTGACTCGTCCTGAGGAAGAAACCATTCAAAATCGATAATGGTCCAAAATCTAATATGGCTACCATGCACAGGTTTGAACATCCTGAAAATCAGCTTTCAGCTTCATAAGTCCATTTGAGTAGGTCTGTGGAAGAAACCTATCGAAACTGATGGTGGTTCATAATCCAGTATGACCTCGAACCACACGTGATGATGTGTGATAGTGTGATAGTGGTTCATAATCCAGTATGACCTCGAACCACACGTGATGATGTGTGATAGTGTGATAGTGGTTCATAATCCAGTATGACCTCGAACCACACGTGATGATGTGTGATAGTGCGTTATAAATATTGAGCACACAATGGACCTTTCTAGTTTTAGCTATGCCATGACCATCTCTAGCTTACCTCCACCCACACCTCGCTTGTGGTGGGAGCGATCGATCCCTGCACACTCTGATTCTCATTTCCAGAAAACTATACAGGTAAGATGTTTAATATTTTGAAACTTATTTGACTGGGTGTGTTGTTGCCTATGGCAGCAACAGCACCCAGTCAAATTAGTTTCAAAATATTAAACAGCATAGACATACAATTCGTACAACGTGTCAGACTATTAAGCGTTTAAGACGGACTAAATCGACGTGTCATTCAGGCTGTAATTGATTATGACGTCATCCTACATGTCACATACATTTGTAGTTGATTATAACGTCATATGATTGATGGAATAACAGGAAAAGGGTATTAGTCAGATCTTTCACTGATTGTATTTTCCATGACTCATGATCAAGGCTGGGTATTTGGGGAGCTCTTGTTTAAATTGTATCATTGGAATGATTGCGTCGGTTATCGACCTAGTCATTCCAATGGTAAAACATTTCTAATGATCACTGCAAAGGCTGGTTTGGCGGGCTTAACCATCAAAGTGTTTATACATTAGACTGTTGACAGCTTACTATCTACTGTAGTGCATACTATCTGATAATATACTGTAGAATATGACTGCATCTTTCAATCGTTCCTCACATTTTATTTTAAATTCTCACCAATTATCACACTCCTGGTTTTGAGTAATGATTTACTGTTCACCTGCGTGTATGGGCATAAATTCTCTTGCTGTATGCTTGTAGGTAAGCGTTGTTGTGTCGGCTATGAAGATGGTGCAGTCAAAGTCTGGGATTTGAAATCAGGAGGTGCTTTACAGAATATTAATGGTGAGATTTTAGTCAAACTTTGTACATCCTATTCTATCGTGAGTATGAATTTACGGGTCATGTGACAGATTCAATATTGGCCGATATCAATAATATTGTGCTTCAATTCCTGTTTGTATTTGGTAACCTGTCATAAGGAGTGTTATATTTATTAGGCTTGCGCGATTATTGCTTTCAGTAATCACGATCGATTATTTAACAATAATCGCAATTACTTGATTAATCAGCTTGAGTACAAATTACCAAGTTATAACAACAAAAAAGGATCTCAATGACGAAAGCTGCAATGATGTTGAGAAAGGTCAATTTGCAGGCCAAGAGAAGACTATTTTTGAAAATGTGTCACTGGAATGCCTGGATCGATTCTCGAGCCAGTCATTCCAGTGATACATTTTCAAAAATAGGCTTCTCTTGGCCTGCATATGGACATGCATTCGCTGAGCAAATGTAAATTTCCGTGACCGATCTCAATAAAGAATAATTAAAAGGTAGGTTTTGAAATATTTTATGCTGTGGAAGTATTTTTCTCTTACATGTCTCCTTTTCCGGACAGTCAAGCCTTGGTGGTGGATGCTCTGTCTCAGTAGTGAACAGGAATGTTCGCCTATGCCTTCTCTCTAACGATTTTGATTCAGTTAGTCTTGAAGAGGGTCAAGGATCAGGTTGCGAAATTCTTCTGATAGCTCACTTTTGGCCAAAGAGGATTTGGTTTTTAGACCTTCTAGATTTTCTGGTAGATTTCCCTCTTCTTCTTCCAGTATCCCAGGATCTTCTATCTCAAGTAAGAGGTCTTTGTGTGCATCCAAATCCAATAAATTTTAGTGTGTGTGTCTGGAGAATCTCGAGTCTGAGGTCCTCGAGAATGAGGTTTCTTCTGATCTCAGGAAATTATTGACTGCCAGAAGAGATTCGACCCATCGAGTTTACAAGGGTCGACTTAGAATTTTTGGTGAATGATGTTCAGACCAAGGTTTCGTGCCCGATTCTGTTTCTATACCCAAAGTATTAGATTTTTTATCTTATCTGTTTGATTATTTCATTTGTCAGTTATTACGGTCAGGGAGTATAGATTTTCTCTGGCGTCATCCCTTCCTTGTCTTCTGTGTGCCGATGTCAAGGATACTAAGACTCTTAGTAGCTTTATTAGAGGTCTAAGTAATATTCGTCCTCCGATTGCTAAGCATTTACCTTCCTGGAGTTTGGCTTTGGTTCTTCAAGTTTTGGCAGGTCACCATTTTGAACCTATTTCGTCTACCAGTATTAAGTTTTGTTTTGTTTTTAACTGTCAAAGCTGTTTTTCTTGTTGCTACAGCCTCTGCTAGAAGGCGTTCAAGAGATTCATGCTCTTTCTGCTGAAAAGGAGAGATTTATAGTTTCAGGAGACGGCTTGGTTTTATATCCCAGAAGGAATTTTTTATCTAAAACTCAAACTAACCGCTATCCTGCTAGTCCGATCATTTTAAAATCTTTTTCGTCTTTCGCCAGCCGATAAATTTTGGTGTCCTGTTAGGACATTAGGAACCTTCAATCAGCGATCAGATTTTATAAGAGTCGATCCATCTCATTTATGGTTTTCCTACGCGGAAGAGTTATCTAAGTCGGTCTCAAATTCTTCGATTGTCAGATGGATTTGTGAGACAATAATTAAGCTTTGTTATGAGATAGCCTCACCGGATCAAATTAATCTCTCCCTTATTAAAGCCGATGACGTTAGAGGTATGGCTACTTCTTTCGCTCTTTTTTAGGGTTCGTCTTTAGATGAGGTCATGCACGTGGCAGGATGGAAATCTGAATTCGCCTTTACATCCTTTTATCTCAAAGACCAGAGTGCAGCAGCTTCCTTCTTTCGTAACATTTCCACTTTTAACTAAAAAAGCCGAAGACTATTTACCAAGCACTTCCCACCATTTTTGTTAGGCCTCTGCGTCTGTGAGAAATGGCGAGAGTCTGCTTTCGGTTTTTATTTATTTCTTTAAGCTCAAGTTTTTCTTATTTGCTAATCACGGTGTGATTGAGCTAAATGCACTATTATGTTATGTTATTAACATTTGGATAAGATTGGTTTAATTTTTATCCTTGTTTGTGGATTCTCAAATCTCCTCCCACCTAATGTTTAAATGGGGCACTGACCAAATCTACGGGTTTAGCAAGTAGTGATTGAATGGTAATGGATGTTTTTGTGGTGTAACAACAACCCCCACAGACCCCCCTTGTGGGTTGGTCTGTTGTTTTATTAACCACTATAAAATCATACTTACCGTTCAATCACTACGACCCGGCCTCAACTACCCTGCATGGTAAGATTTGAGAATTGGACTTTAATATTTAGCACTTAAATTTAGAAAAGTGAATCTGTTTCCTATTTGGGCTCCAGTGCGCATGCACGAGCGTGCTTAGTGACAAGCATCACTATGAGGGATTATAGACTGGTGCCAGTCTATATCTGTCATTATGCTGGAGATGGACTTAACCATTAGGCTGGTTAAGGGTCCATATTAATAGGAATAGGCATGGGGAGGTGTGTATGCAGGTATAAAAACTTTATTCTGATAGCTAAATGCAGATAATTGATTTAGCAAGTAGTGATTGAACGGTAAGTATGTTTTTATAGTGGTTAATAAAACAACAGACCAACCCACAAGGGGTTTCTGTGGGGGTTTTGAAATATTTTATGCTGTGGAAGTATTCACGATTATTCGATTATTTACCTTTTAATCATATAAATTCACGATTTAAAAAATAATCGCGATTTTCGATTTAATCACATACTCGCGCAAGCCTAATATTTATACTAGACTTGTCTGATTATGTGATTAAATCGAAAATCGCGATTATTTTTTAAATCGTAAATTTATCTGATTAAAAATTATATAATCGAATAATCGTGAATAATCTCTAAAATATTTAAAATCCTACCTTTTAATTACTTTTTAATGCGATCGATCGCGAAATTTTACATTTTGCTCAATGAATATATGTCCATTTGCGGGCCAAGAGAAGACTATTTTTGAAAATGTATCGCTAGAATGACTGGCTCGAGAATCGAGCCAGGCATTCCAGCGATACAGTTTCAAAAATAGTCTTCTCTTGGCCTGCAAATGGACTTCTCAACATCATTGCATCTTTCGTCATTGATAAGCATTTTGGTGTTATGATTGGATAATTTGTACCCAAGCTGAATCATCGAGTATTCTTACATAATCGATCGTGATCACTCAAAGCAATAATCGCACAAGCCTATTTTATACTATTAACGAGATCTGAATGTGTCTGATTTTAAAGCAGATTTTGGCATAAGCATTGAATAAGCATAATGTGTCAATCACTTTGTGAGCTGTTTACATTCTTAGCCCTTTAATGGTCAAGCTGCTAAACAAACAGCCTCTATTTTTGAAAATCTACCACTGAAATGGTTCGCTCGATAACTAAGCCAGGTAAATTTTCAAAAATAGTCTTCTCCTGGTCTGCAAATGGACATTTCCTAAAAGAAGATTAAAATCTTCTTGAAGAAATTTGAGTGTTGAAGTGTTGACATACAAGTCAGATGCTTATTATCAGATCTTATCCACTTTCGTGATGTACCAATGTCATTTGATTGTAACATCGCCTAAAATGTGACGTATTTTGATTATGTCCTCAGATACTTGAGTGACAGATTGGATCCCTCCAAATATTCAGCAGCATTCCAATATATATATATATGTCCTGAAACCGAGACACTGAAGCTTGAAGTGTTTAACCCTTTAACCCTCAAATTTGTTCAAGAAAATTTAAATTTTCTCATAGAAAATATCCATTTTCAGACCTAGAGAAGACTATTTTTGAAAATTTACCAATGGAATGTATCGAGCCAGTCATGCCGGTGGTAAATTTTCAAAAATATTTTTCTCTTCATCTGCAAATGGACGTTTCTAAAGACGACTGCAGAAGTCATATTTGGCTAATATGAGTGTTAACGGGTAAGTGTTTATGAAGATGGTGTCCCAACAAGCTCATCATCAGTATTGCTGTCATTCCTGTTTCAAAAGGAGTCTACCATTGGTCTGCAAATTGACATTTCTCAAGACGACAGCAGAAGCCATTTTTGGCTGATATAGATGTTAAACTGTTAACCCTTTCGTGACGAAACCGGCCTCTGTAGTGGTTTTGAAAATGTCCATTTACAGGTCAAGGGAAGACTTTTTAAAATTTTACCACTGAAATGACTGGCTCGGTAACCGAGCCAGTCATTACAGTCACAAATTTTCAAAAATAGTGTTCTCTTGGCCTACAAATGGACATTCAATAAGTAAATATTTACATTTTTTAAATAGATTTAGTCATTAAAGGCATTAATGAACATGGTGTATATTTAACGCTATATTTAACGTATTGTAGGCTTTATTTAACGTTTTCTCTCGTCAGGTTACGATGCACACCAGTCCTCCGTGGTTGCATTGGATTGTCACCATGAAAACACTGTCATTGTCACAGGCTCCACGGATGTCACAGCTAAATTATTAAATACTAACACAGGCAAGGTAAAGAATATTAGTTACGTCTGTAAGCGAACCAGTTATTCCAGTGTTAAATCTTCTCTTGACCTGCAACTGGACGTTCATGAACTGAGGATAAAAATCTGATTCTCTTGACAAATCCTGACCATTAACCATTTAATGGTCACGCCGGCCTGTTTAATGGTCACGTCGGCCTGTTTAATGGTCACGCCGGCCTGTTTAATGGTCATGCCGGCCTGTTTAATGGTCACGCCGGCCTGTTTAATGGTCACGCCGGCCTGTTTAATGGTCACGCCGGCCTGTTTAATGGTCACGCCGGCCTGTTTAATGGTCACGCCGGCCTGTTTTATGCTCTTGTGGAATGTCCATTTGCAGATCAGGAGAAGACGATTTATGAGATGACGTAGCTAAGTATGTCATGAACATTTAATTGATGACAGACTTTAGCATTGTTGTACGAATTACATGTCATTACTATTTAATAAACATACTGTTGAATATTTTGAAACTAATTTGACTGGGCTCTGTTGCTACCATGTCAGCAACATCATCCAGATTAATTAGATTCAACATATTCAACAGCTTACCTGCATAGTTTTATAGATTTACCTCGACAACACAAGCTTGTTATGATCTAGCATAAGGCCTAAGGTGCATATAATCAGTGAAGGGCAAGTAGATTTGTTCTGTTTAACCCTTCAATGCTCAAATTTGTTCAAGAAAAATTTTCTTAGAAAATGTCCATATGTAGACCAAGAATATTTTTGAAAATTTACCTCTGGAATGACTGGCTTAATAACCGAGTCAGTCATTCCAGTGGTAAATTCTCAAAAATTGCCTTCTTGCTTTGCCAATGAACATTTTCTCTGAGGAAATTGAAAATTTGTAACCAAATGTTGAGGAGAAACGGGTTAATGTCAGAACCTTTCTACTTTTCTGACGGGCCTACATCATTTAATTGTGACATCAACTAACAAATGACATATTGTGATTATGATGTCAGATACTTGAGCGACAGGTAAGATCCCTCTATTGAATGACTAGCACACTGGACCTATCATAAGACTGCACAAGATTGACCAGGTTCTGATGAGCCAGACAATGCATTTTGCCCATCTATATATCTTAGGATTTGTGTTAAAAACATAAATCATGTTTATGTGGACCAATAACCAATGAGAACTGCTAAGGCAGTGATCCGGTCAGACTGACTAATTAATATTCATGCGTGCCAGGGCAAGGGTCTATATTTTTGTCAGATTCTATACTCTTTGCTCTTCAGTTTTTGCGAAATCGCTGAGTCAGCCCTTTGTTCTCAGAGTTTATATCGTAATAAATTTAGAAATATATCCAAATGGTGCATAAAATGTATATTTTGCATTAGGTGTTGTCAACATTCAAGTGTGATAAGGCACCTCGATCTACAGGTGACACAGATGACAGCGTAGAAACAGTGGCATTTTCTAAAAGGTAATGAATTCTTTCATAGATATACATGTACCAGTAGTACTCTAAGTAATTTTCTCAGGAATATTTTGAAAATAATATTGGTTTTACTACAATTTTCATTAGAATTCAATTCAATTAAAAAAAATATTTATGTTAAATTCCAAAATCGATGTATATCGAAGGAAATAGAGTGATGCATTTCTGGCTATCATCATTGATGTCATATACTTGAATGACAGATGAGATCTCTCCATTACTGGGATCTGTCAGTTCTTTGGTTCTTTCGATCTGTTAACCTTTTAACAATCAAATTTGTTTTAAAAAATTTGACGTTGACATATACATGTGTGAATTTGGTTGAAATTGGGGGTGGGGAATATTGTTTACATAGTGACAAGAGCTCACTGATAATTACATTTGAGCTAAATATATCTTTGGCAGAATTTTAAGTAATGAACAATGTAAAAGCTGTCAGAAAGTCGGTCTCCGGAGAAAAATTCTAAAATACCTACATGGATTTGCATCAAATTTCCTATGTTCAATTTTCATTTCTGGTAGCTCTTTTTTGGCCATGTTTGGCAATTACAGTATCCATTTGCTGGAGCAGATTTCTCACCTCATGTTCGGCCGGGTATCAGGCCCTCCAAAATTTTGGTTGAAATTGCAGCCATGAAAGTCCTTAAAAAGTCGTTGAATGAAAACCTCAGAGAGTTGTATGAAGCCTGTGACTCGTCTAGTATTTATAGTTTGTCTGTTGATCTATCTAGTATAATTTCTGCCACCATGACAACTGTCTGCCTGCTGAATTACTGCAGACTACATTTGCTATGTGCTTTAACTTTGGATATTCTGAATATAATAAGTCACCAACAACTTTGAGTCAAATTGTTTTCAAAATATTCAGCAGTTTTTGCTCATTGAAATTATTTTCTGCTGGACTGCAACAGTGAGACAGTTAACCATTAAAGTGTGAAGACAGGTCATGGTTTACTTTCAGTTTTCCATATCTCGCAACGGGAACATTGCAAGGCATTCTGGGTATATGGGATGTAGCGACGCAGACCCATCGGCAATCCTGCGTACATCCAGTAAGTCAGATTGTCTCTAGTGTTTTATATAGTATCTCAGTGTGTACTAATCAGTGTACACACTAAGGGAAATAACTCTTCAGTAATTTGAAACTCACTAACGCTTGAACTTAGCAATTGAAGAATCCAGCTTCTCAGTCAATCATAATGTCATAATCTACTACGTGATGTGTATGCTGATGTCATAATCAATTACATCATGAATGACGTAGCTAAGTTCGTCACGAATGCATAAGTGATGATGGATTAAGCGTTGTTGTACGAATTAGTGTCTACTATTTAATAAACATGTTGTTGAATATTTTGAAACTAATTTGACTGGGCGCTGTTCCTGCCATAGGTTTTTAGTTTCAAAATATTCAACAGATTACCTGTATTTTTTTGTGGAAATTGAGATTCAGGGAGTGCAATGATCAATTGATCCGAACAGGGGCGAAGTGTGGGTGGAGCTTAGCTAAAGATGGTAGGGGCATACCTAAAACTGGATTCATCCATTGCTTTTCAAGGCTGTTTAAATGTGTTTGATTTTATAAGAAGAAGTACTTAACTGTGCTTAAATTATGCTTGCGGGATTACGTGATTAAATCGAAAATCGTGATTATGTTTTAAATCGTGAACTAATATGATTAAATATTAAATAATCGAATAATCGTGAATATTTTCTATTGCATAAAATATTTCAAAACCTAACTTTCAACTACATTTTTAATGCGATCGGTCATGGAAAATTACATTTTGCTTAGTGAATGTATGCCAATTTGCAGGGCAAGAGAAGACTATGTTTGAAAATGTATTACAGGCATTCCAGTGATACATTTTCAAAAATAGTCTTCTCTTGCCCTGCAAATGGACTTTTCTAAACACCATTGGAGTTTTCGTCATTGATATTCTTTTGTTGTTATGTTGTTATTTGTATCCAAGCTGATTAATCGAGTAATCGCGATTATTTTTTAATAATCGATCGCGATCACTCAATGCAATAATCGCACAAGCCAAGCTTAAATTTACTGAATAATCAAACTGAGAAAATTAGGATCTACGAGAAAATTAGGATCTACGAGAAAATTAGGATCTACGGGAAAATTAGGATCTACGAGAAAATTAGGATCTACGGGAAAATTAGGATCTACGAGAAAATTTGGATCTGCGGGAAAATTAGGATCTACAAGCCGGGAAAGAGTATCTTTAACACTTTAACACTTAGAACAGCCAAAAATTGCTTCTGCAGTGGTCTTGAAAAAGTGATCATATGCAGACCAAGACAAATCTCTTTTTGAAAATTTGCCGTTGAAATGACTGGCTCAGTATTAACAAGGGATTTCAGGGGTGAATTTTCAAAGATAGTATTCTCTTCGCCTACAAATGAGCATTCCTCAAGATGACTGCAGCTTGACCAGCAAGGGGTGAGGATAATGGATGAATCCAGTTTTAGCTACGCCCCGACCATCTCTAGCAAAGCTCCACCCATACTTCGCCCCTGTTGGGATTGATCGATCCGCGACCTCCCTTACTATCAATTTCCAGAAAACTATACAGGTAAGCTGGTGAATATTTTGAAACTAATTTGACTGCGTGCTGTAGGCAGCAACAGCACCCAGTCAAAATAGTTTCAAAATATTCACCAGTATGTTTATTAAATAGTAAAGACATACAATTAGTACAACAACACTTAGTCCATCATTAAGCATTAATGATGAACTTAGCTACATCATTCATGAGTCATTGGATGACATTTTGGTATTAACATGTACTCAGTACAATTGCTAAAAAATACATGTACTTGTACTCAGCCTCAAGTACTTTGCCAAAGTACTCATACTCATCCTCAGTACAGCTGCCTGTACTCGACCCCAATTATGTGCATGACGTAATCGATTATGACATCAGCCTACACATCAAGTAGTTTATTATGATGTCATATAATTGACTGAGAAACTGGATTCCTCCATTGGAATCTTTACTGATAAATTGAGATATGGAGGATCTCACAAAAGTTTACATTTCCTGTCAGATTTTTCCCACAGAGATGAAAGTTTTTAGTATTTTGCCTGAATTCGGGTTTTTATGTCATGTATAAAATAATTTTTCCGTTTTTTTAATGTTTTCCCAGCTTCATCTCTGCTCCCATGAGTTTAGTCATATCTCGTTTGGAACGAGATTTAGCGAGGGTTAGTGGGCTTCAAATTTTCATGCCGAGTCTAGCTATTTCCATACCAATGTACAATATCTACTGCGAATTCTGACAAATACGCAACAAAATATAGAACTTAACAAACACAACATCCTATTATTTCAGGTCTTACGGTATTTGTAATTGATAGTTTTAAAATTTTCAAGCTTTCTGTTAAAATTAATTAAATTGTTTCATTCTACCACATTTTAGCAATAGTAAGTTAACGTTGCAAGCAGTGTTATTATGTCATCTCGGTCAGGCGACTGTGTAAAAATATATTTCTCGTGGAGTATGTCATAGCGTGTGACCTTATTGCACTTGTGGGATATACAATATGTAATGGACTAATTGCTTTAACCCTTTAACACTCGTATCGGCCAAAAATGGCTTCGGTAGAGGTTCTGAGAAATGTCTATTTGCAGACCCAGAGAAGACTATTTTTGAAAATTTACAACTGGAATGACTGGCTCGAGAACCGAGCCAGTCATTCCAGTGGTAAATATTCAAAAATAGTCTTCTCCGGGTCTGCAAATAGACATTTTCTATGAGAAAATTGAAATTTCCTGGAACAAATTCAAGGGCTAAAGGGTTAATGAATGGTATGCAGGGAAATACAAGCTTGATTATGTGATTAACTGTGATTTCAGTTTTAAGTAAAACACCTAATGTATGCATTAACTACTTAATGGTCACACCAGTCAAAACCAGCTTCTCTACAACGCTCTAACTCTTGATATATCCACAGATGTGGCGTTATTAAATTGACATTTGACCATGGAAAATATCTCATGACAGTCCTTGAAATGTGCTTGAATGAATGAGTCCAATATCTGTAAGAACTTCTTTCCTAGGCTGGTATTGTGAAGCTGCAGTGGGATGCTACATCACCCTTAGTGTACACTGCGTGTCTAGATGGCACGCTCAGGCTCTGGGATGCCCGCAGCGCAACACAGGTAGCGACGTGGTCAGGACATGAAAAGGAAGTGCTGGACTTTGATGTGGCCAGGTGAGATATGTACAATCACACCTCTGTAGTAGACCAATAGAGGGAGCCATTTCTAGCTATGTTCTTCTCTTGTCAAATTAGTTGCCAAAATATTCAACAGAATGTTGATTAAATAGAAACGACATAGAATTTGTACACTTGAACTATTCAGTGTTCATGACGGACCTAGATACGTCATTCATTATGCATTTTGATTGGGTCCTCATCCTACATGTGATGTAATTGTTTATGATGTCATATACTTGATTGACAGGTCGGATCCAGCCATTAAGTTTTGTGACCAATGATGGTTCTACAATCATTTGGCTAAACAAATGCATGTTCTATATCAAGTCACCTGGATATAGAGACCACCTTTCTAGAGTGACAAATTCTTAGTGTGCCATAAGATGGTCAGTTAACTCTTTAACCGTCAAATTTATTCATAAAATTTCAGACCAAGAGATTATTTTTTGAAAAGACCAGTAATAAATTTTTTAAATAGATGTCTTGGTCTGCAAATGAACATTTCTCAAGGCCACTGCAGAAGCCTTTTTTGCTGAATTGAGTGGATAAAGGGCATTTAACACTCAAACTGGACAAAAATGGCTTCTGCAATGGTCTTGAGAAATGGCCATCTGGAGACCAAGAGAAGACTATTCTTGAAAGGTAATGACTAATCACTGGCTCGATAACCAAGTTAGTCATTCCAGTGGTAAATTTTCTATGAAAAAAAATTGAAATTTTAAGCAAATTTGAGGGTTAAAGGGTTAACCTTGGATAGCTAAAATATTATATTTGCCTACAAATCTAAGAGTAGTGTTCATTTGCAAGCCAATAGTAGAATATTTTTGAAAATTTTGTGCTGAAATGGCTGGCACGATAACTGCACCAGTCATTCTATGGCAAATTATTTTCATGTCTCATCGGCTGCAAATGGCCATTCGCTAATCAAAAAGGTGTTCGATTTACAACAATGTGTCATTTCCGATTGCATTCAACCGTTAATGGAGAAATTTGGTCAAGAATATCCAAATATTGCTTATTAAATGTTCATTTGCAGGCCAAGAGAAGAGTTGAAAATTTACCCGTGAAATGACTGGCTCGGTTAGCGAGCCAGTCATCCCAGTGGTAAATTTTAAAAAGTAGTCTTCTCTTGACCTGCAAATGAACATTCCTTAACCCTTTCACTGACAAATCCCTAAAACAGTAAATTCTTTACGATATAAAACTTAATCTGTTGAATAATTTGAAATTAATTGACTGGTCAAATTAATTTCAAAATCTTCAACAGCAGAGTTCATACAAACTTGAAAAGTACTTGAATTTTGACATGTGCCTTGAAAGGCCTTGAATTTGAGAAATTCACTTGAAAAATACTTGAAAATTGCTGTAATGTATTGAAAAGCCCTTGAATTTAACGTTTCAACCCAAATTATTGTCATGGAGTACAAATCTGTTGTCACGAACCATCAGTCAAACTGAAGTAATTGTCTTCTCAGAGCATCTAATATTAAAAAGATTTTGCATTATGTTTGTAAGTTGAATTGTCAGGTGATTCCCCATCCCCGCCTTCACCTTCATTTCTCACCCATGTCCATTGTCCAGCCTGGTATCAGACCAGGATGGACAATGAACATGGGGTTAGAAATGAAGGTGAAAACTTGAATGGGGAATCTTCTGATAATGCAACTTAGAAGCGGAAAGTCCTTGAAAATTTTGAAATTGCATTCATAAAAGTCCTTGAAAAGTCCTTGAATGAAAACATCTGATAGCTGTATGAGCCCTGAACAGTTTTCTTGTAAGGGTGCTATGAAAATAAATGAGATATGGCAAATTCATCGATGACATGGTTAAGACCATTGCAGAGGTCGGCTTTGACCAGTTTTGTCATGAAAGGGTTAAAATTGTACTCCTATTGTCACATATATAATGGCTTGAATGTCTCTTTGTTTCCTCAGAGATGGTAGTATTTTGGTCTCTTGCGCAGAAGATGGAACAGCCAGAATCCACTCCATCCACACACCAGATAGATGACACAAGAAGGATAGCGTCTCTGATTTTACGTTTAATGTACTATGTTAATGTTCGTGTTACACTATGTATAAAATACCATAAAAAATAATGAAAATTAATAATCGATTTGACTTTGTATTGCAGCTGAAATATGCTCGGCACTGTGTGTATGTTAATGGTCAATACATTACACTGTAATCAACATTAGTGGGTAATATCCCATCAATGGACCTTTCCAGTTTTTGCCATGTCCCGCCAACCTCTAGCTAAGCTCTAACCACACTTTGCCGTGTTGGGAGTGATCGATCCCCGAATGACTAACTATCAATTTCCTAAAAAGTCTACAGGTAAGCAGTTGAATATTTTGTAACTAATTTGACTGGGTACTGTTGCTGCCTATCGAAGGTTGATGGACAGATAAGTGAATGGTCACTAAAACTGGTTTGAAGCTATAGGAGTAGCTGGTATGGATACGTTTGTGTTATGTGATAGTCTTTGTCACTATTATAATCTTGCGTCATCATGTCCATTGTGATGGTCAGCAACGGGGAGCTGGATACAGATGCATTAACTGTCTCACTGCTGCAAACCACTGGACATTAATTTCATCACACAATAATTAGCCACCAACAACTTTCAGTCAAATTATTTTCAAAATATTCATCCAGTCAAGACTTCAGAGTTATGCCCACTGGAACGTGTTGTCTGTACAAATTCAGCACTCAAGACCGGTTAAGAATTATAGATTTTTTCCATGTAGACGGGTACAGCTCATATTTATTAGCTCACCTGACCAGAATTACCAAGTGTGCTTATACCATGGTTCATCCATCGGTCAACTTTTGCGTTAAAATGCTACTCCTCATTAACCACTTGGCGGATTTCGATATAATTTGGCTGGAAGGACCCTAACTGAGTAGGCTTCCGAACTTGTATATAGAATTTTAATTAGTCAATATTTTGTGTGCAAATCTGGGATTTTATGACAAATTTACTGTCAATTGTCAAAACGCTACTCCTCATTAACCGCTTGCCAGATTTCAACCTAATTTGGGTGGTAGGACCCTATAGGGGTAGGCTTCAGATCATGTATAGATAATTTTGATTGGTCAATATTTTTGGTGAAAATCTTAGATTTTATGGAAAATGTACCGGAAGTGGGCAAAACGCTATTTAAAATGCCTGGTGGATTTCATCTTAATTTGGCTGGAGGAGATTACTCATCATGTCTATGTAAATGCAAATTGTTTAAAAGCTAATGGTCCAGGTGAGCATCACAGGCCCTTAGGCCTCTTTTTTCTTTAGTATTAACACAACTAAGTTTGATGACGTTCACACTTAAATAAAGAAATTCTAATACAATATAATTAAATTCCTACTGTTCAAATCTTGAAATTTAACTACCCGTAAACGCAATTATTATTTTTCTTAATCTATTTCTGGAATTACCAGAGTAAATGTAATTTTGACTGGTCATGAAGGTAGGAATTGATGATTAATTTATAATTTAATAAACATTCTGTTGTAAGCAACAACAGCCTGCAGTCAAATTAATTTCAAAATATTCAACAGTTTAGCTGTTTAATTACTCTTGTATGAGGGATGGGGGTGGCCTTACTCACACAACACCTCTTGTGTTCTGATGAATTCACATCACTTTTGATGATCAGCAGTGAGTAGCAAAGATGTGAAGACAATGGTATATTTTCATGTGGAACTGTTCAGCTCATTTATTCTGTCTTGAGTAATTGTATTGCCAGCCTACTGTTCAGCTATCTGATGACAGGAGGTTTAACGCAGGGGATGAAATTAATACTAGCCCGCTACCCCAAGGTTACTAGAAATTTACTAGGGTTGGCATCATTTGTGACTGACCAGCCCAGTGGGCAAGTAACAAGTTGCTATCTAAAACCTTCAATGGTCAACTCAGACGGCGTCTGCAGTGGTCCTGAGAAGAGTCCATTTGCAGACCAAGAGAAGACTGAAAATTGACTACCGGAATGACTGACTCAATTCTTTTTAAACTTTCATAGGTAGTATTCCTTTGGTCTGCAAATGGATACTTTTTGTGAGAGAATTTTATTTCATAACCAAATCTGACCATTAAAGTGTTAAATTATGTAAGTTTTCTTACCAAACCTGCCTGAATGACATAACAACATTCTGTAGTATATATAGGCTAAGTCACTTATCAAGTACGGGCAACTAATTAACCGGTTGGGCTAGTATAATCTAGTGATCACTAGTCCTATGGGCTAGTGGCTCATCAGAGTTAATTTCAAGCCCAGGTTTAGCGACAGATGAGCACTAGCACTGGCACACCTCACATTCACTACTAGATCTGCAGAGATTGGGAGAGGATGTGGGCAAGGGTTACCTAATCTTCTCTCAGTGTAAGACACGTATTGTCTAGCACAGAATAACTAATGATTGTCTCGGTGAATCCAGCATATTCCATAATCTGTTTGATGTCCAGTAACATTCTTACTGGAATGCCAGCTGTGAGCTGTCCGCAATAGCATGCATTACACCGGGTGCATTTTCTCTTGAGTCGGATGGCTTTGATACTATCGTCATGAGAAGACACCTCAGAGCCTGTCCCATGGTCTAATTGCCATACAATCCCAGTCCAAGTTGTAGTGCTATTGATTCAACTCCAATTCTACATAGCTTGAGTCAAGCGTGCGGCACTACTACTTTCTTATGCCGATGCTTTAACCATATTACAATAAAGACAACAACACTTTTGCGCTACGAATATCACAAATTTATTAACCTCGCATTACCGTAACCGGCTTTCTTTCTTATTTACCTAACTACTCTCACTGGTAATTGCTATTCAGGTTAATGTAATGCTATACAGTTATAAACTTATAAATTATCTGACCTTTACCACACAGCTTTAACTTTTTGCAACAAGAGTGCAAACATTCTTCTCTTCCTTCCAGCTCAAGAGAGGGCTTATATAGAGTCGATGAGGCTTTGTCTGGCCAGGTCTCACAAGATCAAAATCTACATCAATCAACCTTTCCATTTTAGCTATGCCCCGCCCATCTCTAGCTAAGCTCCACCCACACGTCGCTCGTGTTGGGATCGATCGATTTCTGAACTCCCTGACTATCAATTTCCAGAAAACTATACAAGTAATTGATTGAATATTTTGGAACTAATTTGAAAGGGCGCTGTTGCTGGTTACAAAATATTCAACAGCATGTTTATTAAATAGTAGAGGCATATAATTTATACAACGTGTCAGACTATTAAGAGTTAAAGATGGGGCCGTGTAGAATCATTTATGATGAAATGATTATGAAGTCATCCTACACCCCGCTTAGCTGATTATGACGTTAGATGATAGGTGGACGCAGAGGCAAAGGCCAGAAGAAAGCTAAACATCATGAGGAAGCTGGCAGGAACAAAGTGGGGTGCAAATGAAAGGATCCTCAAGACCATCTACCTAGGTGCCGTACGACCACACCTTGAGTATGGATCCAGCTCATGGATGACAGCAGCTAAATCTCATCAACAGAACCTCGACAGAGTACAAAACCAGGTACTGCGCATCATCACTGGTGGAATGAGATCAACACCAATAGAAAAAATGGAGCAGACAGCAGGCATCCCCCCACTTAGCAAAGGAAGGGAATGCAAAGCACTGATCCAAGCTGTAAAGTTCAAGTCGTTCAACAACCACCCGATGAAGATCAGGCAAGCACAGCTGTCATCAGGAAGACTTAAAAGATCAAGTTTTGTGAAAGAGACAAAAGCACTTCAAAGGAAACACCAAGAAATGTTGCCAGCACAAATAGAAGACCCAAACCACACCCTTGATCCTCCACCCTGGGAAAACAAACTAGAGAGCATAGCTATTCGCACCACAGTACCTCATCTCACAACCAAAGATGAACACAGTGATGTGAGCAAGAAGGCCCTGACCCTAGTCATGCTGGAAGAAATGTACCCTCAGGAGACATGGGTAAGGATCTACACAGATGGATCAGCCAAAGATGCAATTAGGAGCGGAGGTGCCGGACTGCACATACAGTATCCAAACGGACAACATGAGTCAGCTGCAATACCGACAGGCAAACACTGCACAAACTGAAGTCGAAGCACTGGTTCATGCAGCTAATACCATCAGCAGAACAGCAGACCCTATTGCACAGATTGTCTTTTTATCTAATGCCCGCTCAGTCCTTGAGGCTATGACCAAAGTTAAGCTGCCACAACTTGAAGAAGCACTACAAACCATCAAAAGCTTTCGGATAGCATTGCAGTGGATTCCAAGGAAATGAGGAAGCAGACAAGATGGCAAAGGTGGGTGCAGAAGAGAATCAGACAGAAAACATGGTTACCCATACAGAGATGAAAACTATCATCAAGTCACTCTATGGAACACCTCAATCAGAAAATGCCTACCATCATCTCTCGAGGCCAGGGCAAGTGACCATTTTTCGTCTCAGAACTGGACATAACAGACTAAACCAACACATGTACAGGCGGTTCACCTTACGACATCGCCCGCTTGTCCTTATGGAGAAGCAGAACAGACAGACCACAGAGCACATACTTCAATGTTGCAGTACGTATCAGCTGCTGAGAGAAGAGATCTGGCCTTTGTCAACCTCTTTTCTTGAAAAGCTGTATGGGCCTGTGGAAGAACTGCAGAAAACCACAGATTTCATCTTGAGAACGGCTCTCCAAGTGTGATACCAGCGATCGAAAAGAAGAAGATAGGTGGATACTCTGGAAAAGTGAATTGTGCATGGTTTCTTTCGATCATTGAGTCCACCATTCACCCTTGATTATTCACAAGGAGTTTGAGTCCATGTTACTGATGACAGCGCCAGTTGCCACTACATCTAAAGGAATATGGCAAGTGATCTTTCGAAAACAGCACAAATGGAATAATCTGCCCTTTACCACGGCAATATCCCAGAATGGCTTGACCAAGAGAGTGGGTAATTCACCTTTCCACAGTATCCATCAATGATTTGATGTCATAATCATTATGTCATAAATGATTCTATTAGGCCCATCTTTAACTCTTAATAGTCTGACACGTAGGAATTGTATGTCTCTACTATTTAATAAACATGCTGATGAATATTTTGGAACTAATTTGAGTGGGCGCTGTTGCTGCCATAGGCAACAGCTTACCTGTATAGTTTTCTGGAAATTGATAGTCAAGGCATTCATGGATCAATAAATCCCAACATGTGCGAGGTGTGGATGGAGCTTAGCTAGAGATGGGCGGGGCATGGCTAAAAATGGAGAGGTCCATTAGACCTCCAAATCGCGATAAGTCAAATTCACGATCCTCATAAGCCGGAGAATGTTTAATCTGTGTTTGAGATAGCCCAGAGCAGACATAACCATTATCATCCAGACAACGCTACATATTGTCATGCTACCTTCATATCTTTTATCTATTTATTACCTGTACCTCAAAAAATATCGTAATGGCAAATTGTATTTCATGATGGTAACAAAGCAGACAATGCAAACATTGCATTAACATAACCAAGGGCCATTAGTTGCCTGTAACAATGCTTGATCAGATCACACAGATTCTGCGAGAATTTGTAAACAATGTTGGTACCATAGAGATTCATTGCAATAAGAATCTGTATAATAACTTCGAACATATCACATATCTATTCTGGCCACCTTGAATATCCCATACACAACGTGTGCTATTGCAAACATTTATCTGAAATCTCAACCTGTGAACAGTGTCTTAACAGCACAATGGATCTCATACCAACATCCAGGGACTTGTTATTAGGTCTCTGCAATATCCAACATGTATTGATATCAATGCTACACAAACATATCCAAAAAGGTATAAATGAGCATTACATTATGCAAAAATAATGCATAGAAGCCCCCAAAAATCAGTTTAAACTCAGTGACAAAATAAAACAATAAATACATCTAGTCCATCAGGAAACTGTAAAATACCATGCCATAAACCTGAGACTGTAACTCAAATTCTGAAGAATCTGTTGCTACCATCATTGCACCCATTATAAGGTGCCTTGCAGCAGCCAACGTTGAGGGCGGAAGGTCGTCTCCCTTTTCCTGCATCTGCCTGGATCTCCCGGTCATTCTTTGACTAAGCAATGCACGAAGCATACTGGATCCACCGTGAGGGGATGTACCTTAGTCCACTGTCGGTGCCCAAGCCTGATGGCAGAATGGAAAACATATATTCATTGCCTCATTCATATAGTATGCCTACGTTGTCAGCACATTGTGCCACAATTAACATCCATACTATCTCACACCTCTCCAGGATCCTTTGGCAGAAACCCCCTCGTTTACCAGGGGAATAGCCCCTTGTTCAGATGTGAGCAATCTAACTGGTCGCCCTAGACATTCTATTCCATCTATAGGAAATCAATAGAATGTACTAATATTTCTGTCACCCCAACTTGCTATATTCCCATGTGAGTGACAGATCAACTTTAAATCTGAAATCCCACCTTATCGAATAACAATCGCACTATAAGTATATAAGCACAATATGTAAAACGTATAATATTAATTTTCTGTGGCAGTAAATGCCATATAAACTCCACTTTTCTTCTGTCTTTGTAAAATTTTTTCCTACTCATTAGCACTTAATATACCCAAGGACTGAATGCCATTTTTGCTTCTTGTATATCAGCCCAGAGCAGACATTCTTCCATACACATAAAACCAAGGCAGGGTTTTTGTTGCGGTTTTTGTTTGTTTTTTCACGAACATATCACATATCTATTATGGGCGCCTTGAATACCCCATATACAATGTGTGCTGTTGACACAAACATTTATCTGAAATCTCAATGTGCAATTAATGTCTTACCAACAATGAGTCTCATTATTAAATGCACTTATCAAAAAATACAAGTTTTATATTGTGTAAAACTTGTATTTTTGGATACGTGCCTTGAAAAATGAGACCCATTGCTGGTAAGACATTTTTCGCAAGTTGAGATTTCAGATAAATGTGTCACCAGTGAAGGTTTTGACCAAGGTATGGCTGTTGAAAGTTTCCGGCAACTGAAGCCTGAGCCTGGCGTGGAGCTGAATCGGATGTGCAGGCCAACCATTTCATACGAAATCTAGATAATCAATCATATCAATTGGCCGTCAACAAGCCCATGACAATAAGACACCTCAGTTTGATCATGATCATTTGAATTTAATTAATTTCATTAATACAAGGCTTTAAAGTGACTTTCATTTTAAACTCCTCTAGTCAGAATGATTATTTAAAACGTTTTATGGTTACTGACCGAATAGATTTCGATCATCAGCTCAGAAAGTTTCTGAGTTGTGATGACTCACTAACCAAGCATTCACAGTATAGCACCATTGTAATATTTTTAAATTCTTCACAAACATAGAAACGGCTCAAAATATTTTGAGAGTTAATATAATGTAAACCTACAAACATCCAAATATAATTAAATATATTCCTTATTAAATCACTAGTACTAAGCAATTAATTGTGATTAATATTTATATCAAAATCATTGTATTAAATAACACTCCAAAATAATATTAAGTAACAATAAAAATAGTATTATAAGAATTAATTAATAGTAATTATCAATATGGAGTTTATCATTACAATATTACCTTGAAATTAAATTTTTTTAGGAATTCAGGTTTTTAAGTTTAAAATCGATTTCAACAGGCATATGACGTGGTAGTAGCTTATCTAGAATTGACACGCGAGAGAATAGCGAGTAATGGATCCCACTATAAGGCCTTGGTTTGCATAGGGAATAGCTTATATTTTGTTATCATTTTCAAACAATAAGTTATGTGCTATGACAAAATATATCTCAATCCGCAGCACAAAAGTTATGATTAATAGTAATTATCATTGTAGAGATTAATATTACAATATATATGCTTAAAATTTAGATAATTAAAAGAAAATTAAATTATAAAATTAAATCGTTGATATCTCTTTCCTTATACAGGTCTTATACAAGAATATCACAATGCCAAAATGTATTTCCTGATGGTATGATATGGTAACAAAGCAGACAAAGCAAACCGCATTAACATATAGCCAAGGGCCACCTATAAAGCCATACGGGAGAGGCTCAGAATGACAGAGTCTGAGAAATCACTTAGCGCACATGCGCGGGTGTCAGAGCCTTCCAAGGCATCCTTATCGTGCTACCCAAGCCCAAGAAGCCACCTGGCACCCAGCCAATCTGTGGCCCATTGTGCTCCTTAACAGCATATGGAAAATCCTATCCAATGTTACTCTATGCCGCATCTGAGACAAGATTGATGACTTCACCGGATCATGTCAAAGTGGCTTCAAACGTGGACGCATCTGCGCAGACATTGTATGGGCTCAATGCATGCTTGTGTCGGTAGTCATGTCCAAACACTGGGATTTCCACAAAATGGGCATTGACATGTCATGAGCCCTCGACACAATTAAACGCTCAAAGATCCTAGACGTACTATGCCATGCCAGTTGCAATGAAGGTGAGCTACGGCTAGTGAGACTACTGCTTGCAGACACCAAGCTGAAAGTATGAGTCAAGTCGGTGAAGTTTGTAGAGTTTGAGACATCAATCGGCTCCCCACAGGGAGATGGTTTATCCCCTGTGCTCTTCCACTGTTGCATTGAAATCCGTGCGGGGAAACTCCACAAGACCAACACCCCCCCCCCCCCCCCCCCCCCGGTGTCAATACTGAGCATGCCGCTAGAGATGGAATATGCCGACGATGTGGACTTTATAGATGAGGAAAAGAAACATCTTGACGAACTCCTCCCAATAGCTGCAAGCAAACTAAAAATTAAGAATCTCTATGAATGAATCCAAAACAGAGTTCACGCACATATACCTATCTACAAAGCATGAAACTACAGAAAATGCAGTACTGGTGACATTGCTGCTCGCTGCGTCATGGGGAACATAGCTTTCCAGTCCTTCTGGAAGGTATGGATTCGTGGATCAAAGATGTCCTTGGTAAAAAGACTGCGTTTATACAATGCAACCTGCGTGTCCTTGATGATGTATAACTGTAACAGCTGGGCAGCTCCAAAGGCAGCTCTAGACAAACTTGACGCCTGCCACCGCAAACACCTACGCACCATCACTGGACACCAATGGCCAGAGAGCATAATTTCCAACGATGCACTATACAAGATGTGTAATACGTCGCCGCTGTCTGTAAAAGTCGCCCAGCAAAGATGGGCCATGTTTGGGAATGTGCTAAGGATGCCAGAAGACACACCAGCAGAGAGAGCCTTGGAATTCGCCCTACTCGGAGCCAGCAAATACAGAGCCAGGAGAGGACGTCATTGCATAAATCTGCTAAGCGTGCTACGAGTTGACCTCAAGAAAGCAGGATTAGGTACACTCAAGTCAAGAATGGACCTGAGGAATCTAAGGAGTTTGGCTGAGGACAAGACACAGTGGGCAAAAGCGAAGGACTGATTGCTGCTGTAGGATGTTTCTACTACTACAGCCGCAGAATACAGTAATCATACATACTATATATTGAACTATGGAGACAAGTGAAAGCCGATTGCTATGGATGTATACATGATAGGGCAAGTCAGCGTGAACATTCCTGTCTTGGAATTAATTACGATTTTCAGAGGTTGACTTAATTGACAGGTATTCAGAACTAGCATTTGAAAACCTATCTGTAAATCCTGAAATGTTCCATCGAAGTGATGAACTAATTAGACGATGTAAAGCTTCATGGCGTGAAGAAATAATTAATCAAATGAAAAAGATTTTTGATAAAACTGGCTTCAATTTCTAACTATTATTATTACTCATATTATTATTATTATTATTATTATTATTAATAAAATCAATAACTTATAAAAAAAATATTTCATAGTCATTTTTCATTCTCTTGATAAAAAGAATTGCGTCATAACAATTAAGCATCACGTCATAATCATTATAATGAGTTAATAGTGATATCACACCCTACCCCTAACAAACCTCTTCAGATGACTGGAAAAAACTCTGTTGAATATTTTGAAAGTAAGACTAGGAGCTCATGCAGACTAGATATATATATATATATATATATATATATATATATATATATATATATATATATATATATATATATATATATATATATATATATATATATATATATATATATATATATATATATATATATATATATATATATATATATATATATATATATATATATATATATATTGTTGATTGTTGAGTATTTTTGAGAAGTAATTTGAGAGGACACTCTTAACGTCTAAGGATGTTCCAATTCACCACCCCCTGTAATATTTTTGATAGCTGGACCAAGTCAAAGCGGGAAAACTGAACTAGTTAAACAGTTGGTGATACATAGAGAAAAGCTGTTCTTTCCAGCTCCTCAACATGTAACCTGGTGTTATGGAGCATGGCAAGATGGTTATCAACTATTACCAGATGATGTTGAGTTTCATGAAGGTATTAACTTTGAAACTAAAGACAAAAATCATCAATTCTTGATGATTTAATGGATGCTGTCGATAATAAAGTAACTAATCTCTTTACTAGAACATCTCATCATAACCATTGCTCAGTGATTCATATCGTTCAGAATATCTTTCATAAAAATCGAGAACATCGTGACATCTCCCTTAATTCTCATTATATTGTTCTCCTAAAGAATCCAAGAGATCTAGAATGTATAAATTATTTAGGTCGTCAAATGTTTCCCACTAGAAGTCAATATTTACAAGAAGCGTTTAAGGATGCTACTTAAAAACCATTCTCATACCTCTTGATTGACTTGAAACAAAAGACCCCAGAGGAATTCAGACTGAGAACTGATATATTACCTAATGATATCTGTTCTGTTTATAAACCACTTGGAGTTCAACGGAAAAGGTGAAAGAAAATCATAATGACTCGATGTCAGATTGCAAAATACGCACCCCTTTTGAAATATTTAGCTAAAGTTGGTCGAAAAAATAGAGATCAATTCTTAAAAAGGGAGGGCAAAAATTAATGAATGTAATCTGTGAATGTTGTGTCAATATTTGTCATGGTAATGTGAAACTTTCACATAAACAATTTAGGCGTTTATCTAAATACAAACGTTAGTTACGAAATCTCTCAAATAGAAAGTTTCTCTCAAGAAAAAGCATACTATTCTTCAACGTGGTGGATTTCTACCAGCTATAATACCAGCTATTTTAGGACCAATACTAGGGAAGGTAATCGGTGGTGGTGCTTTGAATTAACACCTAGAAGTGTAAAACCATGCAGCATACTCAGAAAATGGCTATTATTCCACATGAATTATTAAACAATCTTCAAGAGCATACTAAACTTAATCTCTTAACTACAATCAACCTTTACGAAAAGCTATTGGCCTGGATGAGTAAATTCAGAAGATTCTTAATCGTAATGATTTATCTAATGAAGATAAAGCTAATCTGTACTCAGAAGCATTACAGAAATTTAGAATGTTTTATGGTCAGTCAGGTTATGCTTTACCTTCTAGTACTACTATAAGATCATCAATAAAAAGCGATAATCTTTCAGATTTATCGATACCAGATGAAGATATGTATAAAATTCCTGATAGCATCTCACTTCAGATTAAGGATTTTCCGCCCAACGGAAAGGTCAAGGGTTACTTAGAAGCTAATGACAAGGGAGAAATGATAATAGATGGAAAACCTTTCCCGAAAAGTATCATTGTTGATCTCATTACAAAGGTTGTGACCCCTGAAAATCGATTTGGTTCTTATCCACGTGAAAGTGAGGCCTCTGAATACTTTGAAAAGTTCCTGAATAGAATAAATATTCCACGCCAGGTAATTGGTAGTGATCGGAAATGGGAGAAAATTTGATCATCATCATCAACATCGACTAGACTAGTTAGGAATCCTTCCAAGATTAGAATTACTACTTTCACTCCACGAACGGAATCAGTTAGCCCTACACGTTGTTCACCTCTCATCTCACCAGCAACCCTAAATAGAAGTAAAAGCTCACGTGTATGACATCTACCCAGATCACGAAAAGATGAACAGATAAATTATGGTTTCAGTAAGAGAAAGTCAAAGAAAAAAAGCTAAAAAGAAGAATAAAGAAAAAAAATCCAGTCAGTTACATAAGAACTATTATGATGTAAGTAATTCTGCAAGTTATTGTGGTGTTGAGAGATTATATAGATCTCTTAAAGACAAGGTTTCACGAAAAGAAGTGAAAAAAATGGTTATCAGGAGAACCAACTTATACACTACATAAACCTCGACGAATACACTTTAAGCATGATCGGATTAACTTGACCTCTCTAGATGAACTTTGGCAATTAGACCTCAGTGATGTAAGTGCTCTCAAAAGATAAAATAATGGAACCCGTTTTCTTCTCTTTGCCATTGATGTCTTATCTAGGTTTCTATGGATTACACCCCTTAAGTCAAAGACTGCTGATGAAGTTAAAGAGGGTCTTGAGACAATTTTTCGCTCCACAAATCGTCGTCCAGCCAGTATTCAGCCAGATAAGGGAGGTGAATTTTCTAATAGCCAGGTAAAGAAAGAATCTTTTGAAAGAAGAAGATAAAAAAAAGTCAGCTGCTGAGTTATAAAAAAGCAACAATGACATCTTACGATCGGACAGAGACATAAAAATCAAAGAGTAGGGGCCAGACAGAAAATAAGCGGAGTAAAACCTGACATATTTGCAAAATGAGTTGTGAATGTTCAAAGACTGAACTCGGTGTTTTTTTAGGACAACCAGTTATGACAACAATGGATGAAGCACGATGGGTTAATTATCAACCTATAGCAAGTTTAAACAATGATGCCCCAATCGAATTCACAATCCCAGGCAATGGTGATGATTATATGGACTTATCTAAATCAAATCTCTATATAAAGACTAAAGTAATGATGCAAAATGCAGCTGGTGATCTTGTAAATCTTACTGATGATTGTAATGTAGCACCCGTTGACCTCTGGTTCAATTCACTTTTCTCTCTTACACCAGACTTTTCTAGTGTGGGGTTAAACTTTTCAAGAGCCTATACATCACTTTTTAGTGGAACCAGGACTCTTTTCTTAGACAAAGGATTACCATTCTCAGTAGTGGATTATCCTTTTGGAAACACGTTATATGCCTTCGATTTCACCCCTGATCTGGGAGATGGTATACATCGATATTTAGAAAAACGTGGAAATTTAAGAATACAACTACATTTTGGAAACCCCTTATCCATGACAGCCAATCTCATTTGCAATTTGAGACCGAAATATTAATTTCACGGGAGCGTGACGTCACCATGGACTATTAGAATAGACAGACAGACAGACAGACAGACAGACAGACAGACAGACAGACAGGCAGGCAGGCAGGCAGGCAGACAGACAGACAGACAGACAGACAGACAGATTTGCTACGCTGAATTTGAGAACGAAATATTAATTTCACGGGAGCATGATGCCAATACGGACTATTAGAATAGACAGACAGACAGACAGACAGACAGACACACAGACAGACACACAGACAGATTTGCTACGCTGAATTTGAGAATGAAATATTAATTTCACGGGAGCGTGGTGTCACCACGGATTATTAGAATTAACCATGTATAAGGTAAAGATTAAGGGCAAAGGAATGCTTTCAAGACAAGATATTTCCCAAATCATAAGAAAGATAAAAAGATGAGACAGCTTTTCCTAGGAGTTTATGCTCGAGGCAAGATATCTAAAGAAATACCACGAAATGGAGGTATTATTGTGAATGCAGACAAGTCAACCGGAAAGGGGATTCATTGGATAGCATGTTTTTTTGCGAAAGAAGAAGAATAAAAATTTTAAAACAAAGTCGGAATTCTTTGACACTTTTGGACGTCCACCATGGAAAAAGCTCATAAAAGATCATCTTAGACCTGCTTTTATATATAACTCAATGGCAGTACAGCATCCATTTACAAATTCTTGTGGTAAATTTGTGATATTTTTCGTCTATCAATGAATTCGTGGGAAATCTTTTAAATGGATTATTAATTATCTTCGAGATCTTATGAATAATGAAACGTTAATGACTAGATTCTATAAGCGTCTTAAAAAAAAAAGTCTGAAAGATAAAGGGCGAAAACTCGAAATAGATTAATATATTCATTCAAGTCATAACATCCCTTTTTTTCCTCCGTCTCTTTATTATGAAGAAACTAATTTGTTTGAAATGAAGGTCTTATATCCTATGTAAGCGGGAGGGATGGAGGTAAGAAGATGGGTGAGAGGGAAGGGTGGGGTAGGGTTAGGAATGTCCACGGCATAACAACAAGAATAAAAGGAAAATTGATCCTTTAGAATAAAAAAAAATCACAGGTTGTGTTTTTCTTTATTAATATTCACAAATATATATAAGGCTCTAGAAAATCTCGATATTATTCACAAATATACTATATATAAGGGTCTAGAAAACCTTGACGTAAAGTGACTTATATTTTGATAGCTCTCCGATATTTTGAAACCAATTTGACTGGGAGTTGTTGCTCCCTTTGCTAGCAACACCTCTCAATCAAATTAGTTTCAAAATATGTGACTTATGTTGATAAGCTTTGCGATATTTTGAAACTAATTTGACTGGGAGATGTTGCTCCCTTTGCTAGCAACACCTCACAGTCAAATTAGTTTCAAAATATCGCAAAGCTTATCAATATAAGTCACATATTTTGAAACTAATTTGACTCAGAGCTGTTGCTACCTTTGACAGCAAGCGCTCCCAGTCAAATTAGTTTCAAAATATGTGTTAGGAAAATTGGCTCGCAATGACCTCCCTCCCTCCCTCCCTCCCCCCCCCCCCCCCTCTCTCTCTCTCTCCCTCTCTCTATCTCTCTCTCTCTCTCTCTCTCTCTCTCAATATTAGGACCTACTAGCTTTTACTGTAAAGAACTGTTATTTACCGTTATCAGATTGGTCCACAGAAGTGCTGGTCTGAGTAAGCAGGCTCTGGCTCATATAATTCGGTAAAAACAAAGGACGTGGATGGTTCCGCGCAAACTGAAGAAGAAAGACGATTAAGGTAAAATATTACATAGTACAACACAGAAAATGGTTTAATATCCATGGCAAAATTAAATTTTGAGATGTAGCTGTATACATTTTTAAAACAATTTTGGTGGGAGATGTCGAAGACAGCAACATCTTCCACTAAAATTGTTTTTAAAAATGTACACCAGTCTTGTTGCAAGTGACTCAGAAAAAATTGAAAATAATCTTGACAGCAAAAGGTTAAATACAGTCAAGCATGTGTATAACAACTAGCATATATATGGAGCTTAAAGTGGGCATGACATGACATATATAACTTTGCATAATTGGATCATATATATACGGCACCAATCTCTTCCAATCCAATATGTCCAAAATAGTCAACAGTATGTTTTATTTTAATTTGGAAACATGTTAAGTTATTTCTGAGCTGTACTGTATGTAAGATAATTGGCTATCAAAATTATGATGGCATATACACTTTAAATTTATGGAAATAGAAGACAGACGGCTGGGTTTTTTAGAACTAATTTCTCATGGTGCATAGACTTTAGGGCTAAAAGATGATTCTTTAAGGCGGAGAGTAGTCTTACAACCAACTTTCTTAAAGAACCACCATCTTTTTACCCCAAAAGGTATGTGATCCTTGTAGATAGGTTTGACTCTATTTTGGAACTAGTTTAACTGGATCTTGTTGCTAGCATAAGAAGGAACATTCTTCTTCTTAACACTCCATATCAGAAAGGTTCGTTTTGTCTACAACATGTTCAATATTTTTAAACTAATTACACTGTGAGTTGTTCCTACCTTAGTGAACACCAGTTCCCAGTGAAATTAGTTTCAACATATCTAATAGAAAATTCAATTAAATGTAATTTTTTCCCCAAAATCTTCCCTCTCGCATAATAAAAAAAAGATTTAAAACGATTATTTTTTAATAATACATACGCTGAGATAAATCTACATTTCTATGTAGAGTCGCATCCTCGCAATTTAAGACAAAGGGGTTGTCTTCCAGCCACTTCAGAAAGTCGTCATCTGAAAAAGTACTAAGAGAGTCAATATCTTCTGCTTCCATCTACTACTGCTTCTTCGACTCCCCCTTCATTCTCTTCGCCTCTGGTTGAATATTTTTTCGCTTTAGGGGAGGCTGAATCATTAGCTCTTCTTCTTCTTTCTCATCATCGTCAGAAATCATAATCTGGCTGAAGATGTCTTATCCTTCTCTCAATTCGCTCCCAGGTGATGATGTGGGTGTAAGATCTTCCACTATGGGTGTGTAATACGCGTGTAGCCACCCCAGGCAAATCTATCCAGGGAAGAGCGAGATTCACTTTGATTCATTTTTTTTCTAACAAACTTCGCTCTAGTTCAAAGTTTCTGAAAAACTAAAACAACCTTCACTCTAGTTCAAAGTGTCTGAAAAACTAATGAAGAAGAAATAATTACATTCGCTTTTTTATAGGTAATCACTTTTGCGCCAAAAATGAAATGCGCGCAAAACTTTTGCGCCAAGAATCAATTGCACGCAAAAATAATGGAAAGGACGCACCACCTTACTCGTTCCTACCCACCCCCAAAATATAGACAGTTTTTCCCCTCCTATTCTCATTGCGCGCGAGAAGATATGATTACATAAGTGAGGCTTTAGCACTAACTAAATTAGCGGGAATCTCATTAACAGTCAAAACTATTTAATCATTTTTATAGGTAGGCAAGTGCAACCTTGATTAGATAGCTAGCATTCGGAAACATAATTTAATTAACAGTTACCACTCTCTCGCGTAAGAACCCCTTCCAGTAAGAATAAATTTTCTGTAGTCAATCATGTCTATAATAAACAGATCCCTGTCACACTAAAAGGTGGTGGTTCTTTAAGAGGGTTGTCGTAAGAGCACTTCTCTTAAGAAATCATCATTTTTTTAACGGCATAGGCTTTGTATTACGGTTGTGTTGAAATTAGTGCTCTAAGAACAATCATATGTACAGGTAAGATAGAATGAATAAAAGGAGGAGAAGAGGAGGGTGAGTGTCTAAGGGATTGAGACTCTCAATCCCGTCTAAGGAACTGTATAGAAACTTACTCTCTTAAATCTAAAGTTCGTTCTATCACCCCTCCATTAAAATATCTCAACTTTTTTCCTATATAGGTGAAATAATACTCTCTAAAGAAGCTATTCTTTGTCTAAATCGCCAACGATCTAGGGTAAGTTCCATCCAAAGACTTCCATTCCTACATTCACGAGATATGATATTATTCAAATCCCCCCCCCCCCCCCCCTATCTCGATGATGACGATCGTTTTATTAGAAAATCTTACACTCTTCAGGATACAGGTGCAAACTTGTAAGTTGTTTTTTTTAGGAAGTTATAAATAGAATCTTAAGTGACTAATATGGGAAAAACCTGCTGATGTTTCCAGAATATTCCTAGGGGGTGGGGGGGGGGGGGGGTATTCGAACACGATGATTGGCTGCTGGTGCGTCATCATTCTATTTTTAGCCCATGAAACATTCGAAAATACTGCTAGAGCGTTGTCCGAACATGTTGATTGGTTGAAAATATTGCTGCAGTGCTGTCCGAACACGCTGATTGGTTGAAAAGTCCGCCCTGACTGACATTTCAACCAATCAGCGTGTTCGGACAGCGCTCTAGCTATATAACTCATCCTATGGTGGTAAGCTTTAAATGAGAATTTTGATTGGTTATTTTTGGGTGGGTTCTGGGATTTTCCAAAAATTATCCATCATATCTATTTAAATGCAAATTGTTGAAATGCTAATGGTCCCGGTGAGCGTCACAGGTCCTTGGGCCTCATGTTGACGTGTGCGTGCATGTACCAGTTTACGATTTTTGACACCCTGCTCAAGTCTTAGTGGTATTAAATCTAAGTAACTTGCCATGATATATTCTGAACTATGTACTGCTTGTTCCGTCTACACAGCACCCTAACATCATTCCTAATCAGTCCTACTATCCACATCATATCGGCGAATAAGTGTCAGTGTGCAAGCAAATTAGAAACAATAAGCAGGGGGATACTGCTACACACAAAGAGCTAAAGAACAAGGAAAAATAAGCTGATTCAGAATCTGGTGTTTAGTTTATATAATAACATGTGTATATATGCAACTGTCAACTCCGTTTGGAGGTGGGCATGTGCAAAGGAGGGATTTATTTACTTTAACTTAAGCATACATAACATATGTGAGAGGGGTGTGTAGGGGCTCAGCACAGGAGGGATTAAAAAATATGTCTCCTCTGCTGATCCCACCGCCACGCTTAGCATCACTGCCGTTTCTTGGTAATGTATACTGCTACCAGCTGGACCATGAGAATCTGGCAAATTGTCTAATGTGTCTGGTAGTGTATGCTGGGCGGACCACTCGTGCGTCTCAACCTGTAAAAGAATGTGTATCTATTGAGAACACCAATCTTACCATAACACGTGGTGTCGCCTCACATGGCTGATCAACAATCGGCAATCCTTATCAGATGTTCTGCAGTCACTACATGCCCACACGTTCGTAGGTGGTGTTGGCCATTTATGAATTTTGTCCGTGGGTGGTGTTTGCCATTTGCCGTTTATGACATTTGTCTGTGGGTGGTGTTGCTCGTTTATGATGGCCCTTCCATATCAAGTGCGGTCACAGCAAGCAGCACTCTTGTTGTCTGAGATTTAGAGCAGAAATAAGAAAGCAATTAATGCGTTGCGAATGGCTGTATCTATGATCATTTGTCTAATTCCCTCTAGTAACGGTTGGCAATGACTGTTAGAATTGAATAAATCTATAGCAATGGGAGATCCATTTGGGATGAAGGCTTCCATGGACAGTTCTACATTAATTTGATTGTGAGGTCCGTAATAATAGGTGAGCCTTGCATGACAGGTTGGTTCCCTCTATTCCCGAGATTTTCATGTGGTCAATTATTTCATTAATGAGATGTGGTCGGAATAGTGGGATTTTAAACTATGACGTCACATTATTGAGTGGCAGGGTGGACTTCTATTTCCCAAATTTCCATGCGGCCAATATGTTTCATTGTAGAGATGCGGTTGGAACAGAGACCTTGATAGCCAATTCACATCATTTTTGTGTGCGTGCGTGTGTGAGCATGCGAGCGTGCATGCGTGCGTGCGTGCGTGCGTGCGTGTATGCGTGCGTGTGTGCATAATCATGCTAGAAGGCACAGACTATAGGTATGTTAAGACGGATTCTTTCATAATGGCAGTTCTGGAGTGATGTGATAGTCATGCTGATGATTGGGCTTTCACTGTGAAATTTCGAGTTCAATAGTGTGATTGTGGTTTACATGCTGCGGATTGATTGTACCATCATTCATGTAGCGGACTTGATGTGTCTACGCATTTTCAGAACATTCATGTGCCTAAGTGCAAAAGGTCTGGTCAGCCCAAAAACCAATGACCAGGAGCAACTGTTTCTGAAAATGTGCTCATGCCTTGACCTGCACAATGAAGAACAACTGACTGTTTCATTTTTGAAAGAGAAAATAAAGGAAATACTGTCTGGTGTTGATTCTCTTCCAGACTGCAATCAGTTTCTCAAGAGCCAGTTGCAACAATGGTATGATAACGCTATTCATTTTGCAGAATAAAACCTTGAGGATATTGTGATAATGAGGAGAAAAGCACCTCCTGAGATTTTACTTCAAACAAACAAGCCAGGAAAGTGAAGAATCGCTAAAAGGCACTCACTAAAACTGCTGCGCGGCTGTTTAAAAGTGATATTAAATCTAATGTTCCGTCCATTACAAATCAATTCGCAAGGGTCCAGACACTTGAGCTTCATTCTGCTTTGGCACTGTTTCCTGACACACCGTTGAATATGCGGTTTGTGGGTGCAGATGCTAGACGAAAGGCCACAGGTATAGGTCATGCTATACTTAAAGCAGTTCGGCCACGTACATGCCTTGCTCCATTACAAGGTGGTCTTGCTGTACATACACAGCATTTGCATCTTCCTAAATTCATCATAGACACACTTCATGAGATGGGATTCTGTTCCTTATATGGGAAAGTCATGTGATTTGAGAAAAATGCTGCTGATTGTGTTTCCCCAGACATGTTAGGTGGAGACATTAATTTGTTGGATATGGCACTGCTTTTTGCTGGCGACAATGTTGGTCACACTATTATCACAATAGAGGGTAAAGGGTCTTTTCATGGGATCGGGAGTATAGGTACATTCACACCATGACAACAGACAAACTTTATGATTCCTAGTGAAATATTTCAGAACTGAGTATTGGCGAGAGGAAAAATGTCCCATTTTGTCTTGAGACAGAAACAAAGAAGGAATGGGCAATCTCACCAGTGCAAAACTTATGAAAAGGCGCTGCCGTGTCACCAATGTACAAGGGTATGTAGATGTTGACATTGAAAATGTGGTAGTCGATTGGTCCCTCGTATGCTTCACAGCTCTTCTTATCCTTCTCCTTTACTGTGCAAAAACAGAAACCAAGTACATTTATGTCCTTTCAAACAATCAATCAAAATGAACAAAATGTGTGACATCAACTATCCGAAACACGTTTTGGTAAGGATTTGAGTGGTCAATTATTATTCATTCATACATTTATTGCCCAATGGGTATGATGTCACATACATGATATACAGGATTTTTGGCATCGGAAATAAGTTCGTTTTTCAGAAACAAGTGAAATGTGATTCAACCATGCAGTCCAGGGCTGATGTATTCATTATTCCAAACCAAACATGATATGATTACGGACCCTGGCAGTCGAGTGATTCCTGTCATGTGTGGTTAAAAGTGCAATGACTCACTTTCATCTTTGTGCTATATCATCTTCAGTAAGAAAGTGTTTTCAGCTAAATCATTTGTATCGTCTTCTTCATGCTGCATCTGCCACTAGATGCCACTGCCTAAGAGTTTACTACCAGATCCTAGTGTGAAATGGTAGAAAAGGAAGACATGGATGTCCTGAATTGAGGTTGGACGCAGGAGGAAAATCAGTTGATGCCAGTTATGTAAAAAAATTATTGCAGTCCCTGACAAACTACAGATGATGCTACTGCAATTGTATAACAGGTTGCAAAATGCCCCGTTGCAACTGTAGATGATATGGGCTGTCATGTTTGTTGCATGTGGAACATGTGAAACTGAATCTTGGGATAATCTGAACAATAACCATGCTATTGAAGAAGAGTTTCACAGTGATTATTGATATGAAGAAAATTGGTCGTATTGGTTTTTAAGCCCCAACCCCCAAACCACAAGGCAGACAACAACGTGACCTATAATTGACTCCATCTTAATTTTCATATTAGCATATTAATCCCATGCGATTCTCAATAGTCTTACCTGACCAAAATCATAGGGTAGACGCCAAACTCACCCGTCTGCTACGAACAGTTAATAACTTAAGATTTAAAATTTTTAATGATTTTTAAACCCACAGCATTTTACTTTGTCTTAATGTGTTGCTAGGCTAATAAAACCTGAAAGTAGACGCCAAAATCGCCAGTCTAGTATAAATAGTTAATGGCTTATGACCATTTTTAGGTGTTTGATGGCGATCGTGGACGTTTCCCAAATACCTAATAACCGCACAGTAGTCTACCTACTATTAATGTTTTGCTAGACTCCAATTGGAGTGGACACCCCCAGTCTTGTATGAATAGGTAATGACGTAATGACAATTTTTAGGTTTTGCGGCCATCTTGGATGCCAGGTTAGATTTTGTCTAATATGTAATAACACCCTGGCACTCTACCAGGAGCTCGTTCAGTAAGGAAAACTGCAGAGCACTCTGCGAGATTCACAGAGCGGAAAACAGTTTCTCTTACTGACCGATGCGTTTTGATAGCGTGCTCTGCTATTTCGCGAAATGTAGCGCGGATCGCTTAGCGCTGGGTATGAAGCGACCCAGGCTAAGATGCTCCAAGCACAACCCCCCATGGCCCATGGGCCAGAACGCATAGCCATTGAAAAGAGAGCTAGAATAAGTGTGTAACAATGCGCATTGCGCATGCGCGCCGCTAATAGATAGCCTACCTACGCTGCATAGACAGTGTGGGAAATGGCATCTTTTATGTACACAATCGCCTGTATTTCGCAAAACGTTAATACAAGGTACTTTTCACTCATCTTGGGGTGAATCATAAACAGAATTCGTAAAGAAAAACGAATCCACTAATAGAATTGTAATCGGACAAGGAATGGCCGAGATATCAGTAAATTAAGATCTAGGTTATAATTCTTCAAAGTGTAGCACGGAGGATCGACCGGACGGGCACCGGCCGTCCCAGCTAAGCTGGGTACGGTTCCGGATTCGCTCCAAGCACGCCGCCTTGGGTAGGATGGTACGCGTATATAAGCCCTATGGGAGACGTGTTCATTAAAAACACGTCTCGGAATTGGAAGCGAGTGCATGCTTATAGTGTACGGAGTATGTACCCGTAAATGACTTTAACTGTATCGTCCTCGTTGTTCTTAGTACTGCTCAAGACCGGAATAGAACGAGGATTTCAGAACCGTTTAGATTATTAAAATCGGCCCAGAAACGGCTGAGTTATCGTCGAAAATCCCGTTAAATTATTTTCAAAATAATACGTCTTGACGTCGCAATTGCGTCTATGTATACATAAATAAGGAATGTGCTGTATACTTAATAGCAACGTCATCACTTCTGTCTGCACGCTGATTGGCTACTGCTTGGCCGCTGATTGGCTGAGGCCCCTAGCTCTGACGTCACGAGTAGACCATCGGGATAGACGTGTGTAACTGCTAACCTACGGTGATACCTACATCATCCGGTGCCTATCGGATTTCAGCTCATCTGCAGTGGTAAGAAGTCCTCGGCTTCCACAGTTTTTGTATACCCCTGGATGGCCATCTGGGGGTAATAAACTAACTTAAAGTAATAATCTCCCGCATCCAGACCTTTATAAAGGAGTCTTTCCGTCGGAGGTCTGTGCGGACCCAGATGTAATTCTACGGAATGTGGAGCTGATGGTGATTCTTGGTGGATGACTGGCCGGATCTGCCAACCATGCTGAAAAGTGGACTTCAACTCCCGCACTGCATGTCGTGTGTGTAATAATTAATTTTTCGACCAGTCTGGGTGAACTTTGCCTGGTGCGCCGCAAGAGCTATGCGACGTACCCCGCACTGTGTGAGAGTTATTGTACATGCATAAATAATATAAGCAGCCCTCCCTGTTAATGGTTTGCCTTCAACTTTCATATTACCGTCGCCAGACTGAAACTTTACAATAAACCGTTTCTATTCTGTATGAGTGAAATGACTATTTAGTGGACATCTCTTGAACCATTCCATTATCTGTCCAGAGAATGTGCCGTATCCAACCTACCGGGAGAAGTCGGCTTCCGCAGACCTTCCTGCTGATACCTGCCTGCGGATACCTGCCTGCGGGTGTCTTCCTGCAGAAATCTTTCCAGCTTTAGAGATTGTGCCATCTCACACTACTCATATTCTAGCACCTCAATTTCAGCAACCCGTGAACTCATTCCGTACCGATGACTGTATATAGGTACTCAATTAGCTATACTATTTAACATTTAATTATTATTTCCGCATAATAGTACTGATGACTAATAGGTACCTTACCGGTGTTACGACCGCATCTTTATAATTTCTGTTATTGTGAATATTATCCTTGTTTACTGTGGGTGCTTTCAACTATCCGCACCGTAGGGTCCAATGACCTGTGATGCTTTATAATCACTATATTCGTTAAATTGTGTATTGGTTGGTTGTGTATATGGCAAGTAGCCATCTAGTTAATATGTTTTGTTTATTTATAAAACCCTAGACCGCAGCATGCTAGGAAATACTATACAGCAACATTTATAACCGTATCATGATTCCCGCCAGCATCAATTTTACACTGAGGTCACTGGTCATGCTCTAAATGTTTGAGTCTGACATGTTACCTACTAAACCTGGCTATTCAGCTCGATAGGATAGGTTTAAAGTGTTAGGGACAATTTCCCCGTTAGAGAGGCATAGTGACGCCTATTTTCCAGTTGTTGTGATAATGTAGCCCCACGCACCGGCAAGGTTGTATAAAATTGGGCCTCGTATATTTATTGAGTGATTGTCTCTTTCCACGATCCACCAGCCGCATGGCGTAGTAATTGTCTGGATTCCCAATCGACACGTTGACCGGATCCGACACTAGGAACCTATCTGAGGGTTTTTGAGCGGTAATAGTTAAAATGCTAATTTACATACACGCCCCCTTGTGTCTTCGGATACTTATTAGGTAGATCCCCCGCCAAAGTAGGAAGCACTGCAAAATAATAATAATATTAATTTATATGTTGTAACACCGGCCTGCAATGCATCTCTGGGCATCATGAAAAATAACCCTAATGACAGGTCAAATGTTAGCTCTGTGGCACACGGTGATTGACGAGATGCAGATCTCCATCCAATTCGTTGTAGTGTCTGGGTGAGGCCTTAGACGTCACCACGCCCTTACGGAAAGGACGCTCGCGATTCGGAGCTTTGTTCTGTGACATGTACGCATACTATCCTTGGAGGTAGATGCTATGCGGGGAAACCTTAGGGAAGCCTAGTATCTGCGCCCAATGGATAAACGTATCTAAAAGTTAGGTAGTAAACCATGCCACTTGCAGCCAAAGCTTGTTTTCGTTGCTAACAACCAATTGGTAGGTTATGATGCAGCAGAAGGCCCGGATAAGTAAAGCGGAAACTACCAATGTGGTAATTTTGGAACTACATAAGACGGTGACCTGGGAATTCTTCGCAAATCATTCATCCCGTCTTCACATAAACCAGCATGCAACACCCTAACAGTAGCTTCACTAGGATTTTCAGCACTTAGCATTTTCTGTTAAACAAAAGAGTGGCCCTTTTTGCCAGCTCTTTTCCTCCACTTTGGCATTGAAGGCATTTTCCTGTGACGGAGGCCCGCGCGAGGCACTTTCCTCTCGCAACAACAATATTTTCATTGTGTGTATGTTAGGGGTATACTAGTTTATATTAACCTATCTAGTGGCTTCATTGTGGAAACTCTCACTTGCGGGATACCTCTGCGGATTCAAGGAGCTGTGTGGTACCTCCGGCGAACCCACGTGGAAAGAACACTGGATGGCTCTATGTTGTGTATTACTGTGCTCATTTGCTGTCAAACGCATAAAACTGTTTGTATAGTATACTAAATTTCTCATTGTTAATTACTATTTATTCCATATCTCTAAATTAGTATGGATGAGCATACTGGTGACACAAATAGTTGTGATGACACCGTGTGGTTCAATCTTGGCGACAATGGGCGCATGGCCCCACTGGAACATCAGTGTTCCACTGGCTCTAGAGGCCGGTTTTTGTACCTTCCGGAGAGACGTGATACGGGATCCGCAACCCCGAGATCCGCAGCTAACCAGCCCGCCCGTACATCGTGCATTTGTAGTGTGATGGATAGGAACGTCCTGGCAGATCAGCGCGTACCCATGCGAGCTACAAATGTTACTGTAGATTGGCATCGCGCATGTCCCAATGGGGAGAGGGTAGCATGACATCACAGCCATGTGCTCTACGCATGCTACTTCCCACCACGCATGTAGCCATGTATTGATTGGTTCACTCTGGGAGTGCGGCTTTTGATTGGTCACCATACAGTATATAAGGAGCTGTATCGGCTACAATTCCACAGATGGGACGAAGGGGTAGTCTGATGCGGCAAACATTATCTGAGCCTACTATACAGAGCTCGCCATTCTGGTAATCTACACCAGTATAACTCATAGAGTTCCTGTATCCGCGATTTGGGACGAGCCTCATCACACGGCGCCGACTCAATTTTTTGTAACCCATGTTCATGAGTTAATAAACTAATGTAATATAATGTGGCCCTAGCCCACCTGTGGGGAACATTGGCATATCCAAGTTAGTGGTGACGTGTTCCCAGTGAAAGACTGCAGGGACCATCTTGAGTGCCAGCAACTTTTGGCCTACAGCAACCTAGGATCATGTGAAACGATTGGTCCGTTCTGATATCTCGCCAAACTTGTGTGCACCACGCCAAAAAGTGATGATTCAAAACCTGCATGTATCTAGTGCCTCCTTTATTGTTTAAACTTACTATGCTTTCTGTGAACATTGCTTTCATCGTCGCTCCTGAGCTAGCGACGCCGGTCGTCTTGTGCCATTGCTATTTTTAAACATAGCCTCCTCATCTTCAGAGGCATCTTCACTTTTGCACCAGGATATTATGCGTGCTTCATCCACCACAGCTAATGTCTCTGCGATAGATAAACTGTTATGTTTTAATTTGTGCCGATGACTAAAAGGTGCCAACAGCACATTCACATTTCCTGAATCTTCTCTGCCCTGATGATTAACAGGCACCAACTATTGTGCTTTTTCTAGCTGCGCTAATGACTAATATATGTCTTTTATTGTAATACAATTATCTTATTTCTTAGCGCTGATTATAAGTATTGACTCAGGTCAATTGGACATTATTGTTTCTGTGTAAAACCGTACTACGGCGAGCTAATTTCCAACCTACCATTTAGTTGTTAGATTCGCTTCCAGGCTTTGGCCACAAGTGGCAGGGATTCCACCCTATCATTTGACACATGAGTCTAACTGGCAAAGATGCCCAGTTTCCCGAAGGTCACCACATGTAGCATCTCCCTCAGAAAGGCAGCGTGTGGACATGTTACAGAGTGCCAGTTCCACAATCATATAACGATCCTGCTACATATCACCCCTCAACCACATATAACATCACTAGGACAAGTTACTATTCACATAAGCAATTTAGAAAGCGCAATAGTATTTTATGGCGGGGAGTAAGAGGCAGATATCCCTCCTTAGTGACTTTCCCATGAGGGTGTGGTGGGTTCTAAGACTGCACCCAGTCACTGTACAGAGTTAGATGGAGATCGGCATCTCGTCTGTCACCCATGTGTTATGGAACTAACATTTTGCCTGTCGCTATGGTTAAGTTTCAGAATGCCCAGAGATACACTGCGGGCCGGTTTTGCACAATATTATATCTTTTCGCAGTGCTTCTTACATTGGCTGGGTTATCTACGCTAACTGGCATCTGAAGATTGAAAATTTACACTTCAGTCTTCACCGCTCGGAAACCCCAATAGTTTCCCAGAGTTGGATCATGCCAATGTGCCGATGGGAAGTCCAGACAATTATTAAGCCTTGCGGATGGAGGAGCGTAGAAAGCGACAATCACTCGATATTAATAAGAGGCCCTAAGGTATTTGGCCAATTTATACAATCTAGCTGGTGTGCGGTGTTACATATCTGCTACAGCCGGAAAAGAGGCGTACACATGACGTCTCTTAGGGAGAGATTGTCCCTAACTACTTTAAACCTATCCTATTGAGCTAGAATAGCCAGATTTAGTCGATCACATGTCATGCTCGAGCAATATGAGCATGAACAGTGACCTCAGTGTAAAATTGATGCTGGGGGAATAGTGATGCTGATATAATGTTGCTGTAAAGTATAGCCTAGCGTACTGCATCCTAAAGTTTTTATATAAACAAAACAAAATAACTAGGATGGCTACTTGCCATATACATAACTAACTATCACAGTGTTAACAGTATATCAGGTCATAGGACCTTGTGGTGTTTGTTAGTTGTAAGCACGAAATTAAGGATAATATATACAGTATGAAAAATGGAAACTATAAAACAGTCGACCTGGGAGGTACCTAGTAGTCATCAGTACCTAGAACGATATAAATGAATAAATAGTACAATAGTAGAGTTCATAAATCACTGTAGATGCTGCGTCACAGATGATTAGCGTGAGGGGGCATGATTCTGAAGTTGCTGGGAAGTTCCCGCAGGCGAACTGTTAATGCGGCTCACTCTCAAGATGGTGAAGAAGAACGACTGCTGAGAGATGTCCATTAGATAGTCATAATAACTAATATGTGAATTTAAACAGTAAGTTAAAAAGCGTCCGTCCAGTGACGGTAGTTTGAAAGTTGCCCATAACATGGAGGGCTACAGTTGTAATTAAACATTGTATGTACATAACTGGATACACTGTACATGATACATCGCATGGCTCTTGCGGTGTACCAGGCAGAGTCCCACCAGACTGTGGTCTAAAAGTTAATTAATCACACGACATGCTGCACCGAAGTTTGATGCCACTTTTCAGCATGGTCCGGAGATCCAATGAGTTATCCACCAAGAATCACCACTTGTTCTACATGCTGCAGAGATTACATCTGGGCTGGGAGGTCCATCCGCAGGAGCGCTCCTCTTGAAGTGTTGTAGTGAGGAAGTCTCTTCTCTTTATTTAGTTGTCCCCATATGGCCGTCTGAGGGCGTACAAAAACTTAGTGATTGCGGGTGTTCCAATTGCTTACCAGTGCAGGAGAACTGAATTCCGAAAGGCCCTGCTGCAGTGTAGGGCACCGCAGTCAGTAAGCAGTTGCCCACATCTAGCACTGTGCTGGTCCAGCAACCTGCCTCGGCTGCCTCTCGCCGAAGTGTGGTCTCGATTCTTGATTTTCCGCTCCTTTTACACTATTTGTGACATCAGAGGCAGGACGCCCAGCCAATCAGCGGGCGGCCTCCAGCCAATCAGCGTGCAGCTAGAAAGGGTGACGATGCTATCACGTGATAAGCGCATTTCCCATTCATTTAATACATACACGCGATTACGACGTCCAAGTAATATTTTGAAAAAAATTTCAGTGAGCCATTTAAGGATAACTCAGCCATTTCTGGTCCGATTTTAAAAAGGTAAACAGTTTTGGAATCCTCGTCTCATTCTGGCACTGATTCCTACCACGACTGGCGAGAATGAAGTGATTTGAGGAAGTCACGGGTACCAACTCCGTACACTTTAAGTATGCATTCTCTCCCAACGCTGACACGTGTTGTCAGGGAAGCTCTGACCCACGCGCATGCATGCTGCATGATCTCACGGCCGTTGCCATTTTCATAGAAAACCTCTGTCATATGGCATTATACATGCGTGCTATCCTACCCAGAGGGTGTGCTTGGAACGTTCCAGGAGCAGTCATTCCGTACCCAGCCTAGCTGTGATAGTTCATACCCATCCGGCCGATCCATGCTACACTTGTACTTGTCTTGTTACTTGTGGTTGTGCTGACATGTGTTTAGAAGTCACTCTTCGGCTTCAGACTTGTCGCCCAGACAGCAGGTATGTGGAGTCGGCCTGAGGTAGTTGTTCAATGAGTCAGACACGAGACGGGTGCTCGAGCACATACACCAGGAAGACGAACCTTGTTAACGTTAAGTAGGCATAAGCCATTTGAGGCCTAAAAACGTGATGTCTGGACTCAATAACTAAATGTTAGTCTAGCTCCCAGAGAAATATAAAATAATGTGATGATGACTAAACCAGTAACGGGTATAAGAGAGGACTGTGCTGACTTCTGTTGAAACCTGCGCACCACCTCCACGTAAACTAGCATGCATCCCTATATATAAAAAACAAGACACATATAATTAAGCAGCTTTAGTCTTGTTCTAAAACTGGGAGACCAGTATTAACCGATTCTCATCCTCTGCATCGGCGTGATAGGCATTTTCCTGTGACGGAGAACCGCACGAGGCGTTTTCCTGTGACGGAGGACTGCACGAGGCATTTTCCTGTGACGGAGGACCGCACAAGGCATTTTCCTCTCACAAAACCTATTTATTATCCCGCTTGAGGCATTCGTTTATATTAAACTAGTTAGCCACGCTAGGACTTTTCCCTTGCAGGGGTACCTTCCAAATATATATAAGGATAAGTTAGGTATCTTTGGTGAGATACAAAACAGGCGGCGCCAACACATCACTTTCATAATCGCAGTAAACGAATCACTTTGTTCATACCTGCACCAAAAACATTTCCAAGAAGCCAACTTTGACTCACTGCGCTATAATAAATATAACATAAGTTCCTAAGATGTATCACCAGACTGGTTACACGAATAGCAGGGACGACACAGTGGTGTTCGCTGTTTGGGGTGGGGTGGGAAATGCTCGCCCAGCCCCACTGAAGCATGATCATTCCACTGATCCTCGAGGTCGGTCTTTGTTGTCACTTGTCCCTCGCATTCTTCCTTCTCCTTCCCCGAGACCAGCTAACCAGCATCGTTGGGTCGGCACATACTGCAGGTACAAGTCGGATACTGAGGAAGAACCAGTGGAGCAGCGCGGTCCCAGAGCTACAAGTGTTGCCCGATTGTTGGGCTCGAAATGGTGAACTCAATGCCCACTATGACTCTCAGCTATTCCAGCTGCCATTCTACTTCAGCGAGTATGTCTCTGAATATGAGGAGTACCCAGATGCTAAAGCGGTGTGCACCATTACGAGTGGAGTGATACATCCCACATGCAGGATTAACTGCCTACCAATGACCAATGTGCTCGCCAATAAGTGAAGACGCATTTATAGATACGTCTTAGGCAAACATGTCATTCCTTACACTATTTAAAGTTTGTGATCGGTGCCACACACCAACGTCGGACTATAAACTTCGTTTGCACAGTCACCCAAGGGGAAGATATCACTCACCCTACACTCCGTGTCCAACGAGTGAGTCACCTGAAAAAAGATGGTGTGGACCGCACCAACAATTACAGAGCATGAGACCTGCAAACCCCCTCCCCCACCACAACCCCTCAGTATACTTCATCACCTGTACCGTGGTGTATTTCAGAACTGCCACAATATGAGCCGGGTGACGTGGATCCAATACATCACAGAGCTACACATAGTCATGCGCTGACCCACGCCACATATAACTCTAGGTCATCTCCAGGACATTCAACACAGAGTCCTGTAGACCCACCATGCGATATAAGTGACCAACTATGGTACGACCCGGCGCCCATATACCGCCCCTTTCCTGTACATGCACATAAACCACCTGAGTCCGCTGTAAATCCAACGCAACACGAATGGTGGTGCTCTCAGGTATGTGTTCGCAGAAATACATGCTCCGATGGGTCATACACCCCACCATAACACCACACGCAATGACCAACCTATTCACCCACTCCTTCCGCATTCGTACCCATCCGACTGTCCCTCCCACCCGGTAGGGACGGTGACGGGGGAAAATACCCATGCCAGTTCGAAATTTTAAGTTGGACTAACTGGTGGACGAACCAGGAGATGGGAGAATATCTGGAGGCCAAGTTGGTGGGCAAGGCATTACAAGGCTTGGCCAACCTTGAGTCAGAAATAACGTCTACATACACCACCTTTGAGGGCACCCTATCCATAAGATCTGACGATACTGCCCTAGGAGGGACAAGCCACCTCCAATTGACGAATCTGAGGTGCTGACCCCATGAAACTCTTCCCGAACTCTCCAGTAGAATTCAGCGCCTGCTTACGAGGGCATACCCTAACACGGATATGGAAGGGGTGACCCATCTACAACTAGATACTTTCATAGATTCCCTGAGCTCGGAGCCAAGCCTTAAGGAAAAACTCTCTCTGGAACATGAAAGCTTACAAACCCTAACGGTGACTGCTACCCTGATTGAGAATTTCCTGGAGCAGGAAAAGAATGTGTGGCACCAAAACCACCCCTTAAATGTGAAACAAACGGTCCCAAATACCACACCATCCACTACATCACCTTCAGCCACACCCACTGAAGCACTACACCATGAGGCACCACCGGATCCCAACCAGCCGACTAATCAGAGACAAAAGGGCAGAGGCCAGGGCCAGACGCGTCCCAAAGATTCTAATTATAATGGCCCAATTGAAATAATGGCAACAACAATTACTGTCAACATGACGTTGGAAGAGATAACCAGTCAAATTGCCTCTCTTTCCAACCTCCTAAACACCCTCAGCGCCACAGTGGTGGTGCAAAACAACATGTGCGGCTCCCTACACAATGAAGGCAGTTTTGAGTCTGAACAGCCCAGCCATTTGATGGAACGTTGCCTTAATAGGCATCCCTTGAACCTCGCCATTCCAGGCTGTACTACGACACAACTGGACCCGGCGTTCAACTTACATGGGCCCTGAATACCGAGTCAACTCGGTGCCCATCCATTCGCCCCACCTCAACACCGGCCATCGGCCAAGGTTTCAACCTAACAGCCACTTCATTACACATTCTCAACACACTCACCACCCTCAATCCTCCTACATGCATACCTATGGTTTCGCCCACGCCAGTGCTAGCGGCACACACTGTGCCAAAAGCACTGACACCACTTCTTTCTCCAGCAATGGCTGTTCCCACCCAAACTGAACTCACAGCCCCTTCTTTCCTATGTAAAATGGCAGTGGTTGGTGCAACACCCTCCACTGAACCAACGTTTATACTAACACCACGTCCCACCAATATGACACCAAATACATGGCACCCTCAATTGGTTTGCAACACACATATCCCGCCACCTTCACCTACAGCATCCGCTAGTGGCAATAGTACCATGTCTGATGATTGTGATCATCAGCTTAAATGGATCCAAACATACCGTAAACATAAGCATCGGGATAAGCGGTGGATTCGACACTGCTTCTTCTGTACTTCAAAAAGGCACATGATCAATTGTCCAAAGTGGGTGGTGCAGAAAAACCTCGACTGACCATGAACAGCACCAGTCTCTGCAATAGCACCACTCACCGGCACCATGACGATGGCAGCCTGTGTCTCTGATACAACCATGAACAATGGCGAGGAAGAACCTGGCGCTCCCCCCCCACCCCTCACCCCCCCCCCCTCTTCCAAAGGTAGCCCAACCACTCAACAAGGCTGTGTCAGGAATGCCCGACCAGACCTGCACATCTCTAAGGAGGCGGCTGGCTGACCACTCCGGTAAGCAAATATTTATGCGGGGAACCCTGAAGGATTGCCCTTAGGATGGCATCGCAAGTCCTAAGAATAACCATGGACTACCAGGAATTACCTATGGAGAATCTCCGACTGGTTGACCAGGCCACACCGGATCATTGACTGGCTGAACCGAAACTTGAGGGATACACAAGCTTTTGTGACGACCGGATACCCGCCCCAACCCACAAAAGTTGGGGTGGGGAACAGGCAACGAATGGCTGGTGGGTTTGCTCCAAAACAAAGCGAAAAAGAACAAGGCACGAACGGGCCCAAACAGAAAATTGGACAATACAATCTGTACGAAATGTCACTAGGACGAACTGATTTTGGTACGAAACGTCCCCATGTCAACAAATTGTGGCCAATCTGTCATTTAGTTTAGATGCGTCAGGGCTTATTTAACTTTTATGGGATACGGATAGACATTTGAAAATATTAATTGCCATTCAAATACATGAGTGCATGTTTAAGATTCAAAATCTTTATAACTATCCAAAACATCTAAAGACAAATTAAAGGGCATGTAAGACTACTATGTGTTATAGAGTGAGATTTCTTTTACCGGAAGCTCGGATTTGATACATTTTCCCCTGACGACCTCGAACCGGGAATGGAAGTCGCATTTGACACTTCAACATAAAAAATTTGTCGCTTAGGACTTGTGTAAAATATTTGTTGTTTTGTTGCAGTCGCAATGGATATCTGGTATGGGAGATGAATTTTCCCATTAAAGATGTTATTGTGGCAGCAGAGCAACCTGTTAGCATGCGCCGGGTCTTGCTGACATGGCCCGATCGAGCGCGCATATCAGGAATTTGGAGACCGAGTTGATGAGTATGCCTCAGGTAATTTTGCCTAACATACATTTAGAGACATGTCTAGTGGACCAAGTTTCTAACATGTAAATGAAATATCATACTTGTTTAATGAAATACCACTCAAATCAACCAACAAGACTGGTGGAATGCATTACCGGAAACAGTCGTTGACGCACCTACCATAAACACATTCAAAGCTAGACTAGACAAAATCTATGTAACGCACCCAGTGTACTACAACTATAGAGCATTAGATAAGCCAAATCACCCGAAAATCACCATACATTAATAATTAATAATTATAGTTTATACACCAGCTGATAATAGGACGTAAAAGTCCTGGTAAGCTGTATACTTGTTATGTTATGTTAATATGAATATAGCTGTTTCCTGTAAGCGAACGCAGATATCATTTATTGTTAACCCTTTCTAGTATCTTGACGGAGCCATCCAAAACCGACCTCGGAAGTAGCTTTGATGAATGTCCAATTGCAGGCCAAGAGAAGACGATTTTTTTAAACTTACGACTCGATAATCAAGCTAGTCATTCCAGTGGTAAATTTTCAAAAATATATCAGTCATATTCTATTTCTGTGAGATGGCTAAAAGCCTGTAATGACAGATTCCTAATTTCCTTTTTCAATTTGGTTATAAAACATGAGATTTATATTGCCAGCTAGATAGTTATAGTATAGGGGTTGGTTATCCCATAGTTTATCTAATTTTGTTTCAAATGATATCATGGTTGTTGCTTCTATAACATGGTTCGGAAGACTGTTCCACAAGTCCACAATTCTATGTTTAAAGGAGTATTTTTGTATGTTTAAACGTGATCTGGATTTGTATAGTTTTAGCCTGTGTCCCCTGGTTCCTGAGTCTGATCGAAATTCAAATAGGTTGCACACTACTGGATCATATTTTTTGGTTATAATCTTGTAAGCTTCAGTAATGTCTCCTCGTACTCTACGGTATGCAAGAGTTTGTATATTAAGGACCCTGAGCCTAGTCTCATAATTTAGTTTTGATAGTCCCGAGACACTTTTTGTCGCCCTGAGCTGAACATTTTCTAACAGCGATATATGTTTCTTGAGATAAGGGCTCCAAACCTGATTAGCAAATTCCAGATGTGGCCGCACTAATGATGTATACAGGGTTCTAAATATGTTTGTGTCAAGGGATACAAGTGTGCGCCTTATTACACCCATAATGGAGTTGGCTTTATTAACTTTATCTATTATGTGCTTCTCGAAACATAGTTTATCATCAATAATAACACCTATATCCTTTTCATCCTCGCTTGGATTAATACGGGACCCGTCCTTACCGAGAATATAGCTATGATTTTGTAAATTGGTTTTGCCAATTCGCATAGATTTACACTTATCAGCATTAAATTGGAGTAACCATTTACTGGTCCATTCTGTTAAGTTGTTAACACGTATATATCTTGTTGCATTTCGTTAGCATCATCATTGGATTTTATGCCATGAAAAAGTTTTGTGTCATCCGCATACAGGTATATTTCACTATATTTCAAGATACTAAAAATAGTATCACTAGTCCATTGACATTATTTATAAAATTTGTAGCAATATAACATGGTGCTCCTTGCCATTGGTGGAAATGCAAACAACAACATCGTAACAATGACTTATAGAGAAATCACGTTTAAAATCAAGACATAACCAACAAAAATGGGAAATTAATGCATGTCTATGAGTTAATATGTGAATGCACATTCCATACAATTGTAAAAGACATGGTAGCGGGACTTAAAATTCATGTGACTGTGCTGAATGCATACAGAGCTTCCAACCATGACATTCCACGGCCATAGGATATAGCTTTTACCTGGCCTGCTTCATACAATTTATGATGGGGTACTACGCTACCTTGGTACTTATTACAATTTATAACTTCACATCAATTGCTTAAGAATATAGCATCACTAGAGTATAAGCAGTTTATCACGACAGATAGCGTAAAGAACTACCGTTTTATACATGTGCTTACTAATCTGACGGCATTAACCATTGCTCTACAATATTATTTTGAAGTCACTGTCGTATGTCAAAATCTATTAGCGTGACCCAGGGGTCTACGGTACTGTGGTACTGGGTGTTGAAATCAACTAAAAATTCTGAAATTTTCTCAAGTTAAAATTATGTTGCCGTAATTATGAAATTCACTATATCAGCTGTCACATAGTTATATTTTAGCTCAGAGTCTCTTTAGTGTTATTGGTTAAATATAACTAAAGCTAGGCCTCTCTAAACATCAACAGAATTTAAGGATGGTGGCCATTTTGAAGCCTGAAAGGCTTTAATACTCTAATTCTCATCGGATTAAAGTCTCTAAAGACATAAAAATAACGAAGAAAATGAAGCAGACAAGTTTCTTAACTGAGGAAACATCCTCAAAATCAAGCCTCACAGGAAAACCGGCAACAAAGGTCATGGCTTAAAAAGGTGGGAAAATAGAAATTCAAATATCTCAGTGTTTGAATTTATAAACTTTCATGATTAATTCACTTATACGGGTCACACTAAATACTGGAAGAATAGCGTACACAGCTTGATAATACAGGCCATGAAATTTGGAAGATCTACTTAACCTAATAATAGATTACTGGTATTACTTTCACGTAGCCAATAGTTCAGATAGGTGCCAGTCATTTGCATAAACTCATTGGTTGACTACTTAATATTTACTTTCAGAGAATAATATATACAACAAAGTGATTTTCCAGGTTATTATATGCCTTGTTAGTCTATGATGCAAACTGAACATGAGTTTGACTATTTTTCGACTTGAAAATAAATCAAGAGCCCATTTTCACTTTTAAAACCTAATTTTTGGTCTGCACTTTACGATTTTGCGTAACCAACACAGGAACTAGTGGTTTGGTTATGCCAAATTTTGAGGTCTGTAATACTCCTACATTGTTAGGTAATAATAAGAGTAGCTGATGATGATGATTGATAGGCATAGTTGCAATATCACAGTAGTTGAAATATCATGAAAACCGGTAGTGAAGTTACACATGCACAATAAATCATCAGAAACAATGAATAGATTCATAAAACATAACTTAGTCAACAAAGACTTCATATTTGGCATGTTGCTTGATTAGTAATCCTTCAAAAACAAAGTAGACAAGTACAGAAACTGTAACTGGATTTTGCCAAACCTTCCTGATAGCAGAGAAATTTGAGTGATTCTACGTTGTCTTGTGGCGCACGCGGGCCATGCTCTATGACTTAGATCATTGAGGAGTGGACTTAGATCATTGAGGAGTGTATTCAGACTGGTGCCAGTCTCATACAGGCTGTAAGGGGGAGTCTACTCTACCAGAAGCCTGGTGTAGGGTAGAATGATATGGTATAGGCATTGGATGCAGAGTTGCCCTTATGCGTCCTTTTGCGCGTATATACGCATAAAAATGGCAGAGGGACGCATAAAAATGAACCCTCTGCGTCCCCGATGACGCACGAGGGACGCAGTAAAAAGTGTAACGGAAACTGGTAACTTTGCGTGCGCTTAATTATCGATTATATTATCGTGTGTGTATATTTATGTGTCCATGTTTTTACTTTAAAAAATATACCTAATGTATTGTGTTCAATAAAAACGAACGTACTGCGTTGTTTAAGACTATGATTTGTTGTATGTTTTCTTGCACAACTCAAAGTTGTTAATGCCCATAAATTAGATTCAACCGCCAAATTAACAATCCCCAGATCATCCTTAGTATTCCATTTGATCTAATTTTTTTAATTATAAATAATGAGTTTACAAGTCCGATGTCAGTCGCCTTGTTTGGCCTACAAATTGCAAAACTACCCGCCATGTTTCTGTCTGTTGTGCTAAACGTCAGTGTGACGTATTTGATTGGGTAACAGCGGAATTTCCCTCAAGAGGAACTCACGCTTGAGAAATCCAATACAACTGATCAAGGGTATACAAACGTGTCTGGGCGTCTTAACCCTTTCACAGCTCAGAACATTGGACAGATCACAAAGTTGTTATCACTAATATGCTGAATATTTTATCTATGCTTCAACCAATCAGCAATCGCGTTACATAGTTCCTCCCTATGAATTAGAGATATCCGGTTATTGGCTGATATATTTTCACTAATTACGCAGTTTAATCTGATTTATACAGATTATTTTTGATAAATTATTGTTTTGTCTGATTTTAGCCTATGTATTCCACTATATTTAGTCATTCCAGTTAAATTATAAAAAAAATGCGCGCATATATCGAAGAAGGTCAAGTCGTCCTTGAGAAAACTCGCCCTAGACACTCGTAATTTTTCAATTCGTCCAAAGTCAAGTCAGGGTTTAATTGAAAAACTAATGCAGTGGTCTTTGCTAATTATTAATGTCTTTGGAAATGTTAATCATACTAGGGTGTCAATGTAGGTTGGTTGGTTTATCAGACAACAAACAAGTACAGTGCTTTAAGTTATTGTTTATTGTCATGCGACATGCAGTTCAAATGTTATATGTTAAATATACAAGGCCCATTTCAATAGATCAATTTTAGCCACCATTGTAGATTACAGAATACATATTTTTGAAAATTTACCTCTGCATAGTTAATATTCTCTATATATACATTGACAGTATTTACACAATGTCATAACTAGTGCTTTCAACATGTTTAATAAAGTACTTTATAATTAGATCAATATGTTGTGTTTATTTTAAGAAAAAAACATGGGACCCCATATTTCAGATGAGGACCCCATGGGACCCCCAGATTTTACAGTGGGACCCCCAAATCTGAGAGTGTGGGGTCCTTGGGACCCGCAAAAATCAGATGTTGTGGGCAACACTGATTGGATGGCATGGAAAGCAAGAATAAAAATCTTCTTCTGGTGCTAAATACAGAGGGAAGTCTTAGATTTTATGAAAAATGTTCCGGAAATTGTAAAATTTCTTCTTACCATTCTGAGCGATTTCAACCAAATAGGACCCTATGGCTATATGCTCTAGAACTTCATTCGGAATTTTGATTCATAAATTTTTTGGTTGAAAATTCTTCAAATGATGATGGTCCAGGTGAGCGTCACATGCCCTTGGGCCTCTTGTTTTTAGATACAGCGCCATACAAATGTTACAGTCGACCCAAATACATTACCCCTTTATATTTGATATTTCATAATGATATACATTGTATTTATGCATATATATTACATGTATATATATATATATATATATATATATATATATATATTCATTGTGCTGCTTTTTCATCTTTTCCAGGGGAAAGGTGGGAAAAAGAAAGGAGTAAACATTCGATCTGATGGCAGCTTTTCAGACAGTTCAAATAGTTTTGCTCGACAAGTAAGATTAGATGTTAATCATATTACAGTAGAGCTCATAAATAAGTTAACACGCTTCCAAAACGGAAACATGGTAGTTAGTATTTTGATTGGAGTTGGAATGCCTAAGCAATGTCTTCCAATCCAATTATGCTCAAAATATTCAACAGTATGTTTTATTAAATGTTTTGGAAACCATCCATGGTATTTTTTAGCTGTACTGTATTTATTTCCGCAACATCTATCACTATACATTAGGGCTGAGGTTTGTGATGATTTTCACAAACCGAACCGGCTCAAGATAGAGATGTCCGAACCACGAACTGGTTCACGAACCTTTTAATATTGTATGTGAGAAATTACTCCTAAGAGAAAATAACATTTAAAGGCAGGTAGGTGGCTTTACTGGCTAAATGGAAGAAAAACACAAATGACAAGTTCTGACAACAAATGTTAGAAAATAATATAAGATTCATGGCCAGCTAAGTTCCATTCATGATCATATTTGTAAATCACACTTAGAGGTCATTCAGAGATTGCTTGTCTATTAGCCCTTTCACCGACAAATCCCTGAAAAAGTTAATTCTTTATGATACAAAACTTACTCTGTTGAATATTTTGGAATTAATTTAACCATACGCTGTTGCTGCCTAAGGCAGAAACAGCTTCTAGTCATATTAATTTCAAAATATTCAACAGTTTTCCTGTGTGGTTTTCCTAAAATTAGATATGGGAATTCATTGATGAAAGGGTTATCTTATGTATGGTTCATGAACCACACGATTCCCATGCAAGCGAATCAAACCATGCGTTTGCGATTTTCTGAACCTACGAATGTTCGTTACAGCCCGACTATACATGTCCTTGTGCTTGAAATTGAGTCTCCTAGCCACAGCCAGCGACTCATAGAAGTTTGTAGCTTGTTACGGCAGCAACAGTTTCCAGTCAAATTAGTTTCACAATTTTCAACACCTTACCTGTATAGCTTTCTGGAAATTGAGATTCAGAGTGCAGGGATCTATTGATCTATTGATCCCAACTGGCAATGCATGGGAGGAGTTTAGCTAGACATGGGCGGGGCATAGCTAAAACAGGTCTCCTCCATTACATCACGTGAAGGCTGACATATTATTAATCAAACGGACATGCTTGTGCACATTTTGTGTGTGTGCGTGTGCACATGCCCTGATCCAGATTGATTTTAAAACCTGTTATAAAGGGTTTGGGTGCCGTCGGTTTGTGCGCCCGAGGCTCCTCTTTTTCACCATGTACACAGCTACGGGTGCCCAAACTAAAACCCTGGATCGGACCCTGCATGCACAGCTCCACAGATAAACAGTCAAGACTGAGCATGTGTGCATTGTGTGTGTGTAAGTGTGGTACATTAGTGACTACATGCACACCTCCATAATCATTACATGTATGCGTGCGTGCATGTGTGTTATTGTTCTAGAATAGTCTAGTATATATAAGACATGCAATATGCTTCTACTTACATTGTTGATGTAATATGTTGATGGCTAAGGCAGCACATGTCTAGTTTGATGAGACTTAGCATGCCAGTGTTTTTACTGCTGGTACATATTCTGTACTGGAGGCTGATCACTGGAGTCCCTACAGCATCTTGTAGAGCTATCTGGCTTTCTGCACAGTGTTAGACTACTGCTGTAGAAGTACAGTACCATTCACAAATAAATTAATATATTTTCAAAACAAAAACAGAAACATCTTAGTAGAATATTGAGCACAATGTAAGAAATGGTCTGTATTATTTTTTGGACAATTTGATTGGAATCAGATTAAGTAAAAAATATTCAGCTGTATGTTTTATTGTATTTTTTGGGAAATAATCACCTAAGTTATTTCTGAGTCACACTGTAGATGTGGGCGCTGGGACCCATCTTCTGTAATAGTAATCAATCTTGCACTTATCTACAACAAACCACAGTAAGAAGCTGCACTCTCTGAATGCTTTTATGTAGGAACCAACACTTCTATAGTTGGCCAATGACTGAGGAAGAATGTGTTTGAAATGAAATAAGATGCTCTATCAGTGACTCCTAAGCTTGGCGAAAGTTCATGAGGATTATACAGAGTTGATTTTTTTCTTGTACATTTTTCCCATTTGTTGTTCCAGATATTATGAATTCGGTTCAGAAGTTTATATTTTGACAGAAATATTGTTGACACTGACCCCCAATGTTATTTATGATCAGCAGTCATATATGTAGACTTTTCCGCTTTATGCAAAGCTCAGCAAGGCTAGTGTCTTAGATGGGGTGGGGTCCGGACAGATTAGCACCCTACCCTCACTGGCCTGGATAAGATGGTCCATATTTAACACTGTAAATGTGGGAGAGACTATCTGAGAGCATTCAGTGAAATTCAGGTTTCAAAACTTTCAATGGAATAACCCTGAACCCCTGCCTGGTTTAGCAGTTACACCATCTGTGTCAACACCCACACTCACGCAAGCACACACACGCACGCACACACACACCATTTGCCATCTATCCTAGTGGGGGTGGTCATGCTGAATCTACAATCAATATTTTATCTTTTATTGTGTCAATATCAAAGAAACTGGTGTACATTTTTGAACAATTTGGTGGAAGATGTTGCTGTCTACGACACTGTCTACGACAGCACCATCTTCTCCCACCAAATTTATTGAAAAATGAAAACTGGTCAGTTCATGTTTTAATTTAATTTGAAGATTTAGAATTTTGACAACAGAGTTATAAGGGTTAACTGAATTTCTGCAGATTGCATTTTGCAATGGGTAGTAAGTAATGCTGAATATTTTGAAAATAATTTGACTGAAAGTTGTTGTTGGCTAATCGACCGGCAACTTTCAGTCAAATTGTTTTCAAAATATTCAACAGGTCCTAAGGTATTGTCCATTTAATTTATTGTCTGGTGGCAAGCTTCAGATAGTTAATCCCTGGTTTCATTCATGAGTTTCCACAGCAGACAAGAATTTTAAGTGTTTTAATGGTATAAGCAGATTGTATTTATAGATTGAATGGAGGCAGTGTGTGTAAGCAAGATGGATACTCAACATGTGTGTTTCATTTGAAAGCTCTTGTAATGTTCTGATTAATCGATTTGATCGTTTGATTGGTTTGTGTGTTCAACCAACCGATCGATCATGATTTCAGAAATCGATTTTGGTTGTTTATAAATTGACTTTATTAATATATTTTAACTGGTCAAGCTCGAAAACAAATACTTTTTGGAAAAGAATTTAAATTTAATCTAACATGTTGATTATTTTGAAACTTATTTGACTGAAGGCGGTTGCTGCCTAGCGCAGCAACAGTTTCCAGTCAAATTAGGTTCAAAATATTCAAGAGATTGTTTCTTAAATTATTAAGAATCTCATACCTGTCACTTGGTTTGAAAGGAGAGATTATCCTTGAACATGCTACAATTACTGCATTCAAAATGGGTAAAAAATGAGAACCTGTTGTGATGATTAATCATTAATTAATCATCGGTTAGTATATAAAGCCAATCTTCAATCACAAAAATAGTACCAATTCCCAACACTAAGCTCTTGAGTGCACTGCTGCATTTAGCCCACAAATTTGTTTTAAAAATTCATAGAAAATGTCATTTTCCAAACCATGAGGATTATGTTTGAAAATTTACCACAGTAAATTCTTCAAAAGTCCTCTTCTCTTGGTCTGCAAATGGGCATTTCTCAAGACCACTGGATAAGCTGTGGTTTTCAGATTGAGTGTTAACTCTAACACTCATACCATCCAAAATGTCTTCTGCAGTGGTCTTGAGAAATGTTCATGTGCAGATCAAGAGAACACTGTTTTTGTCTCGCCTGTGAAGCAGAAAGCGAGACATAGGATCACTAATTACGACGACGTTGGCGGTGGCGTCGTCCGTCAGTTGTACGGTTTCGTTTAAGGTTTTTTAATCAACTTATTTTTCAGCAGTGTCTCATCCGATCTCAATGAAACTTTACAGAAGTGATCTATACTATACAGGGATGTGATCTACATAGCAATAGATTTAATTTTGCGGCATTTTAACTATTTTTTTCAGGGTTTTGGACTTTGTTCATGTTTTTCTGGTTAAAGTTTTTTATGAACCATTCTTTTTCAACAACGGATATCAACTAAATTTTACTGCAGCATTAAATACTATGCAGGGGTACTATTTGCATCATTACTCATTTCATTTTGGGAAATTTCTCCTGATTTTAAACAGTTTTGGACTTTGAATTTCACGGTTTTTGTGTTACGGTTGTCTTTTTGACCATGTAAGTGAACTATGGTCATTCCGATTTCACTGAAACTTTACAGAAGTGTTCTATGCAATACAGGGATATAATCTGCATCATTACTGATAAGATTTTAGGCAATTTCTACTACTTTTTTAACGGTTTTCAGGGTTCTGCCCAGGAAGAAATTAGTGCCGGACATTTTTACTGATATTTTAGCTTTCTTGAAAAAAGTGTACTTTTAAGTGATTTCAACGCTTAATTTCATAAAATAGGTAAAATACTGGTGGGTAAAAAAGCTAGTTTAGTCTTTAGTGCCGGTCAGAATTAGTGAGTGGTGGTCAATCCCGACCAGAGTGGGCAGAATCCTGGGTTTGTTTTGTTCTAGTTTTTATGGACCACTCATTTTCAACAATGGCTCACCAGATATCAACAAAATTTTACAGCAGAGTTATATACTATGCAAGAGTACGATCTACATCATTACTAGTTTCATTTTGAAAAAGGTTTCAAGATCAGATTATCCGCAGTTTGTTAAGAAATTCCCATGTTTGATTGTTTACACTTGTTTGTTGGTGCATTACTGAATACGTGTATTATAAGCCATGCCCAGTTTTTCTTTGCCAATCAACACTATCCATGCCTTTACAGGCGAGACATTGTAGGCTTCAGCATTCTTGTTGTTTAATTTACCACTGAAATGACAATGAAGAAATCTGTTGGCATAAAGCGCCTCTATATGCAATAAGAACTAGATTGATCGGTCGATGACGCGTCATCGCAAATCCCCACGTTCACCGCTTTGAACTTTTGACACAACCCACAACCAACCCCCAGGGTCAGAGCCAAATGTAAATGTCAGTTTGCGCTCCGCGATCATATGGGTAACTCACATACCAAATTTGGTTGAATTCCATCCAACCGTGTCAGAGAAGTTGCATTACCATCAATTTCATGACCTTTTGACCCCCATTCCCCCACCCTGGTGGGCAGGACCAAATATATATGTGCTCATCCACTCCACATTGATATGGGTAACTCACATATTCCGTCCAATGGTTTTGGAGGAAATGCATTACAATCAATTTCCGCAGGTTAAAATTTGGCCTTTTCACCCCTCCCATCCCCTGGGGGGAGGGGGAGGGAGCCAAATCTAATTGGCCTCTTGCACTCCACAATCATAGGAGTAACTCAGATATCAAAGTTGGTTGAGTTCTGTCTAACGAGTTCAGAGGAATTGCATTACAATCAATTTCATGACCTTTTGACCCCACCCCCAGGGGGGGGCCCAAATGTAGATGTGCTCATATACTCCACATTGATATGGGTAACTGACATACTAAATTTGCTTGAATTCTGTCCAACAGTGTCAGAGGAGTGGCATTACAATCAATTTATTACCTTTTGACCCCCACCCCTCACCCACCCCTGGGGGTGGGGCCAAATGTAAATGTGCTCATTTACTCCACATTGATATGGGTAATCTAGAGACCAAATTTGGTTGGCTTCTGTCCAGCCGTTTCAGAGGAGATGCGTTACAATCAATTTCTGCCAGTTAATATTTGACCTTTTGACCCCTCCCCCACCCCCTGGGGGTGAAGCCAAATCTAAGTGGCCTCTTGCACTCCGCAATCATATGGGTAACTCGGGTATCAAATTTAGTTGAGTTCCGTCTAACGATTATCCCCGGTTAATGTCACGGGTAAGAGGGTAGTGCATTCAGGCCTGTGTGTTTGTATGTCACGAGTTGTGTTTCCAAAACTACTGATTCGATTTTGTCCAAATTGTAGCACAACAAAGGATCTTACCATGAAAATGGATCTAAATGTAAATATTCTCTGACATTCTGCAATATTCGTAGCATACAATATATATACAGAATTTGTTTGAATTCCATTGAATGGTTTTGGAGGAGGCGGACTGACATAATCTGCTTTTCTTTGAAAGAAGGGGGGATAATAAGATACAGTCGATCATGTCTATGCTGTGTGTCGGAGAGCTGGATACAGGCCTTTGCGGCCATAAGATGGTGGATCTTTAAAATGGGTGCCTGCATGTTATCTTAATTATCCCTTTAACACATGAATTTGTTCAAGAAAATTTAAATTTTCTAGAAAATGTCAATTTGCAGACCAAAAGAAAACTATTTTTGAAAATTTACCACTGCAATGACTGGCTCGTTTATCGAGCCAGTCATTCCAGTGGTAAATTTTCAAAAATAGTCTTCTTGGTCTGCAAATTGACATTTCTCAAGACCACTGCAGAAGCCGTTCTTGGCTGATATGAGTGTTAAATGGTTAAGGAATTTAAAATTGACCGCTGGAATGACTGGTGAAATAAACGAGCTGGTCATTCCAGTAGGCAATTGTCATAAATAGTTTTCTCTCGGTGTGTAAATGGATATTCTCCTTCGATCAATACTTACCATTACATTACTTATTGAATAACAGCTCAACTGTAGCTGTGCACTAGGAATCTAGATTTAGAAAGCTCTACCGGCTCCTGGAACTGAGTACCCGGTTCCCAACAACCGGGTCCGCAATTCTTGTTTGCATAGCAACAAGAGTACAAGCTTTTTGCCTCAGGAGAAATTCTTTGAGTTTTTCTATGATTTTTTCTGTCCTTTTGTGCCTGTTTGTTCCTCTGGATTAACTGGATTAATATGGAGAGCGCCACCGAACCTTTCATATTAGTTCTCTAGTTATACGGAGACTTATGTCTCTGAAATTTTGTGTGTGTTGCATGTCCCATTTTCTGAAGCACCGGAACTGGGTCGTGTGGCTACAACAAAATATGCCAGATAAGATCGCCTCCTTTAAACCCCAACGGTGATCGCGGGCAGTAATATGAAATATTAGGCGTTTGTCTACATGTTTTAACACTAAAATCGGCTTACGTTGTTCAACAATGTGGTCCGAGCGGGTGACATCACACCATTTTACTGCTCGGATTATTTGGTGAAGGAAATGTTTCATTAATTCACGCATCTTATTCTTGGTAACTGCATGCGCTTTTGTACCAGAAACCTGAATTATGTCAAGTTGTGCATGTAATCACGATCTGTTGGGTGTTGGGCGCTGGAGGGTTTATTTTATAATTTATTGTCAAAATATTTGAAAATTATTTGTCTGCCTTCAGTTTCTGTTACGTTCTGCTTGCTTATGGAGGCCTTGTGCTTGGAGTGCCACAGATTTGTGAAACTAATGTTTAAGCACCATGTCTGTTACCGATTTGCAAGGTGTAATGTTGATGATCATTGTAATGTCTGTGCAGTGTGGCCCGTCGAATTGGTAGTCGAGTTCCTTGCCCAGAAGGACTTGGCGGGGTCTGACGCGGGTTCAGGTGGCTCGAAAAGTAATCGAGGAGCGTCTGTTTCAGCCCCTGGAGCACCAGCGTGGTTTGGGCCCGCTATGCAAGGCTTCTTACATAGCGTCCTACCCACATTGGTGTCGTCTTTGATACCAGAGACTGTGGCGCAACCTCTCTCTGTGTCTGGTAGGGACCCAGGCTTCTTGACATGGGGGGGTGGGTGGCCCATCTTGTATGGCTCCCTGGCAGTCCGGTCAGGCTCCGGCCTGGTGGGTACTGCTTCAGGCGACGCGTTTGTATTATTATTTTTTGAAAAGCTTGTGAGATGCTTAGTTGTCCTGACGCTAACGGTAAGTGTCCATTGAGTCTGGATGCCAATGCACTGTTTGCGCGCTACTTTTACAGGTTTTTTGTACCTGGTTGTATCCGATCCCTTGGGTAGGTACCCGGATTTGGTGGACATATCCCATCGTTCTTGTCGGTTCTGTACCCGACTGTGTGTGTGTATGTGTACCCGATTTAGTGAAAATCTGTGTACTTTTTGTACTCAAAGTTAGTGTACCCGACTTGTTTGTCTAGTGTTGCGGGTGTACCCGATTGTAGGTGGTGTACCCAGTTGGGATTCTTTGTGTACCCGATTTGTATTGTTTTATACATTGGGTAGCGGGATGTATGTGTAATAAAAGGTTGTTGTGAGGCATTGGTCCATTGTCAATACGGTAGGCCCTCCATTTTTGATCCAGACTCCTGGCTTTTTTGTATTATGTTTATATATCATGTTCATTCATCTTATATATTCATGCTCATTCCCAGGCTTATGTGTGTCAAGAGCAGTTGACCATCTTGGCACACTTGTGTTTCATGTGAGATGCATGTTCGTTAGTTCTCTTCCCTTTTAGGAGAAAGGGAGGGGGAGCAGTGGTGCGAATGTGATTTGGTCCCAAACTTGTCGGTCCTTCTAGGTCTCTGTGTGACAAGTTTAAGTCTAAGTTCTTTCTCTAGGGGCAAAAGAGGCTTTGTATGACTTGCCCCTTCCCACCAGGTTACTGACTAAATCTGGTGTTATCAATAAGTATTGTAATGGTAAGTATTGATCGAAGGAGAATGAAGGAAATTTCAATTTCCCTTTCTCCGAGATCTAACAATACTTACCATTACATTACGGACCCTGCCTCCCAGCCTCACGGAGGCAAGCCATGAATTGCCTCTTGTTTGGTAGCTATGCAAACAATATGCCGGCTCTGGCTAGTGGGTACCCGGTTGTTGGGAACCAGGTACCCAGTTCTAAGAGCTGGTAGAGCTTTCTAAATCTAGATTCCTGGTGTACAGCTTCATTTGAGCTGTTATTCAATAAGTAATGTAATGGTAAGTATTGTTAGACCTCAGAGAAAGGGAAATTGAAATTTCCTTCATTCACTATTAAAAGCAAACAATTTTCTTGACCAGTCAATGTTTATGTGACATTGCTACATCAACCTGTCTTTAGTGAGCAGTTTTTGATGGTCAACCGGATCTGGACTGTATTACACCGGAAGAGTGTACCAGTACTTTATATTTTGAACATATCTATATTCCAAAGTTGAAACGACAACTTTCCATCAAATCTATTTTAAACTGTACATCAGGTTTTCTGATATGCCTTGGGGTGGGTATGAATTTTGATGGCATATATCGGGTCCCTGTCTAGCAGGTCCCATTCATGCTATTATGATATTCCTTCTTTAATTGATCACCTTAATAGTAGTACATTTTGTGTACAGGCAGTCGAGGAATCCAATTTTAGCTCTGCCATGCCCATCTCCAGCTAAGCTCCACCTATGCATTGCCCTCTCTGAATCTCAATTTCCAAAAACCTGTACAGGTAAGCTGTTGAATAATTTGAAACTAATTAGCTGTTGCTGGCCAGTCAAATTGGTTTCAAAATATTCAACAGAATGTTTATTAAATAGTAAAGATATACAAATTGTACATCTTGACAGACTATTAAGCATCTATGACCCGACTAAATCATGTCATTCATGACAATTGAGTGTGACGTCAGCCTACATGTGACATAGTTGATTATGATGACACATGATTGACCCTTATCGCACTACCCAATCCCAAGAAGCCATCTGGCTCCTCAGCAGTATCCTATCCAATGTTACTCTATGCCGCATCCGAGACAAAATCCATGACTTCACCTGATCATGTCAAAGTAGCTTCAAACGTGGATGCAGCTGTGTAGACATTGTATGGGCTCAACGCGAGCTTGTGTCGGTAGTCATGTCCAAACACTGGGATTTCCACAAAATGGGCATTGACATGTCACGAGCTTTCGACACCATTACACGCTCAAAGATCCTAGATGTACTACGCCAGGCCAGTTGCAGTGACGATGAGCTACGACTAGTGAGACTACTGCTTGCAGACACCAAGCTGAGAGTATGAGTCAAGTCGGTGAATTCTGTAGAGTTTGAAACGTCAATTGGCTCCCCACAGGAAGATGGTCTATCTCCTGTGTTTTTCACCTGTTACCTTGCTGCTGCATTGAAATCTATGCGGGAAAGTTCCACAAGACCAAACTCCCCCAGTCTCAATACTGGGTATGCCGCTAGAGGTGGAATATGCCGACGATGTGGACTTCATAGATGGGGAAAAGAAACCCATTGACGAACTTCTCCCAATAGATGCAAGCAAACCAAAAATTGAGAATCTATGAATGAATCCAAAACAGAGTTCACCCACATATACCTATCTACAAAGTATGAAATTAAAGAAAATGACGATGCACTTCGTGGCAGCGAACCATGGAGGAAAAGTAAAATCCTGGTCTCACTGCTTTACAGTACTGCTAACATTGCTGCATGCTGCGTCATGGGGAACAAAGCTTTCCAGTCCTAGAAGCTATGGATTCGTAGATCAAAGATGCCCTTGATAAAATACAATGCAACCTGCATATCCTTGATGATGTATAACTGTAATAGCTCCAAAATTTAAAGGCTTGCTCTAAAGAGTTGTGTAGACAGTTTCCTAAATGACGAGATTTAGCCCGTTGTGCACCTCTGGCTCACGTAAGCGTGACTTAAGCCAGGCTTGAACTGAGATCGACTGAAAAGTATTTCAACTGCTGACTGGCAAACTGAGTTCGGCTTACCCGAACCCAGCCCCAATCAAATTGCGTCCACAACAGATACACATATTGCATAACGATGATGCCAGTTTCCCGGGAGATGAGGAAAATCTTCATGATGAGGTAAACGAGGAAATACATGACAAACTTGATGCCTGTCACTGCAAACACACGCACCATCACTGGAAACCGATGGCCAGACAGCATAAGTTGCAATGATGCAGTATACAAGATGTGTAATTCGTTGCCGCTGTCTGTAAAAATCGCCCAGCAAAGATGGTCCATGTTTGGCCATGTGCTAAGGATGCCAGAAGACACACCAGCACAGAGAGCCTTGGAATTCGTCCTACTCGGAGCCAGCAAATACAAAGCCAGGAGAGGACGTCGCTGCATAAATCTGCTAAGCGTGATACGAGATGACCCCAACAAAGCAGGACTCGGTACACTCAAGTCATGAATGGACGTGAGGAAGCTAAGGATTTTGGCTGAGGACAAGACACAGTGGGCAAAAGCAAAGGACTGATTGCAGCTTTGTGATGTTACTACTACTATAGCTGCAGAATACAGTAATCATACATACATACATGATTGACTGAGAAATTGGATTCCTCACTTACAGTTTAGAAATGCCAAATCATTTCGTATAATGTATAAAATATTCTGTTGAATACTTTGAAACTAATTCGACTGGAACCTGTTGAGCGTAGCCATATACAGCAACAGTTCCCAGTCAAATTATTTTCAAAATATTCAACATAATATCCATTGCATCATTAACTGTCTGTCTGCTGAATTTTTGTAGACTACATTTTCCATGGGTTTCATACTCTCGATAAGTTGAATATTTTTAAAGCAATTAGCCGTCAGACACCAGTTTCTGTGCTGTTGATAGTTTAAGCCTTACTTAGCACACTGTCAATGTCAATTTTCGTTCTTTTACTGTTTAAAATTTTTAAATTAAATTAAAAGATGTACTGGTGTACATTTTTCAACAATTTTGGTGGACAAATTTGTTGGAAAATGAACACCAGTTCATCTTTTTAATTTAGTTTTAAAAAATTTTAATTTTGACATCAGAGTGGTAAGGGTGAAAACATGGGATATTAGTATTAGACTTAGTATTGTGGGAAAAAGCTGGACTGGGTATGCTGACAACCATGAAGAACCGAGGGTGCTTGGGACTCTCCGTGAGGACAAGAAGCAGTGGCCAAAGAAGGACGAATTGCAGACCCAGTGTTTCTCATGGCATATAAATTTAGGAGGTCCCAAGGACCCACACCTAGAAATCTAAGGGTCTCAAGCTGAAATCGTGTCCCAAACTGAAATCTGGTGTCCCAAACTGAAATCCGGGATTCCCATGCAGTTTTTCTCATCTACATATATGCTAAAATTAGAGAGCACCATGGGTGCACGCATGGCTATGAATTATGAAGGTCCCATGCTAGACTTTGTGGGTATGTTTGCGCAAAAACCTATAAAACTAATATTTAACAATCATGCAAGATTTTCAGGGGTCCCATGGAACCCATTATCGCAACTTTTGGGGGTCTGTACCCTCAAAAGAACCCTTATGAGAAAGCTGGATTACAGCTACAGGATGTTTTCAAACAATCAGTGCTGTTGCAGCAGAATACGAGAGAAAGAGACTAATTTACCAATTTAGCATACAGTAAATAGCGCTTGACACTTTAATGCTGAAAGGGGCCCAATTGACTTCCACAATCATCTTGCTAACCCTGATGTCGATATTATATCTTTTAACAGGTAAATAGCAAAGAAACCGGTGTACATTTTTCAACAATTTTGGTGGACGATGTTGCTGTCTACGACAGCACCATCTTACACCAATTTTGTTGAAAAATAAGACCAGTTCATCTTTTGATTTGATTTGAAAATTAAATCAGAGTGGTACGGGTTAAATGTCCAGTTGCTTGACAAGAGAAGATTATCTAATAATCAGTCATTCCAGCGGTAAATTTAAAAAAATAGTCCTGGGACATTCACTAGACAATAATTAATTACTAAAGCGCTTAGGCGGCCATCCGTATCTAGTGTTCACTTATAAATGTGTTTATATATATATATATATATATATATATATATATATATATATATATATATATATATATATATATATATATATATATATATATATATATATATATTATTATTATTATTATTATTATCATTCATGTACTGGATGGGGAATTGTGCTTAGATTGCATGTTAGCATTAGTGTATATATTTAGCTAGGAACAAGACTGAGAGAGGCTCTTTAATTATCAGACAAGCTTCCCATCACATTCATCTGTGTTGAATTTGGTAATGGTATACCTACTTTAGATGTTATTCTCATAATGGAAAAACTGTTAGAACAGAGACATCTAACTGCGGCTCATTAGAGATTCATTGAATTACTGTGATCTTGACTGGGGGTAATTAGATGAGCTGATTGAAATATTGGTAATGATTAACACCTTAGGATCATTTAATGTTGGGATATATGTACATATGGTAGAGTTTGACCCAGCAGTGCAGCATCTGCCAAAATATTCTCTGTTCTAGATCTCTCTCCCATCTTCACTTAACACTTTTACTGCTGTGTGATAATATCAAGAGTTTCTTCGATCTGCCAGTAGACGTTCTGGTGTTAATTTTGAAAATAGTACTGCTTTGAGCAATGCAATTTTCAAAATGACCACTGAAAGTTCACAAATTGAATTTGATTTTAATAATAATAAATAATATAATACAGCTGCCAATTCAGCATTCGAGTTGTTATGATGCGTTTCCTGTGCCAGCCTCGCTACATTACAGCTCATAAATAATTTAACGTTTCCAAAACAAAAACAGAAACATGTAAGTTAGTACAATTTTGAGTACGATGTAAGAAATGCTCTGTTGAAAATTTAGAACATAATTGGACTGGAAGACATTGCTGCCTTCAGGCAGCAATGTCTTCCAATCCAATTATGTTCAAAATATTCAACGGTATGTTTTATTTTGTTTTATAAACATGAGCAGTTTATGTCTGTGTTGTACTGTAGCCTCTCCATCTACTGTTGTTGATGGTATTTCTGGAATTTGTTTATCCTTGCCATCTTTTATCTAGTCTTGTAGTAGATGTGTGTTAAGATTTCGGAAAGCCTCCTTCTCATCCTCCTCGTCTTTGTGTCAACTCCTCTCAGCTCCTGGCAAAAATGGAGGCGATGTACTATGTCTGTGTCTAAGATTGATGATAAATGAGGGTTTTTTTCTAGGTCTGCTGCAAAGGCGTACCTCTATTGCAGGTATAAGTTTTTAAGTCTACTAGTGCTTTACCTGTACGGGATATTATGAGCGTTAAGGTCATTTACCTGTGGTAGAATTTGTTATTGCTTTGTTGTTGCGCAATAAAAATTTTATGGTTTATTGAAATATCTAGATTATATTCATTCTGAATACTAATGGACATACACTGTAGTTATAAATCGGCGGAGATTATGTTATTATTAGCTGTAGAAGTTATTTAAATTTAGGATGTTCGAATTTGTCATAATGCTTCCAAGCCTTAAGGTATGTTATTAACGGTTTAGTGGTCAACTAGTCCAAAACTCTGTAGTTTCGTTGGTAAATGTCCGTTTACAGGCCACGAGAAGTTATTTTTGAAAATTTTACCACTGGAGCCAGTCATTCCAGTTGTAAACTCAAAAAATACTCTCTTGACCAGTAAATGGACATTAACTAAACAAATACCTAAATTTTCTTGACCATAAATCGTCGAATTTGTTTAAGAAAATTCACATTTTCTAATAGAAAATGTCGATTTGCAGACCAAGAGAAGACTATTTTTGAAAATTTACCACTGGAATGACTGGCTCGGTTATCTAGCCAGTCATTCCTGTGGTAAATTAAAAAAAATAGTCTTCTTTTGGTCTGCAAATCAACATTTCTGAAGACCACTACGGAAGACGTCTTTGGCTGATATGACTGTGATAGGGTTAAAGGCTGAGAGGTGTGTTTGTTCTTACTTAATGGTTGTTTTTAGTTAGCAAAGGTACAAGTTAACATGGCCGATAGAATTAGGCATGTGTCATTATTGCTTTGACTCAAATTGAGTGATCACGATTGATTATTTAAGAATAATCGTGAATACTCAACTAATTAGCCTGGGTACATATTACCCAGACGTAACAACAAAGGCATATCAAACGTTGCAATGGGGATTATAAATGTCCATTTGATGGCCAGAAGATTATATTTGAAAATGTGTCACTGGAATGCCTGGCTCGATGCTCGAGACAGTCATTCCAGTGACACATTTTCAAAAATGGTTGATTTTCATGGCCGATTGCTTTAAACAAGTTAGAGAGTGATTAAAAGGTAGGTTTTGAAATATTGTATGGAATAGAAATTATTCACAATTATTCGATTACTTAATTTTGAGTCATATAAATTTACAATTTAAAAAATAATCACGATTTTTGATTTAATCATGTAATTGTGTAAGTCTAGATAAAATCTCTGTAACTGGAGGTGAAGTGTGAAAACTAGGTCACGTTGACATACTTTTGTTGTGCTACATACCTTAAAGCATACAATGAATGCATACTTCAAGGTTGATTAGTGTATACGAAAAACTGGAAACTACAACCCAGAATAAACCTTTGTGACGGATTGACCATGGACCTTTCCACTTTATCTATCCATCAGGACATCATAATCAACTAAGTGACACGTAGGATGATGTCATAATCATTACGTCATGAATGAGTCGATTTAGTCTGTCTTAAACGCTTAATAGTCTGTCAGGTTGTATGAATTGTATGTCTTTACTATTTAGTATTTAATAAACTACAGGTAAGCTGTTGAATATTTTGAAACTAAGTTGACTGGGCAGCAACAGCACCCAGTCAAATAAGTTTCAAAATATTCAACAGCTTACCTGTATAATTTTCTAGAAATTGATAGTTATGGAGTTCAGGGATCGATCGATCCTAACACAAGTGATGTGTGGGTGGAGCTTAGCTAGAGAGCGTAGGATAACTAAAACCGGAAAGGTCCACTGAGTGACTGAGTGACATGGGCCATGGTTTATTGCACCCACAGCTAAGCAGGTTCACAAATATGAAGCTAGATGAAGAAGAATGTGTCTGTGATCTCAAATATATCAATTTTATTGTTAACCCTTTCACCGACAAATCCCTGAAAAAAGTATATTCTTTACGTTATAAAACATATTCTGTTGAATATTTTGAAATAAATTTGACTGGAAATTTATTTCAAAATATTCAACATTTGGCAGTAATGGCTTCCAGTCAAATTAATTTCAAATTATTCCCAATTTTTCTGTATGGTTGCATTGAAAATTAGTTATGGACAGTTCATCAGTGAAAGTGTTAACCCTTATCAGTCTGATGTCAATATTCTATCTTTTACTGTGTCAATAGCAAAGAAACGGGTGTACATTTTTAAAGAATTTTGGTGGATGATGTTGCTGTCTATGACAGCAACAATTTCCACCAAATTTGTCGAAAAATGAACACGAGTCAATCTTATAATTTGATTTGAAGATTTCACATTTTGACATCATGGTGGTAAGGGTTAAGATTGTCTAGATATTGCATAATAGTGAGGATGGATTTATGAGCAGAAGTTTCGCAGATGTAGACAAATAACAACCCTTCTTATCGTAGTTCTAATTAACCCTTTATTGGTACAAATTTGTCCAAAAAATTTAATTTATTCTTCATAAATGTCTGTTGATAGCAGAAGAGAAGTGTATTTTAGAAATCTACCCCACTGTTAACCGATCCAGTCATTCCAGTGGTAAATTTTAAAAAATAGTCTTCTCTTGGTCTGCAAATGGACATTTTCTACATGAGAAAATAGGAATTTTCTTGAAAAAACTCGAGGGATAAAGGGTTACGGATTAACTGAAGTATCAATTGTTCTGTGAATGTTATTGTTTGCCAGTGGCGAAATTTTGGAACTGCTCAATCTGTGTAATAGTGCCTTGCCATGATTTATAATATACTATTATCTTATATTATGGCACCTAGACATTTAAATATGTTGATCTTATCAATGCGGAGTAGTGAATGAAGAATATTGTTATCTCTCAGTGCCCAGTGAAGTCCTGTTATTACTAGTAGTGAATTTGGATTCTAAACTCTGTTTCTAGTGAAGCTTATAATACGCCATTATGAAGCGTCATCAGCCAACCACATTCCACAGCGTTATGGTCTATGACGATTATGAGTGGCGGGTAAGTAACTTGTTTATAATAATACACCCGCTGATAACTACGTGGAATATCCCGGGGAGGGGGGGGGATGCCCTGGGGAATTTGAAAGAAGACTCCTTCCTACATCTCTACCGTATTTTCCCTAATTTAACCGTCGGGCGTTTAGCGGTCGCGTAAGGGGGTGGCTTAATTAGGTAGAAAAATTCACCGTAGATCGCCGTTATTTTGTCCGGTACTTTGTTCAAACGAAACCGAGCGCCCAATTTGGGTGGTAGCCATCTTGAATTTTGTCCGATTTTTAGAAACGTCAAAATTGCAGAAATCGCTTGTGGGAACGATTCAAAACTGATGAAATATCATCAAGGCCATGCACTAAACCAAATTTGTTCACGGTAGTTTGATTGACCAAATGCTTCGGCGGCCATCTTGAATGACCTAGTTTTAGTGAAATAGACTTCTCCAGAACCCCTGAAGGGATTAGGCCGAAATTTGGTAGATATGATTAGGGACTAAGGGCCATTAAAGTTTGTTCACGGGAAGTGGATTCATCCAAAAACATGGCCGCTGTGAGCCAATCAAAATGTGGCATATTTGGTGGCCATATTGGATTTTTTTTATTTGATGGATTTTGAGGCCGAAATTGTTTTTATATATATGTATTTGGGTATTCTGATCTCAACTTTGCCATTTTAGAATCTGTCGGATTAATGGTTTGGTAGCCATCTTGGATCATTTCCCCGCCAAAAGCTCCCATACTAAAGCAATGGGAAATTTAAAATGTCTTCTCCCGAACTAATCGGCCGAATTCAATTATATTTGGCAGGAACAATCCTTAGGGCATAGAGATTCAAGTTTCTTCAAAGGAAGCCGGTCGGCCAATTTGGCCAGTGGCCATCTTGGATTTTATCTGATCTTTAGAAATATATTTTTAAATCTCTGAAACCGCTTGGCTCATCGATCCAAAACTCATTGAATATGATCTAGGGCAACAGCTGAAACAAGTTTGTTCAAGAGAACTTGATTGGCCAAATAGTTCGGCTGCCATCTTGGATGATGTAGTTTTTCCGAAAACGACTTCTCCAGAACCGCTTAAAGGATCAGGCTGAAATTTGGGAGATTTGAATAGGGACTAAGGGCCAATAAAGTTTGTTCAAGAGAAGCTGATCCATAAAAAAATTATGGCTGCCGTGGGCCAATCAAAATGTAGCATATTTGGTGGCCAGATTGAATTTTTTTATTTTGACAAATTTTGAAGCCGAAATTGGTTTTATATATGTTTTGTGTATGCTGATTTCAAATTTGCCATTTTGGAAATTGTCGGATAAACGGTTTAGCGGCCATCATGGATCATTTTCCAACAAACTCCCATGTACTAAAGCAATAGGAAAGCTCAAGTATACGTGGCAAAAAGTATACTTAGGGCATAGAGATACACGTTTGTTGAAATGAAGCTGGTCGGCAATTTGCCTGGCGGGCATCTTGGATTTTTGAAATCCCTTCAAAAATTTTCTTTTCCGAATCCGCAGGGGGGGATTGATTCAAAACTCATAACAGGTTATCTAGGGAAACAGTTGAAGTTGTTAAACCAAGTTTGTTCAATGGAACTTGATTGGCTAATGTTTTAGGAGTCATCTTGGATGACCTGCTTTTCATGAAAACAACTGTCTCCAGAATCGCTGAATGGATTGGGCCGAGATTTGGGAGATATGATTAGGGACTAAGGGCCACTAAGGTTTGCTCAAAAGAGGTTGATACATAAGGAAACATGGCCTCTGTTTTCTTGTTACAATACTGCTCAACTCCTTAGGGTTCTACTTATTGTTGATGGCCTTTCTAGTTGAAATGTCTATGTTGCAGGTGAGTGATACAGGCCCCTTGGGCCTCTTGTTAGATAACTTGTTATTACCATTGTTAGCTCACCATATGCCATAGCGACCATCTGTCCATCTCCGGTATATTAACTGATATAGACTGGCACCAGTCTGTACTCACTCCATAGTGACGCCTGTTACTAAGCGCGCTTGCACATGCGCACTGGAGCCCAAATAGGAAACAGATTCACTTTTCAATTATTCTGCAAGCAGAACAATTGCACAAATATTATCAGAAAGTTTTTATAGCTTTGCGCTGTGTCAGCTTACTATTGAAGGACTTCCTCACGCTAAGATTTGCCTACTATGAAGTCTATCCTCCCAAAATTATGTTTTTGGAAGTATTTCGTGGTTATATTGAACTTTATAACGATGTATATAAATGTTACCGGTTTTCGTGGGTTTCGTTTTCGTGGTAACAACTTTAACATACCTAAGTCATCATCATATAATGACACTCTATTTCTCCAGTGAGCCCTTAATCACTTTCAGTTAAAAGTATAAATAGTGCTTTACAAGTAATTACATTTATTTCCCTATGATAGGAAACAATCTATGAATTTGAATTTTTCCGGCCTTTCTTGGAAAGTCGTTTGCATGCTTCTAGACTCATTTTATCGAAATTCTAAGCTGTATGCTTCTTTCGTAATCTTTTTTCATTTTTTTAAGAGTCTGTTTTATCGACCGATAAATCAAGTGCACGTCCTCAATCTGTGAACGAGTTCACTCTGTGGAGTATGGAGGACATTTCTGTTTTAAGTGCTCTACGTGTACCCCCACATCGATGTGCGGGTTTTGCATAGGGTGGTGGTCTGTGTTCATATCTAAGTTTCTTTAAGGATTTTTCGTCCTTACAGTGCTGCCCTATGGTCGTCCTTCCGCTTCCTTCGTTGCTAGTAGACAAAAGCTGTGTCTTTTGCAATATTCTAATATGTCTAATCCAGCAGCAACGGGGGGGGGGGTTCAGCGAATTCAGAAGCAGTGATAGCTTTATTTGCGAGATTTGAATCATTCGCTGCAGTTTTGACTAAATCTTTAGACGAAAGAATATCTTCTGCCATCATGGAGGCCAAGAAACAGGAAGTTTCTTCTGATTCCGACGATAGCCTGAGGGCTAGCGGACGTTCCCGCAAATGTGGGAAACCGATTCCTCTAACGTCAATGCAAGTATTCAGGTCTCCTAAGCAGAAGTCTAGAGCGACTAAGCTCTCGAAGGTGGGCTCGTGTAGTGCACCGGGTCAAACCCACATTAAGTCTAAGAGAAAATGGTTTTTGAAAATTTAACACTCAAATGACTGGCCTGATAACTAAGCCATTGCCAGGCGAAGCGTTAATTACAGGATACGCGGATAATAGACGGATCCCGTTCTACCTTTGCCTCGCCCATTTCTAACTACGCTGCTCCCGATCTTGGAATCCAGTTTTAGCTATGCCCCACCCATCTCTAACTAAGCTCCACCCACACTTTCCCAGTGTTGGGATCAATCGATCCCTGTACTGGCTGAATCTCAATTTCCAGAAAACTAACAAAATATTCAAGAGATAATGTATGGACTAAATCGCATCGTTTATGACATAATTGATTATGACATCAGATTGAGAGTAACAGATCAGATTCCTACATTGATTCATGTGTTGGCCTCATAGAAATATATAGAGATTTCTATGGCTAGTTTAGACTAGGTCAATGACCAGCCATGACATTGTTCTATAGCCGCTTTACTGCTGAGTTGTTGCAGACGACAAATTCCAAGGGTTATATCTCTGGACCTGCTAAATATTTTGAAAACAATTTGACTGAAAGTTGTTGGTTGCTAAGCCACAAAAAACTCTCAGTCAAATTGTTTTCAAAATATTCAGCAAGTTAACAGTTTTTGCTCATTGAAATTATTGTCCGCTGGCTTGCAGCAGTCAGACAGTTAACATGGCAAATATCTACTTAGTGAATCTGCATTTGCAGGCCAAGAGAGGATATTTTTGAAAATTTATTGCTGGCATGACTGAAAAAATAAAAAAGTCCATTCTCTTGGCCAGTAAATAAAAACTTCTACCATGGCTAAGGATTTTTTTGTCTGGCTTGACCATTAAATGGTTAATTGTTGATAGATGTTGTCTCTCCAGCCAGCTGTGTACTTAATTCATCTAACTGTGTGCTATAAGCCATCAGACAATAATTTCAATGTGCAAAAACTGTTGACTTGCTGAATATTTTGAAAACAATTTGACTGAAAGTTGTTGGTGGCTTAGCCACCAACAACTTTCAGTCAAGTTGTTTTCAAAATATTTAGCAGATCCAGAGGTTAATAACCCTTGAAATATGTAATTTCTAAAAACTTGGCAGTCAGGGAGTTAAGACGCTTCATTAGACTGTAATAGCCAGTGGGTATTGTAATGTCACGCTTCACTGATTTAGCGTTTTAATCCTAAAGTACACCGTTCCCACATTGACATCATTGCGCTGGGATTTCCCTAAATCAACGCTCAGAGCACAACTGCTGGCTGGTATAGCCGCCAACAAGCCGCTGACCCGGGTTGAGTAACTATTGCACTAAGATACACCGCAATCTAAACCATTCCTATGTTAAACTAAATCATTATATTATTTAAATCATATGTCGTTTGCGCATCGGCTATTGCGGTTACCAGCCGGAAATGGTATGGGCGATGCATTCTGGGAAGGTATTTCCCCAAAATACGCTGAGTTGGGAAAGGGTCTATCTGTTCAAGAAAATTTAAATTTTCTCATAAAAAATGTCCTTTTGTAAACCAAGAGCGTATTAATCTTGAAAATTTACTGTGATTAACTGGCTAGATTATCGAGCCAGTCATTTCAGTGATAAAATCTCAAAATTACTCCAGAAGGGATTTTAAGTTATAAATTCTAATTGACGGACTAAACTATTGGCTAATAATTTGTAAAAGCCATGTCTGTCCCTGCTAAATGTGTATATTATATATTAACTGCCTGGGTGCTGATTCTCTGCAGACTACATTTTTCAGGGGTGTAACTCTGGCTATGCTGAATAAACTGTTTTCAAAGTGTTGAAGCCGGTGGGGGAAATGTGTTTGTAGCGTGCTCCGTCATTTATCAATGATTTAAGACCAAATTTGACAGCTGTGTTCCTTTAAGCAATATCTGTGGGCTATAAAGAACAAGTGGCCATAAGCTACAACAGCACCCAGTCAAATTACTTCCAAGATATTCAATGGCTTACCTGTATAGTTTTCTGGAAATTGATAGTCTGGGTGTTCAGAGATCGATCGATCCCAACACGAGCGAGGTGTGTGTAGAGCTTAGCTAGAGATTGGCAGGCGCATGGCTAAAAATGGAAAGCTCCATTGCTAACCTCTATTTTGATGATAGAAACTCTAACTGGCCTGACAATGTTTTAATCCTTTATCCTCTTAAAGACCTATTGATATTGACAAATGAGACTGATTTCTCATTATCTTCTCTATAGCAGCATTGAATTTAAAGAATTAGATGTCTATAGCTGATGATTTCAGATTCTGCGATGAAGATCCTGATGAAGATCTACATGGAACGGACAAGGGTGACAAAAAGTTAGCTGAATGTTTAAAATTCTATGACTCACAGCGTCAGGCACGCCTCGCATAACAAACACCCGTAGTCCAATGTACAGGAAATACAATGGACCTTTCCAGTTTTTGCTAAGCCCTGACCATGCACCTCTAGCTAAGCTCCACCCACACCTCGCTTGTGTTGGGATCGATCGATCCCTGAACTCCCCAACTATCAATTTCCAGAAACCTTTTGAATCTAATTTAACTGGGTGCTGTTGCTGCTATGTTGCTGCCTATAGCAGCAACAACGCCCAGTCAAATTAGTTTCAAAATTAATATTCAACATAATCTTTATTAAATAGTAAAGACACGCAATTTGTACAATAATGCATAGTCAGTCTTCAATTATGGGTTCTTGACATACTTATCATTGATTATGATGTCATTCTACACATCACATAGTTAATTATGATGAATTATGACATCACATGATTGTTGAATAGAGTGGAATGCTATTTTGATGCACACGTGATTGCTAAGCTCAAAGTTAATGAGTTGGTGACATTTGCCAGACTGACTCACGGCCTGTACACTCAAACGCATTGATGTGCGAATTTATCCTTTACACGCAGCGCAAAAATTGAAAGTAGAACAGCTAGAAGCTGGCAGTCACAGAAAAAATATATATTAAAGGAGATTTAGGAAAACTAACTCATATCAACACGCCAATTCGTAAACTATACATATAGAATATTAAGCTTGTTATCATGCCGCTAAAGAAAGGTATTCAGGTTTGATTAGCTAAATATTGATACACTTCTACAGCCTATGATGGCTGTCATGTTTTACTTTCAACCAATCAGAAAAAACTAGTGTATCTGCCTCGGTCTATTCACTCAGTCATAGCGGTGCCACAAATAGTTTAACAACGTGATATAAAAACAAACATACAGGTAAGCTGATGAATATTTTGAAACTAGTTTGACTGGAAGTTGTTCCCGCTATGGGCAGCGACAACTTCCAGTCAAGTTAGTTTCAAAATATTCAACAAGATGAATTTTACATAATAAAGAATGTAATATATTGACATCAGACACTATTGCTTGAGTAAATAAAATGTCGGTGATTATTGTTCAACATATACGCGATATTACAAAGCAGATAATTGTGATACAGATAAGGGAATGTGACGGGATATGAATGAGATGCAATCTATACACCAGCATCTATCAGTACAATACAACATCTGAGATGAGATTAGCATGGCTTTAGCAACAAAGCTATATTAGATCACATCAACTAAGTTCAAATTTATCTTACTTCACATAAGATGCTCAGGGCATAATTTAGAATTTAATATTTGCATAGCATGTATTGCTATGCAAACTATAAATTGTATTGCTATCGGCAAAAATGTATAGCAATCAACTCTTACCGATAAATTCCTTATATCTCAAACTCAGAGCAAACAAATAGGAAAGCTGTTGAATATTTTGAAGGCAGCAATGGCTTCCAGTCATATTAATTTCAAAATATTCATCAAAATATGGTATACATTGTAAAGAACGTACTTTTTCAGGGATTTGTTGTTAAAAGGGTTAATAATAGAATTTTGAAAATCAATGATAAATTGCAATCGTGTACAAATGTTGCATATCAGATACAGCTATGCATGTTGCAGAATGTATAGCAACTGCTTAAACATGTGTAGCAAATTGAGATGCGATACCAGATACAGCTATGCATGTTGCAGAATGTATAGCAACTGCTTAAACATGTGTAGCAAATTGAGATGCGATACCAGATACAGCTATGCATGTTGCAGAATGTATAGCAACTGCTTAAACATGTGTAGCAAATTGAGATGCGATACCAGATACAGCTATGCATGTTGCAGAATGTATAGCAACTGCTTAAATATGTGTAGCAAATTGAGATGCGATACCAGATACAGCTATGCATGTTGCAGAATGTATAGCAACTGCTTAAATATGTGTAGCAAATTGAGATGCGATACCAGATACAGCTATGCATGTTGCAGAATGTATAGCAACTGCTTAAATATGTGTAGCAAATTGAGATGCGATACCAGATACAGCTATGCATGTTGCAGAATGTATAGCAACTGCTTAAATATGTGTAGCAAATTGAGATGCGATACCAGATACAGCTATGCATGTTGCAGAATGTATAGCAACTGCTTAAATATGTGTAACAAATTGAGATGCGATACCAGATACAGCTATGCATGTTGCAGAATGTATAGCAACTGCTTAAACATGTGTAGCAAATTGAGATGCGATACCAGATACAGCTATGCATGTTGCAGAATGTATAGCAACTGCTTAAACATGTGTAGCAAATTGAGATGCGATACCAGATACAGCTATGCATGTTGCAGAATGTAGAGCAACTGCTTAAATATGTGTAGCAAATTGAGATGCGATACCAGATACAGCTATGCATGTTGCAGAATGTATAGCAACTGCTTAAATATGTGTAACAAATTGAGATGCGATACCAGATACAGCTATGCATGTTGCAGAATGTAGAGCAAATGCTTAAATATGTGTAGCAAATTGAGATGCGATACCAGATACAGCTATGCATGTTGCAGAATGTATAGCAACTGCTTAAATATGTGTAGCAAATTGAGATGCGATACCAGATACAGCTATGCATGTTGCAGAATGTATAGCAACTGCTTAAATATGTGTAGCAAATTGAGATGCGATACCAGATACAGCTATGCATGTTGCAGAATGTATAGCAACTGCTTAAACATGTGTAGCAAATTGAGATGCGATACCAGATACAGCTATGCATGTTGCAGAATGTAGAGCAAATGCTTAAATATGTGTAGCAAATTGAGATGCGATACCAGATACAGCTATGCATGTTGCAGAATGTAGAGCAACTGCTTAAATATGTGTAGCAAATTGAGATGCGATACCAGATACAGCTATGCATGTTGCAGAATGTATAGCAACTGCTTAAACATGTGTAGCAAATTGAGATGCGATACCAGATACAGCTATGCATGTTGCAGAATGTATAGCAACTGCTTAAATATGTGTAGCAAATTGAGATGCGATACCAGATACAGCTATGCATGTTGCAGAATGTATAGCAACTGCTTAAATATGTGTAGCAAATTGAGATGCGATACCAGATACAGCTATGCATGTTGCAGAATGTATAGCAACTGCTTAAACATGTGTAGCAAATTGAGATGCGATACCAGATACAGCTATGCATGTTGCAGAATGTATAGCAACTGCTTAAACATGTGTAGCAAATTGAGATGCGATACCAGATACAGCTATGCATGTTGCAGAATGTATAGCAACTGCTTAAATATGTGTAGCAAATTGAGATGCGATACCAGATACAGCTATGCATGTTGCAGAATGTATAGCAACTGCTTAAATATGTGTAGCAAATTGAGATGCGATACCAGATACAGCTATGCATGTTGCAGAATGTATAGCAACTGCTTAAATATGTGTAGCAAATTGAGATGCGATACCAGATACAGCTATGCATGTTGCAGAATGTATAGCAACTGCTTAAATATGTGTAGCAAATTGAGATGCGATACCAGATACAGCTATGCATGTTGCAGAATGTATAGCAACTGCTTAAATATGTGTAGCAAATTGAGATGCGATACCAGATACAGCTATGCATGTTGCAGAATGTATAGCAACTGCTTAAACATGTGTAGCAAATTGAGATGCGATACCAGATACAGCTATGCATGTTGCAGAATGTATAGCAACTGCTTAAATATGTGTAGCAAATTGAGATGCGATACCAGATACAGCTATGCATGTTGCAGAATGTATAGCAACTGCTTAAATATGTGTAGCAAATTGAGATGCGATACCAGATACAGCTATGCATGTTGCAGAATGTATAGCAACTGCTTAAACATGTGTAGCAAATTGAGATGCGATACCAGATATAGCTATGCATGTTGCAGAATGTATAGCAACTGCTTAAACATGTGTAGCAAATTGAGATGCGATACCAGATACAGCTATGCATGTTGCAGAATGTATAGCAACTGCTTAAACATGTGTAGCAAATTGAGATGCGATACCAGATACAGCTATGCATGTTGCAGAATGTATAGCAACTGCTTAAACATGTGTAGCAAATTGAGATGCGATACCAGATACAGCTATGCATGTTGCAGAATGTATAGCAACTGCTTAAACATGTGTAGCAAATTGAGATGCGATACCAGATACAGCTATGCATGTTGCAGAATGTATAGCAACTGCTTAAATATGTGTAGCAAATTGAGATGCGATACCAGATACAGCTATGCATGTTGCAGAATGTATAGCAACTGCTTAAACATGTGTAGCAAATTGAGATGCGATACCAGATACAGCTATGCATGTTGCAGAATGTATAGCAACTGCTTAAATATGTGTAGCAAATTGAGATGCGATACCAGATACAGCTATGCATGTTGCAGAATGTATAGCAACTGCTTAAATATGTGTAGCAAATTGAGATGCGATACCAGATACAGCTATGCATGTTGCAGAATGTATAGCAACTGCTTAAACATGTGTAGCAAATTGAGATGCGATACCAGATACAGCTATGCATGTTGCAGAATGTATAGCAACTGCTTAAATATGTGTAGCAAATTGAGATGCGATACCAGATACAGCTATGCATGTTGCAGAATGTATAGCAACTGCTTAAATATGTGTAGCAAATTGAGATGCGATACCAGATACAGCTATGCATGTTGCAGAATGTATAGCAACTGCTTAAATATGTGTAGCAAATTGAGATGCGATACCAGATACAGCTATGCATGTTGCAGAATGTATAGCAACTGCTTAAATATGTGTAGCAAATTGAGATGCGATACCAGATACAGCTATGCATGTTGCAGAATGTATAGCAACTGCTTAAATATGTGTAGCAAATTGAGATGCGATACCAGATACAGCTATGCATGTTGCAGAATGTATAGCAACTGCTTAAATATGTGTAGCAAATTGAGATGCGATACCAGATACAGCTATGCATGTTGCAGAATGTATAGCAACTGCTTAAATATGTGTAGCAAATTGAGATGCGATACCAGATACAGCTATGCATGTTGCAGAATGTATAGCAACTGCTTAAACATGTGTAGCAAATTGAGATGCGATACCAGATACAGCTATGCATGTTGCAGAATGTATAGCAACTGCTTAAATATGTGTAGCAAATTGAGATGCGATACCAGATACAGCTATGCATGTTGCAGAATGTATAGCAACTGCTTAAATATGTGTAGCAAATTGAGATGCGATACCAGATACAGCTATGCATGTTGCAGAATGTATAGCAACTGCTTAAATATGTGTAGCAAATTGAGATGCGATACCAGATACAGCTATGCATGTTGCAGAATGTATAGCAACTGCTTAAACATGTGTAGCAAATTGAGATGCGATACCAGATATAACTATGCATGTTGCAGAATGTATAGCAACTGCTTAAATATGTGTAGCAAATTGAGATGCGATACCAGATACAGCTATGCATGATGCAGAATGTATAGCAACTGCTTAAATATGTGTAGCAAATTGAGATGCGATACCAGATACAGCTATGCATGTTGCAGAATGTATAGCAACTGCTTAAACATGTGTAGCAAATTGAGATGCGATACCAGATACAGCTATGCATGTTGCAGAATGTATAGCAACTGCTTAAATATGTGTAGCAAATTGAGATGCGATACCAGATACAGCTATGCATGTTGCAGAATGTATAGCAACTGCTTAAATATGTGTAGCAAATTGAGATGCGATACCAGATACAGCTATGCATGTTGCAGAATGTATAGCAACTGCTTAAATATGTGTAGCAAATTGAGATGCGATACCAGATACAGCTATGCATGTTGCAGAATGTATAGCAACTGCTTAAATATGTGTAGCAAATTGAGATGCGATACCAGATACAGCTATGCATGTTGCAGAATGTATAGCAACTGCTTAAATATGTGTAGCAAATTGAGATGCGATACCAGATACAGCTATGCATGTTGCAGAATGTATAGCAACTGCTTAAATATGTGTAGCAAATTGAGATGCGATACCAGATACAGCTATGCATGTTGCAGAATGTATAGCAACTGTTTAAATATGTGTAGCAAATTGAGATGCGATACCAGATACAGCTATGCATGTTGCAGAATGTATAGCAACTGCTTAAACATGTGTAGCAAATTGAGATGCGATACCAGATACAGCTATGCATGTTGCAGAATGTATAGCAACTGCTTAAACATGTGTAGCAAATTGAGATGCGATACCAGATACAGCTATGCATGTTGCAGAATGTATAGCAACTGCTTAAATATGTGTAGCAAATTGAGATGCGATACCAGATACAGCTATGCATGTTGCAGAATGTATAGCAACTGCTTAAATATGTGTAGCAAATTGAGATGCGATACCAGATACAGCTATGCATGTTGCAGAATGTATAGCAACTGCTTAAATATGTGTAGCAAATTGAGATGCGATACCAGATACAGCTATGCATGTTGCAGAATGTATAGCAACTGCTTAAATATGTGTAGCAAATTGAGATGCGATACCAGATACAGCTATGCATGTTGTAGAATGTATAGCAACTGCTTAAATATGTGTAGCAAATTGAGATGCGATACCAGATACAGCTATGCATGTTGCAGAATGTATAGCAACTGCTTAAACATGTGTAGCAAATTGAGATGCGATACCAGATACAGCTATGCATGTTGCAGAATGTAGAGCAAATGCTTAAATATGTGTAGCAAATTGAGATGCGATACCAGATACAGCTATGCATGTTGCAGAATGTAGAGCAACTGCTTAAATATGTGTAGCAAATTGAGATGCGATACCAGATACAGCTATGCATGTTGCAGAATGTATAGCAACTGCTTAAATATGTGTAGCAAATTGAGATGCGATACCAGATACAGCTATGCATGTTGCAGAATGTAGAGCAACTGCTTAAATATGTGTAGCAAATTGAGATGCGATACCAGATACAGCTATGCATGTTGCAGAATGTATAGCAACTGCTTAAATATGTGTAGCAAATTGAGATGCGATACCAGATACAGCTATGCATGTTGCAGAATGTAGAGCAAATGCTTAAATATGTGTAGCAAATTGAGATGCGATACCAGATACAGCTATGCATGTTGCAGAATGTATAGCAACTGCTTAAATATGTGTAGCAAATTGAGATGCGATACCAGATACAGCTATGCATGTTGCAGAATGTATAGCAACTGCTTAAATATGTGTAGCAAATTGAGATGCGATACCAGATACAGCTATGCATGTTGCAGAATGTATAGCAACTGCTTAAACATGTGTAGCAAATTGAGATGCGATACCAGATACAGCTATGCATGTTGCAGAATGTAGAGCAAATGCTTAAATATGTGTAGCAAATTGAGATGCGATACCAGATACAGCTATGCATGTTGCAGAATGTAGAGCAACTGCTTAAATATGTGTAGCAAATTGAGATGCGATACCAGATACAGCTATGCATGTTGCAGAATGTATAGCAACTGCTTAAATATGTGTAGCAAATTGAGATGCGATACCAGATACAGCTATGCATGTTGCAGAATGTAGAGCAACTGCTTAAATATGTGTAGCAAATTGAGATGCGATACCAGATACAGCTATGCATGTTGCAGAATGTATAGCAACTGCTTAAATATGTGTAGCAAATTGAGATGCGATACCAGATACAGCTATGCATGTTGCAGAATGTAGAGCAAATGCTTAAATATGTGTAGCAAATTGAGATGCGATACCAGATAGGTTATGCCCTGGATGTCACTTAATTTGTATAGTGAGAGAAATGAGCGAAATAAACGGCAAGAATAAATGCTAGTATGATTAACCCATGGTACAAAATGTTTGTCAAAGATAGCCGACCAAGGCTCACAGAGTAGTGCCTTAAAAATGTTACCCAAATGTATTACCAAACTAGATAACACCTAAACCACGAAAACCGGTAAGAATAATTACAACTAAGTATGAGTTGACAAAAGCCAACAAACGCATCTAAGGCCCAATTTATAAGTCAAACTTCTCATGTGCCGTGCCAGCTAAATTTACGTGAAAATGACTAACGTTCGACATAAATCAACTTTTCTGGTATGGCACGACCTACAGTTGTGCTTTTGAGCTTTCAAGTCGAGCTAATGGGTTACTGAACTGTAGCGCGACTTTGACTTATATGTCACACTTTTCATGTGCCGTGCCAGCACAGAACGGAATATCAGCAGTTAAGTCTTGACATATGATTGGGCAATGGTTCGAAAACAATTCATTCATTCATTCATTCATGTAGCCATGCATGTGCAGGCATGCACGCACATGCACATACACATGCATGCGTACACACATGCATGTACGCACGCACTTTATTAATTTTCATTGTGTTATTCGGACATGGAAGAAGTCAAAGGTGAGATGCATAGAACGAGCTGTCATTAATAATTTTGTGAAAAATATAACATTTGCCATTTTCTGTACCTGTACAAGGGCGTACACAAGATTTGTTAAGGGTTTGGGTGGGTGGAGGGGCACAGGTGGGGTGGTGTGATGTTCAAGGGGCATAGTCTTGATTCTAAGGATTTTCCCAGAGGATCAAGCAGTGGAAAGTGTCCCCATTTTGGGTAAAATGTTAGGGCAATATGTATCTTTAGAAAAAATTTCAAAAGTATGTTCTGAGAGGCTGTTTCTTGCAGTTAGAGTGAAAAAGCGTTTCCACCAAATGTTTCCCATACAATTTCTCAGCTGAAGAAATCTTCCCCCCCCCCACTCCCTCCATATGTACGCGACTGTTCCTTAACATTTTAAAAGTTACAGAACAAGATGAGAGATTATCCATGATGGAGTATTCTGTTAAATAGTTTGAAATTAATTTGACTGACAGCTATTGCTGTCTAATGCAACAACAAGTTCCAGTCGAATTATTTGCAAAATATGTAACAGCTTTCCTGATTAGCTGTCATTAAATTGAGACACTGTTTTTATCAGCGAAATGGTTTGTGCCATTAATTAATGCCATTAAAGGTCTAAATTCACACCATTATTAAAATTACGAATATCTCGAGAGATATAGCGTAAAATCCCACAGCCCCCAGAACAGAGATTATGATAATCCCGAAATTCTCTAGCGAGATTGCGAGGGCGATAGATAGTGTATGATGGCCCAAAGATGCCTTCCAGGAAATATGCATCTGTATGGAATTTGTCAGTTAGGCATAAACACGACTAAAAATTTAAATAAAATTTAAATAATTAAATAAAAATATATCTAGATGGCAAAATTAAATAAATTCCAAACAAATGCATATATCTATCAACTCTGGGCCACTATTCATGAGCTATCGCCCTCGCACTCCCAATGATGCTAATGTGTCTTTCTATCTAACAATATATTGGCGCGGCACGACATAATTATACGTTTAAATCCAATTATCAATTGCCGTGCCAACGCAGTGCTACAGTTGAGCCAGTCGTCATTAGCGTGGCGCGACAGAAAGTTTGACTTATAAAACGGGCCATAGAAGTCCTCTGTTCCTCTGACATGATACCACACTTTTATCAGAAAACTTAATCAAATATTTACAAACAGATGGATATTTTAATGCTCTTTTAAAAATCAAATTATTTGTAATATTCCGAGTAAGAATTTTGAATGACATCATCGGTGCTACAAACAATAAACATGTGATTGCTGTCAGCCAATCAGCTATCTACTTGACAGAGCGCCCTCTAGTGATGGCTATGGGTTCTAGATATTAACCCTGTTTATCCCTCTTGTGTCAATGTAACCCTTTAATGGTCAAACTGACCAAAAAACAACTTTGCAGTGGCCTTCAGACATGCCTATTTGAAAGGCCTACAGAAGAGTATTTTTAGCTCACCTGGCCTGAAAGCCCAAGTGAGCTTCAAGAACCGCTGGGCCGATTTCAATTATATTTGTCAGGATGCATCCTTAGGGCATAGGGATCCAAGTTTGTTCAAATGAAGCCGATCGGCCAATTAGGCCGGTGGCCATCTTGGATTTTGCCCGATTTTTAGAAACGTCTTTAAAAATCTTCTCCGAAACCGCTTGAGGGATTGAAGGAAACCTCATGAACTATGATCTAGAGCAAGAGCTCAACCAAATTTGTTCAAGGGAACTTGTGTGGATAAATAGTTCGCCAGCCATCTTTGTTGACCTAGTTTTAGTGAAAATAACTTCTCCAGAACCACTGAAGCGATCAGGCCGAAATTTGTGATATATAATTAGCAACTAAGGGCCAGTAAAGTTTGTTCAAGAGAAGTTGATTCGTCAAAAAACATGGCCGCGATAAACCAATCAAAATATACTGTTTGGCAGCCATATTGGATTTTTTTATTTAATGGATTTTGAGGCCGAAATTCATTTTATATAGGTTTTCTGGTATTCTGATCTCAAATTTTCAATTTTCGAAACTGTCGGATAACCGGTTGGGCAGCCATCTTGGATCATTTTCCCGCCAAAAGCTCCCATACTAAAGCAATTGGAAATTTAAAATGTCTTCTCGAGAACTTCTAGGCCGATTTGAATTATATTTGGCAGGAAGCATGCTTATGGCATAGAGATTTCATTTTGTTCAAACGAAGCCGATCGGCCAATTTGGCCGGTGGCCATCTTGGATTTTGGTTGGTTTTTGGAAATGTCTTTAAAAATCTCGTTCTCCGAAACGGCTTGGGGAATCGATTCAAAACTTATGAAACCTCATCTAGGCAAAGAGGTAAGCCAAGTTTGTTCAAGATGACTTGATGGTTCGGCAGCCATCTTGGATGACCTAGTTTTCCCGAAAACAACCTCCAGAACCGCTGAATGGATCAGGCCAAAATTTGGGAGATAAGATTAGGGACTCTAAGGGCCATTAAAGTTTGTGCAAGGGAAATTGCTCCATCAAAAAACATGGCTGCTGTGGGCCAATCAAAATGTAGCGTGTTTGGCGGACATATTGGATTTTTTTATTTGATGGATTTTGAGGTCAAAATTGGTTCTATATATGTTTTTGGGTATTCTGAGCTCAAATTTGCAATTTTCAAAACTGTCGGATAAACGGTTTGACGGTCATCTTGGATAATTTTCTCGTCAAAAGCTCCCATGGGAAATTTAAAATGTCTGCTCGAGAACTGCCTGGCCGATTTCAATTATATTTGGAGGGCATAAGGATCCAAGTTTGTTCAAATGAACCCGATCGGCCAATTTTCCTGGCGGCCATTTTGGACTTGATTGACCAAATGGTTTGGCGACCATCTTGGATGACCCGGTCTTCACGAAAATGACTCCTCCAGAACCCCTGAAGGGATCAGGCCCAAATTTGGGCCATTAAAATTTGTTCAAGAGAAGTTGATCCATCAAAAAAACATGGGCGCCGTGGGGCAATCAAAATGTAGTGTGTTTGGTGGCCATATTGCACTTGCAAAAATGTTCACAAATTTGACAAAAATTGATGGTGCTCCAGGTGAGCGACACAGGCCCCTTGGGCGTCTTGTTTAATATCTACCACTAGAATGACTGGCTTGTATCTACCACTAGAATGACTGGCTTGTATCTACCACTAGAATGACTGGCTTGGTAACCGTGGCTTGTGGATGGACACTGGCTAAGTAAAAACTTTAATTTTCATTACTATTAGCCCTCTAATGGTCAAGTCGGTGAAAAAAAATTCAGTGGTAAATTTACAAAATGTAGTCTTCTAAATCTAAAATATCTTGAAAAATATTAACTATCAATATTTAATTGATATATGAAGTAGTATTTTGAGAGCTTTGATGTGCTTGTTGACACAAGAGGGGTTTTAACCATTTAAGCCGTAAATTTGCTCAAGAAAATGTCAGTTTGCAGACCAAGAGAAGACTATTTTTAAAAGTTTAGCACTGGAATGACTGGCTCGGTTATTGAGCCAGTCATTCCAGTGATTAATTTTCAAAAATAGTCTTCTTGATCTGCAAATTGGCATTTCTCAAGACCACTGTAGAAGCCATTTTTAGCTGATATGCATGTTAAAGGGTTAAATATGTGTTATATTGAGGGATAGTAATTCAAGCGAATCACCAGGACCCTCACGATATAGAGAGAGAGTATACAGATATGCCTGGAGTAGCCTCCTCCAGTTACTCACTAGTCACAATACCCAGCAGACAGTGAGTGTTAAAATCTTCCTACTAGCTTCCATTCAGAGAAGGAAAGAGCATATAGTAATCAATGAAGGTAAGTATATGACAATAAAACATACTACCCCGCCCCTAAAGGCTTTCAAAGTATTGACAATACGTTTGTGACACATTTTGTCATTTATCAATGGAGTAGAACTAAGTTTTTCAGATATGTTCAGCTTTATCCAGCATCTATTCACGCTATGATTAGGAAGTGGCCATGCCCGTAAACAAGGGCCATAACTCTGGTTCATTAAGTATTGAACCCTATGAGGAAAATACATGCGCTTCGTCGATTGTTGATGGATTAAAACTAAATTTAGCAGATATATTCGTTCAGTCAAATATCTGTTTGAACTATGAATATAAAGATGTAATGACTTGAAAAAAGGTCTGTAACTCCGGCTCTAAGGGTTTTTAAGTATTTACCATATTGGGAAAATAATCTGTGTCAGGTTTCATAAATTGTTTTATAGATTAAAACAAAATTTGGCAGCAATGTTCCTTTAATACATTTTAATCATTTGACAATTGTGTCAGGGATGACTGGCCCATTGATCAATGGTACTTTTTCGTTGGTCAATCATGCCAATATGCTTGCATTTAATTATTGAAAGTTGATGTTGCTTATTCAGTATGTTTACAAATTTGACTGGCAGAAGGCGTTTAAAAATATTCATCTAAGGGAGAGAACTCAAGTAACAAAGAGCTTATAATTCTACTCCTTAGTTATCTCCCTTTACATAGCGCCTACATTAAAAATAACATTTTATATCTTGTATTCATTCAGAAAATTATATGCAATTCTGTTACCCCAGACCTAAGTCTGATTATACGTCTATGGTGGAATTACCCTCACACTGGTAGTGTCTTCGTGTGCGTGCGTGCGTGTGTGTGTGTGAGCCTAAAAATATACTGATCAGATTTGTCTAAATTTTTAACGCAACAAAGGCTGTTCGCATGAAAGATAATTTCTTTGGCCGTCATCTGGATTGCATCACCTTTAGGATCTATGAATATCTAGGAAATCACTAGTCTGATTTGGCCCAAAATTATAGCACAGGAACGGTTGAGACTGGGCTTGTGTGATTATTATGTGGGGTGATCACGATCTATTATTCAAGAATAATCGTGATTAATCACTCAATTAATCAGTCTGGGTAGAAATTACTCAGAGATAAGAACAAAAGCATGTCAGCGACGAAAGCTGCAATGGTGTTTAGAAATGTCCATTTGCAGGCCAAGAGAAGACTATTTTTGAAAATGTATCACTGGAATGCCTGACTTGATGCTCGAGCCAGGCATTCCAATGATATATTTTCAAAAAACGTCTTCTCTTGACCTGCAGATGGACATGCATTTACTGAGCAAAGTGTTTCTTGACCGATCGCATTAAGGAGGAATTAAAAGCTCGGTTTTGATCTATGTTATGCGGTAGAATTAGTCACGATTGTTTAATTTTTAATCAGACATGTATAAACTCATGATTTAAAAAAATTACGGTTTTCGATTTAATCAAGTCAAGTTGTGACCAAACACTACAATTCCACAACTTAGGATGTGAAAATCTGGAATATTTTTAACCCTTTAATGATCAAACATGCCAAAACTGACCGCTGTTATGGTCTTGTGAAATCTCCATTTACAGGCCAAGAGAATACAATTTTTGAATATTTATCACTGGAATAACTGGCTCGATAACCCAGCGAATGATTTCAGTGATAAATTTTCAAAATTTGGTTTTTCTAGGTCTATATATAGACTCTGATCAATAACGGTTAAAATGTGACAAGAATATTAGGGTATGGTTTTGCAATCCCTTCTTGCTCACGATGTGTTCTCTATATAATATATTGTACGTCTTTTGACAGTATAATCTACATACCATCACATTGTAACATACAGTTATACAGTTAGGGCTGTGCGGTTTGGCTTACAGTCATATCGGTTTCCATATGACTTTTCATATCAGTTTTAACCGAATATCGGTTTTATGGACATGAAACAAAAAATTTAAATGATAAAAATTAGCACGAAAACAGAATGTATTTTCACGCCCTGATACATTCGTCACGTTTTACGCCTTTAAAGCTTAATATACCGTATAATATCCATCATCGCGGGAGTGAAATTATTAATTAGACCGCCTAAATATTACGCACAGTTAAATAAACATCGTTTATTTTGTCAAAATTAATCATAAATCAGCAAAACAGGTTGCGAAAAGACGTAAATCACGCGATTGTAATTAATTATGATGTAATTATCTCCCTTTCTTCTTTCATTTCCAATTCGGCCCGAGGACGAAATCATGCCTTGAAGAAAATATTAACTGTAATATTGCGATCGCGAATTTCATAAGTTAATATGATATTGTGTATAGAAGATAACGTTTTAAAAACGGTTTGAGTAATAATTTTATTTAAAATTATATTCTAATCAGCAAAATGTATTATTATTTTTAACAATCCTGATACGAAAAACCGAAAATATGTTCATATTCGGTTTTTCGATATTTATTTTTTATAATCGGTTAGGCAACCGTCAGTGCAGGATATCGGTTTTAAATATGGTATCGGTATATCGCGCAGCCCTATATACAGTATATCTCATATAAATGAGTTAACATTTTAACACTCATATCAGCCAAAACAGATTCTGCAGTGGTCTTCAGAAATGCCCATTTGCTGAGAATTTGTTTAATTTACCACTTGAATGACTGGCTCGATAACCGAGCCAGTCATTCCAGTGGTAATTTTTAAAAACAGTCTTTTCGGTCTGCAAATGGACATTTCTACGAGAAAATTTAATTTTTTTAAAAACGAAATCAAGGGTTAAATTTTAACATTGTTCCGAAATAAAAAACCAAAATATTAGTACAATCAGTGTTCCTCATTGCCTTTAAATATTTGAGGTCCTAGCGACCCTGCACCTTGAAATCGGGGTTGAGGGTGGGTTGGGGGTGGTGGTGGGTGGGCGTGAATTGGGGGAGGGGGGTTGTAGTCCCTAGCAGAAATCTGGGGTCCCAAAGTGAAATCTGGGGTCCCAAAGTGAAATCTGGAGTCCCAAAGTGAAATATGGGGTCCCAAAGTGAAATATGGGGTCCCAAAGTGAAATATGGGGTCCCAAAGTGAAATCTGGGGTCCCAAAGTGAAATCTGGAGTCCCAAAGTGAAATCTGGTGGTCCTAATCAGTATTTCTCATTCCTGCTAAAATTGGAGAATTAAAATTATGAATTGTGGGGTCCCATGCTAGATTGTGTAGGTATTTTTGTGCAAAAAGAACCACACACACTATTTTCAGGCATCCCATGGAACCCATTACCATTAATTTTTGGGATTCCAAGCTCCACTTTCGGGTTATATAACCCTCCAAAGATCCCTTATCAAATTCCCTGAGTACAATTTTGAACAGGATATAAGAAATGTTCTGTTGAATATTTTGACCATATTTCGATTGGAAGACATTAGTGTCTTACAATCTAATATTACATGTATGTTAGACCCTTAACCCTCGAATTTGTTTAAAAAATTTTAAATTTTCTCATAGAAAATGTCCATTTACAGGCCAAGAGAAGACTATTTTTTTAAATTTACCACTGGAATGACTGGCTCGGTTATCGAGCCAGTCATTCCAGTGGTGAATTTTCAAAAATATTCTTCCATTGGTCTGCAAATGGACATTTAGCAAGACCACGGCAGTGCCTGGTTGTGACCGGCTTGACCATTAAAGTGTTAAATCTATTCAACAGTACATTTTCTTTTATTTCTGAGTTCGGCCGGGATGATGTGCCTTGAAATATAGCCCCCTAGAGGCATTGAGGAGCGTAACAGATAAGCTTCCAGATTTCATAATGATATATACATACTAAAGCATAAAACTCAAACATCAAAGATGAAACTTATTAACCATTTTCACCGACAAATCTCTGAAAATGTATTTTCTTTACGTTATAAAACTTATTATTTTTGAAAATTTATCACTGCACTGGAATGACTTGCTCATACGCATGTACATACGTGCGTGCACACATGCAAGTTTGCACGCATGCATGCACCATTGAATTGTCATAGGTAATTATGCAGAGAATACAGTTAGTGGTGATGTACTTTACAGAATAAGATATTATTCAATCGCCTAGAGTTGTGGGTCAAATGTGTGCGTGTGTGCGTGCGTCAAAATGTACAAAATTTTAATTAAATTAAAAGATGAACTGGTGTTCATTTTTCAACAGATTTGGTGGAAGATGGTGCTGTCATTGACAGCAACATCTTCCACCAAAATTGTTGGAAAATGTACACCAGTTTCTGTGCTATTGACGCTGTAAAAGATAGAATATTGACATCAGAATGGTGAGGGTTAAGGCTTAAAGTATTAAACCCTATGGGGAAAATAATCTGTCACAGTTCATAAATTGTTAATGAATTAAAAGAAGATTTGGCAGAAATATTCCATTAGTACACTTCAATCATTTGACAGTGGTGTCAGGGATTGCTGCCCCATTGATCAATGTTACTTTTCCCGTCAGTCAATCATACTAATATTCTTACATTTTCTCATCCAAATCTTACCGTGACCTCACCAACGCCCCTTTGGTAAATGTCAGTGTTGTGACCGTTAACCAATTGGATTATAGTGCCAATCATGGCTGCCCCATTGGTCAATGGTACTTTTCCCTTTGGTCAATAACACTAATATTCTTGCATTTCCTCATCCAAATTTTTGATTGTGACCATTGTCCCATTGGTAAATGTTATCTGCTAGGTAAATAATATGAGGGACGACTGCCCTATTGGTCAAGGGCTCTTTTCCCATTGGTCAATAGTGTCAAAGACAGTAATATTTTTGTATTAGTGGAAAGGATGATTGCCTCATTGGTCAATGATAATAAGGAGCATTGATATACGGACCAATGACGATTGTGCATTATTTAATGTACACATATCTGCAGTTCCTTGTCAACTAGGTGAGCACTATAGAATTCTATATAATTGTGTATGCTAACTTAATCTTTTAACCCTCGAATTTGTTCAAGAAAATTTAAATTTTCTCAGAAAATGTCCATTTGCAGACTAAGAGGAGACTGTTTTTGAAAATTTACCACTGGAATAACCATATGAGAGTTAACCCTTTCAGCGACTAATCCCTGGAAAAGTAAATTCTTTACAATGTATAGCATATTCTGTTGAATGTTTTGAAACTAATATGACTGGAAGCCATAGAACTGATATGAGAGTTACAGGGTTAATGGTCAAGCCAGCCCAAACAAGCCTCTGTTATGGTCATGTGGAATGCACATTTACAGGCCAAGAGAATACAATTTTTGAAAATTTACCACTGGAATAACTGGCTTGATAACCAAGCCGATCATTCCATTGATAAATTTTCAAAAATTATATTACCTTGGCCTGTAAATGGACATTAAATAGACAGGTATTTTTAAATTTTCTTGACAAAATTTGACCATTAAAGGATTTAAGTTAAAATATAAAATGATATTTTCATGATTTCTGTGTGGTGTCTAATGGGAGATAACTATACAAGGATAAATAGTATAACAGATACTCTTTGCTACCTAAGTTCTCTCCCTTAGATAAGTAACTCTTAGTTATGCCATGTTTGCTCAACACATCTGTAAAGGTGAACACTTTACACTGATATGATGGACTGGCTCATTAAACCTCTTCACACTGAAATCCCAGCTTCCTCATTTCAAGACTTATAAAGGTTATATATATATATATATATATAAACATAATATTATAATAAGTGTTATATGACACGCTTCCACCACATCATAGGCCTTGCCTGTTTTGTAGGTTTTGATTACAGGGCATAATTTAGAATTAAATATTTGCATAGCATGAATTGCTATGCAAATTATAAATTGAATAGTTGTCTGCAAAAATGTATAGCGATTAACTCTTTCACGGATAAATTCCCTGTATCTCAATCTCGGAGCAAACAAACAGGAAAAGCTGTTGAAAATTTGAAATTAATTTGACTGGATGTCATTGCTGCCTTACGCAGCAATGGCTTCCAGTCATATTAGTTTCAAAATATTCAACAGAATATGCTATACATTGTAAAGAATTTACTTTTTCAGGAATTAGTCGCTGAAAGGGTTAATGATAGAACTGATGAAAATCAATGATAAATTGCAATCGCGTACACATTTTGCATAGCAGATATAACTATGCATGTTACAGAATGTATAGCAACTGCTTAAACATGTGTAGCAAATTGAGATGCGATACCAGATAAATTATGCCCTGGATTATCTATATCTATAGGCTGGAGGAACCTGTTGAATATTTTGAAAATAATTTAGCTGGAAGTCGGTGTTGTCTTTAACCCCTCTCGTATCAGCAGCGCCTAAAAGTGCTAAAAATGCTACTTATGCCAACTAACCGTGTAGCGGTCAAGATTTTTCAGGAAAATTGGACACAATTGCTTAGTGAATGTTCATTTGCTGGACAAGACATGGCTCTTTTTGTAACTTTACCAATCGAATTTTAAAAAACAGCTTTCGGAACGGGTCGTTTTGGCCGGCTTGATGATTAGAGTTTAATTTTTTTTTAAATATCAAAATATGTCCTTAGTGAGTGTCCATTTACCGGCTAAGACAAGACTATTTTTTTTGGAAATTTACGACTGAAATAACTGAGCCAGCTATTCCAGTAGTAAATATCCAAAAGAACAGGCTTCTCTTAGCCTACAAAGTGACATTGCAAGAGATCACTGAAGGTTCCGTTTTATGTCTAAGTTGACATAAGAGGGTCTAATATGTATTTTGTGTGGTTAAACGCATACAGTGGTTGGTTCTATGTGGCTGAGACAAACCTATGCTGCTAGTCTTCAACACATTTAACCCTCAAATTTGTTCATGGAAATTTCAATTTACTCATAGAAAATGTCCATTTGCAGACCAAGAGAATACTATTTTCTTAATCTTATTGATTCAGGATAACTTTAAATCTTTAGATAATCGAGCCAGTCATTCTAGTGGTAAATTTTCAAAAAAAGTATTCTCTTGGTCTGCAAAGGGACATTTATCAAGAACACTGCAGAAGCCGTTTTTGGCTGATATGAGTGCTGGTGCAGTGCTCTTGAGAAATGTCCATTTGCAGACAAAGAGAAAACTATTTCTGAAAATTTACCACTAGAATGACTGGCTCGATTATCTAAAGGTTTAAAGTTATCCTGAATCAATAAGATTAAGAAAATATTTGAAAATTTCCGCGACAATCACATTCTTCTGAGCCAGCATTTTACTTACAAATGCTAATGATTTTGAGACCCAATTGGTTGACAGTGTTTCTGACCATATTAATTGTTGTATTTCTGTATATGGCTTTATGTAGAACATGGCCTTTCTATTTGAAATATCAATGTTCCACATATGTTTTTGCGGTTATTGCGTTGAGTGATGACGATTGATTATTAATTAACCTGGTCTGAAAGGCCAAGTGAGCTAGCACTGGGCCGATTTAAATTATATTTGGCAGGAAGCATCCTTAGGGCATAGAGATTCAAGTTTGTTCAAACGGAGCCGATCGGCCAATTTGGCCAGCATGCCATCTTGGATTTTGGTTGATTTTTTAAAATGTCTAGAAATCTTATCCAAAAACCTCTTGGGGATCGATGCAACCCTCATGAAATATGATCTAGGGCAAGAGCTGAACCAAGTTTGTTCAATGGAAGTTGATTGGTCAAATGGTTAGGCAGCCATCTTGGATGACTTAGTTTTCGCGAAAACGACCTCCAGAACCACTGAACTGATCGGGCCAAACTTTGGCAGATATAATTAGAGACTAAGGGCCATTAAAGATTGTTCAAAACAGGTTGATCTGTCAAAAAGCATGGTCGCCGTGGCCCCATTAATATGATGTGTGTTTAGCAGCCATATTGGATTTTTTTATTCGATGGATTTAGAATCCAAAATTGATTTTAAACAGGTTTTTTGGTATTCTGATTTCAAATTTGCCATGTTCAAAATTGTCGGATAAACAGTTTGGTGGCCATCTTGGATCTTTTTCCTTAAAGCACTGAGAAATTTTTTAAATGTCTTCTCGAGAACAACTGGGCCGATTACAAGTATAGTTTGCAGGAAGCATCCTTAGGACGTAGGGATCCACATTTGTTCAAGGGGAGCTGATCGGCCAATTTTTCGAAATGGTAAAAATCTCCGAAACCGCTTGGGGGATCGATCGATTCAAAACTTGAAATTTGATCTAGGTCAAGAGTTGAACCAAGTTTGTTCAAGGGAACTTGATTGGCCAAATGCTTCGGTGGCCATCTTGGATCACCTATTTTTTTTGAAAAAATTACCAGAACCGCTAAACGGATCTGGCCGAAATTTAGGAGATACGATTAAGGCCTAAACGCAATTAAAGTTTGTCCATGGAAATTTGAGACATCAAAAAACATGTCCGCCATGAATCAGTCAAAATTTGGTGTTTTTGGCGGACATCTTGTATTTTCTGAAAATTTCTGAGAAAAAACCCAACAAGACTACTTATTATCCACTGGGCGAATTTTAGTCAAACTTGTCTAAACCGTCTTCATAGGAGTTAGAAATGCTATATGTTTCGAGTGCTCATCTCGTGTTGTTCGTTTGTGCTAGTGGCCAATAATTCCAGATGAGCGATACAAGTCCCTTGAGCCTCTTGTTTAATTTTTAATCATATAGATTCACGAGTTAAAAAACAATCGCAATTTACCATTACTCACATAATCGCTGAAGCGTAGTTCCACATGAGTGATATACCTTTCGGGCCTCTTGTTGGCAAAGCCGGCTATGATATAACTATAGTGCACTAGCACTTTCATCTGTAAGCTATTATCAATCAACCGTTCCAGAGTATCCACCCATCATATGACCTCATAATCAACTGCGTGACGTGTAAAATGACATCATAATGAATGACATCGATAAGTGTGTCACGAACGCATATTTGAAGACGGGCTATGCGTTGTTGTATGAATTGTATGTCTTTATCATATCATTTAATAAATATTCTGTTGAATATTTTGAAACTAACTTGACTGGGTGCTGTTGCTGCCATAGGCAGCAACAGCACCAAGTCAAATTAGTTACAAAATCTTCAGCAGCTTACTTGTATAGTTTTCAGGAAATTGATAGTTAGGGAATTCGTGGATCTATCAATCCCAACATGGCAAAGTATTGCTAGAGCTTAGATAGAGATGGGCAGGGCGTAGCTAAAACTGGAAAGCTTTATTATCTAATGTTACAGAGTAAATTATCATTCATTAACCCTATAACCGACAAATTTATTCAAGAAAATCTCAATTTTCTATTTTTGCATTCAGACCAAGAGAAGAATATTTTTGAAAAATGACTTGATCTATTATCGAGCCAGTCTTTCTAGTGATAAATTTTCAAAAATACGACAGTATTCCCTTGTTCTACAAATGTGCATTTCTGACAGGCTTGAGTGTTGAACTATTAACGCTTTGATGACGAAAACCAGACAAAACTGGTCTGTTCAGTGGTCCTGAGTAATGTCCATATGCAGGATGAGATTATTTTTGAAAACTTACTATTGGAATGACTGGCTCGATAAATTTTCAAAAATGGTCATCCATTCGTCTGCAAATGGACATTCAATAAGTAAATATTTTGAAATTCTTTACCAAATTTAGGCATTAAAGGGTTAATTTAATTTGAAAATTTAAAGTTTAGACACAGGACTGGTATGAGTAAAGAGTTAATACTGTTTCCGCCTAAGCAACAGCTTCATACAAAAACTGTCCATTGCTAGTTAGTAATCCAAATTAGAAAACTGAAAGTAATCTGCCAGAGAACATTATTCAGCAGTATATACATATCAGGGCTCCCAAACCAGATTTTGGCCAGTTAGAGATAGGTTTGGGGAGGGGTGGGATGATGACCGGGGCGGGGTGGGGGCATGTAAGGTAACTGAAGTTAATTACCAGAAATCACCTATTTGTATCCCTGGATTCTAATAAGGTACGGGTTGTAAATTGTTTAAGTCCAAATCTCTACGAATTCTTTTAGGTATATTTCAAGAAAATGTTGGAAAAATTGTTTTGCTTAAATGTCTAAATAATAATAGACACTAACACGAAAATTGAACAAAAATTCACAGTACAAATTCTTGCCGTTTTACGACTACGCCTAATGTATACCTCATATCCATCATTGTGGCAGTGAAATTATTAATGGGACTATTTAATGCCTACGCTCTAATAAACATATATATAATTTATTACGTTGTGTGTGTATATATATATATATATATATATATATATATATATATATATATATATAAATAATGTAATCGTTCAATATGCGTGCCACTATATCTGCATATTGAAGAATATTTCTTGATTTCACTGTAAATATTCACCACAGCCATTATAAGGTAATAAAAACAGAATGGATTATAGACTGATATACAAAATGTAGTAAAGTGTACAATGTATTTTCAATGTATCATGTGACAGCACAATGTATTTTCGATATATCATGTGACAGCTGGTGAAATATTCAAATTCCATTATTAACCCTCGAATTTGTTCAAATTTTAATTTTCTCATAGAAAATGTCAATTTGCACCAAGAGAATACTTTTTTGAAAATTTACCGCTTAAATGACTAGCTCGGCCAGTGGTAAATGGACATTTCTCAAAACTACTGCAGAAGCTGTTTTTGGATGATACGAGTGTCAAGTGTAGGATGATGTCATAATCAATTACATGATGGATGACGACACCCAGTCAAATTAACCTGTTAATGGTAAAGATTTGTCCCGGAAATTAAAATCCTGCTCAATGACTCCTTTTCTAGGCCAAGAGAAGGTATTTTTGAAAGTAAATCACTGGAATGACTGGCTCGGTTATCAAGCCAGTCAGACCAGTGGTAAATTTTTTTTATATGCTCTTGTCCTGCAAATGGGCATAACTCAAAACCACTTCAAAGGCCAGTTTTGGCCGACTTGACCGCGTGTCTGACTGGTTGAACGTTAAAAAGTTAAATCCGTTTCTGATTAAAATCGCTCTGCAAGTACAACTATTATTGCGATTAGCTTACATCAACAACTTTGTGCTCATTCTCTCTTGGTCAAATTTAATACGGGCACTGGCTTTGCGTCAGGTAAATATTAGAATGTATTCACGGTTTTCTACATACGGATATACATCATATAAGCTGATCCCATCTATTGCATACAGCGCAGCTCATAAATACTTCAACGTGTTTACAAAACAAAAAAACCCCGGAAATAACTTAGTTACCGGTAGTACAATTTTAACCATTTAAGCCTTACATTTCTTTTTTCTCAAAGAAAATGTCAATTTACAGACCAAGAGAAGACGATTTTTGAAAATTTACTACTGGAATGACTGGCTTGATAATTCCAGTTATAAAATTTTCAAAAATTGTCTTCTTGGTCTGCAAATGGACATTTCTCAAGACCACTGCAGAAGCCGTTTTTGGCTGATATGAGTGTTAATAGGTCAAGATTTTTCAAGGTTTAATTGTTCAGTAGTTTATGTCCAAGATAAGGGCATTTTTGACAATTTATCAATAACAGCCAGTCATTACAGTGGTAAATTTTCAAAAATGTTCTCTTGGCCGGCTAATGGTCATTCCTCAAGACCCTGGTGTAAGCTGGTTTTTGCCATCTTGACCATTAAATGTTTAAATGTGATGAAAGAAATTTTCTGCTGACTGTTTTGAACATAACTACATTAACCCTTTAACCCTCATATATCAGCCAACAACAGCTTCTACAGTGGTCTTGAGAAATGTCAATTTGCAGACCAAGAGAAGACTATTTTTTTTAATTTACCACTAATGACTGGCTCAATAACCTAGCGAGTCATTCCAGTGGAAGGTTTTCAAAAATAGTCTTCTTAGTCTGCAAATCGACATTTTCTATGAGAAAATTTAGTTTCCTGACCAATTTTGAGAGTTAAAGGATGAAAAGGCAATGCTGGTTTATGCAACGATGTCTTCCAATCCTATCATGTTCAAAATAGTCAACAGTATGTTCAATATTTTTTGTGGGAAAATGTAAGTTATTGCTGAGCTGTACTCTCAGATCTCTCAGTTGACTGCGTTTCATCAGAAGAATTTCGTTTGATAGATCAATGAAGCCACTGATCTATCTTCAATAAACTCTCATAATATATAACCATTGTCTCGCTCAATTTTTATCCTGAATTATTTATTATCCCCTAATCAGTCCCGTGATTTTGACAATTTGGCTTCGCAAAGCTGTTGCTGTTAATTTTGCAACAGCTTTCAGTAGCATCCTGATGAAACTGGACACTGGTCGTTGATGCATTAGCTAATTTCCTGCAGAATCATTACCAGTTGCGCGGTTATCATCAAAGTACGGGAGGAGAGTTGCGATATATTGTGCCTTTTGGCAGTGCATGACACCATGGTATGCTTGTATATAACTTAGTCTAGCCACTCACTCACTGTAATATTCAGCCAGTTTGTGTGTGTGAATATATATGCATTCATGTCCCCAAATGATGTTCGCAACCTCCAATGCAATATGTAAACTCACCGACACAAAAGGCTCCGTAATTATCGTGGAATTCCGTTTGGAAATTAGCTCGACAAAACCTGGTCTCGTAACACCCTGTTGCGCCCCACATTAGACGGGTATTGATTTTCTGATTTATGGCAGAATCTGCTGTCCGAGTCGATACGCCTAACGTTGGTTCGTCACAGAGTATTGATCGCTGCTAAGCTTTTTCCCAAGGGCCCTGAGCAGTAGTGTGTATAGTCAATGCGCAGTCGAATGCTGCGCATTACCGAGGACACGATAGCAGCCATTTTTGATTTCATCTAGGAATCTTAGGCTGTTATACTAGAGATGTGTTCATTAGAAAACCAAACACGAGGCAGATTTATTGATGAGCTGTGCCTATACAGGATTCTCTTCTATCCATGCCGCATCATAATGGAGATAAATTTAGAATGGGATATATTTATATAGCGCGCGTGTCCCTGATCCACTTCCAGGGCTGGTATTATTGAACAACAACAAAAGCACGACATGGATGTGGTTCTCGATCGTGAATCCACTGTGTTAGATATGGATTTGTTCTGCTATGGTGCTGCTGGCTCCGTAAACGATGGTGCTATTATTGTATTATAGTCGTCTTCATCTTTCATCTGTAGGGCCTAATGAATGTGTGCCGTTTCTTTTCACAGTAGAACAGTGTTATTGTATTATAGGGGTTTACATGTCTGTGTGAGGAGGTGTAGGAGGTTTGTTAAGGTCTGTCTATCACATAATCTTCAAAGAGAGTTTCTGAGAAGATGATACGGTGTAAGTGTTTCCTGTCATACAAACGGCAGTTATTAAAGGAGCGTTATTAATTAATGTATTATGCATTAAATAAAACAGTTTAAATATTTTCAAATTTAAATATATTAGCTTCCTTTAGTTGGATTATGCATGTGTGCGTGCGTGCTTGCGTGCATGCGCGTGCGTGCATGTGTGGATGCGTGCGTGCGTGCGTGCGTGTGTGGATGCGTGCGTGCGTGGATGCGTGCGTGCGTGCGTGTGTGCGTGCGTGCGTGTGTGGATGCGTGCGTGGATGCGTGCGTGCGTGCGTGTGTGGATGCGTGCGTGCGTGGATGCGTGCGTGCATGTGTGGATGCATGCGTGCGTGCGTGCGTGTGTGGATGCGTGCGTGCGTGGATGCGTGCGTGCATGTGTGGATGCATGCGTTCAATGTATTTAACATGCATCTTATTAACCCTGTTAATGGACAAATTTGGTCAGGGAAATCACATTATTTGTTTATAGAATGTCCATTTGCATGCATGCCAAGAGAACGCTATTTTTTTGTGAAAATTTACCTGTAGTATGTCTGGCTCAGTTATCATGAGTGTGCAGGTAGACTGAGGTGTGGATGAGGCATAGGTGACCCATCCTAACCCAGTCAGCAGTTAATAATTTAAACCACCAACGCATCCATTGGCCATATAATATCTGCCCCATGTACTAGCTCGGAGAACTAGCTTGGGGTATATATTATATGGGCAATGTATGAGTTTCTGGTTTAAATTATTGATCACTGATTGGGTTAGAATGGGTAGTAAGAAGAGCTTGCGGGTAGGGGTGAGAGTGCGCAAAGAGTTTGGTGGCAGTGCAATTGAACTGTGGGAGAAGTTAGACTGGGGGTGGGGGATTGCTGGATGATGGGTTATGATACTAATTGAGAGAGGAGTGTGTGTGGTGCTGATTTATGGAAGTGTGTGGTTGGGTACAGATCTGTGGACAGATGAGTTATTTCTAGCTTATATGCCCTGCCCATTTCTAGATAAATTCAACAAATTTCTACGTGTTTTGGAATCAGATTTTGAAACCTGAAGTCCCAGAATCAAAATTTCTGGGTAGCTATACAGGTAACCTGTCAAATATTTTGAAACTAATTTCACTGGGAGTTGTTGCTCCCACCAGGATAACAACAGCTCCCATGCAAATTAGTTTCAAAATATTCAATAGAATGTTTATTAAATTGTAGATTCATCGAAGACACAATTGGTGCACTTGAAACTATACGTCATTATGATTGTGACATCAGCTAACACGCGTCATATTTAATTATGACATCAGATATTTGATTGACAGATTGCATCCCGCCATAATAGGCTTGTAGAACACTGTATTATGGTAGGCTAGCGCGATTACGTGATTAAATAATAAAACACGATTATTTTTTAAATTGTGAATTTATATGATTAAAAATTAAATAATCGTATAATCGTGAATAATTTCTACTGCTTAAATATTTCAAAATCTACCTGTTAATTACTCTTTGATGCAATATGTCAAGAAAATTGACATTTTGCTCAGCGAATGTATATCAATTTGGAGGCCAAGAGAAGACTATTTTTGAAACTATCACTGCAATGCCGAGAATCAAGCCAAATGCCGAGAATCAAGTCAGGCATTCCAGTGATACATTTGCAAAAAGGTTTCCCCTTGGCTTCCAAATGGATCTTTCTAAACACCATTTCACCGTAGGTCATTGAAATACTTCTGTAGGCTGATTAATTGAGTAATTACGATTATTCTTAAATAATTGATCGTGATCACTGATCAGTAATCGCGCAAACCTAGTATATGGTCAATTTCTGACTGGGAGGTTGCATACTGCAGTGTACAAGAATTGTATGGGTGACACCTAATAGGTGGCTAGGTGCTAGTGGCAGGTATTAATGCACCTGTTAACTGCGCTTGTTGATTGCATTTATTAGTGACTTCTAACAAAGATCCTGAATCTAATCTGCTAATTAACACTCAATTAACAGACTTTTAAGTTAACCATTTGACACTCAAAATGGTCCAAAAACGCCTTCTGCAGCTGTCTTGGGAAATGTCCATTTGCAGACCAAGAGAAGACTATTTTTGAAATTTTATCACTGGAATGATTGGCTCGATTACCGAGCCAGCCATTCCAGTGGTAAATTTTCAAAAATTAGTCTTCTTGCTTTACAGATGGACATTTTATGAGAAAAATTTAATTTTCTTGAAGAAATTCGAGGGTTAATGGGGTTAAGTGGCTAATTAAGTCATTCTAGTGAAAATTTTTTCAAAAATAGTCTTTTTCTGCATATCAATATTTTCAAAAAAAAACCTGAAATTTTCTTGAATAAATTTGAGTGTTAAAGGTTTTTAATTCAATTTGAAGCCATTTTTACGACATTTGTATATCCAAGTCAAATTAGTTTCAAAATATGCTACAGACATCCCCAGTAGTGACCCCGGTGATGGGCTTGTGAGGACCCAGCAGATGGGCCTGCGGTGAATCCGGTGCTGTGCCGGTCATGGGCTGGTAACTCTGATGCCAATGCAACCCACAGCATCATAGATCAAGACACGATTGATGTTATGAGACAAAGACAGGCAGTTTAAGGGAGCGGTGATGGGCCAGTGACTACCTAAGTGTTTCTAACACTCAGTTACAGCCTCGGTGATGTACTGGTGATAAACCCTGGTGATGATACCAGTAACAGGCCAGTGATGAGCCTCGTGATGGGCCATTTTTAACCCTGGTGATGATCCCAGTGATGGGCCAGTGACAGATTCAGTCATTACCCCAGTGATGACCTCGGTTGCCTCTGCCACAGCTGATGATTCTGGAAACACAAATGATAAGCCAATGAATTGATGGCTCTGGTGATGGGGCGCTGATACCCCCTCCCTTGGAAGTTCAGAAATTTGATCTATGACAGATGGTTAGAAAATTTGCCAAGATATAAGAAATATATTTTATGGAGTATTTTGAAAGTAATTTGATATATTTTTACTGCCAAATGTTACTGATGAAGGTAGCAACAACTTCTATCAAAATTATTTGGACACCATTCAGTGCTTTTTCCTCGTATTTCAGCCTTGAGATTCTGTATGTGTAATTGAAGTGATTATGAAACAGTACGGCTCAGATATACATTTGTAACTTAACAATTTATTTCCAAAACAAAATCAAAAGTTCTAGTTTAAACAGCTAAGGCAGCAATGTTTACAATGCAGTTATGGTCAAAATATTCAGCAGAACATTTCTTACATCGTGTTCAAAATTGTACTCACGTAACATAACCCTTTCACTGATAAATTGCCCATATACCATATTTTCAAGGCAAGAATACAGGAAAACCGTTGAATATTTTGAAATTAGTTTGACTGGAAGGCATTTCTGGCTTTGGCAACACTGGCTTCGAGTCAAATTATTTCAAAATATGCAACAGAATAGTTTTATATCGTAAAGAATTAACTTTTTCAGGGATTTGTCAGTGAAACGGGTTAACTGTTGTACCACCGGTTTCCAGTCAAATTAATTTCAAAATATTCAACAGAATGGTTTTATATCGTAAAGAATGAACTTTTTCAGGGATTTGGCAGTGAAAGGGTTAACAGTTGTTTTTGCTGACTTGACAATATATTAAAGGGTTAATATATTTTGAAAACAGATTACAGATATATGTATTTTAATAGAGTGTAATAATTTATTACAAATTATCGATCTTGAGCAAAAATTACTAGCAATTGAATACATTGTAGTACCGTTTGGCAGATATTTAGGAACTGCTGACACAATCTAAAAAATATGCCACAAATCCTTTTAGAGGCTTTACAACAATTCAGAAACATTGAGCACAATCGTATAGGCATTTGACAAATTGTGAGAATACCATGGCAGAAATTGAAGAAAATCTCTGATACAATGTTCGAATTTTGACATTGTTTGAAGAATATTTTTAAAAGTTTAAGCCAAGCTTGAGAAAGAATGATAGATATTTGGCTTAATTTGAGGCAGAATCTGAGAAATTTTACAAATAAATACGCGTTTACTTGATAATAAATCTGTAACATATTTAGGAATTTCATAAATGGTTCAGAAAATTGAATCGGCATTGTGCAATATTTAACAGGAATTAAATTGTCGTTTTTAAATTTCATATACACATTACATCAGTATTTAGTAGATCGTAAAAAGCATATTATATACAGGCTTCAATATCGTTAACACATGACAAATTTCTAATGATCAATGGCAATTAATATTTGACTAAAGAATGATATTGACCATTGGAATATTAACATTTGATGTAGTATTCTTTACATATTTTACAAAAAAACACTTATAATAATTATTGTATTACTTATTGTTTAACAAAGCACAAACATGTGATACCCTGCCTCTTAGCTTTCTAACAAAGGTCCTGAATTATAACTTATACACGATCGTGATGGTAATACAATATTTTGCTAATGCGATAAACAAGTTCCGTTATATTTGATGAACTTTAACTGGACATAATTCTGTGTCCTTGAAGCATTCACAGTACATTTGCTAGTGCAATAAACAAATACATTCTGTGTGTGATAACTCTGTATTTGCCAATGTTTGACAATATTTGGCATAGAGCACTACTGTTAACGGGTAACATGTGATAAAATGCATGCGTTCTGTTAACATGTATAACGCATGATAAAAATGAAAGCATAGGCACAATGCATAGGACAATACAAATATACTATTAATAATTTGTCAAAATTTGTCTTCTCAAAAATATACCACACCAGGCGATGCTAATATGTGACAGTCAATAACACATAGTAAATTAATCAATTATTTATTTATTAATAATTAATTTAACTCGGTTTAACTTTTTTTCAAAAGATTTGTAGTATAAATGTCCAAAAAAATCTACGATTTGATTTTCTAGTATCAGACATTTTCTGACTTAGCGGTGGTTAAACCAAGACTAGCCAAAAGTATTTTGTTATTAATTTGTAACGGTACAAGTATATTAACAAAATAAGCTGCGGCTATAGAGCCTAACATTTATACAGCACCAACTGCCAGGGATTAGTCCAGATTTCGGCAAGAGTGCCAAAATACTTTAGACTCTTCTAGTCTTCTGGAATACCCATTAATGTGCCAGCCACGAAAAAGAAGATTTCTCAAATTTTCTTCTCAAACATTCTTCCCGTAAATGGTCTACAAATAGACATTGGCTCAGATGGTTAAGAGAATTATTTTTCTTTGTTAACTGATCTTCACGTTTGAAGTGTTAATTAAAAGAACCACGTTTTCAGCTCTGTTATTCTGGATGAAGAGGGTTAATTAATTAAGTTGTTGCTTACATTGGTGGCCAATTAACTGTCTCGCTGCTGTAAGCTAGCAGACAATAATTTCAGTGATCAAAAAATCTTGACTGGCTAAATATTTTGAAAACAATTTGACTGAATGTTGTTGGTGGCTAAGCCACCAACAACTTTCAGTCAAATTATTTTCAAAATATTCAGCATATCCAGAGTTAAACTAAATAGATTGTGTAATCTGCAAAAATTCAGCAGGCACACAGTTATTGCGGCAAGAAAATTATGTATATGTAAATACAGTCACATATGCTCTGGTGGGGGGGGGGGGGGACTAGTTACAGCATGGCTCATAAATACGTTATAATATTGTAAAAACCCCGAAAAAAGGTTAGTACAGTTTTGATCACGATGTAAGAAATGTACTGTTGAATATTCAACAGTACGTTTTATTTTGTTTTGGAAACATTAAGGTATCCTTTAAAACTCAGGCCGGCCAAAAACGGCATCTTGAGAAATATTCATTTGCGGACCAAAAGATTTTTTTAAATTTATCAACAGGTTAACTGAGTCTGTAACTAAGGCAGTTATTCCAGTGGAAAATTGTCAAAATAAATTTCCTTTTAGCCTGCAAACGGATATGTTCTATGAGAAAATTTTGAAATTTCTTGACCAAATTTAAGCAGTAATTGTTTTAACAGACCACCTGGGTGCTGACTTCTCTATATATTAAGTGGCTAATTATTTTGGTTCCATAAGGTGGTCACATATGACAGGTTTCATTGTATAACGCAATGTTGTAATCTTGATTAACACCTCTGATTAACACCTGATTAATATTCCTGATTATGACAGTTGCCAAATATCAATACAAATATAAATCATTTCATTCCACGCATCTCGCATACGTTATGATTACGGTTCTAATAACTATTTTGAAGAAAAATATTAAAAGTCATTCTTGTCTACGGCAGCAAAAACTTTCAGTCAAATTCGGTTCTTAAAAAGTTGATCAAAATTTAAAATAATTACCTCTGTTGGATCTAGGCAAAGTTCATGCGAGCTAAAACTGAACAGTGTAAATCGATTTGTTATATTGATTGTCCATGGACTTTCTTTGACCACTGGTCAGGTGCTTATGGCACCATGAACTGGACATTATGATATTAACTCTTTCAAATAGCTAACCCTTTCACAGACACATCCCAGAAAAAGTATATCCTTTATACGATAAAAAACAACTTATTATATTTACTATTTTGAAATTAATTTGACTGAAAGCTGTTTCAATGGCATCCAGTCAAATTAATATCAAAATATTCAACATTTTTCATGCATGTCTGCCTTGAAGATGATATATGGGGAATTCATTGGTGAAAGGGTTAAAAAATAGTCTTACTCTCATGCCAATGGACATTTAAATTAAATTAAAATTTTGTTGACCATTCTGCCCTTTAATAAGGTAACACAACAACATGCCACAGAAACTTAACTCTCATCATTCAGTGCTTTTTTAATATCTGCTGATTATTTTGAAAGTGATTTGACTTTCAATCAAACTATTCTCAAAATAATAATAATAATACACGTTAATTTTCTGATATTAAATTCTGGATCGCAATCCATTGTTTACCGCATAATGAAGACGGCAATCAATATAATATAGTACAAAGTAATTAAGTTTGTGATGTAGAGTTGCCGTCGGTTTCTCCAATAACTGCTGGTTTATGTCCCGGCGGACATGGCCCACATAGCACTAATTGTCTTTGATTGTATGCATTACACGTTTAGATAGAATTCCTATTATTCGAACACTTTCTGTTTATCTTTAGTATATAATATAGTATATAAGTAAGTGTTAAATAATTCTTGTCACGCATGATAAGGGAGGTAACTCTAGTCTACAAAAAATAACTACCAGTACCAACAGGAATGTAGAAAATAAAACTTAGTTGTTTAGAAAAATTGCATAAATTTATATACCCGTATATGGAAAAAAATTCAAATAAATTTATGCAATTTATATATATATATATATATATATATATATAAATATATATATATATATATATATCACACACACACATACACACATGCACACGCACACGCACACGCACACGCACACGCACACGCACACGCACACGCACACACACACACACACACACACTTTTGAAAACTTGTCACTGGAATGAATGGCTTGATAACTGAGCCAGTCATTCAATTGTTAAAATCTTTAAAAATAGTCTCTTGGTCAGCAAATGGACACTTTCTACAGGAAAGTTGAAATTTTCGGGATAAAATTTAACCCTTTAAGTAATCATACCAGAAAACTGTTGAATATTTTGAAATTAATTTGACTTGAAGCCAGGTGTAAATTTTACAAATACCGTCATCATCATCGCAGAGACTTGTTGGTGTTGGTGACAGCAATGTCATCTAGCAATATTCTTTCCAAATAGCACACCAGCTGTCATAGCAAATGAATCAGAATTTTGGAATATAGAGATTCAACGTTCTAGATGTTATGTATATAAATTATGTAATATCTGAATTTTAAAATGATAAAATGTGTAGTGATGTTTGATGAAATGGCTATTGACCATGAGGTGTGGTATGGGTTGTTTATGATAGGTGCTGGTGTGTGGGTGTGGGGGTAAGCGTGACAGAATATACCTGTATATTTGGTGTGTATGCATGTGCATGTGTGCGTTCCTGCGTGCATGTGTGTTTGTGTGCTGTTTATCGTTGTCTGATCGTATATGACTAATAATTAAGTTTCGGGACATTAGATGATTAGCAGTTTCAATCTTGCCGATCATATTTAACAAATTCTTTCAGATATCATAGAGATTCTATTGAGTATTTTGAAATTAATTTTACTGGCGCCTACAGTTAAATTGCGTTATAGAGATTTAATGATTAACATGTATAGATGCCTTGATTGAAGGTTAAGCCTGTAAAACCCAGCATCTGCACTGGTCTTGTGGAATGGCCATTTGCAGACCAATAGAAAACTATTTTCAAAAATGTATCACTGGAATAATTGGCTCTGTGATTGAGCCAGTCATTCCATGATAAATTTTTGAAAATAAATTTTCTCTTGTCCTGCAATTTATCGACATTCCCTAAGAAGAATGTGAGGTGAGGTTGTTGACCAATCTTGCCAAGTAAATGATTAACCCTTTCACCAACATATCCCCGAAAAGTTTATTCTTTACAATATAAAACTTATTCTGTTGGGTATTTTGAAATTAAATTGACTGAAAGGTGTTGCTGACTAAGTGAGTAATGGTGTCCAGTCAAATTAATTTCAAAATATTCAGCAGTTTTTCTACATGGTTGTGTTGAAAATGAGATATGCAAACTCCGTGTATTACCTGTTTTTACTAAATTTTAGTATAACTGAGGATAATATGTGTCTGTCTGGCTGTTATACATAGGTATTACTGACATTTCTTAAAAACATCGAAAACAAAAACAGAATTATTTGCAGTAGAATTCATCGCTCATCAGTACTTAGTTAGAAATGTTTTGTGTTAGTAACGATTAATTAATAATGATGACATGGAATATGACAACTATGAAGCGTCTAACACGACTTTATCGAGCTACGATTTGAACAATGCTGGCCTCTTTCTGATGAATGCAGTAAGACTCCACCTCAGCCATGTGCTACTACTACCTGCTGGTGATGATGAGAAAAACTGTCATCGTAACTATTTACAGTTAGTTCAAACGCAATCGCTCCCTAGCTAATATAGTGATTGGTTATAAGATTAGTAAGTTAGCAACGAAGAAACGCAAATAAAACAATTTAAAGGGAGACAACTCCAGTATGAACTCTGTGATTTGGGAAGCAGCAAAATGGTTGCCGTATCTCGTGAAAGAATAAAGACAGAATCGTGTGATACGATGACCTACAGGGATATGGGAAGAATTCGTAAAGTTTTGTCCGGTCTCAGTGAACTGTCATTGGAGGTAAATTAATTGTGTGTGCATGCGTGCCTGTGGGTGTGCATGCATGTGTGCACGTGTGTGTGCATGCACGCATACGTTCGTACATGCACGCATGCGTGTGTGTTGGCTCACGTGCTTAGGTGTGTATATTTGCGTCTGAAGCGTCGGTGAGTACATGTAGGAACATTTAGTTTTTTCTTGACAGCTTTAGACCAAACATGGTAAAAATATTTCTATAGTAATCTATACCTGTATTATGAAAATTATGATTAATATTTCTGTGATTCTATCTCAAATACCGGAATAATGTCTTTAACAAATTCTCTTAGTTAACACTATAGTGGTCAAACCGGCCAAAATCGGCCGCTGTTATGGTCTTGTATAATGTCCATTTACAGGTCATGAGAATACAATTTTTGAAAATTTACTACTGGATTGACTGGCTCGATAATCGAGCCTGGCTCGATAATCGAGCCAGTCATTCCAGTGAAAAATTTTCAAAAGTTGTATTCTCTTGACCTGTAAATGGACATTCAATAGGCATATAAATAAATTCTCTTGACCAAATTTGACCATTAGAGAGTTAATAGCACATTCCATCATATTTAGAATTATTGTCTTCTAACTTGGTCGATGGTGGCTAAGATAAAACCTACATTGTATTTAAGAAGTGGATTAGTCTGACTTAGATTCTTTAGTATATAGGTCAAAGGTCAATTTCCCCCATTGAAATCCATAGCAAACTACTTAGTGATTAAGTTTTAATTAACATGTTTATGACAATTTAGGGTTATTATTTTGGTGTATTTAGTTCTAGGAGATATGTTTAAATTACCATTGCAGTTAATCTATCAAACATGCAGGCTGAAGAGGCTTTAGTTTTAGGCACCTGAGCAGCATCAAGACCTTGGAACTCTTGTACATACGTATGAACAGGCACATTTCTATATCCCCTTGAACTTCGTTTACGAGGGGATATAATAATGCGCATGGTCATCATACGTATGTATTATATACATTTATTTGTCCTGATTTGTTTGTGGACAATAAACTTGTGTTTGCCTGCACTGATTTGAACAAGCTTCAATATACGGCTTAGTAATACATATACAGAGGCCAAGTTCGAATTCCGTCAATTTGCGTCATATTTACCCATCGTTATTTGCCCTTGAAAGTACGAAATTCGAAAAATTATCCGTTTCCTTACAATAACTTGTGTTTGGCGGGGCACCTATTTGAACCAGCTTCATCATAAGGCTTAGTAAAATGAATCCGGAGGACAAGTTCGAATTGCATGCTTACGTCAAATTTACCCAGAGTAGTCCCCCTTGAAAAATATAAACGTTAATTTGACAGTTTCCAGGCAATAACTCATTTCGAACCAAATTCAGAATATAGCTTAATACTAGCAAGGCGGATGTCAAGTTCGTGTTCCATTACTTTACAATAATATTTGCCAGAGTTATCATCCTTGAAAAATACAAACTTCATTAATTTGACCGTTTCCGAGTAATAACTCAGGCTAGACTCTTTATTCCCCTTTATTATCTGCAGCTTTACCCGTCTGCTGCTGAATTTCTGCAGACTATTGTCCATGTGGTTTAACTCTGAATATGTTGAATATTTTGAAAACTATTTGACTGAAAGCTGTTGGTGGCTAAGCCACCAACAATGTTCAGTCGAATTGTTTTCAAAATTGTCCACAGGTTCAGAGTTATTGGCTATTGAAATTATTGTCTGGTGTCCTGCAACAGGCAGGCAGTTAACCCTTACCACTCTGATGTCAAAATCTTTAATTTTCAAATTTAATTACAGGGTGAACTGGTATTCATTTTGCAACAAATTTGCTGCAAGATGCGTTATTTGTAATCGAAAATCCTTCAGCGCCAGCGAAAGGAATATTATCAGAGCAGTAAAGGGACTTATAATGCCATTTATTTTCCAAATACTGTTGATGCACGCTAAATAACAACACTTTGTGGCAACGTAACCTGTCATATGAACACCAGGTATTAATGTGGATGAAACTTGAATGCTCAATAACAGAAGCCATTAGCAAATGACAGCAACATCATCCACCAAAATTGTTGAAAAATGTCCACCAATCCCGTTGCTCTTGGCCCAGTTAAAGCTAGAATAGTGACATCAGAGTGGTAAGAGTTAACTGTCAGGCTGCACATCAATGTTGACAACTTGAATAATACCCCGGACATATTTACCCATGTATAATAATTACTACAGACGGCTTGGTGCTTCAGGCGTTCACAGTTCTCTTCATTTCTTGCCAGTTCAATGAACTTTCTCGTTTCTTTCCCATCTCTCAGTCGTATAGTCATCAATTCGTCAGTTTCGTTCGTTTCATGAATATTTTAGCACACGTTAAATTGGCGACTAGTTTCCTCTCCTGTTTCTCTGTAGCAACTTTCAGCTCGTTGTATTTGATGCTCGTATGGATGTAGAGAAGCGGATATTGATGCGTTCGTGAATATAGTCCGCGAGGTGCAAATTGCAAACTTTGCAAATGATTGTAAAATTTTTCTTATGCAACCACGCCATGCTCACAGTTGAGAGTTTTTGCAATTGACTCGATATAGGATATGCCTTTCTGGATATTGTGAGCTCAAGTTCACGCCATTTTCAGGAAGGCTAGGGTTGTATACCACTTTGTCAGAAACTAAATTGACGGAGAGACGATCGGTTGTTCTACTAGAAGTCTAGAAGTAATGTGACATTCATTAAGGAAACAATTTAAGATTAACCTGTAAAAATCTTTAAAACACAACATCATTATAAAGAACATTTTTATTTGTGATACACAATTTGTACCTGTATAAGTCAGACTCTCAATCGCTCTCTGTCTCCGTCTGTGTGTTGGGCAGGTCTATTTGTCTGTCAAAGTTTTGACATTTCTGACAAAGCTGCCTATTGAGTCTCAACTATTATATAACAAGTCACACTTGTTATTCAATCCTCAGGCTATCAACTCTCTGCCTGCAGACAACATTTTCCATGGAGTTTATCTCTGGACCTGCTGAATATTTTAGAAACAATTTGACTGAAAGTTGTTGCCAACCAACTACTTTCAGACAAATTGTTTCCAAAATATTCAGCAGATCCAGTGTTATTGCCCATTGAAATTATTGCCTGGTGGCTTGCTGCAGTCAGACAGTCAACGCCCTAAAATGAACAATTTGCTTGAAAGTTGCAGATACATTGTTAGCTCACCTGGCTAGAATGGCCAAGTGAGCTTATGCCATGGCGACCGTCTGTCCGGCATCCGTCTGTCCGTCCGTCCATCAACTTTTTTCTTTAAACGACTTCTCAAGAACCACTGGGCCGATTTCAATTATATTTGGCAGGAAGTATCCTTAGGGCATAGGGATCCAAGTTTGTTCAAACAAAGCCGATCGGCCAATTTGGCCGGTGGCTATCTTGGATTTTAGCCGATTTTAGGAAATGACTAAAAATCTTCTCCGAAACCGCTTGGTGGATCAATTCAAAACTCACGAATTATCTTATAGGGCAAGAGCTGAACCAAGTTGGTTCAAAGGAACTTGATTGGCCAAATGGTTCGGCGGCCATCTTGGATGACATAGTTTTTGTGAAAACGACTTACTCTGCAGAACCGCTGAACGGATCGGGCTGAAATTTTTGGGATATGATTATGGACTAAGGGCCATTAAAGTTTGTTCATGGGAAGTTGATCGGTAAAAAATATGGCGGCCGTGGACCAATAAAATTTTAGCATGTTTGGCCGCCATATTCATTTTTTTTTTATTTGATGGATTTTGAAGCCGAAATTGGTTTTATTAACTCCACTTACTTGTCAGTCAGCTGTCATATAGCGATGACCCCATCCATCTTCTGTATGTCCGTCCATCCCTCTGTCTCTGTCTCACCAACAATGGCGGCTCATTTTGCTATTTCTTGACGGATTGACACAAAACTTGGTCACAATGTTAATGTCGGCATCTAATATCTGTGTTGTGAAAATGAAACGGATAGGACGTCAAATGCCAGAGTTACCACTCCTTAAATATTTGCAGTCTCACTTTCATAGGGCAAATATAGGTTTGTTTCAACTGTCCATTGATTTATCACTATGTCAGATTTTATTGCCAAACTAGATATTAAATTCCAATTAACGGATTAACCTTTCCAATGCTGCCGAAATATTTAAGATATGTATTATGTGCTCTGACATCTATGCTCTTAAACATATTTTGAAATGTATTTGATTGAAAGTTGTTGCTGCCTTAGGCAGCAGTGAAAGTTGTTGCTGCCTAAGGCAGCAATGATTTCAGTCAAATTATTTTTTAAATCAACTCCAGCTCACCCTACCTCTGCTGCTGCTAACTTGGTGATTCAGCCAGATGCGCATGTGTTAAATGGATTGTGTGGTGGTGGGGAATTACCTGCTATAAAGACCACCTACCTGCCTTTAGAGACCATTTACTTCAATTGTATTTAAACCTCTAATAACCGTCTGACTGAGTTTTTGCAGACGACATATTCCAAAGGTTATATCTCTGAACCTGATAAATATATTGAAAACAATTGGACTGAAATTGTTGGTGGCTAAGCCGCCAACAACTTTCAGTCGAATTGTTTCCAAAATATTCAACAAGTGAAGAGCTTTTGAAAATTGAAATTATTGGCTGCACTGGCTTGCAGCAGTGAGACAGTTAAGAAACCAGCTGTAGTTAGCACTGATATCATCTATTTTTACTTAAACATTGTTCAAAATCACTAATGCAAAAAAACAGTCCAGAGATTGTTGTCAATATCTCGAAAACTAAACCATTTGACTGAAAGGCATTGGAAGTGACACCGATGGATGTAAAACTTAAGTAAGATTAGTTGAAATGCCAATGTTCCAGGTGAGCGATACAGGCCCATTGGGCCTCTTGTTAGAATATCTGGTGCTAAAACAAGCATTGAAACAAGGTAATGTGCCATTATAGTTATTGTCACTATATATCTTCCCCCTTCAGCCATTCATTGTCTTGTAGAAGAATGATAATCCGAAAAATATGCATTTTTCTACAAAAGCTCAGACAGCCTACAACCCCATTTATGTCAAATATATTTTTCTACCCATTATTTATAATCAAAATTCCTTCAGCGCCAGCGAAAGGAATATTATTGGCGCGGTAAAGGGGCTTATAATGCCATTTATTTTCCAAATACTGTTGATGAGCGCTAAATAGCAACACTTTGTGGCACCGTAATCTGTCATATGAATGCTAAATCTTAATGTGGATGAAACTTGAATACTCAATAACAGAGGCCATAGCAGAATTAAAGTTCGGTCATACTTGCCCTACTTTCTTGGCACATGTCCAAGACAGGGCAAGTCATTTGTTGCGCAGATGGTGTGAAAATAATTAGCGTGTGTTGTTTGTAAGATATGCTACTCGGTTAACATCGATCTTCTCTTTGCTGTCTGCCCAAAAGCTGATTCCATAATAACATTAATAATTTATATACACGTTTTTATGTCAGAAATGTGGCTAATAATGTATCTCATTACTTACAGGGGTTGTTCATTTGGAAAGGTGTGAAGGCTTAATGCTAGCAGGAAATAAAATAGTGATCAGTAATATGTTGTTTGGTGCAATGGGCCGGTCCAGTTTTAGCTATGCTCCGCCCACCTCTAGCTAAGCTCCACCCACACCTCGCTCGTGTTGGGATCGATCGATCCCTGAACACCCTGACCATCAATTTCCTGAAAACTATACAGGTAAGCTGCTGAATATTTTGTAGCTAATTTGACTTGGTGCTGTTGCTGCCTCTGGCAACAGCACCCAGTGAAATTTGTTTCAAAATATTCAACAAAATGTTTTTTAAATAGTAAAGACATACAATTCGTACAACAACACATAGTCCGTCTTCAAATATGCGTTCGTGATGTACTTATCTACGTCATAATGACGTCATTCGTTATGATGTCATTCTACACGTCATGTAGTTGATTATGGCGTCAAATAATGGATGCAGAAAGTGGAAAGGTCTATTGATCTCGGAGGATGTACTGTTAACGTTTATTGGTGATGGTGAGGTGTGTATCATTATTGGTGTGTCTACAATCTCACCATGTACACCCGATTTCTTTGGACAACAATACATAGTAGAAACACTAAGACTGTTTAAAATCAGGATCCAGGAGCTCTTGCACTCCATCACCAACCTGTACAAGCGCGAAATATACGACATGTCATATGTCCCGTCATTTTAATAAAGCTTGGCACAATAGAAATGACATAGGATTATTCAAGTTCTATCATCGGATCCAGCAGATCCAAATTCCACCATTTGGAGAAGGCAGAAAGAATGCTATTGGAGCCCATATGAATAAATTTAGCAGTGTAGGAGACTTCCCTTCGAATATCTCAATCGGCGCTTGTTATACTATACTTAGTTATTACCGGGAATCTATAATCCTAGAATATTTATTATATAATATTAGCTTTTATTCTAGTTATCAATATAAGAAGAGTGAAGACAAGACACCAGGATGTCAAGCATGTCACGGTACCACCGTTGATGTACAGGGCTTGCCTGGTGGCCTTTATAAGATTAGAGCATCTTAGTTTGTTCAAATGAAGCCGATCGGCCAATTCTGTCAGTGGCCATCTTAGATTTTGGCCGATTTTCGGAAACCTCTTTAAAAATCTTCTCCGAAACCGTGGGGGGAATCGATTCAAAACTCATGAAACATCATCTAGGGAAAGAGCTAAGCAAAGTTTGTTCAAGAAGACTTGATTGACCAAATGGTTCGGTGGCCATCTGGGATGACCTAGTTTTCCCGAAAACGACTTCTCCAGAACCGCTGAAGGGATAAGGGTGAAATTTGGAAGATATGATTAGGGACTAAGGGCCATTAAAGTTTGTTCACGGAATGTTGATCCGTCAAAAAACATAACCGCTGTGTTCTAATCAAAATGTAGCGTGTTTGCCGGCTATATTGGATTTTTTTATTTGATGAATTTTGAGGCCGAAATTGGTTCTGTATATGTTTTTTGGTGTTCTGAGCTCAAATTTGCCATTTTTGAAACTGCCAGATTAAATGTTTTACTGGCATCTTGGATTATTTTACTACCAAAGGCGCTCATACTAAAGCAATGGGAATGTCTTCTTTTCGAGAACTACTAGGCCGATTTCAATTATATTTGGCAGGAAACATCCTTAGGGCATAGGGATCCAAGTTTGTTCAAAAGAAGCTGATCGGCCAATTGGGCTGTAAGCCACCTTGGAATATGGCCGATTTTTAGAAATGTCTAAAAATTTTCTCCGAAACCATTCGAGGGATCGATTCATAACTCATGAAATATGATCTATGGCAAGAGCTGATCCAAATTTGTTCAAGAGAACTTGATTGACCAAACAGTTCGGCAGCCATCTTGGATGACCTATTTTTCCCGAAAACAGCTCCAGAACCGCTGAAGGGATCGGACTGAAGTATTGAGACATATGATTATGGAATAAGGGGCCATTAAAGTTTGTCCAAGGGAAGTTGATCTGTAAAAAAACATGGCCGCTGTGAGTCAATCAAAATATAGCATGTTTGGTGGCCATATTGGATTTTTTTATTTTCTGGATTTTTAGGCCGAAATTGGTTTTATATATAGTTTTCTGTGTATTCTGATCTCAAATTTGCAATTTTCGAATCTGTCAGATAAACGGGTTGCCGACCATCTTGGATAATTTTCTGCAAAAAGCTCCCATACTAAAGCAATGGGAAATTTAAAATGTCTTCTTGAGAACTACTGGGCCGATTTCAATTATATTTAACAGGAAACATCCTTAGGGCACGGAGATTTAAGTTTGTTCAAACGAAGCCGATCGGCCATCATGGATTTTGGTCGATTTATAGAAATGTCTTTAAAAACTGCGCCAAAACTGTTTGAGCGATTGATTAAAAACTCATAAAATATCATTAGGGCACGATCTGAACCAAGTTTGTTCAAGGGAACTTAATTTGCCAAATGGTTGATCGGGCATCTTGGATGGTCTGGTTTTCATGGAAGCAACTTCGTCGCCAGAGCCACTGAATGGATTGAGCCGAAATTTTGGAGATATGATATTGATGACTAAGGGCCATTAAAGTTTGCTCGAGTGAACTTGATACATAAAGAAACATGGCCTCTATTTTCTTGTTACAAGTCTGCTCAACTCATTAGAGTTCTACTTATTGTTAATGACCATTCTAGTTGAGATGCCTATGGTCCAGATGAGCAACACAGGCCCAATGGACCTCTTGTTTAATTCCTTGTCAGTTTGTTAGTTTCACACGTCTTGGTGTTTTGCATTGGTGTACTTTTGATATGACATGTGTATAAGACCAAGATTTACCTGTTTGGTCATTGAGTGACCAATGCAAGAGTTCAAGACAAAAGCAGCGAAGACGACCAAAACCAGCCTCTGTATTGGTCTTAAGAAAAGCCCATTTGCAGACCTAAAGACTATTTTTGACAATTTACAACTGGAATGAATGGCTTGATAATCGCGCCACTCATTCCATTGAGAAATTTTGAAAAAATAATCTCTTGGTCTGCAAATGGACATTTTCTATGAGAAGATTTAAATTTCCTTGCGAATTATTATTATTCATGACGAAGCCGGCCAAAACCATCCTCTGCAGTGGTTTTGAAGAACCAAGCCAGTCATTCCAGTGGTAAATTTTCAAAAATACCCTTCTCTTGGCCTGCAAATGTGAATTTAAAAAGCAAATAATTTAATTTTTTTAAAGTTAGCCATTAAAAAGGGTTTAAAGTGTTTAAAAAAAAAGCTGTGACTAAAAATGCTGGTCTGCAATCTCTGAATATTCTTGTTTGCAATGCACTAATGTATCACATGATATCTATATATCTAAATGTACTTACCTGTCAGGTATTCAAAGATATAAAGGGAAAACCTTTAAGTGCACCAGTTCAGTGTCTGTCCTTCCTATAGGTCATCACCGCGTCCCACATATATATCAGCTAACGGCTATCCGTTAACAATTTGTACCCACAACCATTATAATATTTAAAATAACTGTTGGAATTTTTATTTTTTTTAAAATTACAATCGCATTCAAATGTAGGAATTTTTTCTGCAGATGTGGTGAGATACAATTGTACAGTAATTAATATTATGTACAGTTCCATGCATCTTTCTGCATCCACTACTGGTCAATGCTATATCATCTCCTATATCTTGTTTGTTCAAGAGTATAATATATCTACAAGCCCTGCATATAATAAACTCTTAACCTGCTGTAGTGTCAGGTGTCTCGCATCATAATCGATGTAGATTTATGAATTTTGCTGTTGAAACCTGTTGCTGTCTACGATAGCAACAGCTTTCAGCAACACAATTCGCAAAAGCCATATTGCAATGCCTCAAACATGTTCTTATATAATTTACGTAAATGCATCACTCTTCAGGTGAAACATGAGAATGGTTAACCGTCTTACTGCTGAGTTTTAGCAGACAACATATTCCAGGGATTATATCTTTGGAACTGCTAAATATTTCGAAAACAATTTGACTGAAAGTTGTTGGTGGCTAAGCCACCAACAACTTTCAGTCAAATTGTTTTCAAAATATTCCACAGGTCTAGAGTTATTGCCCATTGAAATTATTGTCTGGTGGGTTCCAGCAGTATTAAAGACTTTGAAGGTTATCGGCGTTGAAGGGATGTAGGGCTTGATATCTGGGTTTTTTTTAGCACAATACAATCTAGGACTGTAATATCTGAATACAGACTGGAGAAACAGATAGTGTTATTGTTCTATGGTATTCCTAGGGAGAGATAATGAGTACAAGGAGAGGCGCTTAATATATACTATACACACAGTATTTGATGGCTGTCTTAGTCCTTGAGCTGCATAACACTCACTTACAGTACGGCTCATAAATAAACTAATGTGCTTCGAAAATAAAAACAGAAGCATGCAATTTTGAACATGGTGTAAGAAATGTTCTGTTGAATATTCTGAACATAATGGAAGAATCCAGTTTTAGCTATGCCCCACCCATCTTTAACTAAGCTCCATCCACACGTTGCCCGTGTTGGGATTGATCGACCCCTGAACTGCCTGACTATCAATTTCCAGAAAGCTATACAGGTAAGCTGTTGAATATTTTGAAACTAATTTGAGCAACAGTACCCAGTAAAATTAGTTTCAAAATATTCAACAAAATATTCAAAATATTCAACAGCATCTTTATTAAATAGTAAATACATACAATTCGTACAACAACGCTTACTCGTTTAGTCCGTCATCAATTAAGCATTCATAGTTGATTATGACACCATATGATTGATGGATAAACTGGAATTGTGCATTGGATTGTAAGACATTGCTGCCTTCCAATTTAATCCAAGTAAGGCATCCATTTCTATCTATGCCCCGCCAATTTCTAGCTAAGCTCCGCCCACAATTTGCTTGTGTTGGAATTGATCGAACCCGGAATTCCTAGAATACCAATATCAAGGTAACTATACAGGTAAGCTGTTGAATATTTTGAAACTAATTTGACTGGGTGCTGTTGCTGCAACGACGCCAGATTAAACTAGTTTCAAAAAACAGATTATTTAATTAAATAGTAAATCCATCACAATATGCTTGATGGAATATTCTAACTTCACGACGGAGTACTTCTTTCATTTATTATTGTGATGACATCATATACTTGATTGACGGATCGGATTCGTCCATTATGCTGATCGCTCAAAATATTCAAAAGTATGTTATATTAGGAAGGCCGATAGTAATCACCGCATCTGTCTGTCCATCCATCCGTCCACAATATCTCGTAAGCAGCATATCATACAGAACCCCTTCAGATATTTTAATGCAATTTTGTGTATGCCTCAGTTATGATACGCAGATGTGCCTTTCGGAGAATTCACTTTTATATGTCCAATATTTTTGGTAAAAATGGGCTTTTTAATGCAAAAACTCATGATTTTTGTCAATTTCCTCGTAAGCAGCATATCATACATAACTGCTTCAGAATTTAAAATGAAGCCTGATGTATGCCTCAGTTGTGATACGCAGATATGCCTTTTCGAGAATTCACCTTTATGGGTCCAAGATTTTTGGTGAAAATGGGCTTTTTATTTTGTTTTCGAAATAATTTCTAAGCTGTACTGTACATAAAGCTATTATGTTTTTGTTTTGCCTAGGATAGCCTCGCCATGTGTAAATACCTTGCATTCCTGAAGATGAGAGTGAGAAAAGATTCGCCAAAACACCTATCAGTCTGTCACTAAATTACCCGTATTAATCCTTTATTTACACATTGAATAAATTACCCGATAACCATAAGGTGAAAATATCAAAGGTCATGATATGGGGATAATCGAGTCTATTGGCAGGTAATTTTAGTGCAATTGACCTTTCCAGTTTTAGCTATGCCCCGCCCATCTCTACCTAAACTCCACCCACACCTTGCTGGTGTTGGTATCGATCGATCTCTGTACACCCTGACTATCAATTTCCAAAAAATTACACATTTAAGCTGTTGAATATTTCGAAACCAATTTGACTGGGTGCTGTTGATGCCTAAGGCAGCAACAGCACCCAGTCAAATTAGTTTCAAAATATTCAACAGCATGTTTATTAAATAGCAAAGAATTACAATTCATACAACAAGTATTTGAGATTTAGTGACCTTTATATGGAACCCTTTGTGACTTAATGATTGTGACATCATCATATACAGCTGAGATGGATGGATACTCTGGAAAGGTGAATTGCATCAAGAAATAATAAAATATGACACTTTTACTTGCGCTTTTCCGTAACCATTTAATGGTCAAATTTGGTGAAAGAAAATTAAAATATTTGCTTATTGAATGTCCATTTGCATGCCAAGAGAGGACTATTTTTGAAAATTTACCACCGGAATGCCTGTCTCGGTTATCAAGCCAGGCATTCCGGTGGTAACTTCTCAAAAATAGTCTTCTGTTCGCCTGCAAATATGCATTCCTCAAGAGCACTGGAGAGGGAAATTTTGTCTGCTTTGAACATTGGAGTGTTAATATAGATAAGCAGACAAGATAGAGGACTATTCTGCTGTTATGAAGCTATGTTCACATGCTTTTTCCCTGCAGACAAGATAGAGGACTATTCTGCTGTTATGAAGCTACATTCACATGCATTTTCCCTGTCAAACTAAATATTACAATTACTGAAGTGGCACAACGAAACATCATGCAGACCAAGAGAAGACTCTTAGAAAATTTATCACTGAAATCTCCTTCCTAGGCTGAGTGGCATTGTTAGCTCACCTGGCCGGAATGCCCAAGTGAGTTTATGCCATGTCTGTCCGTCCGTCTGTCTGTCAACTTTTTACTTTAATCGACTTCTCAAGAATCACTGGGCTGATTTCAATTATCTTTGGCAGGAAGTATCCTTAGGGCATAGGGATCCAAGTTTGTTCAAACGAAGCCGATCGGCGAATTTGGCCAGTGGTCATCTTGGATTTTGGCTGGGTTTAGGAAATGTCTTTAAAAATCTCCGAAAACACTTGGTGGATTGAAACAAACCACATGAAATATGATCTAGTGCAAGAGCTGAACAAAGTTTGTTCAAGGGAACTTGATTGGTCAAATGGTTCGGCGGCCATTTTGGTTGACCTAGTTTTAGTGAAAACGACTTCTCCAGAACCGCTGAAGGGATCAGAGATGATTAGGAACTACGGGCCATTAAAGTTTGTTCAAGGGAAGTTGATCCATCAAAAAACATGGCCGCAGTGGGCCAATCAAAATACAGCATGTTTGGTGGCCATATTGGGTTTTTTTATTTGATCGATTTTGAGGCTGAAATTGGTTTTATATATGTTTTTGGGTATTCTGATCACAAATTTCTAAACTGTCGGATAAACAGTTTGGCGGCCATCTTGAATCATTTTCCCGCCAAAATCTCCCATACTAAAGCAATGGGAAATTAAAAATGTCTTCTAGAACTGCTGGGCCGATTTCAATTATATTTGGCAGTAAGCTTCCTTAGGTTGTAGCGATTCAAGTTTGTTCAAACGAAGACAATATATCAGCCAATATGTCCGGTGGCCATCTTGGATTTTGGCCGATTTTTAGAAAAGTCAAAATCTTCGCCGAAACTGAGCAATTGATTCAAAAGTCATAAAATATCATTTAGGGCACGAGCTGAACCAAGGTTGTTCAAGGGAACTTGATTTGCCAAATGGTTGCACGGCCATCTTGGATGGCCAGGTTTTCATGAAAACAAGTTGGTCTCCAGAGCCACTGAACAGATTGGGCCGAATTCTTGGAGGTATGATATTGATGACTAAGGGCCATTAAAGTTTGTTCAAGAGAAGTTGATACATAAAGAAACATGGCCTCTGTTTTCTTGTTACAAGTCTGCTCAACTCATTAGAGTTCTACTTATTGTTAATGACCATTCTAGTTGAGATGCCTATGGTCCAGATGAGCGATACAGGCCCTTTGGGCCTCTTGTTTTCAAAAGCATGCATGTCTTGTTTCTGGTTCTCCTGCAAATATGCCAAAATTCTTAACCTTAGAGCCGTTAATGGAGGAATCGAGTTTATCGATTAAGTGTTTGGCGTCATAATCAACTAGTAGCATCACATGTTGGCTGACATAATCAATTACGTCATAAATGACGTAATTTAGTCCGTCGTAAATGCATAATATTCTCAAGCTATATGAAATGTACATAGGCAGCAACAGCTTCCCGTCAAATCATTTTCAAAATAATCCACAGAATATTCCTTACATCATAAAGAATTTCACATTTCTTGTCTGTGATGGTTAAGTAACATCTTTCAGAGTACCAAGTACCCACTCGGTACCCACCCGCGGGGTCGTGGTTCTGAGATTGACAAGAGTTGTGTGTATGTGCCAAAGCTCATCCTATCAATTGTTATTGCGACTTCCACATTGCTTGTATCTCAAAAACAAACGAGCATAATGTCAATCAAACTGCGGTAAACATCCATTATTTGCGTCAGCCTTGGCAGACAGGCGAAGAGATAAAAGAAGCATTGCTAGAAACCAGTTCAAAAACTTTAGAGAAAATATTTGTAGAATTTCTCCACTTAATTTGTTTTCCAGTGTGTAACGTGATATTCTAAGACTTTCTTTCGCGTTTCGTGAATTTTTTCATAGATAGATTGCTTATAGTGAAAATGAGTTTGTTTATATATATATATACAAAATGATGTTAACACTTTAATGCAGATCAATCCACACAAAACCAGCCTTTGCGGTGATCCTGAGGAATGTCCTTTTGCAGGACAAGAGAAGACTATTTCTGAAATATTACGACTAAAATGATTGGCTCGATAACCGATCCAGTAATTCCAGTGATCAAATGTTAAAAAAATTATCTTTTTGCCTGTAACTGGCCATTCATTAAGTAATTAATAAATTAATATTTAATAAACATTCTTCTGATTATTTTAACAGCACCTAGTTAAATTAGTTTCAAAATATTTAATGGCTTACCTGTATAGTTTTCTGGAAATTGATAGTCATGGAGTTCAGAGATCGAGCGAGCCAAACAGCGTTGTGTGGGTGGAGCTTAGCTCAAGATGGGCGGGACATCTGGAAAAGTTTCATCGTGACAAAGTTTCTCACAATAAACACACTAATAGAGGAATCCAGTTGTTATTACACCACAAAAACATTCATTACCGTTCAATCACTACTTGCTAAATCAATTATCTGCATTTTGCTACCAGAATAAGATTTTTATGCCTGCATACCCACCTCCCCATGCCTTTTCCTATTCCTATGGACCCTCAACCAGGCCTCTGGTTGAGCCCTCTCCAGCCTACCATCAAGTATAGACTGGCACCAGCCTATACTCACCTCATAGTGACACTTGTCACTAGGCGCGCTCGCGCATGTGCATTAGAGCCCGAATAGGAAACAGATTCACTTTTCAATTATTCTGCAAGCGGAATAGTTGGCCAAAAATATTTGAATAAATTTTGTGTTTTGCGCTGTGACAGCTGTACCTGTGTCTTTATATCAAGGATATAATCATGCCTAATATGAAGTCAATCCTCCCTAAGTTACGTCTAAGGAAGTATAATTTGGTTTGTACGGTATCTTATAGACGAATTTGAGATATTACCGGTTTTCGTGAATATCGTATTATTTCGTGGTATCTTGATTGTTATGCCTATCCTAAATCATCATCATCATTAATAATGTCCAGTCCATATTGAGAGCCTGTAACGAAGTTATTTTAGTGGATTATAAGGATTATTTTAAAAGAAAATGCCTTGAAGGTTTCTTGAGTCAGGAATTTGAATTTTCCCGCGGTTAAAACTGAACTGAGGTTTTCTATTGTTGGCGAGTTTGAGTGGTATGCTTCATTGTTACGTTTTTTCGTTTGTAGGAGTCAGTGAAATCAGATAAGACTAAATGTACGTCAGCGAAATGTGATCGTCATCACGCAATTGAGTTCGCCGGGCACGTTTGTGCAAAGTGTACGACCTGTACAACCACTGCTATGTGTGGGATATGTAAAGGGTGGCCGGTTTCGGTTGCGAAATTGTACTTTAAAGATTTGTCGAAACAATCGCTGCCCTCTGGTCGTCCTTCCCCCTTCCTCCGTTGCTAGCAAGGCAAAGGCGGTGTCCTTTGCTTCAACCTCTGTTCCGTTATCGGTAGCAACGGAGGGGGGAAATTCATCGGGAAATTCGGACGCCGTGATGGCGCTCTTTGCGCGGTTTGAATCGTTTGCCAATGTATTGACCAAATTGCTCGATGAAAGGATCTCTTCTGCAATAAAAGAGGCTAAAAGGCAGTAGAGCTCGTCTAGCTCCGAGGATAGCCCGAAGGCTAGCGGGCGTTCCCGCAAATGGGGAAGCCGGTCCCTCTGACCTCGAGACAGGTGTTGGTATCACCAAAAAAGCAGAAGACAAGAGCTAAGCTCTTGAAGGTGTGCTCGGAGAGTGCACCACAGAAAATCCACGTAAGATTTGAGGGTGACGGGCATAACCCTCAACCAGTGGTGGCGTCGGCTGAAACCGGCGTCCATGAGGCTAGTACTCATGAAAATGCCAATGTAACGGTGGTTCCGGTAGTTAAAGTAATCTCGAGAACGCCCATGCCTAAGAGGTCGACACCTAGTCTTGCTAGTTCCGGTTCCGGTGTGGTAGACTCGGGTCATTTGGACTCGGGTTTACTTCCGTTTTACGATTATCAGTCTTTTTCCGGCCGGACTTCCGGGATAGCAAGACATCCGGGTCGTCAAGATCCGGTTCCGGCTTCGGTAGCTTCTGTTTCCGGTAGGACTTCCGGTTTGGGTGGTGATCCGGGTCGGCAAGATCCGGTTACCACTTCTGTTTCAGTAACTTCCGGTCTGTCTTCCGGTTATGTAGGACATCCGGGTCCTAGAGGTCTAGTGTCTACTTCCGTTTCCGGGTCTGTTAACGCTTCCGGCCATTCCGGATATCCGGAGTCTGAAGACATTTTTTATTTTCCGAATTCCGGTAGAGGCGTTTCCGGTTCCGGGGTGGACACTAGTCAGTTTACTTCCGCTTCCGGTATTAGAAGTGTACTTCCGGGTCGGTCAGACCTGGAGGTAATTCCGATTTCCGTTTCCGGTAGGGAGTCAGCTTCCGGTTTAGTGAGAGAACAAGATTCGTTAGGCCCAGCTAGATTAGGGGATGTTAGGAACTTTGATTCTGGTCCAGCAAATTCGCAAAGGTTTTCTCAGGATTCGGCGGATTCTGTTTATGATTCTTTCCTTCCTCCAAGGGTCATTGATGTTGAGTTATATTCTCATGCGGATTCTTCTTTTCGTGATGCTGTGGTTAATCCGTTTTTTTCTAAATATTCTTCCCGTTCCTCTTCTCTCTCGTCGAAAGACTTCTCCTCTTCTCATGTTTCTAACTTCTTCTCTGTTTAAATCTTCCATTCCGCCTCCTCCGGGCTTTGCTCGTCTGCATTCTACTCTTCATTCTTCTTCCTCTCAGGATCAGTGTGATCAGGCTTTTGCTTCTGCTCAAGCAGTTTCGTCTCCTCCTTCCTCTCTGGCGTCGTCTCCATCGTTTGATCAGCTGGATCCGGTTGTTTCGGTGGTTCTGTCCCCATAACTAGAATTTCAAATTGTTGATTCAGGGTTAGATTTTTCGATATTTTCAGTGGTTAGAGATGCTTCATTAGATCGTTCTTTTGTGTTTGCTCGCTTGTCTATTCTTTCAAGATTTTCAGCTTCTTCAGTGGTTCGTCCCTCCTCATCGGCTAGTCAGGAGGCGGGTAGAGATTCTGGGTCCATGCATGCTTCCTCTTTTCATGAATCGGTCAGTTGGCCTTCCTCTCCTGTGTTTTCGAGGGAAGGTGATTCTTTGGTCTCAGGAGACTTCAATTCTTATAGCTTCTTCTTATTCTTCTCCTCCTCTTCTGTCGTCTATATCTTCTGCTCCAAAGTCAGTCAGGGCCAGGGATCTGAAGAGATTTTGCCCAGTTAGGGCCTCTTCGGAAGACTGGTCCATGGCTCACAGTTGCATTGCTTCTTCGCCTTCTCTTCCTCTTAAGGAGGAATTCGCTGTGGATCCTCCTTCTTTTGGATCCGCTCTTTCTTCTGCTGATCCTTCTTCATCTTCTCCTCAGGTGCTTCCTATTGGCAATTTAGTGGTAGATATGTTAGATTTTTTCGTTAATGACTCGGTTAGCTCTGAATTTTCTCTGGTTTCCAAGTATGACTCGCCGGTTCAGATTCCCAAGGAGGATTCTTTAAAGGTAGCTGCTGCTCAGTCTCTGTCTGGTCCTGCTTGGGAGGTTTTATCATCTCAGTTGAGAGGTTTCTAAGTCAGATTTTTCTTCGGATCTGTTTAAATGGGAGTCAGTTTGTAGGTCGCAGATTAAGTCGTCTAATTATCTTGCTCTGCTGTCTGAGGCCGTTCTTAAGGCGGAAGAAAGAGGTGAACAAGTTCCGGTGGCAGTTTTTCGTTCTTTGGCTGATTTGTCCCGGGGTTCTCTTAATTCTGTTTGTAAGTCGTTAGGATTTATTACTTCCAAACGTCGGTCTAGAAAGCTTTCTGAGGTTAGGATTTCTGAGGTGTTGAAACAGAATCTTGTGGTTGCGTCTCCTTTCGGGACTGATCTGTTTGGAGAGTCAGCTCCTAGTTTAATTAGGGCGGAATCTGAGCGCTTGAAGGCCTCTAAGGAACTTCAAGCTCAGGTTTCGTGGACCAAATCTTCCGGGAAAAGAGATGTTTCTTCGGTTAAGAGCCCTAATTCTTCACCTAGAAGAAAGAGTCTCAAACCTGATCAGTTTGGAGCTTATCCTTCTAGGGTCATTCATAACTCGAATTTGTCCTCATCTGATCAGCGGGATCGATCTGTGGAGGAGGATCAATTCGACTCCATTTCCTCCCATCGTTCGAGGTCGGTAGGGAGGCAGTCTCCTTCGTCTTGGGCGAGGAGAGGTCAGACCCCTTCTCGCCGTGCGTCTAGATCCAGAGGACGGTTTTCTTTTAGAGGTTTTCAGGGGAAGAGAGTTTGAAGGTTTGGACAGTTCCCGGGTAGGTCCAAATGTCTCTCTTCTTTATCCCATTCCTTCCCTTCTTCCTCCCCCTTTGGAGCAAGCAGTCCAGTGCTGTGTTCCCAACGTGCCAGTAGGAGGGCGCCTTTCTCTGTTTTGGGAGAAATGGCAAGCCCTCATTCAGGACTCCTGGCTAGTATCCCAGATACGTTGCGGTTATGCTCCATCATGGATCCGTCATCCTCCCCTTCTCTCCTTTTGCCCAGTGTGGACTCCAGTTCCCTCCAATCCGGAGAAACTGAGGGCTTTGGAAGAGGAGTTGGAAGCCATGATTGTAAAGAGGGCTATAGAGGAAGTTCCCAGTTGGCGAGTAGACCCGGGCTACTACTCGACCATCTTTTTAGTACCAAAGAAATCAGGAGGTTGGCGTCCAATCATAAACCTGAAGAAGTTAAATCAGAACATTCTCACCCCAAAGTTCAAGATGGAAACGGTTCCCAGATCATTTCCAGTCTGGATCAGGGAATGTGGATGTCTTCCATAGGTTTAAAGGACGCTTACTTCCATGTTCTTATTCATCCTGTATTCAGAAAGTTCCTGAGGTTTGCCTACAAGGATCGGGTGTGGCAGTTTCGCGCCATGCCCTTCGGCCTGACCACGGCTCCCTTCCTTTTTACCCGCATAGTTTCAGCCATGGCAGGAATTTTACACCGTCATTCTATCCATCTTCATGTTTATATAGACGATTGGTTAGTAAAAGCAGTCTTCCTCAATTCTCGAAGGTATTCTTCCAGAGGTGTGCAGTCTGGCTTGCAATCTAGGATGGATTCTGAATCTAGAGAAATCAAGCCTAGTTCCGTCGCAAATCTTTACTCATCTAGGCGTTTCTTTCAAACTGGCCCGGGGGTTAGTTTTCCCTCGGAGCCAAGGATAGAGGCTTTATCGGTGGCCATGGAAATTCTTGCTTCTTCGCCATGGGTAAGAGCAAGATTACTTTTAAGAGTGATAGGTCTGATGGTCAGCGTAGAGAAGGTGGTTCCTTGGGCGGCGCTGATGAGAAGGCCTTTTCAGATGTATTTAATGTCCCTTTGGAAACAGTCAGTCCACTCTATATACCATCAGATTCCCATCAGAGAACATTTGATCCCTCATCTAGATTTCTGTAAAGACCGTTCTCTGCTGCTGATGGGTGTTCCACTGGTAAAGTCCCCTCAAGCAATTATTTTCACTGATGCCTCTCAGGAGGGTTGGGGAGCAGTCTGGGACTCCCTGTCAGCTTCCGGCCTTTGGTCCCTGGAGGAGTCGTCAGCCCACATCAACATTCTGGAGTTGTGGGCTGTCAAGAAGGCTCTCCTTTCTTGGTCAGATCAGGTGATAGGTCTCAAAGTCTCGATTCGGTCGGACAACTCGACAGTCATAGCCTATATCAACAGGCAGGGAGGTACAAGGTCTTCTCTCCTTTGTCTAGAAGTGTGGAATCTGCTCTTGTGGTGCCGCAAGAGGCAGATTTGTCTAGTGTCTTCACATGTCCCAGGCAGTCTGAATTTTCTGGCGGATCAACTGTCACGTCCCAGCAAGTTCGCCCACACAGAGTGGCAGTTAAAGAAGTCGGTTGTCAGAGCGATTTTCAATCTCATGGATCGTCCGCTAGTAGATCTGTTCGCGACCTCTCTAAATGCCCAGATCTCTTACATGTCTCCTTTTCCGGACAGTCAGGCCCTGGCGGTGGATGCCCTGTCTCAGTCCTGGACAGGGATGTTCGCTTATGCCTTCCCTCCTACTATTCTGATCCCGTTAGTGTTGAAGAAGGTCAAGGACCAAGTTTGCGAGATTCTTCTGATAGCTCCCTTTTGGCCCAAGAGGATTTGGTTTGTAGACCTTCTGGATCTTCTGGTAGACTTTCCTCGTCTTCTGCCAGTATCCCAGGACCTTCTATCTCAAGTAAGGGGTCGTTGTGTACATCCAAGTCCAGGAATCTTCAATCTGTGCGTGTGGCGAATCTCGAGTCTGAAAGCTTCCAGGATAAGGTTTCTGCAAGGTCTCAGGAAATTATTGACTCGGCCAGAAGGGAATCGACCCGTCGAGTTTGCAAGGGTCGTCTTAAAATCCTTGGTAGATGGTGTTCAGACCAAGGTTTCGTGCCCGATTCTGTTTCTATACCACAAGTTTTAGATTTTTTAGCTTATCTGTTTGACTCTTTACATTTGTCAGCTAATACTGTTAGGGGGTATAGATTTTCACTTGCATCTTCCCTTCCTTGTCTTCTGAATGCCGATGTCAAGGATACTAAGACTCTTAATAGCTTTATTAGAGGGCTAGGTAATATTCGTCCTCCGATTGCTAAGCCTTTACCTGCCTGGAATCTGGCTCTGGTTCTTCAAGTATTGGCCGGTCGCCATTTTGAACCTATATCGTCTATCAGTCTTAAACTTTTAACTCTTAAAGCGGTTTTTCTTGTGGCTGCTGCATCTGCTAGAAGGCGTTCAGAGATTCATGCTCTTTCTGCAGAAAGGGATAGATTTATAGTGTCAGGTGACGGTTTGGTTTTATATCCGAGAAGGGATTTTCTATCTAAAACCCAGTCTAACCGTTTTCCTGCTAGTCCTATTATTTTAAAATCTTTGTCGTCTTTTTCGCCTTCAGACAAATTTTGGTGTCCGGTTAGAGCATTAAGAACTTATAAACAGCGAACCGATTTTAAAAGAACAGCTCCTGCCCATTTATGGGTTTCCTACGTGGAAGAATTATCTAAGCCGGTATCAAAGGCTACGATTGCCAGATGGCTTTGTGAGACAATTAAGCTTTGCTACGAAATAGCGTCTCCGGATCAAATTAATCTCGCGCATATTAAAGCCCATGATGTTAGGGCCATGTCTACTTCTTTCGCTCTTTTTGCCGGTTCATCGTTAGATGAGGTCATGCAGGTGGCAGGATGGAAATCTGAATCTACTTTTACCTCGTTTTATCTAAAAGACCAGAGTGCAGCAGCTTCATTCTTTCGTAATATTACGATTTTAACTAAAAAAGCCGAAGACCATATACCCAGCACCTCCCACCATTTTCGTTAGGACCGTGAGTCTGTAAAAAGGGTGAGAGTCTTCTTTGGTTTTTATTTGGTTCTTTAAGTTCTACTTATCCTTATTTGTTAAATCACGGTGTGATTGAGTTATATGCACTATTATGTTATGTTATTAACAATGGGATAAGATTGCTTGGATTTTTATCCTGTGTTAATGATTCTCTAAATCTCCTCCCACCGTATGTGGACATGGGGCACTGACCAAATCTACGGGTTTAGCAAGTAGTGATTGAACGGTAATGAATGTTTTTGTGGTGTAATAACAACCCCCCACAGACCCCCCTTGTGGGTTGGTCTGTTGTTTTATTAACCACTATAAAAACATACTTACCGTTCAATCACTACGACCCGGCCTCAGCCACCCCTTGTGCTAAGATTTGAGAATCAAATTGGAAATATTTTGCGCTTAAATTTAGAAAAGTGAATCTGTTTCCTATTCGGGCTCTAATGCGCATGCGCGAGCGCGCCTAGCGACAAGCGTCACTATGAGGTGAGTATAGACTGGTGCCAGTCTATACTTGATGGTAGGCTGGAGAGGGGACTCAACCAGAGGCCTGGTTGAGGGTCCGTAGGAATAGGAAAAGGCATGGGGAGGTGGGTATGCAGGCATAAAAATCTTATTCTGGTAGCAAAATGCAGATAATTGATTTAGCAAGTAGTGATTGAACGGTAAGTGTTTTTATAGTGGTTAATAAAACAACAGACCAACCACAAGGGGGGTCTGTGGGTTTTTTAGCTATGCCCCGCCCATTTCTAGATAAGCTCCACCCACACTTTGCCGTTGTTGGAATTGATCGATCCCTGCGCTCCCTGAATCTCAATTTCCAGAAAATTATACAGGTAGGCTGTTGAATACGTTGAGGATTTTTTTCCAATAACCCAGACGGAATAGTGCATCATTGATTTTACTATCCCGCAGCAAATTTCACTAACCCAATGATTGTAAGCTCAAAGCTGATCACTTCTTTAATCCATTCACCGATGAATCCCTATAAAACCCATTTCCAAGGCAACCAGACAGAGAAGCTGTTGAATATTTTGAAATTAATTTGTCCGGAAAGGCAGCGATGCCTTTCCGGACAAATTAATTTCAAAATATTCAATAAAGCATTGAAGCTAGCAGAAAATCTGTTCTTTTGTCAATTTTTGGTGGGTACTGAACATAATGACATTATAAGTGTTTTTTCGTATTTCCTCTTTTGAGAGCGTTACTAACCGAGACGGGTTAGCGCAGATGTAGGTTTACTAACCCGTACGAAATTCTACTATCCTCTGGTTAACGGGTTAGTGTTAAAATCGAGCCCTGAAACAGAATATTTAGTTTGTTAAATAATAAAGACACAATTTGTACAACTTGATGGACTATTAAGTGTTTAAGACAGGCTTAATTACATTATTCATAACGTAATTGATTATGAGTATGGACGTCAGCCTACATGTGACGTAGTTGATTATGACATCATATGCTTGACTGAGAATTTGGATTCTTCACTGTGGTAAAGCGTGCCAAACATACCAAAGATAGTTTCTACAGCCCTCTTATGGAATACATGGCCATTTGTATTCCAAGAAATGGGTACTATTGAAAATTAACCACTGGAATGACTATTATTACCGAGCCAGTCACTCCAGCAGTAAATTCTTAAAAGTTAGGCTTTTCCTAGGCTGTAAATTGATATTTTCATTGAGCAATAATTTGGAAATTTTTTCACCAATCTTAAATTAGGCTTGTGTGTGATTATTGCTTTGATTGATCACGATCGATTGTTTAAGAATAATCGTGATTACTCCATTAATCAGTTTGGATACAAATTACCAAGGCATAACACCAAAACACGTATCACTGGAATGCCTGGCTGAAATTATTCACGATTATTCGATTATATAATTTTTAGTCATAGAATTTAACGATTTAAGAAATCGTGATTTTCGATTAATCATCGCACAAGTCTATCTTAAATACTAAAAGCTAGTAACATATTGACGTTATTTCTCATCTGCCAATCTATTGACAAGACACGACTATGCATCATCTGAGGACTTGGGGAGCATGAACATTCCTCTGCATGCCTATCTATACATAGAAATGTCGCAAACTCAACTATCTTAGTGCTTGCTTTGCAAGAACTCAGAGCGCTGAGGAAGTATTGATTTAGGTGTGCCAAATCTCGGGGTCTGTCCTTGGTGGTGGTGGTCTTTGGGGGGGTGGGGGGTTGTGGTGGTGGTGGTGGAAGGGGGTGGGTTGTGGTGGTGGTGGTAGGAGGGTGGAAGGGGATGGGTGGTGGTGGTAGGAGGGTGGAAGGGGGTGGGTTGTGGTGATGGTGGTAGGAGGATGGAAGGGGATGGGTGGTGGTTTGCGGGGGTGGTGGTAGGAGGGTGGATGGGGGTGGGTGGTGGTTTGCGGTGGTGGTGGAAGGGGGTGGGTGGTGGTGGTAGGAGGGTGGGTGGTGGTGGGAGGAGGGTGGAAGGGGGTGGGTGGTGGGTTGCAGTGGTGGTGGTAGGAGGGTGGAAGGGGGTGGGTGGTGGTGGTAGGAGGGTGGAAGGGGGGTGGGTGGGGGTGGTAGGAGGGTGGGAGTGGGTGGGTGGTGGTGGTAGGAGGGTGGAAGGGGGTGGGTGGTGTTGTTTCTGCTCCATGTTCTGCACCAGCAGTGGACCTTTCGAGTTTTATCTATACCCCGCCCATCTCTAACTAAGTTCCACCCACACCTCGCTCGTGTTGGGATCGATCGATCTGTGAACTTCCTGACTAGCAATTTCCAGAAAACTATACATGTAAGCTGTTGAATATTTTGAAACTAATTTGACAGGGTACTGAAGGCAGCAACAGCGCCCAGTCAAATTAGTTTCAAAATACTCAACAACATGTTTATTAAATAGTAAAGACATACAATTCCTGCAATGTGTCGGACTATTAAGTGGTAGAGACGGGCCTAATAGAATCATTTATAATGTAATGATTATGACATCATCCTACACGCCACTTAGCTGATTATGATGTCATATGACATCATCCTACACGCCACTTAGCTGATTATGATGTCATATGACATCATCCTACACGCCACTTAGCTGATTATGATGTCATATGACATCATCCTACACGCCACTTAGCTGATTATGATGTCATATGATGTCATCATACATGCCACTTAGCTGATTATGATGTCATATGACGTCATCATACACGCCACTTAGCTGATTATGATGTCATATGACGTCATCCTACACGCCACTTAGCTGATTATGATGTCATATGACGTCATCCTACACGCCACTTAGCTGATTATGATGTCATATGACGTCATCATACACGCCACTTAGCTGATTATGATGTCATATGACGTCATCATACACGCCACTTAGCTGATTATGATGTCATATGACGTCATCCTACACGCCACTTAGCTGATTATGATGTCATATGACGTCATCATACACGCCACTTAGCTGATTATGATGTCATATGACGTCATTATTCTGGAAAGATCCATTAGTCCTCCTTCTTTGGCCACTATTTCCTGTCCTCTGCGAGAGTCTGTAACTTCTTCTTGGTCTTCTGTACTACGCTGTGCAACAGCTTACAGCAACATCGTTTCCAAAATTAGAACACCAGTTATACACATAGAGTTGAGATAAAATGGTGTTTAGGAATCTCAGCATTCAGTGGTATATGGGTTAAAATAATCGTTCTAGGAATCCAGAATGCCCTATTTTGTAAGAATGTTTTTGTGTTTGTGATCTTTATGTACACTTCATTGCCACACCTGTCGTGTCTGTTACACGCATGTAGGATTATTCATCGAGAATCATTTGTATCTGCCATGAATGCCAGACATATGGTGTATGGTATCAATAAGAATATCATTGATAGATAGCGGAGTTTGAACCGTTAGCATGACGTAACTAGAGTGGTTTTGTGTAACTGAGGGTGTCTTTCTGTGACTAGAGTAGTTTTGCATAACTATGGTGATTTTGCGCTACTAGGGTGATATTTCACCAGTTGCGTGATCACTAAATCTAGTTCATCAGTCGTTGCGAAATCTTATTGTCTCGCCTGCGAAGCTGAAAGGGAGACATATGTGTCACCTTTCTGATGACAACGTCATAAACAAGGTTAGGTTTTTGCGTTTAGCAAAACTTAGCATATATTTCAGGATCAATAATCCTATTGCAACTAAACTTGGGTACCTATACTGTTAGGAAGCGGCGTGATGATACTGAGTTAAAAGATCAAGGTCACTGCGACCTTGATACAAAGCTGTTTTTTCAATGTTAAGTTCAATGCCACTGACAAACAGGAGACAGACGAGACATTTAATTCCGTGTTCTATTTTGCTGTCTGAAATTCCACCCATTTATTATCAAGTTTGGCAAAACAAATTATACAGAATCTCTATTATGGGGCCAAAAGCACCTCCATCCATGCATATATGTGTTATTTGTTGTCTGTAACTCTTTCCTTAAACCCTTTAGTGGTGAAGTCGGCCAAAAGAGGCTTCTGCTGTAGTGTTGAGGAATGTCCTGCGGGTAAAGAAGAGTATTTTTGAAAATGTACCACTTGAATGGCTGGTTCGATAATAATAAACATTACTAATTGTTACTAGTGCCACTAAAAGTACTGCACATTGGGCTTAGTTGTGAATCCCGCGAATAAAAAAACCTGCTAAACCATTTGTCCAGTTTGAATCAAACTTGTCAGGAAGTATCATTAGGGCCATGTCTCAAGTAATCATTACAACTGTCTGTCTGTCTGTCTGTCTGTGGCCGTACACAATATCTAATAAACAGTATATCATACAGAACTGGTTGAAACTTGATATATACCTAACTTATGATACACAGATATGCCTTTTGAACGATTCATCTTTCTAGGACCAGGCAGGGTTTTATCTAGGAATTTGGTCATGAGGTTAAAGGGGGAAACTTAATTCACATTTCCAGAGTATCCATCCATCATCTGACCTCGTATGGACATCATAATCTGCTCAGCGCGTGTATGATGACGTCATAATCATTACGTCACAAAGGGTTCCATATAGACTGTCATCAAATCTCAAATAGTCTGACGCGTTGTATGAATTGTACGTCTTTGTAATTCTTTGCTATTTAATAAACATGCTGTTGAATATTTTGAAACTAATTTAACTGGGTGCTGTTACTGCCTTAGGCAGCAACAGCACCCAGTAAAGCTGTCATTCAAGAGTATATGTTAGTTCCCTGTTCCTTTCCTTTAATGCTGAGCTTTGTCAATTTACCTCGGGGATGACTCGGTCAGTTATTGAACCAGTCATTCTAATGAAAAATTGTCAAAAATACCCTTCTCGGTATGTAAATCACCATTTCTCAAGACCACTTCAGAAGCCACTTTGGGTCGCTTTATCATTTTAACCCTTTCACCGATCAATTCCCCATGTCTCATTTTCAAGGCAACCATACAGGAAAACTGTTGAATATTTTGAAATTTCTTTTGACTGGAAGTCATTGCTGCCTTAGGCAGCAATGTCTTCCAGTCAAATTAATTTCAAAATATTAAACAAAATAAGTTTAACATCATAAACAATATACTTTTTCAGGGATTTGTCGGTGAAAGGGTTAAGAAGGTTAGTATGATAGCAAGTATGTTTATTTCAGTGACATTAAAGTGCAAATTGTCTGCAAAATATTTTGATAATAATGAGTAAAAGTGACAGCAATCACTTAAAATCAAATTGCTTTATAATTAGCTATTCAATAGAATATTTATTTGCCTCTTGTGGGCGTATATCTCGCGTCTACATGCATGTCGAAACGAACAGACGTGTTTAAGGTGAGGGATTAATTTTTAGCTAAACCCCGCCCATTTATATCTAAGCCCCGCCCATTTATATCTAAGCCCTGCCCATTTATATCTAAGCCCTGCCCATTTATAGATACGCCCCCGCCAATTTCTAGTTAAGCTCCGCCAACTTTTAACCAGTGTTGGAATCAATTTGAAACTTTGAAACCTGAATTCCCAGAATCTAAATACTGAGGCAACTAACTCATAATACAGGTAAACTGTTTTAATATTTTGAAATTAATTTGACTGGGAACTGTTGATGTCTATGGCAGTAAAATTAGTTTCAAAACATTCAACAAAATTGTTATTAAAATGAAAATTCATCAGACGTACAATTCGTAAACTTCAGCGGCAGTTTCCAATTTTCAGTATTTAATTGTAACGTCAGATACTTAACTGACGAATTAGATCCATCTTTTGCATGTATGTTTATCGCCTGCAGTCATTATAAAATTATTTTATTATCGCTAAATACATTTCCTGAACATCTCAAGAATAAAAAAACCCTTCATATCTAGTTCATTTATGGTCAGTGACATTGGCTCTAAGAATCAGGACCAGATTGTGCCTTTGTTAAGTCCATTGTCTCTGTGACATTGTTTGTTGAGCAACAGACTAGGCGGAAAAATCCTTAGTTACTTAGCCGTTGTTGAGTATATATATCTATTCAGAGCAAATGCCTCCTCTGTTCATTTACATGTAGATATTCAACCATTCTCGTCCTAAAATACAATACATTTCCTTTTGTGAGGACAATGTGGAAATATTAAAGCTGTTGAAAATAAATAGTAAAATAATTTGACTGAAAGTCGTTGCTGCCTCTGGCAGCAACGACTTTCAGTCAACTTGTTTTTAAAATATTCAATGCGGTTTTAAGTATAGCATATATTAAAGTATGTCTTTAATAACATCGTGGTTGTAATGCATTAATAAAAAAAATGCAATGTTTCAGTGCAGCGTGAAGGATCGAGCATCGCGAATGACGATTCCGAGCTAAGCAATACACAAACAGACACAAATGAACGTGATAATTTTCCAATGCATTTACTTCGGTATCGGTCTGTCTTCCATTCAGCGTTAGTTACGTACATGTAGTGTGTTGTATGTCTCACGGGCAGCCATTTCTCATATCATTATTCCTCGGTAGATTTATAGATGATCTTCATAACACGTAATACATAATGTATCCTTAGGGTGGAACTAAAATCTTTCTCTTGCACGCGTGTGTGTGTGGGTGCATTCGTTCGTTTCATGGAATCTTGTTTATTGTCGAAGGCGATGATCGTATTATTGCGGTTAAATACGTCTGTGTAAATAGTATTCTGCGGAATGTTATTTCTTTGTTTTGTTGTGATTCGCTAATTGTTGGATTAATAAATTGTTTACTGATAAAGAGAGCATCGGTGAATGTAGTGAATTTGTCAAAATACTTTGCATTTCAGATGGCATTTGAGATCTAGGCTTACACGTTCTGATTCACATCGCTGTTAAAATGGGATCAATTTACAGCTATGCCCCACCCATTTCTAGCTATGCCCCACCCATTTCTAGCTATATGTTGCACCCTTTTCAAGCTATGCCCCAATTTTCTAGTTAAGCTCCACCCATTTCTAGCTAAGCTCCACCCCATGTTTAATGCTCATATTGCGATCCATTTATATACTTTGAATCTTGAAGTCCCAGAATTCCGATTTCACGGTAACGATACAGGTAACCTGTTGAATATATTGAAATTAATTTGATTTGGTGCTGTTGCTGCCTATGTCAAATTACATTCAATATATTCAACAGAATGTTTGTTAAATAGTAAAGCGAGAATGCTTATTAACCCTTACCACTGACATCAATATTCTATCTTTTACTTATTATGTCAATAGCAAAGAAACCGGTGTACATTTTCCAACCATTTTGGTGGATGATGTTGCTGTCTATGACAGCAACATCTTCCACAAAATTTGTTGAAAAAATGAACACCAGTTCATCTTATAATTTAATTTGAAATTTTAAAATGTTGACATCAGAGGCGTAAGGCTTAAATAGTAAAGACATACAAGTCATAGAACTTAACGGACTATTCAATGTTCATGATGGACCTAGATACTTCATTCATTGAACATTTTGAATGTGATGTCAGCCTACATGTGACGTAATCGATTATGACATCATATTGTTGAGCGACAGATCGGATCTATCCATTGTTGGATTCAATAAGCATCTCAAGTATCTGACATAAGCAAATACGCCGCATGGTAGCTGATGTAACAATTAACCCTTACTACTCTGATGTCAAAATTTAAAAATTTTCAAATAAAATTAAAAGATGAGCTGGTGTCCATTTTTCAACAAATTCGTTGGCTGTTGTCCACCAAAATTGTTTAAAGATGTACACCAGTTTCTTTGCTATTGACACAGTAAAAGATAGAATATGGACATCAGAGTGGTAGGGGTTAAATTGTGCGCAAATCCGACCGTCACGAAAGTGGAAAAGTCTCAGAAAAGTGTACAAATTGTATGTCTTTGAAATAAATTTACAAATTAATAAACATTCCGTTGATTATTTTGAAACTAATTTGCCATAGGCGGCAACAGGCTCCAGTCAAAATAGTTTCAAAATATTCAACAGCATACCTGTATAGTTACCTTGAAATTTAGATTCTGGGAATTCTGGTTTTAAAGTTTTTAAATCGATTCCAACATGTGTATCATAAAATGTAGGCGAAGCTTAACTAAAAGTGGGTGTGGCTTAACTAAAAGTGGGTGTGGCTTAACTAAAAGTGGGTGTGGCTTAACTAGAAATGGATTCCTTAACCTTTTTTACACTCATATCGACCAAAAATGGCTTCTGGAGTTGTGTTCATTTGCAGACCAAGAGAAGACTATTTTTCGAAAATTTACCACTGGAATGACTGGCTCGATAACCATGCCAGTCATTCCATTGGAAAATTAAAAAAAATAGTCTTCTCTTAGCCAGCAAATGGGCATTTTCTAAGAGAAAATTTAAATTTTCTTCAACAAATTCAAGTGTTATAGGTTTATTGTTTGGAGCGTTGTAATTACCAGCTATTGTTTATAGCAGCTAACATTATTTTTATCCCTTTCCGGTTTCCACAGACAAGATATAACTGATATTGCTAATATTTATGATGTAAGAGATATAGATAGTATTATGTTTAATATTTTGAAAATGTTTTGATAGAAAGCTGTTATTTATAGCACTGGTGTTTGTTTTTTGGAACGAAATTGTAAACTGACAGAAAATCCATTTGGCTATAAACTGACGGGCCAGTCATCTCAGAATTGTTCATATTTTACCTTCGTTTAACCACACACACACCCCCCCCCCCCCTCTTGTGTCCACGGCGCCGAAAAGCACTCAAAATGCGACCTCATCAATTAACCAAAGATTTTTCAAGAAAATTACACTCTGCAGCCCAAGAGTAGATTATTGTTTGTAAATTTGGTACTGAAATTTACAAAAATATATTTCTGTTGTCATGCAAATGGAGTTAAATTCTTCAAAACGGCCGACAGATGACATTTCTGTCCGTGTTGACCATCAAATGTATAATGGTAAAAAAAGTTTCTTAGCCAGTTTCCATTTGTAACCCAAGAGAAGACTATTTTTGAAAAGTTATTACTGGAATGACTGGCTCGGCTACCGAGCTAGCCGAGCCAGTCATTTCAGTGGTAGGTTTTCAAAAAAGCTTTCTCTTGAGCTGCAAATGAACATCCCTAAATACCACTGCAGAGTGAGTTTTTGACAGGGTTGGTTATTACTGGGTTAAGCACAAGAACGATTAATATGTGTCTATTTCAACAAAATACTATTAGTTACACCAGTGTTGACGGGGGTGGGGGGGTTGGGGTGGGTGGGTACAGGCTGTTAGCACATACACGCAAACTTATCTCCCGAGCGTAGCGAGGGGGATACATTTTATATTTCCCCGAGCGTAGCGAGGGAAATAAAATTATTTGCACGTGTGGTAACAGCATGTACCCAGGTCAAAACATTGGTGTAATTAATTTATTACCCTTCAGATGTCGAAGATAGAGATTTTATCATAACGTGACAATATAATTAAGTAAACAATGTTTGAGTTAGACATCTCTAAGCTAGAGTGAAATTGACATATTTCCTTGGCTGTACGCCAACAATTCCAAAGCGGCCCGCGTACAGCAGTGGGGGGTTACCGTGTAGTACTGCCCTCGCATGAGGGAAATACCACATAATCCAACCCTGATCTTAACCAATCAAATAACAGCATTTGGTCATGTCACATTACTGAGGGTGTAATAAAGATCTTTACGATTATAGTTGTCTATGAGATAAGTTTGGTGCAATGTTTGCTGGTATTATTAAAATATACTGATGCATAGGGATTTCTCACATGAATGGCTTTTTAGATACATATATATATATATATATATATATATATATATATATATATATATATATATATATATCTATGTCGATCTTCGTAGTGAAGTAGTTTCACGTGCGGATTTATATAATGTATTTTGTGCTATATTTGTTGGTCACCTGGAACTCATTCAGCAGATGTTGTATGGCATGATCCATTTAGTCATTCATTTGTTTGGTCTTCTCTTCAGTCGGACAGTTTTCTTAACCATTCGGACTGCTGAATTGCTGCAGAGTACATTTTCAATGATGTTTAATTCTGGATCTGCTGAATATTTTGAAAACAATTTGACTGAAAGTTGTTTGTGGCTAAGCCACCAACAACTTTCAGTCAAATTGTTTTCAAAATAGTCAGCAGATCCAGAGTTATTGGTCATTGAAATTATTGTCTTGTGGCTTGCAGTAGCGAGACACAGTTAAACTGCCACTCTGATGTCAACATTCTATATTTTTATTGCGCTAGTACATTTTTAAACAATTTTGGTGGACAATGTTACAGCAACATCTTCACACCAAATTTGTTTAAAAATGAACACCGGTTTATCTATTAATTTAATTTAAGGATTTAAAACTTTGACATCGGAGTGGTAAGAGTTAAATTGCCACTCAGTATTGTTGCAACACAACAACTTCTTTGTCCCTTTAACACTCATATCTGCCAAAATGGCCTCTGCAGTGGTCTTGAGAAATGTCCATTTGCAGAGCAACGGAAGACTATTTTTGATAATTTACCACTGGATTGACTGGCTCAATAACCGAGTCAGCCAAGAGGGCACAGCCAAATATGTAAACTTACATAACAAATCTGATTGAATTCCGACAAACGGTTTCAGAGGAGATAGCCGGATGGACAGATGAAATTAAGATGGAGTATTGCAATATACCAGCTAAGTTTTTCTTTTCAAAACATGTAGGGATAATGATATGTGTAATGGCTTAATTTAAAATCTGTATATTGAGCTATGCAGGGCTTTAGATTACCCCTTAGCTATGACTTTACAAGTCATGCTCAAATGAAATCCACCCATATTAGTTAGTGAGCACAAGTTAAACTACTGGCTGCTATGAATACTAATTAAGTGATTTACAGTCAATTAAATAATTAGAGATGGATGCTGTGGCATTTTATTGCCATTCAGAGGTCTTAGAGTGCTATTAAAACTAAAATGGCTCAAAATCAATCTCAGATTTCAAAATTCTAGTTTCTAGGAGCATTGATGGATCCTGGACCAGATAGGTGGTGCGCCCAAATGAGGGAAATCTAAAGACCTGCTATAACCTTCGTATGTGATCAATATTATTATGGTAGCACATAATTGAATGGCATGCTTTCTCAAAATTTATGTTGAGTGATTAAGATAAGATTAGTCCGCTGTGTTCCTTTTGCCAATATTTAGGTGCAGTGGGAGCCAAATGGGTTTTACAGCTTTCCGAATGTTTTTTATTTCGTCTGCAGATTTTACTTTTCATTTGATAACAGCGTGTAACTTGGCTTCGACTTGTAGACATGTAGTCTGTTGACCCTTTATCACTCGAGTTAGCTAAAAAGATTTTCTACAGTGGGCTTGAGATATGTCCATTTACAGACCAAGAGAGGTCTATTTTTTGAAAATTTATCATTGGAATCACTGGATCGATTATCATTCCACGGAAAAATTTTCAAAAATAATCTCTTAGTCTGCAAATAGACATTTTCATGAATAAATCTGAGAATTAATGGGAAATTTTATGAGTATGTTGATGGTGTTCTATTTGAGGACCCATGTGGTTACGCATTTATAAATGCATCTTGGGGACCTTAGGCGTGTACAAATCTTGTTTAACCCTTTAATGGTCAAATTTGGTCAAGAAAGTTTAAATATCTACTTATTGAATGCCCATTTACAGGCCAAGAGAATAAATTTTTTGGAAATTTATCGCCGGAATGACTTACAGTGGTAAATTTTCAAAAATTGTATTCTCTTGACGTGTTAATGGACATTCCACAAGACTATAACAGAGGCCAGTTTTGGCCGGCTTGACCATTAAAGGGTTAAATTTGGCTCTTAATTGGAGGAATCCATTGTTATGTCTGCCCCGCTCGGATCTCTAGCTAAGCTCCACCCACACTGTCCATGTCCCTTTGTCCATGTTGGAATCGATCGATCCTTGCACTCTCTGAATCTCAATTTCCACAAAACTTTAATACAGGTTAGCTGTTGAATATATTGAAACTAATTTGACTGGGTGCTGTTGCTGCCAGGAAGTAACATCTCCCAGTCAAATTTCTTTCAAAATAATCAACAGAATGTTTATTAAATAGTAAAGACATAAAATTTGTACAACTTGACAGACTATTAAGCATTATGACGGATTTAATGATGTCATTCATGACGTAATTGATGATGACATCAGCCTACATGTGACATAGTTGATTATGACATATGATTGATTGATAAACTGGATCCCTCTGTAGGAGGATTTTAGTGAAATTTGGAATTTATAATTGTCATTGGTTTGATACTTTGATTGCCTTAGTCTATGTGGAGGGTCTTTAACCAATTAATTCTCGCATATGACAAAGAAAATTAAAATATTTAATTATTGAACTGTTAATTTACAGGCCAAGAGAGTATTCAGGTGGTAAATTTTCAAAAGTAGTCCTCTTGACCAACAAATGGCCATTTCTCAAGACCACTGCAGATGCTGTCTTTTGGCCGGCTTGACCGTTCAAAGATCACTGCTGCTTCATTAACCATTGAAATTAAGTCTCTAAATTTCAACACCTCTATAGAAGAAAGCTGTTGAATATTTTGAAAGTAATATGACTGGGAGCTGTTGACTCCCAGTCAAATTAATTTCCAAAATATTCATGCCGTTTCTGGTCTGCTGGAGTTAAAAGGTGAAATAACTATTCGTATTAGTATATTGCTAACACACATATGTGTAAATTGCCAAAATGGACTCCCAGTTTGCCGAAAAGCATTCATTTTTTCAACAGCACCAGCTTGCAGCAGAAAGATAAATTTTAAATATATCCCCCAGGTGACTAATGACCTTGATCAGGACACAGGTTATAGCTGGTGGTCAAAAGAGCACCTGTCAGAAAATGCCATCCTGTGATTAGGAAAGCCAACATAGTAGTTAACACTCAAGCTGATCAAAAATTGTTTCTGCCAGGGGTCTTGAGGAATGTTCATTTTCAGACCACGAAAACTTTTTGAAAATTTCCCACAGGAATGACTCACAGGCACGATAACCGAGCCAGTCATTCCAGTGATAAATTTGTTTTTTAATTGTTGGCGTGCAAATGAATATTTTCAAAGGGAATTTTTTTTTTTTAATTTACCACTGGAATGACTAGGCTCGCTTATCGAGCCAGTCATTCCATTGGTTAAATTTTAAAAGATAGTCTTAGCCTGCAATTGGACATTCCTCAAGTCCACTGCGGAGCCTGTGTTCAGGAGTCTTCGACATGAAAGGTGTAAAACAGAAATCACGGAATTTGCTCGTCAGATTGACTCACCTGGAGAACCTACTTAAAGGACGATGTATCAGAATTGTGGTTTAATAGAAAGTGAAAGATGCAAGGAGACGTGTGATGTAGAAATCGGTGGAGAAGATTACTTGAAGGATTTCGGAATGTGGATGTTGTTATTTCGATTATGATCCTTGTGAACGTAGATTGTTTGACTAATTATCGGTGGTCTGGAAGATTATTACCTGGTTTTGTCTTGTTGTTTTACCTGGAAATTTAATTACCTGTGGAGTAATTGTCTATCATGATGTATGATAGCGTTTCTACGGCGATGGCCCAGCAGCGGGCGATGTATGCGAGGCTACATTCATATCTGGTAAATTGATTGAAAAGATGAAATGTATACAGTGTGTGCATGTGAATTTATGCATGTTGCATTCACATGTGTACATATGAATGTGTGTGCGCGTATGTGCGCGCATGTGAGTGTGTGCATGCAAATGTGAGTGCGCTTGTGTTTGTCTGTGCGTGAGTGTGTACATGTTTGTCTCTCACATGAACATGTGTGTGCGTGCAATGCTGTGTGATGCTGGGAGTGATGGTTGGTGTGTGGGTGTGAGCGGTCAAGCATGTCTGTATGGGCAGCCAGATTTATGTCTATTTGGAGGTGTGTGTAAATAAGCCTATATCTTGTGACCCTGAGACACTCTGGTGAACATCTGCAGCATCTAGAATGGACTTTAAATCAATATGTCACAATGTTTTGTAACACAACAAAAATACTAAGCCACTCAATTCACTCTTTGCTATAAGTCACCTGACTTAGATATCTCAGAAAATTTTAACCTATTCATTCCCATGGTGTAACCGGTTCCTCTATTCCTATAGAGAACATATAAACGAGTCTGTGAGCATGCGCACTTATGCTACTATGCATGCGACCGAGTCCAAGCCGTCATTGATTAATTTTCTGTATTACAGGAAACACCTAACTTTTATCTCAACAAATCCTATTCATTCCATAATCTTGTGGAGCTACATCCACATTTGATTTTTCATGAGTACCATAGAACAAGCAGTCTTTGTTGAATAAGTCATAGTACTTATGTAAAATGTTTATAATTTACGTGAATATGAACAGAAAGTTCGTTGTGACCAAGTTGAAAGAAAATGGCGCCAGCTTCACATTACAAGTCAGGTGAAGTCAATAACTCTGATCCTATTTTAGCCACGAGGCTCGTTCCTACGAAAGGTATACTATATACCGGTTTGGAACATCTCCTACGAAAGGTATCCTACATAACATATGTAACATACCGGTTGGGAAGTTAGTGGATCAATTTTTTGGAGTGGAGTTTTGACTAGGGACGTATTTCCGGGCGTCATTCTTTCCTACATAAGGTATACTACATACCGGTTTGGATCGAATCCTACATAAGGTATCCTACATAACTATGTAATATACTGGTTGGGAAGTTATTGGATCTATTAAGAATGTGAAAGTGGTGCAAACAGGCGTGGTGGACCGGATGAACACCACAAGGATACACCATGATCATCCCCTGAAGAAAGCGAGTGGTCCTTCTAAGGCCTGTTACTAACCAACTAACATGAAACTCGCAATTACTTCATGATGATCAGTCATGTCAGTCGTATTACAATAAAGACAAGACCATCATATTAATTCGCGATTTGGTCTTTGCTTTAAATTGGCGCCGTTTTTGCAGGCTAATTTAACATTACTAGCAATTTTTTTACCTTTTATTTAATATTTTATAAAAATTACTCGAGATTTTATGTTTTCTAATACCGGGCGGGGTTATTCGACACAAGTCTTTTTTATGCCCTTAATTTCATGAAAAATGTAAACATTGCGTTGCTATGGGATATCCGCTTTAGTGTGTCGTAAATTGGCAAATGTCGGACGATCTCGGAATGCCCGGATGTTCAAAATTACGATACTGATCTGAATCCTCGTAATCACATAACCCTCTTTTGTTAGATAGGCTATTAAGCCTGTGTCAGATTATCAGGTTCACTTGATTTGTAAATCTAGCGAGAAACTTGCGTTCACTTGATTTGTAATTCTAGCGAGAAACTTGCGTTCACTTGATTTCTAAATCTAGCGATAAAATTTATCATATATATTACTGGTTATATTGTAATGTAAGTGACCAACATAAAATGATCTAAAACGTAATGCGATGTTCGAGAAAAATTGCTTGAACGCCCAATAATTAAACTGGTAGCCGCTTCTAATGTTAGCGAGCCAGCCAATGGCAAAGTAAATCTCCGTTTGGAGGCGCTGACGAGAAGCGTAGATCTCATTGCCGAATTTCCGATTCCAGGATAACTATATCCGAGTACTCGCTTAAGATATTTCATTAAAAATTTGCTTTAACCTGATCTGGTCAAATAATATCACGTGATTTATATATCATGTGATTATCACGTGATTCTAATTTATATATTATAAAGACGACATTTATGTCAAGTTAGGATTAATTTTGATGGAAAAAACAATCTTTATTAAAGGATACGCAATATTTAGGCTGTTCAATTTAATAATTTCACTTCTGCGAATGATGTTTTGAGGTGCACATTAAGCATAGCCGCGAGGTGACAAGATTTGTGCAGGGGAGTTTTCGTGGTGTCTTCAGACGTTAAGATGTTTAAAAATTAAGAGGAAAATAAGTTTTATCCTTGTATATAGTGCGCGCACATTTTTTAGAACGTGTAAATTGAGCATAAATGTGCGACCTATTTATGGGTTTATAAGTAAATACGCCACTCCCATATTTGCTGGTCCTCATTCAGATTCAACTTATTTCAGTTGCAACTTATGACTAATAACTTCGAGAGTTAAATGGTTAATATTTTGATAGTAAACACTACAAACTTTGATGACCAAATTTTACTATATCAGAGATGTGTGTTCATCTCAGTGTTTTAGTAGCAAGCATAGCCTTTGGATCAGGAAAGTTCTGGACTATCAGCACCTTTTATTAGCCCTAAGATGGGTTTTTTCCTACTAAATGTATAATCTAATCTCTCATCATTTTGGAAATTCTTTCTGCGGGTACGTAACTTGGGCGAAATTGGATATATAGAGCACGTACCCAGGCTATGATGGATCATTCTATCGACTCTCAATCGATTAATTGTTATAGTCATATATAACATTCTGCTTGCAAATGGACTATTACTTTTGGAAATCATCTGAAAGTCTACCAGAAGAGGGGGAGAACTAACCTAGTTAGAAAAAATTTCTCTAAGGGGTGTGCAAACTGTGAAATGTTTTGTCTGAACATGTTGTTTCCACACCATCTCTTAAAACATTTGAAAATGGTTTAGGTAGGCTTTGGCATAATCAAGAGGCAATGCATGACTACACCGTACACGCAACCCATGACCAGAAGTGACGGAATTTTTATGGTGTAACAACTGATTATAATTAAACTTCTGGTTTAGGTATGCCAAATCAATTCACTTCTGTTGTTTTGCTGGTATTGTTTGTTTCTAAATCACGTTTGACAATTTAAATGCCCTATTTCAGGGGCTCTTATTTTTAATTATTTAATTCTTTATTAGTTGCTCTTAGTGCAATGGCTGAACCATCCAATTATCCTCATCCTTCGAAACCTTGTGTACACCCAACTCTTCGCATTTATCTTCTAGGAATAATTTTATTTTTTCTTATGATCCTAGCAGTTCTTTTGTCTTTTTGATTTCACTAGATTTCGTTTTGCTCCTGAATGTTCTCATGTATTAGTCTCTTCCTATCAACCTCCATCTTTCGACCTGTTCTCTCAAAAAATTTGAATCAATCATCTTTCGGTTCTCCTAATATCAATCTGCAAATAAGTGCGTCAGTCTTTATTATTTGAATTGTGAATAGTGGTTTGCTATCTTTTAGTATCATATCTGGCCTGATTTATTTTTAACATAGTTTTTCAGTCTTTCTTTTCTATCAGTGGGATCCCTCGCCATGATGAAGCATATCTATGGGTGAATGTAAGCTTGTCACAATAACAAAATCTTTTTTGTCTTATCAAGATTTACACCGCTCCTTTCTCGAGTTCAGTAGAAGTTTTGATCTTTTTATTTGTCTAGTGATATGTCTATTTCTGTTATTTTCATATGGAGCTGTTAGCTGTCTCAGCCTTAACTATTCAAGCCTATTTTTATTCTTCTAAATTCTAACTTTCCTAGGCATTATTAAATAAATTCCCCAAGGGGGCCTAACCAAGATGATTGGGTCATTGCCTTCGCATGGATTGTGGAATATGGGTTTTTTCCTTTCACCCTTCTGTGTAGTTTCAGTCCTTTGTCCTTATCCATCATTGATCTGGTCACAGGTTTGATGGACTTCTTTCCTGTTTAATCATCTGATAAAGATATTAACAATTGGGCTCATATCATACTAGCTTTGTTTTAAAATTAGAATTGTAAAATAAGATTCTGCAGGTTTATTCTGGTCCTAGCTGTCATGCTTAAGCGCTTCTATATAATCTCTACTCTATCAGGGGTGGGGATGGGTATAGCTAGCCTCATGCATGTCTTAGGTAGCAGATTTCCTACATATAAGGTACAATAAATGTAGTCATTGAATTCCCCTTTTTTTTCCTTTTTTTCTATCAAACCATGTTGGCAGAATCCAAAGACTAAGGATTATGAGGTGCTGGCAAATCATCTTTTATAGGGTCTCGGCTCTTATCTTCAACTCATATATTTATCATTTTCTGACAACTTCCAAAAATTTTACACTTCATGCCCTTATGATTTAATACTAATTCTGTTGTATATTTTGGAATTATTTTGTCTGGAACCCATGGCTGCTTTGATACTGTTTGAGACAAAAATGACTTAGTCAAATCGTTTTATAATATTCAACTCTTTTCCTGATATGGTGTCTCAGAAATGGAGTTCATCGATGAAAGGAATAATATGGACATGGAGTCATTTTGGCCAGTCATCACTGGTCTCGTCAAGGATAAGGGACAGTGTTTTCTGATATTTCCATACATACAGAATTGATCCTAACTGGATATGGGTTCTTTTAATTACATCATGGCCAGTCTGGGATTCCTCTGGCTTGGAAGGTTCCTTAATTGTGTTAAAATTTGGGCCGAATGCAGTCAGTTTTGTGTACGAAGGTCAAATCTGGTAATTCAGATTTGTGTCCCTCACCACGACCGCATACACTGCATTTTCATTCGCTGGGTGTCATCGGTACCAATTCACCAGTTTATTCATCTGCAGGTCCAGTTTGATGTCTTGTTCTTACGTGTTTGGGGGAGGGGATCGCTATAGAGTTTCCTCTCGTTCTTGTGTCTATGGAATCAGATAAAGTAGTCTTACTACTCTCTTCCTTTTCAGGAACTAGAACAGGAACTAATACGCTGGTATTCCTCTTCAATACTCTGGAATATTGGCGAATGAAGAGATATTGTCTCTTTCACAAGCCTCCTATCTGCTCATGCAGTCATTTCTATAGTAGTGACTTTCATCAACAAGCAGGGCAGTTGAGGTTATCATATTTTGTCTGGAGTCTTGGTCTTCTTCCTGCGGTGGAGATGTCAGGAAATCTTTCAGCAGCTCACATTCCAGGTAGAATGATTTTCCTTGTAGCTCATTTATTACATCCCATTAAGTTTCTACTCAGTATAGTGTCCAGATCTGATGTTCATATTCTTCCTCCAGGCTAGGCTCTGGCGGTAGATGCTCTGGCCCAGTCATAGATTTCACATTTTGTTTAAATATCTTCAATTTAACTTTCTAGTGCCAATTGTCTTTAAAAACTTTTGTCAGCAGTTTCTAGTACAATTGTCTTTAAGAACTTTTGTCAGCAGAATGTATTATCCCTTTAATCACTCCTGCTTGGCCCAATGAGAGTTATTCAGTGGATCTCGTAGTCCTCTTTGTGGAAATCCAAAGCGTCTTACCAGTTTTGCTGATTTTCTATCTCGTTTAACAGCAGCTTTCAGTTCATCATTCCACATATCTTCAATATGTATATATGGTATTTTCCAAGAGACCTGTTTTTCAGAAATTGATTTTTTTTGTCTGAACTTTAGTATTCTTAATCAATTCAAACTATCTGTTACAGGAGAATTTACCAGAATATATTTAAGCTTTTCAAATGGTTGTTAGAACAACACATTATCACACCCAATTCTGCATCCCATCATCAAGTCATAGATTCATGGGATATTTTTGATGACAAATCTCTGTATGCTGGGGTGGTGTTATCGTTTTCACTAGCATCTATCCTTATTTATTTCTAGAAGCCGGTTTGAGAGTTAATAAGTATTTACATCATTTATCCATGGTACAGGTATTTTTAGGGTATAGCACAAAGACAAATACCTATAATAAATTCCTCTATTAATTCATTCTTGGGTCCATCTGTTTAATTGTATAACTCTGAAATCATTCTTTTTTTACTAGCTGCCGCGTTTGTTAGATGGCATTTTGATATTCATATTCTTTTTGTGAATGATCTTTTCTAGGTGGTAGGAGATCTGCCCGCATTCTTTGCCCTTGAAGAGATCTTATATATATATATAAAACCTAATTAATTGTTTTCAATCCTTTCCGAAAACTATACCCAATTTAAAAGATCTTTTTGAAACACCGTTCAGGTTACTTATGCAAATTTGTTTAGTAAGCGCGCATCTCATCAACTGGATTACAGACACCATTAATCGTCACTAGAATGTATCTCCAGGAGACACTCAGTAAGTGTTAAGGCACACGATGTTCGTGGTATGGCCTTCTCCTTCGCATTCTATGCAGATCTACCGTTCAGATTACTTATGCGAATTTGTTTAGTAAGTGCGCATCTCAACAACTGGATTACAGACACCATTAATTGACACTAGAATGTATCTCCAGGAGACACTCAGTTTGTGTTAAGGCACACGATGTTCGTGGTATGGCCTTCTCCTTCGTATTCTAGGCAGATCTATCAGTGGACGACATTATGTAAGTTGCAGTATAAATGTCAGATTCTACATTACTTTTATCTGAAAGATCAGATTCAATTCACAATCTGACATTTCTAGTTTCGCCACTCAAACCTAGGCTCAATCGCCTGGATTCTTTAGTCAGCCGTCTTCTTCACCATCTCACATCTGTTTTTAAATTCTCTTTGCTGAGATTTTCTAATTATCATTGTTTTATTGTATTTTATTTAGAACATTTGTTTGTTCGTGCTCTTTCAGCACTTAGTGATTTAGTTGGTTTTAGTATTTTTGGTGATTAACCTTTCATTCCTGATTTGCAATTTACCAACCCACCTAGTATTTGGGCTCTGACCAATTCTATGTTTTAGCAAACAGTGAATTGAGTGGCTTAGTATTTCTGTTGTGTTACAAAATGACCCAGACATATATACTGGTCTGGCGTTTTGTTAACTTACTAAAATACTTACCACTCAATTCACTGTGGTCCACCTCGGCCACTCCGCGTCGTTAAATTGCAAATCATTATTAAAGATTTGTGGAATTAATTAATGACGGCTTGGACTCGGTCGCATGCATAGTAGCATAAGTGTGCATGCTCACAGACTCGTTTATATGTTCTCTATAGGAATAGAGGAACCGGTTCCCTAGAGCAATGACTGCTTTAGAGTTAAAGAGATACTATCAAGACTACCCAATGAAGGGATGTATCTCTGCTAACCTTGTTTACAAGGGAACCCACACCATGGGAATGAATAGGTTAAAATTTTCTGAGATATCTAAGTCAGGTGACTTATAGCAAACAGTGAATTGAGTGGTAAGTATTTTAGTAAGCTAACAAAACACCAGACCAGTATATACGTCTGGGCCATTCACAGTATAGAAAATAGCCTATTCAATATGTAGAATATAATATACAGTTACTGGTCAAATTTTGTCAAGAAAATAAAAATAGTTGCTTACCGAATGTCCGTTTGTTGGCCAAGAGAAGGCTATTTTTGAAAATTTATTACTGGAATTACTGGCTGGCTCGGTTATCGAGCCAGTCATTCCGGTGATACATTTTCAAAAATTGTCTGCTCTTTGCCTGCGAATGGACATTCCTCAAAACCACTGCAGAGGCCGGTTTTGGCTGACTTGTATGTATGTATGTAAATATTTCTAGAGCGCCAATTCCGAAATTAATCGCTCAAAGGCGCTTTGGTTCCGGACTTGACCAGTAACAGGTTAATAAAGTTAGCCAGTGGTCACTACGAATTGGTTTAACTCTTTATGTTGGTCTTTACAACCATTTAACACACGAGCTGGTTAAATACAGCTTCTGCAGTTGTCTTGAGAAATGTCGATTTGCAGAGCAGAAGACTATGTTTGAAAATTTACAACTGGAATGACTGGCTCAATAACAAAGCCAGTCATTTCAGTAATAAGTTTTCAAAAATAATCTTTTTGTTCCGCAAATCGACATTTTTTAAATTAGAAAATTAAGATTTTCCTGAACATCTGAGGGTTAAAGGGTTAATTGTAGTAACTAAGCCTGATGAATATTGTGAACGCAAATAATGAGTGATGGGTAGCTGCAACTGCCAGTAAAATTGTTTTCAAATTGTTTTCAAGATTGTCATTAACCCTTTATTATTCTAGACTGTTCAACGGAACCAAAATTGTCTGCTTATTGAATGTCCATTTGTTGGCCAAGAGAATGCTATTTTTAAAAATGGTTATTGAGTCAGTCATTCCAGCGATAAATTTTCCAAAATGGTCTCTTACCCTGCATAAGTGAACATTCGTCAAGACTACTTGCAGAGGTTGGTTTTGATCCACTGGTCTGTTAAAGGGTAAGGTCACTAGAGTATTACCAATGGAGGAATCCTGTTTCTCAGTCAATCATATGCCATCATAATCAACTAATGTAACGTGTAGGCTGACGACATAATCAATTATGTTCTGAATGACTCAATTTAGTCTGTCTTAAACGCTTAATAGTCTATCAGGTTGTAAGAATTGTGTGTCTTAAATACTATATAATAATCATGCTGTTGAATATTTTGAAACTATTTTGACAGCAACAGCAAAAGTCAAATTAATTTAAACCTTACAGATGTCAACATTCTATTTTCTTATTGTGCCAATAGCAAAGAAACTAGTGTTTGTTTTTCAACAATTTTGGTGGAAGATGTTGGTGTCTACGACAGCACCATCTTCCACCAAATTTGTTGAAAAATAAACACCAATTCATCTTTTACTTTAATTTGAAAATTTAAAATTTTGACATCCGAATGGTAAGGGTTAATATTCAACAGCTAAATACCTGGAAATTGATAGTCAGGGTCTTTAGGGATCGATCGATCCGAACACGGGCGGGGTGTGAGTGGAGCTTAGCTAAAGATGAATTCCTCCATTAAGTATTTTAATGCTTCGTATTTTCGCTTTTCACAGGTGTGTGTAGTATTGAATATATGCGTTTAGATATTGCAAAATATTAGCAGCTTGCAGATTATTAAGGAACTTTTGTCTTATTTGCTGTTTCAGGGGTCGACAGAGTCGAACAAAAGTCAGATTTCCTCAGATTTGTCATTAGACGAAGAGCGGGAAACACTACGGCGAGAAACGGAAAGACAAGCGAAAGCACTGCTCGATAAGGCCAGGGTAAGTCATGTTTATGTTGATTACCATTTCTCCATAAGGGAATGAAAGTAAATGCACTTGCGTGCGCGCATGCGTGCGTGCATGCATGCGTGCGTGTGTGCGTGCGAGGCTGTATTCCTAGAACTAATGATTGAAATAACTGACTCTCCTGTTTTAGCACAAGAAATGTTGCTGTTTAATAGGAGCTCCGGATTCTGGCCAAAATCTGGATCGGATCAAATTCTGGATCTATGGATATTTAAAAAACTACTGATCTAAGGCAGCAATAGCTTCTTATCATGTTCATTTCAAAATATTCAACAGAATATATTGTTGGGTTCTTGGTCTGACTTCAAGGAACACAAACATTTTAAAACAAAATAACAAAATCCAACTAATTGTCTGCTTTACTAAACTCATTATTTGGTCGTGCAGTTTACTTTATATACAACTATATACAACAATGTTTAAACCTTAGTGGTTCAAAGTGTCATGGCCGGTCAGTGTTTAGTGAATAATGGCCACCCCCATCATATTGTCCTGGGCCTTTTATAGGGTTGGGCAATATGCATCTTTCAAACACTGGCATGTTTCTGTGATTCTCTCGTGTGTCTCCGTTCTGCGTATCTCCGCTCTGTGTGCCACCCGCATGGCGTGTCAGTAGGCACTGCGTGTCAGTGGACACGGAGGAGATTGTCAGAGATAATCAGGTATTTAAAGTACACATAACCTTCCCTATAGCCTCAGCCAGTCTGTGACCTAAATCTAATGCTCCAGTATGCTGCGGCTGCTACTCTCCATTCAGTTAGTATACACACACTCTCACACAGATATAGCAGCACCCAAGGCATCAATAGCTTGTCTCCCCCCCCCCCCCCCCCCCCCCCCATGAAATACTTGTAAGTAGTTTAAATAATTCTCATAATTAGTCAGAAAAATACTGTAGCAATATCTATACATCCTAAAGAATTTAGTTGCTAAGAATGTGTCATTGAAAAAGTGAAGAAGACTGCTACAGTCTTTGGTAATTCACCTTTCCAGAGTATCCATCCATCACCTGACCTCGTATGACGCCATAATCAGGTCAGCGCGTGTATGATGACGTCACAATCATTACGTCACAAAGGGTTCCATATAGACCGTCATCAACTCTCAAATAGTCCGACTCGTTGTATGAATTGTATGTCTTTGTAATTCTTTGCTATTTAATAAACATGCTGTTAGGCAGCAACAGCGCCCAGTCAAATTAGTTTCAAAATATTCAACAGCTTACCTGTGTAGTTTTTTGGAAATTGATTGATAGTCAGGGTGTTCAGAGATCAATCAATCCCTACATGGGCGAGGTGTGGGTGGAGCTTAGCTAGAGACGGGCGGGGCATAGCTAAAACCTGAAAGGTTCATTAGTTATTTCGCAGAGAATATTTCCTGTCTTCAAGTTACACAAAATAATAAACTGCTGAATGAATCAATGAATACAGATGTTTATTATGAATATTCATGAACCAAAATTTCAATTGTCTTGACCATTCCCGTCCACTAGCGCATTAACCCGTAGCACACTGATGTCAATATTCTATCTTTTACGGTGTCAATAGCAAAGAAACTAGTGTACATTTTTCAACAATTTTGGTGGAAGATGTTGCTGTCTACGACAGCAATATCTTCCACCAAATTTATCGAAAAATAAACACCAGTTCATCTTTTACTTTAATTTGAAAATTTTTAATTTTGTCATCCGAGTGGTAAGGGTTAACCCTTTGACCAATAATTCTGTCCATCTGTCTGTCCGTCTGTCCGTCACGCTAAGTCCTCCCAAACCAAGAGGTAAAATTAATTATAATGCATCGCACCCAAAAGTGTTGCGTGGAATTCAACCAAATTCTGTATGTGGAATACTAATAGGAATGCGCTTTGCATGACGAGATATATATTAGACGCCGGCGTCAAGGGGGGGGTTGCATTACAGGGGTCAAAAAGTCAAATTGATTGTCCGTCTGTACATCATGCTAACTCCTCCCAAACTATGGGTGGAATTCAACCAAATTTGGTAAGTAGGTTAGCCATAGGAATGCAATTTACAAGACAATATTTAGATTTTGCTCCACCCCCAAGGGGGCGTGCTAGGGGTCAAAAGCTAATATTGATTATAATGCATCTCACCCCAAATCGTTGCTCAGAATTTAACCAAATTCGGTATGTGGCTTACCAGTAGGAATGCGGTTTGCAAAACGAGATATAGATTAGGCTCTGCCCTGAAGGTGGTGTGGCAGGGGTCAAAATGTTAAATCGATTGTCCGTCTCCGTCACACTGACTCCTTCCAAACCGTTGGCCGGAATTCCAGCAAATTTGTTATGTGGGTTACCCATAGGAATGCGCTTTGCAAAACAACATTTAGATTAGGCTCCGCTACCAAGGGGGCGTGGCAGGGGTCAAAAGTTCAAATTGATTATAATGCAAAAGTATTAGTTTTTATTTTCCATGGCCATGAAAATCGAGTGTATTTTGACAGAAACTCAACCATTGTTTCAGTGCAGATCTTAGTGGTATAATAATGTCATATGATATGCGTTAGTATATGTGAATAGACATCATGAATAAACAGATTTTGTGCGATGGTGCATTGTTGTGTTGTCATATATGTTAATTATTATCCCCACGTTTTAAAAAAACGTCGGGATATAGTAATTGGCTCTGTCCGCTTGTTCGGCACGCTATCTCCTCCCAAACCATTGGGTGGAATTAAATCAAATTTGGCATGTGGGTTACACATATGATTCCGCTTTGCAAGACAATATTTAGATTTGGCTCCACCCCCCAGGGTTGGGGCGGGGCCAGGGGTCAAAAAGTCAAATCAGTTGTAACACAACTCCTCTGAAATCGTTAGACGGAACTCAATCAAATTTGATATTTGAGTTACCCATATGATTGCCGAGTACACGATCCCATTTAGATTTGTTTCTGCCCCCAGGGGGTTGGGAGAGGGGTCAAAAGGTCAAATTTTAACCTGCGGAAATTAATTGTAACGCATCTCCTCCGAAACCGGTGGGCAGAATTCAATCAAATTTGGTGTGTGGGTTACCCATATCAATGTGGAGTACAAGAGCAGATTTACGTTTGGCCCAACCCCAGGGGTGGGTGGGTGGGGTGGGGTCAAAAGGTAAAAAAATTGATTCTAATGCAATTCCTCTGACATTGTTGGACGGAATTCAACCAAATTTAGTATGTCAGTTACCCATATCAATGTGGAGTGGATGAGCAGATTTACATTTGGCCCCGCCCCAGGAGGTGTGGGATGGGGATCAAAAGGTAATAAAATTGATTGTACTACAACCCCTTAGACACTATTGGATGAAATTCAACCAAATTTGGTATGTGAATTACCTATATGATTGCGGAGTGCAAACGGATGTTTACATTTGGCTCCACCCCCCGGGGGTAAGTTGCGGGGTGTGTCAAAAGTTCAAAGCAGTGAATGTGGGGATTTGCGATATGTATCATCGACCAATCAATCTAGTTTGAAATGAATTTGACTAAAAGCCATTGTTGCCTAAGGCAACAACAGCTTCCAGCCAATTGATTCCAAAATACTAAACGGTTTTTGTATATGACAGCTTTGAAAATGAAATTTTGGGAATTCAGTGAAAGGGTTAATGAGCATGTTAACCTTTAATTCCCACAAAATTTCAATTTTATCCTAGAAAAGGGCAATTTTCAGACCAAGAGAAGATTCTTAGCTCACCTGGCCTGAAAGGCCAAGTGAGCTTATACCGTGGTGACCCGTCTGTCGTCTGTCCATCGTCTTTTCAATTTAAACAACTTCTCAAGAACCACTGGGTCAATTTCAATTGTATTTGGCAGGAAGCATCCTTAGGGCATAGGGATCCAAGTTTGTTCAAATGAAGCCGATCGGCTAATTTGGCTGGTGGCCATCTTGGATTTCGGCCGATTTTAGGAAACATCTTTAAAAATGTTTTCCGAAACGGCTTGGTGATCGATTCAAAACTCATGAAACATTATGGGGGGAACGAGGTAAGCCAAGTTTGTTTAAGAAGACTTGATTGACCGAATGGTTCGGTAGCCATCTTGTATGACCTAAGGGTCATTAAAGTTTCTTTAAGGGAAGTTGATCCGTCAAAAAACATGGCCGCCATGGGCCAATCAAAATGTAGCGTGTTTGTCGACCATATTGGATTTTTTTATTTTGATGGATTTTGAGTCCAAAATTGGTTCTATATATCTTTTTGGGTATTCTGTGCTCAAATTTGCCATTTTCGAAACTGTCAGATAAGCGGTTTGGCGGCCATCTTGGATTATTCATGAGAAGTTGATACATAAAGAAACATGGCCTCTGTGTTCTTGTTACAAGTCTGCTCGACTCATTAGAGTTCTACTTATTGTTAATGACCATTCTAGTTGATATGCCAATGGTCCAGGTGAGCGATACAGGTCCCTTGGGCCTCTTGTTTTTTTAAACCTTAGCACTGGAATGACTGGCTCGGTTGTCCGACCATCCATCCATCCATCTGTCTGGCTATCTCCAATTTTTTTATGAGCAAGTGTTGACACTATAGTCGCAACATGGCTGGCTTTATCAGAAATCCATGCACTCCCTGAATATCAATTTCCAGAAACCTATACAGGTAAACTATTGAATATCTATGGCAGCAACAGCACCGAGTTAAATTAGTTTTAAAATATTCAACCGAATGTTTACTAAATAGTAAAGACATACAATTTGTACAACTTGAGAGACTATTAAGCGTTTATGACGGACTAAATCGTGTCATTGATAACGTAATGGGTTATGACGTCCGCCTACATGTGACGTAGTTGATTATTATCATCATCATCATCATCTGTTGAGACATTGGAGGCCCTACTGGAACTATTGTCGATCTAATGGTTCACACATATGAATTGTTAGCGTCGATTATGATGTCATATGATTGACTGAGAAACTGGATTCATCAATTAATGCTTATAACTCTGATGTCAATATTCTATCTTTTACTGCATCAATAGCAAAGAAACCTGGTGGACATTTTCCCACAATTTTGGTGGAAGATGTTGCTGTCTACGACAGCACCATCTTCCACCAAATTTGTTGAAAAATGAACACCAGTTCATCTTTTATTCAATTTGAGAATTTACAATTCTGACATCAGAGTAGTAAGGGTTAAAAGCAGAAAGTTATAGCAATATGTCATTCAAATACAAATTCTACAACCTGCATTACAAGACTATGTTGTTATTTCAGACAAAACCAGTAGCATTCTCGGTGAGAACAAACATTAGTTATGACGGCTCTTTAGAAGATGATTCTCCGGTCCATGGACACGCTGTCACATTCGGTGTTAGAGACTTCCTACATATAAAAGAGGTACATAATTATTTGATTATTGTACTTAAACGTGTGTGTGTGTGTGTGCGCGCGTGCATGTGCATACATGTGCGCATGCAATTGTGTGCACGCGTGCGTGTGTGTGGCATAACTCAACAATTTATAGTCATGATTCAGGGATGAGATTTCTCCTATTTTTTTTATAGGAAATCCTACAGTACAGCTCAGAGATAAATTAATGTACGAACGGGTCTGAAATGCGTGCATGATGCGTTGAAGGCCCGTTTCCAAAGCATCGGTTTTAAAAACACAATGCATTCACAACGCATCTAGTTAATTTTTTGGATGCATTTAAAATAATAAATATATGCGTTGAGAACGAGAATTAAATGCAAGTTTGAACTTGTTTGATGTCCCCCAGAGATAGTGCCAAACGCGTTGTTAAAAGCAAAACGGGACAGACGGCAAATTTAAAATGCGTTTAAAAGATTCATATGTGCATTGCGTAATACCCGGCGTACATACCAACTCCACAGCTCCAACTACCCGGATCCAATCAAACTTAGCGGTACATTACATTTCCTAGAAGGGGCAAATAGGGTTGCACAATTTTTCGATTAACCGCGATTATATAATTCTAAATGATCGTGGACGATTATAAAATGAAATAATCGTATAATCGCCATGTTGAAATGTTTGTCTAAACACTTTTACGCTTGTGAAACTCTGCTCGCGTTACCAATCATGGAAACAAACATCCGTCTAGCAGCCGAATGTGTGAATGATTAAATAAACTAAATAAATAACTGATTTGTTTGTATTGACTCATGATTAGTTTTAGATGAATAAAGATTGTTCACTTGGTCGCTATTTGTCATTGTTGTTGTAATCACACACGCTTATCCCGCGTTCCCCATTCTCTGAATAGTTATGCGCTAACGGGTTTCCCCAAAAAGTTGTAAAACTGATACCACGGAAATTCAATGTATTTTCTCCCATAAAAATTCTCACCGCCTACGCCTATGTTAATGTATACCTCAAAACATCCCTGGGGAAGTGAAATTATTTGATTTGAGCGCCTAAATATTGCGTATCCTTTAATAAAGGTCGTTTATTACACCAAAATGAATCCATAATTTGATATAAAATGGCGTCACGAAAAAAATCAAAATCACGTGATTCGCCTCCAATTGAAGAGTTTATTTTAGAGCAAGTACTCGGATATAAATATAATGGAATCGGGGACTCGGAACTCGAGAATTTCTATATATTATCATTGCGCGATAGGAACTGAGTATTATACTGATCTAAATAACGATCACACCCCTGCTAGATATACGCATGTGCGTGAGTGTGTGTGCGTGTGTGTGTGTGTGTGTGTGTGTGTGTGTGTGTGTGTGTGTGTGTGTGTGTGTGTGTGTGTGTGTGTGTGTGTGTGTGTGTGTGTGTGTGTGTGTGTGTGTGTGTGTGTGTGTGTGTGTGTGTGTGTGTGTGTGTGTGGGTGGGTGTGTGTCTTCATGTGCGTGAGTGTGTGTGCCATAACTCGCCTATTTGTAGTCGCCGTTTCTAATAGAAGGGCTTTAAATCCAAATCTGAGAAAGGAGCGGCAACGTCTTCAGCCCTCAAAATTTGGCGCAAACGATCGTTTCATTCGCGTGTCGGTTATGGGAAATAAAATTACCGTGAACGAAAAAATGGTCGCGTAAGTGACGAAGCCCAGAACGGTAGTTATCTCTGATCGTGGAAAACAACTTTTTGATATGATGCATGCTATTTACAATGGAATTTAGCATTTTCAAACATCTAAAAGATCGATAACATCTGTCTGCCAATAAATAAGCGACAGCGCGCATGTGTCAGAGACAAACTTCTGTTGTATTTCCGCTAGCATTAATACATAGGCCGGGAACTAGTCTCGCTACACGTTATGCATCAACAACGGACTGTTCAATTATAAACTGTTGCATGCAAGTATGTGCAACCCTCGGCTGGCATGTTCCCGATGTATTATTTTATATACACGATTGGATCCCGATATAACATTGTTGAGTGAGTCTCACAGTATATTCTCCTTGAGTTTCAATTGGCTTGTAGAGACAGCTGTTTAAGAATTTATCTGTTAAATTAAACTGTTACATTCATAGATCCTAGCTACTGTGTCAGTGTCTATTTGTCCATGACACACAATAATTTAGGCCTCGAAATTCGACGGGATTCTCGTAATATTCCCGAAATTGAAAAATACGGGAATCCAGTTGGATTCTCGTAAATAAACGCTTCCAAAAACGTAAACATTCCATTCTTACAGAACGCCACGATCCCAGTTACTAATTTCAGCAATAAAAATTATGTCAATAATCAGCCTAGAGGGGAGTCTGCTAATACATCGGTAATGAGAAATGTCTCGCGTGACTGCGCAGTCAATAACAATCGATAATGCGCACTCATAGTTTCTGATTGGCTTGCTGGATATCCGATTTCGATAGGCATGAATGAAAATTACTATCGTAGTAAAATTTTGATCATGTGCCTCGTCGTCGTTCATAACGAATTAATCACATGATTTATTTCAACCAATCTCTGCGACTCTCACGATTAATATTGATGGTTAATGGCGAACGAAAAATCTAGTCACTGTGCTGCTTTTAAACGCAGTAAAGCAATATGTTAGCGCCCACTTTGACGGGTTATATGACCCAATATATTATTATTATTGGAAGGTTCTGACAGTAATACCACCCGATATTTAAGGGGTTCATTGCTTTGGAGCGACCGAGAAAACAGGACTATATATCAGGAAAACCGGTGCGTAGTAACTCTTATTTTCAAGTAAATCGCATTTGCACTGAATTGTCAGTTTAAAGCGTACAAGTTCAGAAGGGTCAAACTATCTACTAAATGCCTTAGAGCTGGTTACACTTTTTATTGTGGCAGACTTGTGGGTTATTGTTTTATATTAGAAATGTACGCTGCTAGTACTTGTACAATTACAAATATTTGGCAACAGTTACAAAAAAATCTACCCGTCACAGGTACAGTTTTATGAACATTTCAACCCCTGTTGTTTTTGGGTCAAATAAGACGGTAGTTCTTTGATACAGGTGGAATTCTTTACCAATTAAAGCATATTCTTTTAAATATTTTGAAAATAATATGACTGGAAGCCATTGCTTTCAAGGTGGTAGTAGGTGGGCTGGAGAGTGTTGCTCAACTAGGTAAGCCACAACAATGTAAGATATTCAATTCTTTGTTTTTGTAGTGGGGTTTGTGGGTGGGGTGGGAGGAGGGTGTTAAGATATTTATAAATATTGTGTTATTAGTCACTAATTATTATAGTGGGTCTGGAATTTTGAAATATATGTTTGGAAAAAGTATGGAATTTTATTGTGCCCAAGGTGTATGAACACTGAAATTGTTGCAAGCTGGAAAGATGTTACCAATGAGTGTTGTCATACAAATACTGATATTTTGGCAGGGAAAAAAAGGAGTATTGTTTTTGGAGACTTAACACTGGCTCTGTTATCGAGCTTGTAATTTCAGGGGTAAATTTTCCAAAATATTCTTCTTGGTCTGGAAATGGAACGAATGAATGGACATAAAACAAAAACTCAATCTGCTTTTTGACAAATTTACTTGAGAAATATTACAGTACTTATATCACAATGGATGAATCCACTTTTAGTCATTCCCCACCCATCTCTAGCTAAGCTATGCTCCAAGCTTTGTCCCCGAATCTCAATTTCATGGTAACTATACAGCTAACTTGGTGAATACTTTGAAACAAACTTCCCCTCAAAACAATCAACAGAATGTTTATTAAATTGCAAAGACATACAATTACTACTTACTAACAGACTACGATGAGAGTTAGTATTGTCTGTCACTTATAGTAGTGACTGGTGACATCAACCTATATGTGATGTAATTGATTATGGGGTCAATAGTTGAGTAACTAAACATATTTTATCTGTAAATTAGGTAATTGGTAGATAAGTCCATGCTGTAATCAATATGCTAATGATAATTCAGCAACGTGCACTTTAAAGTCATTATTAACTTAATATTCAGATGAAATATGTTCAGATAAAGCAGGTTTGGATAAAAAATGGCGTAACCAATTTGCGCAACCAATTGGTTACGCAAACTGATTTTGCACAACCGAACAATTGGTTACGCAGACCTGAAAACACGGGACCCAAAAATGGGTCTCGCAAATATTTGAAATTTTGAGGGCTGGTCTACATTTCAAGAAAAAGTCGAAATTAATTATCTAAAATGGCTCTATGTAGACACAAAAATTTAGCACAATTTCTCAGCTTTTGCTGCCTTACAGTTATGCCTAATGTATATCTCAGAAGCATCATCGCAGGAATGGAATTATTAAATGGGGTGGCCTAAATATTGTGTAAATGCTTTAATATAAACATCGTTTATTACATCAAAATTAATACAATATTTGAGGTAAAATGTTGTTGCGAAAATATATAAATCACGTAATAATACGCTAAGCTTAAATCAAAGGTCGTCACTGGCAATACTAGATTAGTGCCAGAATGGCAATATTTGTACCTGTGCAGGTAGTTATGCCAACCCACGTAAATATGAGGGTAACCTGGTGTGCCTGTCTGAGTAGTGATGAGAGTGACGGCCTAGACTTGCCTAAATTAAAAAGTATCAATATTTAGAGCGAGACCCGAATGATTGGCAGTCATTTGCAATTAGCGGGCCTAATATACTGGACTCACTAACTCAGAAATTACTATATATTCATATTAATAATGATTAATATAATCATTCCGAGTAGCGACGAGAGTGACGGCCTAGACTCGCTTAAATTAAAAAGTATCAATATTTAGAGCGAGACCCGAATGATTGGCAGTCATTTGCAATTAGCGGGCCTAATATACTGGACTCATTAACTCAGAAATTACTATATATTCATATTAATAATGATTAATATAATCATTACGTATATCTATCTGCATAATGAGTACCCATTTGATAATTGATTTTTGGTTGATAGGAGTGGCTTCATACAACGAAGAGCCGCGATGTTGATGGGATTTCCATGAAATGTTATTTGCAAAATAAATTAAAATTTCTTTTTACAGGTCATAATTTAGAATTTAATATTTGCATAGCATTAATTGCTATGCAAATTATAAATTGCATAGTTGTCTGCAAAAATGTATAGCAATTAACTCTTTCACGGATAAATTCCCTGTAGCTCAATCTCAGAGCAAACAAACAGGAAAAGCTGTTGAATAAGTTGAAACAAATTCGAATGGAAGCCATTGCTGCCTTAGGCAGCAATGGCTTCCAGTCATATTAATTTCAAAATATTCAACAGAATATGCTATACATTGTAAAGAATTTACTTTTTCAGTGATTAGTCGCTGAAAGGGTTAATGATAGAACTTATGAAAATCAATGCTAAATTGCAATCGCATAAAAGTTTTGCATAGCAGATATAACTATGCATGTTGCAGAATGTATAACAAATGCTTAAATATGTGTAGCAAATTGAGATGCGATACCAGATAAATTATGCCCTGTTTTACTTAACATTTATTAGTTATAATAACAATCAAAATCTTTACACAAACTGCTGAAATATGAATGATACTTCTATTAGATACATTTGCTGTTTTAAAGCTGCACTAACAAATTAAAATGGCTCAACCTTGAACATTGCCATACAACTTCTATTATGGATGCGACTTCAAATCGACGATTTACTCTATACATTTGTGTGTACACAGACCCGCATATATGTTTTAGGAGCACAGTAGACAATAGATCAGAATGATGGGCTCTCATTGCAATCATTATATGTAATCACGACGTGGGCATATTTAATGTTTAATTAATCTTTCATTGAAACGTAGCCCTTTCATACAGAAGCTGGCCAAAACCAGCCTCATCATCAGTCTTGATTAATGTCCAATATGTACGGAGCTCACGGTTAACGTGGTTGAACCCCTAGAAACAGTGCTAAAAATTTATTTAGCCCTTTAATGGTCAAATTTGGTCAAGTAAATTTAAATATCTCCTTTAATCGAATGTCCATTTACAGGTCAAGAGAATAGAATTTTTTTAATTTATCACTGCAATGACTGGCTCGGTTATCGAGCCAGTCATTCCGGTGGTAAATTTTCAAAAATTCTATTCTCTTGACCTGTAAATGTACATTCCACAAGACCATAACAGGTGCCTGGTTTGCAGCAACAAAACGACAGTTTATAAAGCACCAGCGTCAAACTGTTATAGCACATTTGAATAAATTTGGGCATGTTTTGACAAAAATAGAAATGTGTAACGGTGTTAGTTATTTGTATATAAATGGTATGTTAGCTGGAAGTTTGACGGGATATTTCTCCGAAACAATCTGCCCGCGTTGACAAATGTTCATGTCAAATCGTCTAGATTGAAAATGATCGATAAAATTATCCTGTTTACTAAACCTTCAGCCATATTTCCGTATAAACATGGGATTAAATAGATCCGCATTATCGGGTAGTACGGGGAGACGATTAGCCATGGTGATTGACTGGTAATCAGCCAAGTGGGGTTCAATTGTCGCTTGACTGTGAGGCGATCAGGTGGCAGACGAGCAATAGGTGGAAACCGGCAATCTCCCTCACTCCTCATTGCCTCTCCAACCAGGAGTATAACTGGGTAGTGGTGTAAAAGTGGAGAAGTTACCAATAATAGAGTGAACTAAACCAGCCTTGATATGGCGTGAATGGGACCTGGAATCAGGGACGCGATAGATGCCAATCAAACAAATAATAACTTCCTGCTGCTTGATCTCCATTATCATTTGTTGAAATTAATCACATGACCGCTGCCCTTTTTCGCAATCAGTGGATATCAGTCCATGTACCTTAGCAGTTACTAACCTCACAGTCCGGCTGTTACTGTATGGCCATTTATTTCAGCTTACAAACTATTAGTTAAAGGATAAATAACCTCATCTCTCGATAGCTATTCAGGTGATCTAATATGCAATTAAAACTATACAGGTAATTTTACGCTCTTTATAATGCCGCTAAAGAAGGATATTCAGACTTCAGTAGCTAAATGTTGATACATTTCTACATCCGATGATGGCTGTCATGATTTACTTTTTAACCAATCAGAAAAACCCTAGCGTGCCCGCCTCATTATATACGCTTGGTCATAGAGGTGCAAGCTATAGTTTAGCAATTTCATATAAAAGCAATCATACAGGTAAGCTGTTGAATATTTTGAAACTAATTTGACTGCACAATTTCCAGTCAAATTAGTTTCAAAGTATTCAGCGGGATAAGTATTACATAATAAAGAATGTAAAACATTGGCATTTGCATGACATCACACACTATCGGTTGAGGTGACAAAACGGTGGCGATCACTGTTCAACATTTACGCGATGTTACAAAGCAGAGAATTGTGATACAGATAAGGAAATGTGACAGAATATGAATGATATGAAATCTATAAACCATAACCTGTCAGTACAATACAACATCTGAGATGAGATTAGCATCCCTTTAAATGTAACAATAATTTAATTTATTAATGTTTAACATTACTAAATTAAATTAATTAATATTAAATGTTTGTTTCTTTCTTGTTTACATAGAAATTTAGTAATGACTGGTGGATTGGTCGCTTAGTTAAAGAAGGCTGTGATGTAGGCTTCATCCCAAGCCCTGCCAAATTAGAGACGCTCAAAATTCAACCAGCAGGCGGTATGGGCCGAACCGGCAAATTGTATACTAGGTAAGGATGTGTTTTAAAACATTTATAGATGCTTTTTACATTAACTTCACTGACCATAACATTTAAACACACATGACATGTTTTGATATTGTATTTCCTCCCCATACACGGCCACCTATTGACGTCGATAGTTTAAAAAGGTGGGTGTTGTGGGGGTTGGGGGAAGGGGGGTGGGTGGTTCTCCTTAAGGTGTGCCAGATTGTCAGTAAGAGGAATGCTTATTGGTAGAACCTAATTTCACCAGCCAATAGAAAACTCTCTAGTTAGGGCTTCACAGTATTAGAAAAATGAATATCGATATCAATTTTCATACCGGTAGACCTTTAATACCGGTATTATTCAGATGGGAAAAATGGAGTGAGCCTTGAGTAGTATGATTCCATATTCAACGTATATCAGCGCTGCTTAAATACTGTCGCCACAAATTTCCACTATAATAGCAAGAAATTACATGAATCCTGATATTAAATGCTAAAGTTTAACTGTCTTCAGTTAGAGCATATCCCAAAACAGCTGAAACTCCCATAAATCGTCCCTACAAATGATTTGAATTTGCCACAAAATTACAACTATTTCCTCAGGGAGATCGCGAGATACCGGTAACCAGTGACTCACCCAGTAGAACTGCGTACAGCTAAAGCTGTTGATATTTGACTGACAAATATCAATGTTATGAGTCAAACATGTTGGATATGAATGTAAACATATGTTTTACTAATTTTCCTGCCTATCTGCATTGATGTATATGTTAGAATAATAAATGAACTTTCCACGATTGCCTGTGCTTTATAGGATGAATTTGCAATGGGACGACACCGCCGGGAAACGTGGACATCTCCGCACAGGGCTACAACTCGTTAGAGTAGCTTGTATCGATCGATATCTAATGATACCCGCCAACATAAAAAGTGAATTTTTCTCATATTGTCGGGTTTCTCTTTACTTGGGCTGTTGGGCGGTCACTTCAAAGGCGCACAATTCTGGGAAGTCGCTGACTAACCAGACTGTAGTAATTGATATAATATATCACTCAAAATATTGATTTCATATTATGATTTTTCTAGCAAACAACGGGCCGAAATTATAAAATAATAGCATAGGAAAAGATAGGTTTTAGACATTTTTAACCATTCGATGTCCTATGATGGTAATTAAAACAAGTTTTATTCAATTTTTTTGCGAGAAGTGCATTCTTATAAGTAGGCAACTTTCGTAGCCGTAATCGTTAATTTATCAATTACTCTAACACTAACCTCAAAACAACAATTTGACAGCTCTTGATAAATAAGAAAAGCGTGATCATTAAATACAGGTAAAATATAATTTTCCCGCACGAAGAGCAGTAACTTATATCGCTAGACAGCTATATACTATTGAAATATTACTAATGGGAAGCAGATTATCTGCCTAACAAAATGTTATACCGGTTTTATCTTATATCTCGATATTTCGGTATCAGCAAAATCATATCGGTATGACTAACGGTATAGCTATGATACCGTTATTCGATATAATATTGGTATATCGTGAAGCCCTATTTCTAGTGTCCATTTTGATATAGAATACTACTTCCAGGACAGTACAAAAATTTGCTAGAATTTTTATCCTACGTATCTCAGAATTCTAATAATAATTTTCTACCTCATAAAGATATAAGGTACCAGAAATCAACAACGTGAATGGGTAACGTTGTACTTGTCGTCCACCATCAGTACTGGGTAACGTACGACTTAAGCAAAGTCAATCTGTGTCAATACGATTTGTTTTCATAGTATAGCTTTAATACTTTAAACATAAAATTTGTTCAAGAAAATTTTTCCTGAGAGAAAATGCAGATTATGAGGATTATGAGGAGATCGTTTTTTAAAAACTTATCACTGAAATGACTTGTTCAAAATTCTTCTTGGTCTGTAAATGGAAATTTTTCAAGACCGCTGTAGGATTAAACTATTTTGGCTGACTTAACCCTGTCACCGATGAATTCTCTATACCTCATTTTCAAGTTCTCCCCCCCCCCCCCAATACAGGAAAAATGTTGAATATTTTGAAATTAATTTGACTGGAACCTTAATTAATTTCAAAATATTCATTAGTATAAGTTTTATATCGTAAAGAATTTATTTTATCAGGGAATGTTGAATATTTTGAAATTAATTTGACTGGAAGCTGTTGCTGCCTTAGGCAGCAACATCTTCCAGTCAAATTACAGCAACATCTTCCAGTTAAATTAATTTCAAAATAATCATTAGTATAAGTTTTATATCGTAAAGAATTTCTTTTATCAGGGAATTGTCAGTGATAGGGTTAAGCTTTGGCTAATGCTTTAATGGTAAAGTTGTGTCAAGAATGTGCCGACTGAATACCCATTTGCCGTCCAAGAGATTAGTTTTCAAAATTTACCCCTGGAATGATTGGTTCTCGAGCCCGTCATTTTAGTGATAAATTTACAAAAATAGTTTGTGTCTCTAAACATTGTACATGGAAACCAGCACCGTGGTCATTAAGGCATTGATGACAGGGCTAGAAATAAGAATTTAGTTCTACATGAGCAGAGTGCATCTAACATTTGGATTTTGCCTGCACAGCAAAACATCTACATCCACAGAAATTAACCCTTTCACCAGTGAATTCCATATGTCTCTGTTTCAACACGACCATACAAATTAATTTGACTATAAGCCATTGCTGAATGTCTTCCATTCAAATTAACCTCATAATATTCAACAGAATAAATTTTATATCGTAAAGAATTTCCTTTTTTCAGGGATTTGTCGGTGAGAGAGTTAACATTATAGCTTATCAGGCAGAAATGTGCATGCACCCTGTGCACCCAGTATTACAAATTTACCTGCACCAGTCACATTTTACCTGCATTGTGCGTGTAAAAGGGCCTTATTTCAACCCCTGATTGGTTATCAGGTTCAGAATCAGATTCTTTATTCACACCACATGAGGTTAAAATGATTCAGGTCAAGATATCAAGTTGGAAGTCTGGTACTGCCACAGTGACAATAGAACACCCTAGTAAAAGTCCATCTATGTTCTGAAACAGTTTATTCCATCAGCCCCTCAAAGATATCGTTTGACTGTTGTCAACTGATGATATAACACTGTTTGTAGACGATAACAATAACCGTTTACTGGCGAAGTCGGCCAATATTGGCCACGGTAATGGTCCTGATAAAGCTCCATTTGTAGGCCAAAAGTAGACTATTTTTGAAAATTTGTGACTGGAATGGTCCATTAACCAAACTAGTCATTCCAATGGTAAATTTTCAAAAAAGAATCCGTTAAATTTGATCTTCTTGATCAATCTTGGCCATTAAATGATTAAACGCCAATGGATTTTGAATTTTGGTATCGATGCATCACAATAACAGCTCGAGGTTATCTCCCCTGAAAAACTTTCAAACGTCACAACTAATACATTTTTTTTTTTTTTTCTTTTCAGTAAAACTAATTCCTCTTCCAATATTGACAACCTATTAGCCAACTCTAAATCATCCAACTCTAGGGGATCTACCCCACCAACTCCAGGTGAGACTAATATATAATCTTTATGCTATTTATTTATTAATTCATGAATCCATTTCCTCACTCAATTATATGACTTCATAATCAACTATGTGACATGTAGGATGACAGCATAATCAATGACGTCATGAATGATGTAGATAAGTATGTCAAGAATGCATAATTGAAGACGGACTATGCGTTGTACGAATTGTATGTCTACTGTTTAATAAAGACTGTTGAATATTTTGAAACTAATTTGACTGGACACTTGCTGCCATAGGAACACCCTAGAAACACATCTCTGAACATAGAAACCATAGAAACATATCTCTGAACACTGTGACTATCAATTTCCAAAAAACTACACATTTAAGCTGTTGAATATTTTGAAACCAATTTGACTGGGTGCTGTTGGTGCCTAAGGCAACAACAGCACCCAGTCAAATTAGTTCCAAAATATTCAACAGCATGTTTCTTAAATAGCAAAGCCATACAATTCATACACTGTGTCGGAGTATTTGAGATTTGGTGACGGTCTATATGGAACCCTTTATGACGTAATGATTGTGACGTCATCATACATGCACTGAGCTTATTATGATGTCATACGAGGTCAGATGATGGATGGATACTCTGGAAAGGTGAATTGAGGAAACGTTTGCCAAAATAAAAATATGTTTCCTGTAAACCTCCCGGGTGAAATTTTTATTTTTTTTTCACCCGGCCGGGAATACTATGCTAAAACATCCATATATTTGTCAAAACTAAACAAATTACAATGTTTTTAAGGCCATTTTGTATACAGTGTGAATCCCTTTTGCTAATTGTGACATGAAAAACATGTCAAATTTGACAATTACAACCATATTTAATGGACATCTAGTTAAATATTTGGAAAATAAATATTTATGACCTTTTTAAAATAAATTAATAATTGGAAAAAAATTAATTTTCTCCCTCGGTACTGAAGTCTTTTATCCCTACCCGGTTTGCAGGAAATAAACCTTTGTTTATGGATGGCTGATAGTGTTGTTTAACCCTTATCAAGCCAGTGTCAAGGAGTTAATGTTACTAGAAGATTAGAAGTATATCTAGACGACGAGCTTGTGCACATTCTGCAAACAGTAATATGGGTTCATTTGGACTCTGTAATTTCTGTTTATTTAATTCGGCCTTGACCATCAAGTGTAAGGGCCAGAGGATAGGCATCTTTTCATTGATGAATTCCTTGTATCTTATTATCTTGACCATCAAGTGTAAGGGCCAGAGGATAGGCATCTTTTCATTGATGAATTCCTTGTATCTTATTAGCAAGACAACTATACAGAAAAGCTGTTGAATGTTTTGAAATAATTTTACTGGAAGCCGTTTCTTCCTTAGTAAGCAACGGCTTCCAGTTAAATTAATGTCAAAATATTCAACAGAATAAGTTTTATATAGTAAAGAATGTACTTTTTATACACCTGCGTAAGCGGGCTCATATTATGTGATGGCGCTCACCGTCCGTCCATCCATCCGTCCATCTGATTTCTTGTCCGGAGCAGATCTCGACGAAGAGTTTTGAACCTACACTCACAGTTTTTTGTACAGCAGATGTGTTAGGTATAGACAAAGTGCAATGATTTAGTTTCGGCAAAATCCACCCATATTTGCCCGAGTTATCACCCCTGAAAAGCTAAAATTTGTCCAAATTTTCTTGTCCAAGCCATATCTCGAGTAGTTTTGAACCTACACTCACAAATCTTTTTCAGCAGATGTGTTAGGGATAGACGAAATAGATATTGTAGAATTTGTTTACAAACTATAATGGCCAGAATAACTGTGATGTTTGTTTGGGGTAGTGTGTAGGGAATGCAGTGTATGTGCGTGTATGCGTGCGTGTGTACATGTGTATGTATTTGGCAGCTGTATGTCGGCATACAGTCCTATGATGTCATTCTGTGTTTTATCCTCTCTATAGATATTGCAGAATCTGTTTATCATCTATTTCCCAGCACACTGATTATTTGTATGTTATGTTTTCCTGTAGGAATAGAAGGTGATCAGAATGGTATGGACAGCAATATCGGGGATGACAGTGATAGTATAGGAAACTCTAAAACTAAAAATAACATTACACCACCAACTAAAGAGAAACGAATGCCATTCTTTAAAAAGGTAAGTTGGCAAACAGAAGATATCAATTTGTACAAGGACAAAAATAAAATTCTTACGGAAATACACTTGTCAAATCTTGAAGACTTGAATGTCAGTCTATAAATACAGGTAATTGTGGCAGTATTAAGCAGCGATGGGTGTTCTAACCCACAACTGCTGAAAGCGCCTAGCATAATAGCCCACAAATGATACTGGACTCGGCATTGGTCTGGTGGAAAGGTTTGTGGGTTTTGATGTTAGGCGCTGTCGCCAGTTGTGGGGTCGAACTCCCATGAGGGCTTTCAATGGTTAGACCTTGACAGGGATAAGAAGTTAATGTTTTGTGATTGCACTTTTCCATGCTTTACTCGAGCAAATCTCCTAGTTGGCTATCAGAACTGTAAGTGTAAGTCCTGCGTAATATATCTTAATACAAGTCTACCAAAGGAAGCAGTGCTTTAGCTCACCCACCCATCCCACCCCCAAAGACAGGCATAGAGATGGGGTGAGGTGTGTGGGCAACAGGGAGATGCTGCCCCTAACTGTCCCTGGGCCCTGGGCACCATGTTAAGTGTAGTGTTTGGGTATGGGGAAGGGCGCCAAAAGGGCCACTGGAGTTGGTTTTTCCCCCTGCCACCAGTATTTGTGTAGGGGAGTGGGCACTAAAGGCCGGTTTGTGTCAGACACAATGCCAGTGCTAAAAAATAAAAGAAATGAAAGGAATTCACCTTTCCAGAGTATCTATCCATCATCTGACCTCGTATGACACCATAATCATCTCAGCGCGTGTATGATAGCGTCACAATCATTACATCACAAAGGGTTCCATATAGACCATCATCAAATCTCAAATAGTCACATTGTATGTCTTTGTAATTCTTTGCTATTTAATAAACATGCTTAGGCAGCAACAGCACCCAGTTAAATTAGATTCAAAATATTCAACAGCATACCTGTGTATTTTTTTGGAAATTAATATTCAGTGTGTTCAGAGATCGATCGATCCCAACACGAGCAAGGTGTGGGTGGAGCTAGCTAGAAATGGGCGGGCATAGCTAAAACCGTAAAGTTCCATTAGCACTACATTGTTGAAAGGCTCTCTAAGAGAGTATATGCTGAACATAATGGAGGAATCCAGTTTTAGCCATGCCCCGCCCATCTTTAACTAAGCTCCACCCACACTTTGCCCGTGTTTGAATTGATTCATCCTTGAACTCCCTGACTATCAATTCCCAGAAAACTACACGGGTAAGCTTTTGAATATTTTGAAACTAATGTGACTGGGTGCTATCGCTGCGTCATTCGTGATGTAATTGATTTTGTCGTCATCCTACACATAACGTAGTTGATTATGATGTCGTATGATTGATGATAAAATAAACGTATTGGCTTTTGTATGTCCATTTGCAGGCCACGAGAAGAGTATTTTGGAAGATTTATCACAGGCCGTCTTTTGTCGCTTGACCATTATGTGATTAATGAAAAACATGTGGGAAGACAGATTTATGAATTTCATCGTAGTGTTGCTACCCTTTAATAGCAACTGCTTTGAATTTAAATTATTTTTAAAATATTCAACAAAATATTTTTCTTGGTACTGAATTTGTGTACTATGTACCTGTTTTATCATGTAATTAGTGCTAATGATGATTGGCAGGCTTGACAAATTAACCTTTCGTGTTTTAGCTATGCCCCGCCCATCTCTATCTAAGGTCCACCGACACCATGCTTGTTTTGGGATCGATCGATCTCTGAACTCCCTGACTATCAATTTCCAGAAAATTATACAGGTAAGCTGTTGAATATTTTGAAACTAATTTGACTGGGTGCCTATGGCAGCAACTGTGCCCAGTCAAATTAGTTTCAAAATATTCAACAGCATGTTTATTAAATAGAAGACATACAATTCGTACAACGTGTCGTACTATTAAGAGTTAAAGATGGGCCATATAGAATCATGTATGACATTATGATTATGACGTCAGCATACACGTCACTATGTTGGTTATGACATCATATGATTGATGGATAAACTTGGAAAGGTCCGTTAGGTGTGAGTGCATGCATGTCATTAGGCACACTGTGATATTCTGCCTGTAGCTATCATGACTCGGCCACCGTAATCTCACCATGTCTACAGTGCTCTTCACCTCTTGTCTGCACAGTGGGGGATAACTCTGGTATTTAGTAAATGACCCAGCTATCGGAATGAAAACTGTTTTTTTAAACTTTTGACTTATTACTAACTCTTCACAGGGAAGAGTACTTTTGAAAATTTATCACTGGAATGATTGACTCGATAACCGAGCCTGCCATTCCAGTTATGAATTTTCAAATTTTCAAAAATAATCTCTTAGTCAGCAAATGAACATTATTTTATATGAGAAAGTTGAAATTTTCTCCAACATGTTTTAGCGGTAATGGTTGAAGGGTTAATTTCAAGTCCTACAGTACAGCTCAGAAATAACTTATAGGGGTTCCAAACCAAAATAAAAACTTACTGTTGAATATTTTGAACAAAATAGACTGCAATGTCTTCCTGAATCCAATTATGTTAAAAAATACTCAACAGAACATTTCTTATATTGTGTTCAAAATTGTGTTGTTTTCGAAACGTGAACTGTACTGTAGTTAATCGGCATTTGATAATATATGTTGTTTTCTATGTATTGCAGTCTGAAAACACCCCTCCATACGAGGTAGTGCCTTCCATGCGTCCCGTAGTATTAATCGGTCCGTCGCTCAAAGGATATGAGGTGACGGACATGATGCAAAAAGCTCTGTTCGACTTTCTCAAGCATAGATTCGAGGGCAGGTATGTGGAAGAATCGGTGTAACCATATCAATGTCAAAGTACTGAAACGCTGAACATTGCTGAAAGGTGTTGTGCGTCCCGCAATAGGGTCATCCGATTTGATGCCATAGTCAAAGGAGTAATCTTTTTTAGCTATGTACCGCCCATCTTTTGCTAATCTCCACCCATGATTTGCCCGTGGTGGGATCAATCCATCCCTGCACTCCCCGAATATCGATTTCCAGAAATCTATGCAGGTAAGATGGTGAATATTTTGAAACTAATTTGATCGGGTGCTTTTGCTGCAACAGCGCCCAGTCAAATTAGTTTCAAAATATTCAACAGCATGTTTATTAAATAGTAGACATACAATTCATACAACAAAGCATAGTCCGTCATCAATTATGTGTTCGTGATAAACTTATCTACGTCATTCATGACGTCATTGATTATGATGTCATCTTAAGCATCATGTAGGTGGTTATGACATCATATGATGGATGGATAAACTGAAAAGATCCATCGTATGTCTTTGATGAATTCACAATTTAGTAAGCATTCTGTTGAATTTTTTAAAACCAATTTGACTCGGTGGTGTTGCTGCCATAGACAGTAACAGACAGCCTGAATCAAAGTAGTTTCAAAATATTCAAGCGCTTACCTGTATAAGTTAGTTACTTTGAAATTGAGATTCTGGGAATTCAGGTTTTAGGGTTTCAAATCAATTCCAAAAAAGTTGGTGGAGCTTAACTAGAAATTGGCTGGGCCTGGCTAGAAATAGACAGCGCATGGCTAGAAATGGGTGGGGTATAACTAGAAATGGGTGGGACATAGCTAGAAATGGTTGGGGCATAGATAGAAATGGGTGGATAATGGCTAGAAATGGGCAGGGCATAGCTAGAAATGGCCAGAACAGGGCTAGAAATGGATGGGCCATGGCTAGAAATGGTCGGCGCATAGGTAGAAATGGCCGGGGCATAGCTAGAAATGGCCAGAACAGGGCTAGAAATGGATGGGCCATGGCTAGAAATGGTCGGCGCATAGCTAGAAATGGACTGCGCAAAGCTAGAAATGGACTGCACATAGGTAGAAATGGGTGGGACATAACTAGAAATGGGCTGGGCATACCTAGAAATTTATCTCCCTATTCAGATGTGATGTCAATAGAGGAATGCAGTCTGGCAGTCAAGTATATGATGTCATAATGAATCATGTCACATCGGCTAACGTCACAATCAAATATGACATGAAGGGGTATCCAAGTCCATCATAAATGCTTATTAGTCTGTCAAGTTGTACGAATTGTATGTATACTATTTAATAATAATTTTCTTGGATATTTTGAAATTAATTTGACGCGTCGCTGTTGTAGCAACAGCACCCAGTCAAATTAGTTTCAAAGTATTCAACAACTTGCCTGTATTGTTTTCTGGAAATGGAGATTGACGGATTGCAGGGATCAATACCAACACGGGTAAATCGTTGGTGGAGGTTAGCTAGAGTTGGCGGGGCATAGCCAAAACTGGATTCATACACTTTCAATCAAAGTGCAAGTTGTGGTCAATTTTTTGGTGGCCATCTTGGATCTTTTGAAAATTTTCCAGACCCATTTAAGATGCTACTCCTTATTTAATAGCCAGATTTCTACGAAACATGGATGGAATGTTTCTATGGTTGTGGACTTCAACATATTAAATTAGAATTTTGATTGGTCAATTTCGTTTTGGTGGTCATCTTGGATTTTTCAAAAATTATCCATCATTTCTATTTAAATGCAAATGGCTCAAATGCTAATAATGGTTCACGTTAGCATCACCAAGTTATCTCCACTGAATAAAAAAAATTTTCCCTCACACTGAATAATTTTATTCTAGTGTTTGTATTTAGCATGTTTGTTAACCGTTCTTATTTCTTTTTCTGATTTTCCTTTATAGAATTATCATAACACGCGTTACAGCGGATATTTCTTTAGCCAAACGATCGTTGTTAAATAATCCTGGAAAGCGAGAAAGAACAACAAGTAGAGCATCAGGTTTAGGTGAGTGTTGTTATTGTCGTCGTCATGATCATCATCATCATCATCACCATCATCATCGTAAACTTTTGTGTTTGCCTCTGCGACATTTGTCAGGCTTATGGCAGTGTATGCTAACAAAGCCAAATGATAATGTATAAATTATAAGATTTGGGTCTTTTTGCCATTGGTTTTTTACCATTCTAGTATGCACTACAACAACATTTCTGGGGGTATTCACATCATGGCCAAAGTCTGGGAATCCTCTTTCACTGTAACTAAGACCATTTCCTGTGTTAAAATTAGAACCAAATTGGATCAGTAGTTTTCGAGCTATAGCCCCGGACACCCACGCATACAGGCATGCACACACCAGAATGCAGTACCCTCTTTCCATTGGCGGATGAGGATAATATGTAGTTAATGATTATAATAACGTGTTTGTTTTGCGTTGACAGCTGAAGTTCAGTCTGAGATTGAGAGGATATTTGAACTTGCCCGGTCATTACAGTTAGTTGTGTTGGACTGTGATACGATAAATCACCCATCACAACTCTCGAAAACCTCACTCTCGCCAATTACAGCTTATGTCAAGATTGCTTCTACAAAGGTAACGCTTCGGTTCTTAGACACATTGTAAAACAGTAATATAGTTCTTCAGTGTATAGTCTAACCAGCAACAGCTAAATAGGACCCATTAACATAGGGACCATGATTGTTCGAGTTTGATAAAATGATTTAGAGACATATGGAGTGCTTTGAAACTATTTTGACCTAGTCATGCTCGATTGAGTGATTAAATAAAAAATCACAATTACTGTTTAAACCATAAATTCATATTATTTAATATTAAATGATCGAATAATCGTGAATAATTTCTATAGCATACAATATTTGAAATTAAATACTCTACTTACGATCAGTCATGAAAATTGACATATTGCTCAGCGAATGAAAGTCCTTTACAGGCCAAGAGAAGAGTCAGAAGACTAGTTTTGAAAATGTATCACTGGAATGACTGGCTCGAACACCGAGCCAGGCATTCTAGTGATACATTTTCAAAATAGTCAACTCTTGGCCTGCAAATTGACATTTGTCAACACCATTGCCGTTTTCGTCATTGGTATGTCTTTGTTGTTATGCGTGGGTAAAGAATGAATAATCGAGTAGTCACGATTATTCATAAATAACTGATCGTGATCAATCAAAGCAATAGTCGCACAATCCTATTTTGACTAGAAATTTTGTATGTCTAATGCAGCAACAGCTTTCAGTCAAAGTACTTTCAAAATAGTCAACAGTTTGAATGATTTTGCTTGATGCTCTTGTCAATGTGTGTATGTACTCCTACGAACTCTACCCCATGCCTTTATTCAACTTTTAAATATACGATATATATTAGAAAATTTAAATTTTATTTAACAAATTTGAATGGTAAAGTTAAGATACCAGTGTATGATATTTCCAATATTACGATACTCAATCACAATTTTAATGTTCCAGGTATCTTGATATTAGCAATATCGTCCCCCTGGGGCCGTATTCATGAACAGTGCCTAAGTTACGCACTTGCCTAACTGCTTGCACCTATTTAGAAGACCAGATTACATTGTACTCACAGAGAGGCAGCTAAATACTCATCTAATGTAGGTCAATACAGACGTAGGCATTTTTTTTACTTACGCCATATTTACGTATTTTTTCGTACCTGCTATTATAACCCTTTAACACTCAAATTTGTTCAAGAAAATTTCAAATTTAGAAAATGCTCATTTGGCTGGCTTGTGTGTTAAGGGGTTAACTAACGGCATCTGGAGTTATGGTTAGCCTAACAGTTAATGTTAACAGTAATGGTCAAGATTTTTCACAAAAATAAAAAACTACTCTGTGTATGTCCATTTACAGACTAAGATAAGGTAATTTTTGAAAATTTATCACGGGAATGACTAGCTTAATTATCGAGACAGTCATTCCAGTGATAAATTAAAAAAAATCACCTTATTTTGGCCTGCAAATGGACATTCTTCAAGACCACTGCAGATGTTGGTTTAGGCCGGCTTAACAGTTAAATGGTTAATACTCCAGCTAGCTAAAAAACAGCTTCTGCACTGTTTTTCAAGATATGGCTATTTCTATACCAAGAGAACACTTATTTTTGAAAATTTACCACTGCAATGTCTGGCTCGGCGAGGCGTAAGTGGGCTAAGGTTTCTCGAAATTCGTTCAAGAACAACGGAGGATTAAGGATTTAAAATTTTTATGGGTGCGGCTCCGTAAACACCCATGACGTGGTGAATTGAAAATCACGTTCTTTTACAACATCGGTACATGTCGCAAGAATAGTTGTGTGAATTGTCAGTGATGTTGACCCTTTAATGGTCAAGCCGGCCAAAACTGGCCTCTGCTGTAGTCTATTAGAATGTCCATTTACTGCCCAAGAGAATACAATTTTTAAAACTTTACCACTGGAATGACTGGCACGATAACTGAGCCAGTCATTCCAGTCATAGATTTACAAAAATTGTATTCTCTTGGCCTGCAAATGGACATTCAATAGGAAATATTTAAATTTTCTTGACCAAATTTGACCATTAAAGGGTTAGATGAGAACTGTATAAGGATTAATAAAAAGAAACAAAATAGCCACACCAACAAACGCAGCAGGAACATAAGCAAGCTTTAGCGATCCGTTCCGGATAAAGCATTCCATAACTATCTAAAAATATATGTAAATATCTCTGGTATGATATTTTGCACTCTTGGTTGTGTCAGTTATTTGTGAATGATTCTTTTATATGTACATTGTGCACGTTCTTCAATGAGAAATCACTAACAGATGTTGTTTAAGCGTCTGTCTGCTGAGTTTCTGCAGACTACATGTTCCATCAGTTGTAACTATGGATATGCTGAATATTTTGAAAACAATTTGACTGAGAGTTGTTGGTGGCTAAGCCACCAACAACTTTCAGTCAAATTGTTTTCAAAATATTCAGCAGTTTCAGAGTTATTGCTCATTGAAATTACTGTCTGGTGGTTTGCAACAGGCAGATGGATAAGTGGTTGGAAAATTGCCAGATGACCGGGATGAGTTAAAATAAGTGAGTAAGTGGACGGGGGGGGGGGGGGGGGGGATGTGACCTATTCGTTAGTGTAAACAATTTGACTGACCGAGTGATAAACAAATATACTGACCAACAGACATACTGACGGACAAATATAATGACCTAAACAAAAACTAACTTTATTAACCCTTTAATGGTGAAGATTTCGCAGGACAATTCAAATTGTTGCCTACTGAATCCTACATTTGCAGGCCAAGGAGGGTATTTTTGAAAATTTATCACTTGAATGACTGACATAGCCAGACATTCTAGTACTATTCTCCAAAATAGTCATCTCTTGGCCGTGAAATGGACATGTCGCAAAACCACTGCAATAACCGGTTTTAGTGGTCTTAACTGTTAATAATTACAAACAATATTTTAATAAAAACACTAAAAATAAAAGTTGTTAATGGTATTATATTTTATGAATTAAAAAAATTTGAAAGTTTTTCATAAACTCTGTTACTGTTAAAATGTCAGTTGAAATCGTGAATGTTTAAACCAGATAAAATTAATGGTATGACGCCATTGACTGACTCGTCAACCACATTGGTTCAGATTATGCTACACATCTTTTCAGAATAGAACAAACGTGTGTCTGATAAGGTTATGAAGCGGGACGGGACATCACCTTAGATTCAAGCTCTAGTTTATCAAAAAATACTATTTGTCTTGCGTCTCATTAATATGATGGTGCATTAGATGTCTTACTGCTTAAAGCCACCAGACAATAATTTAAATAAGTAAAAACTGTAGACTTGCTAAATATATTGAAAACAATTTGACTGAAAGTTGTTGGTGACTAAGCCTGTTTTCAAAATATTAATGCAGTCCAGGGATATATAACCCCCCTGGAAGTTAATCATCTTTCAGAGCAATCAATAAGCAACAGCTTACTATTATTCACGCGATAACGTCATACCACAACAATAATTCACGTGACGACATCAATTCATTATTCTCATGAAAAATGGAAGAAAAGGATGACTGCGTCAAAATTTAGGATTTCAAAAATATGAAAATATTTTATTTTATCTAAATTATGCGAAAGATTCATTTTTTGTGTTCTTTAACCGTTGTCTGTGTGTGTTGTCATTTAACCCTTTAACACTTATATCAGCCAAAAATTGCTTCTGCAGTGGTCTTTTGAATTGTCCATTTGCAGGCCAAGAGAAGACAATTGTTGAAAATTTACCACTGGAATGACTGGCTTGATAACGGAGCCAGTCATTCCAGTGGTAAATTTTCAAACCTAGTATTCTCTTTTCCTGCAAATGGACATTCAATAATAAAAAATATTTGGACTTTTATTGGCCATTAACGGGTTAAAGCGTCGATGAACAGCAATTGATACTACGCTGGTGTTACGTTATCAGGTGGTCAATGATTTTGATATCTTATAAAACATATATGATAGACGTGTCCGTTGCTAGCTATGCCCCGCCCATTTCATGCTAACTCCGCCCACTTTGTATAGATCTGTGTTTAAATTGATTTTAACACTGAACTCATCGATTCACAGAATATCTATTTTAAGGTACCTATGTAGGTAAGCCATTGAATATTTTTGAAACTGATTTGACTGGGCGCAATAGTTACCAATCAAATTAGTTTCACAATATTGAACAGAATGCTTATTAACCCTTTAACACTTGAATTTGTTCAAACAAATTTCAATTTTCTCATAGGAAATGTCCCTTTGCAGGCAGTTTTTGAAGATTTACCACTGGAATGACTGGCTTGGTTATCGAGCCAGTCATTCCAGTGATAAATTAAAAAAAATAGTCGTCTCTTGGTGTGCAAATGGACATTTCTCAAGACTACTGCAAAATCCATTTTTGGCTGATATGAGTGTTAAAAGGGGTAAATTCATGACAGATCTAGATCATTTGATTGTGACATCAGATAGCGTGTGATGTATTTCGATTAGGACGTCAGATAGTTGAGTGACAGATCGAGTGCACCCATTGCTCATAGACTGATTGGATGGCCTAAGTTAACAGCGGTTTATTCCCGTCAAATTCTGGGTATTTAATTCTGAATAAAGTGTGTAAACCATAGATATGAGAATGTGTAGACTGCACATGACAATATAGTCATATACAGTCTTGTACCCAGTTAACTGTCTGACTGCGGAAGTTTTGCAAACGACTTATTCTCGGGGTTGTATCTCTATAGAGCTGTTAAATATTTTGAAAACAATTTGAATGGAAGTTATTCCAACTTTCAGTCAAATTGTTTTCAAAATATTCAGCAAGTTGAGAGCTTTTGCTAATTGAACTTATGTCTGGTGGCTTACAGTGGTCAGACAGTTAATGGTAAAGCCGACCAAAACAGCTTCTGCAGTGGTCTTGAGAAATATCCGTTTATAGGTCAAGAACAATATTTTTTGAAAATTTACTACTGGAATGACTGGCTTGATAACAGAGCCAGTCATTCCACTGGTAAATTTACAAAAAGATAGTTTTTTCAACCTGAAAATGGGCATTCAATAAGTACAATCATTGATTCTCTTGCCCAGTCGTGACCATTAAAAGACTCCTGATCAGTTTTTCAAACTAAGTAACCCGTTAATGGTCAAATCAGCCTTTGAAGTAGTCTTGAGGAATGTCCATTCGCAGGCCAAGAGAAGACTATTTTTGAAAATTTATCACTCGAATAACTGGCATGATAACAAAGCCAGTCATTCCGGTGGTAAATTTTCAAAAATATTCTTCTCTTGGCTTGGAAATGGACAGTCACAGAGCAAACATTCAAATTTTCTTAACAAATCCTGAACATTGGTGGGGGTTAAAGAATTTATGATACCTGGTCTGTCAGGCAGACTTAACCCGCGGTCGGGGCGTGGCATGGTGTGGGAGGCATCACATAGCGTTTATACATCTTCCAGTAATTTTGATTTCAATGTATTTAATATATTTGTGCAGGTTTTACAGCGTCTAATTAAGTCTCGAGGGAAATCGCAGAGTCGTAACATGAATGTGCAGATAGTAGCTGCTGAAAAGCTTTCGCAATGCAGTCATGTAAGTGTGTGTGTGCGCGTGCGTGCGTGCGTGTGCGTGCGTGCGCGCGCTGAACATTCAAAATAACAATACATTCTGTTAGACATGCTAACTTGACTCATTAACTCTTGAATTTGTTCAATAAAATTTAAATTTTGTCAGTGAAAATGTCCTTTTGTAGACGAAGAGAAGACTATTTTTGAAAATCTACCACTGGAATGACTGGCTCGATAATATCGAGCCAGTCATTCCAGTGGTAAATGTTCAAAAATAGTCTTCTCTTGGTCTGAAAATGGACATTTCCCAAGACCACTGCAGAATCCATTTTTTACTGATATGAGTGTTAAAGGGATGCTAATCTCTTCTCAGATGTTATGTTGCACCAATAGATTATGGCTTATAGATTCCATATCATTCATATCATGTCACATTCCTGTTTCTGTATCACAATTATCTGCTTCATAATATCGCGTAAATGTTGAACAGTGATCGCCACCATTTTGTCTCCTCAAGCGATAGTGTGTGATGTCATGTAAGTTCCAATGCGTTACATTGTTTATTATGTAATACTCATCTCGGTGAATATGTTTCGAAATATCCAACAGCTTACATGTATGATTGCTCTTATACCACATTGCCAAACTATAGGCTGCACCTCTATGACTGAGCATATATCCCGAGGCAGGCACACTAGGCTATTTCTGATTGGTTGAAAAGTAAATCATGACAGCCATTATAGGCTGTATAAATTGTTCATCATTTAGCTAGTAAAACCTGAATATCTTTGGTTGTTGGCGTGAAAAATTCCAAAATGTCAGTGTTGGATTATGCGTGGCAGATTCTATCACGTGAATGGTTAGTATAAGATAAGGTGAGGTTCACGTTAACCCATACAACTCTGATGTCAAAATTTTAAATTGTCAAACTAAATTAAAAGATGAACTGTGTTCATTTTAGTCTCGCCTGCGAAGCAGAAAGCGAGACATAGGGATTACTAATTCTGGCGGCGGCGTTGGCGTCGTCGTCGTCCGTCATTTGTGAAGTTTTGTTTACGCTTTTTTAATCAACTTATTTTTCAACACTGACTCATCCAATCTCAATGAAACTACAGAAGTGATCTATACTATGCAAGGATGTGATCTACATAAAACCAAATTTCATTTTGGGGCATTTTAACTTTTTTTCACGAATTTGGACGTGACGTTTTTCATGTATTTTGCCAGTGTAGTTTTGGTTAAGGTTTTTTTAAACGACATTTGCACCCACAAGGGGTTATCGGATTTCAGTAAAACTTCACAGATTTGTTCTATACCATGCTTATGACTGGCCCACATAAAAAGGAAATTGATTTTCAAATTTGTTCAATATCTTTTTTGGTGTTTGGACTTTGATAATTTTAGGCCTGATTTGCATCCAGGTTATACTAATTATGTTTTGGTTAATGTTTTTTCGAATGACAATTTAATCAGAAAAGACTTGCTTTTGAAACTTGAAACCTCGGGGATAATTATACATATGGGCTAGGATGTGCATGACACTTGGAATTTTGTTGGTTTGGTAAAATTTTCCATGTTTGATTCGTTACACTTGTTTATTGGTGCCTTACTGAATATGTGTAATACGAACCATGCCAAATTTGCTTTGGCAATCCACACTATCAATGACTTTACAGGCGAGACATTGTACGCTTCAGCGTTCTTGTTCAACAAATTTGGTGGAATATGTTACTGTCTATCATCCACCAAAATTGTTGAAAATGTAGATTTGTTTCTTTGCTATTGACACGGTAAAAGATAGAATGTTGACATCAGAGTGGTAGGGGTTAAACATGAATTCTGAACTTGCTCAATGACCTCTATATATTATACAATATAGATATAACTTGGGTTAAGCAATTAATGGTCAAGTCAGCCAAAATCTGCAGTGGTCCTGATAAGGTTATTTTTGGAAATTTACCGCTGGAATGTCTGGCTCGATAAGATAGCCAGTCATTTTAGCAATAAATTTCGACCTCACCATACCAGATTCTTCTTTACTAAACCTGTGATAAATTAACCCTCACAACTCTGATGTTAAAATTTTACATGTTCAAATTAAATTAAAAGATGAACTGGTGTTCATTTTTCAACAAAATTTGCTGGAATGTGTTGCTACCTATGACACAGAAATAACGTCCACCAAAATTGTTAAAAAATGTTTCTTTGCTATTGACACGGTAAAAGATAGAATGTTGACATCAGAGTGGTAGGGGTTAAACATGAATTCTGAACTTGCTCAATGACCTCTATATATTATACAATATAGATATAACTTGGGTTAAGCAATTAATGGTCAAGTCAGCCAAAATCTGCAGTGGTCCTGATAAGGTTATTTTGGGAAATTTACTACTGGAATATCTGACTCGTTTATTGAGCCAAACATTCCAGCAATACATTTTCAAAAATGCTCTCTTGGCCTGCAAATGCACAGTTTTCAGGGCTATTGCTGACACCATTTTTGGCCAGATTGATTATTAACTTGTTAATTAAACTAACTGATTCTAGTTTTACTTTGAATATTTATTTGTTACGATTACTTTCAGGAAATGTTTGATGTTGTGTTGGACGAAAACCAGCTGGAGGACGCGTGTGAACATTTTGCTGAATTCCTGGAGGCATACTGGCGCGCTACTCACCCACCTAATATGTCAGCTACATCACCAAAACATCATAACACATCACATGCGCCACATGGAGGACCCAGAGCTGACCAAAGGCCATCGCGTTCGGCTAGCATCGAGCGTCAACCCGTGCTCTCTTCATTGCAACGCTTTCAGGAGGAGGTTGAATCTCCGAACAGCATGCGGTCGTCGTCGACGCGAGATACAAACGAACGTGATCGTGATTTTCGTGATGATGCTAGGTATGATTCCGATCGCGGTGAACGTTCTAATGACTATATGTATGAAAAATCAAAAGTGTGTGATAGCAGGACTTCTTATGATTCTCCCGATAGTCGTGGTGGGCGTTCAGATCACGGGAGCGATGTCAGCGGAAAACACTTTGGCTCATCGCCGCGTAGACATCCGCCAATTAAACAAGGAAGTATAGACATCTAGTGATACGCCCACATATTAGTTAATAATATTACAAATTACTATTGATTATTATTATTAATTTTAATAATATTTAAGTATTACGTCTCACACCCCACTCAGATTGTGACTCCTCGCCTATGAGTGCAATTTCTCCGTGTTACCGTTATAATACATTCTCGAGTGCACACGCGTTTAAAGTACATTGTCACCTCCTCGGATACAGATTCGTTGCAAATATAATATAATTAATAATAATAATAATAATTACTAATCTTAATAATGGTTGTTATTCCCGAATCGGCTACTTTTAATAATTCCGATATTCTTGTTTCTAAATGCGACACAAATGTAAATAACCAGATAACTCGTGTGATATGTATTCATAAACATTATTATTAATATGTTTATTATTATGATTATTAATAATAATAATAATATTTGGAATTAATGCATAAATTGTATTATATTATTTAATAATTAACCTACCCACAGAGTACTCAGACCCATTGTAATTCATCTCACCATTTTAATTAACTGTTTATTTTTGCTTAACATTATCCAGGAAGGTAGCGCTATATTTAAAAATGGATCTAACCTAAGGCTCATGGGATATGTTGAAGGGAATCAAAAGCTGATGGGATTTATTAATGGTCTGTTTGCTGCAAGCCATCAGACAATTATTTCTATGGGCAATAACTCTGGACCTGCTGAATATTTTGAAAACAATTTGACTGAAAGTTGTTGGTGGCTAAGCCACCAACAACTTTCAGTCAAATTGTTTAAAAAATATTCAGCAGGCCAGAGTTAAAACCCATCGTGAATTCACCAGCAGACAGTTAAAAATATCAACTTAAAAGCTAATGCAATATGTTTAAAAATACCAACTTAAAGCTGATGTGATATGTTACAAGATATCAACTTAAAGCTGACTTGATGCCTTGAAATATATCAACCACAAGCAGGTCGCATGTGTTATCATATAAAAAAATAATTAATCCAGGAATTTTGCAATTCAGTGCATGTGTCTAAATAAATATTAACACAGACTCGTGGCTCCTCTAAGTCTGAATTAATTCTAAGGTCAGTTCGCTAGCCAAGCATATAAAAGTCAATCTAACCCTTTTACGGTCGAATTTGTTTTTAAAAATTGCCATTTAAAAAATTTAAAGGTGCATATTCATGCCAAAATGCTTGAAAATAAAATTGTTGAAATTATATACTTTTAGAGGCTTAAATTGTATACCCCAATGTAATGAAATGAAATAAATCTTAACTTATGATGATTTCATTCCATATAAATAAATTTTGTGGGTTTAGTTGTGAATTTGAATTAGGGACTCGTGCCTCTAATTCAATTTGACAACTGAAAAAATTATATTGATTTATACGTAATGAAATCATCATATGCCACGATTTATTTCATCTCATTACATCTGGGCACACAATTTAAGCCCCTAAAAGTATAGAATTGTAACAATTTTATTTTTAAGCACTTTTGGTGTGAATATCCATTTGACTGACAATCAAGAGAATATTTGTGAAATATCACTGAAATGACTGGCTCGATTCAGTGGTAAATTTACAAATAGTCTTCTCTTTTCCTTCAAATGGACATTCTTCAAGACCAATGAAGAGGCCGCTTTGACCATCAAAGAGCTAAATAGTGTCATTCCAGCTTTAATTAGAAATGTTTTATAATATTATGAATTACCAACCTGAATAATTTTAAGTAAAAGATTAATGGACTCATTAATTCAGTTTAAAATTAATGATTAGTGATACGTCGTTAATTTACTGAATACTTGATTAATTAATCTACTTTAAGAAATGACAACTAATACTAACAGTTAATGGATCGTTCCAGTTTATCCATCCATCCAGGGACCGACCTACTCATTTGAAAGCATTAGCCAGTGAATTAGCCTATTTTGGGATTTCATTAGCCAAATCTGGACTTTCTTAGCCTGACCAATAACCTGTCCCGCTTAAGATCGTAAGGCTAGTGACCAAGTAAGAGATGGCGAGCAGGTCATGTAAGAAATAAAATATTGGATAGAATTAGATGTCATCATGGTCTAAGAGGAACTGAGTCACTGACCTACCAACATACAAGTAAAATTATTAGCCAGTGAATTAGCCTATTTTGGCATTTTATTGGCCAACCATGAAAATTATTCTCAAAAGCGAATTGGCGAATGGATATTTTTGTCCCTGCATCCATCATATGATGTCATAATCAACTACGTGACATGTAGGATGATGTCATAATCAATGATGTAGATGAATGGACCTTTCCATTTTTAGCTATGCCCCGCCCATCACTAGCTAAGCTCCACCCACACCTCGCTGTGTTTGGATTGATCGATCCCCGAATGCCCTAGCTATCAATTTCCTGAAAACTATACCGGGAAGCTGTTGAATATTTTGTAACTAATTAGACTGGGCGCTGTTGCTGCCATAGGCAGCAACAGCGCCCAGTCAAATTAGTTTCAACATATTCAACAGAATATTTATTAAATAGTAAAAGCAAACAATTTGTACAACAGCCCATAGACCATCATCAAATATGCATTCGTGACGTACTTATCGACGTCATTCATTATGATGTCATTGTACACACCACGCAGTTGATTATGACGTCATATGATGGGTGGGTACTCTGGAAAGGTGAGATGTAGGATGATGTCATAATCAATGATGTAGATGAATTGATGACAGGCTAAGCATTGTTGTACGTGTTGTATGTCTTTACTATTTAATAAACATGATGTTGAATATTTTGAAACCATAGGCAGCAACAGCCCCCAGTCAAATTAGTTTCAAAATACTCAACTATTCAACCAAATATTTGGTTATCTGTATAATTTTCTAGAAATTAATAGTCAGGTAGTTCATGGATTGATCGGACCGAACACGGTCAAAGCGTGGGCGGAACTTAAGTAGAGATTGCCAAGAGAAGACTATTTTAGAAAATGTACTATTGGAATGACTGGCTTGGTTACTGAGCCAGTCATTCCATTGGTAAAATTTCAAAAATAGTCTTCTCTTGATCTGCAAATGGAGACTTCTCAAGACCACTGCAGAGGCCGGTTTCGGCCGACTTCGTCATGAAGGGTTAAAGGCTAATTTAGCTTTCCAAAATAATAATAATAATAATAATAATAATAATAATAATGTCACCACCTTTTAAATATAAAACTTACTTAATTTAACTATTGATGGTTAATAATAATAATAATAATAATAATAATAATAATAATTCATTAATTTATAGACAAATTACATAATTAATTTCTACAATGATGAGTGTATGTCCTTCGAAAAATTTGTCGTTGACTAACGTGGTATCTTTTGAAAAATATCATGACATTGTTTCGTGAAATACTTTTTTTTTTAATTTATCACTAGAATGCCTGGGAGCTCTGTTATGGAGACAGCCATTCCAGTGGTAAATTTACAAAAATAACCTTATCTTGGTGTGGAAATGGACAGTTATTGTAAAGGCTGCATTAGAAACCATTTCTGGAGAAATTATCGACGTCCGCAACCCTTTAACCCCCAAATTTGTTCAAGAATTTTTTAATTTTCTTTAAGAAAACGACCATTTGCAGACTATGACATTTGTATTTTTGAAAATTTATTCCTGGAATGACTGGCTCGGTTATCGCTAAAAAAGTAGCTTTCTCGTGACCTGCAAAGAGACAGTCATTAACTTTCTCGTTGCTGCAAGCCGCCTAACAATAACTTCAATGAGAAAGATCTCTTGATTTGTTGAGAACTTTTAGAACAGTTTGACTGAAAGTTGTTGGTGGCGTAGCTTGCAACAACTTTTGGTCAAACTGTTTTCAAAATATATAGTAAGTCCAGAGATATAATGCCTGGAATACGTCGTCTGCAAGACGCAGCAAGCGGTTAAGCAAATCTTTTTATTTTCTTAGAGGTAATAGTGAGTGATGCTCATCCTTTAATTGACAAGAAAATGAGCGAATGTCATCCATTTGCAAGTCAAGAGAAAACAAGTTTTAACTGTATGACTTCGGCAAGCCACTGACAGTAATCTCAATGGACAATAAATATGGACCTGCTGAATATTTTGAAAACAATTTGACTGAAAGTTGTTGTTGCCTTAGCCACTAACAACTTTCAGTCAAATTGTTTTCAAAATAATCGGCATATCCAGAGTTAAACCAATTTGAAAATGTACTCTGCAGAAATTCAGCAGGCAAACGGTTAGGCCAAAAGTGGCGTGTGTTATAGCGATAGTGTTCCACACTTGTTTCAATTTATGACGAGATTGGCGGGCTTTAAACTCCCCCCCCCCCCCCGCCAACCATTTCTGTTATAAATTGGAACAAATATAATCAATCCTCTCTTGGTCTGCAAATGCGCATTTCTCAAGACCGTGGCCAAAGTTTAATCATTAACGCATTAAGCTGTATATTAGCCTATATCACTCGCCGTACATTTTAGGTACTCCCTTTTCTTGTTACATATTCTGCACTTCTAACTCAGGCCCACATCATTCTCAGGTTCATGGGACGAATTCTCATCTATAAACATATGGCATGTTTAACAGGTTAACATGATATTGCCGAACAAATCAATGTGTGAAGTATATTTGTTCTTTCTTCGTGTACTGTTAAAATAATGATATTCATGTATGAATTGCTTTTTGGTAGTTCCTGAGATTATTAGAAAACAATGAATTTTGTTTTGAAATTAATTAAAAGAATAACAACATATCTGAATAATATTAAAGTGTGTCTAGACTCATCAGAGCATCCCTGGCATCAGTCAGAGCATCCCTGGCATCAGTGGCACATTTAGCAATCACTGGGGTAGGTGTGATGATAGATACTAGTGTGTGTAGTCACTGTGGTAGGTGCGATCGATAGTCTGATAGGGTCATTAATGGGCGTAGATGTGGCCAGGGTATGGGTAATCACAGAGTTAGATGCAATCACTTGACAGCTATAATCAATTAGGTAGGTGCAATCACAAGGTTGGATGCAATGATAGATATGGGGGTAAGTGGTCATAAGAGTATTATGTGTGATATTAAATAATTGTGGGTGTGTAGTCACTTGGAGAGTTGTGATGATGGATACTGGAGTAGCAAGTCACTGGGGTAGGAGCAGTTACTGAGGTAATAGCACATACTCTGGTATTAGCACAATCTGGGGTAGCAGCGGATAGTGGGGTATCAGCAGATAGTTGGGTAGCAGCAGATACTGGAGTAGTAGCAGGTAGTGGGGTAGCAGCAGATACTGGAGTAGCAGCAGATACTGGGGTAGCAGCAGATAGTGAGGTATCAGCAGAAAGTGGGGTATCAGCAGATATTGAGATAGCAGCAGATACTGGGGTAGCAGCAGATATTGAGATAGCAGCAGATAGTGGGGTAGCAGCAGATACTGGGATAGCGGCAGATACTGGGATAGCGGCAGATAGTGGGGAATCAGCAGATAGTGGGGTATCAGCAGATAGTGGGGTAGCAGCAGATACTGGGGTAGCAGCAGATAGTTGGGTATCAGCAGATAGTGGGGTATCAGCAGATATTGAGATAGCAGCAGATAGTGGGGTGTCAGCAGATAGTGGGGTGTCAGCAGATAGTGGTGTAGCAGCAGATAGTGGGGTATCAGCAGATATTGAGATAGCAGCAGATAGTGGGGTAGCAGCAGATATTGAGATAGCAGCAGATAGTTGGTTATCAGCAGATACTGGAGTAGCGGCATATAGTGGGGTATCAGCAGATAGTGGAGTAGCAGCAGATAGTGGGGTATCAGCAGATAGTGGGGTATCAGCAGATAGTGGAGTAGCAGCAGATAGTGGGGTAGCAGCAGATAGTGGGGTATCAGCAGATAGTGGAGTAGCAGCAGATAGTGAAGTAGCAGCAGATAGTGGGGTAGCAGCAGATAGTGGAGTAGCAGCAGATAGTGGGGTATCAGCAGATAGTGGGGTAGCAGCAGATAGTGGGGTATCAGCAGATAGTGGGGTAGCAGCAGATAGTGGGGTATCAGGAGATAGTGGGGTAGTAGCAGATGGTGGAGTAGCAGCAGATAGTGGGGTAGCAGCAGATAGTGGGGTAGCAGCAGATAGTGGGGTAGCAGCAGATAGTGGGGTAGCAGCAGTTAGTGGAGTAGCAGCAGATAGTGGGGTAGCAGCAGATACTGGGGTAGCAGCAGATAGTGGGGTAGCAGCAGATAGTGGGGTATCAGCAGATAGTGGAGTAGCATCAGATAGTGGAGTAGCAGCAGATACTGGAGTAGCAGCAGATAGTGGAGTAGCAGCAGATAGTGGGGTATCAGCAGATAGTGGAGTAGCAGGAGATAGTGGTGTAGCAGCAGATAGTGGTGTAGCAGCAGATAGTGGGGGTATCAGCAGATAGTGGGGTAGCAGCAGATAGTGGGGTAGCAGCAGATACTGGGGTAGCAGCAGATAGTGGAGTAGCAGCAGATAGTGGGGTAGCAGCACACATTGGGGTAGGAGCACATACTGGGGTAGTGATGGATAATAAGGTAGCAGCGGATAGTGCAGTAACAGCAGATACTGTGGTAACAACACATATTGGGGTAATGGTAGATAGTAGGGTAGCGGCAGATAATGGGCTAGCAGTACAGTCATTAAGGTATGACCAGTCACTGGGGTAGCAGCATTCACTCGACTAAGATGTTTTGACTATGTATTCTGTGTTGTTATATGGATAGATAGAAGGATGTATAGGTTGACGGATGATGTTTGAGTATATATGTCTGGTATTGATGCAGGATAACTCATGAATAAGTCAAGAGAGAAAACGGAAACTTGTTAGTAAATAGAATTTTGAACATGATGTAAGAAATGTTCTGTTGAATATTTTTGAACATAATTGGATTGGAAAACATTGCTGCCTTACGGCAGCAATGTCTTCCAGTCCAATTATGTTCAAAATTTTCAACAGTATGTTTTTATTTTGTTTCGGAAATAAGTTACGCTATTCCTAGGCTAAACTGTACATGTCTGCGTCTGTAATGTTTTAAAATCAAGTTTTCTGTTTGTGCCGGCACTGACTTTACAATGTATAGAATAGAGACAAGACTTTCAAAGTTAAATGTTTTCTGTTTTAGGATAAGCCAATTCTGTCTCATGACTATTTTCACTTTCTTCAGCCTTCGTAAATGTCTACAATAAGATTAGCGTGATTAAAATCAGCATCAGCTATGTGTATTGTACAATATTTAATAGTTATTTCATAGTTTTACGACTGAATAAATAGTCTGAACATGAGCCAAATGTCAGAATGTATTCAGAAATTGAGTCATAATTCATGTGAAGTATTTGATTAATTAAAAATTAATTTTGTTCATGCAGGATGGTTGTTATCATGTCTCATCCTGATTGATGTTATATACATCTCTATTTGTCAAGTCTCTGCAACTTGCTTGGATAGCTAAGAGTTTACATCAAACCTCTCCCCCCCCTCTCTCTCTCTCTCTCTCTCTCTCTCTCTCTCTCTCTCTCTCTCTCTCTCTCTCTCTCTCTCTCTCTCTCTCTCTCTCTCTCTCAGGAATGTATTTACACGCTATAGTGTGATGGACAGAAATATTATAAACAAGGATTTGTTAATAATTATTATTATTGTTATTACATATTTGAGGTACTTGTGATATATCTTGTGTGCAATATTGTATTCCCAGTCCGTGTTTCTTTCACCACCATAGCCCCCACCCCATCACATTCATCTTATCACCCCACCCCATCACGTTCATCTTACCACCCCACCCCATCATGTTCATTTCAACTATGCATTAATATTGTTCTTATTATTATGTCAAACTATTATAGACTAAATTTGAAAAAAAGTAAATAATTATTATAATGATGATGAATGATGATGCTAATTGTTGCTTTCAGAAAACGATTTGGTAGAATTCTGTTTTGAAGACAGATTTTATAAATTATTTAAAAGCAAGATTAGTGATTGATTATTTAGGGCACAGTTAATTTTTTTCAAATTAGCTCTGATTGATTAATCCATTCATTCATTTATTCATTCATTCATTCATTCATTCATTAGGCTAATTATGTTAACACTTAATTAAGCATGGTCAAACCACATAGTCTTCTGTTGGCCTGTTAGTGGACATTGTAAGTGGACATTGACAAAGCAACAATTTCAATTTTTCTTGCAAATTTTAATCATTAAACGTTCAACCAAACCAGCCTCTGTAATGGTCATGAGGAATGTCTATTTGCAGGACAAGAGAAAACTATTTTTGAAAATTTACCACTGGAATGCCTGGTTTGGTTACCGAACCAGGCATTCCAGTAGTAAATTTTCAAAAATAGTCTTCTTGTCATGCAAAGGAACATCCAATAAGTAAATGTTTTAATTTTGTTGATTAGATTTGACCATTAAAGAGTTAAACTCGCCGTCATCTCACCACTTTAAAAGTATTTTAATTTGTAGTTTTAATTTCAAATCAGAAATTATTGGTTACTGGCTGTTGTTAAACGGGAGATGTAGATTGTCTTATAAATTCACATTCAATTAATTATATCAACATTGTGAATATTAATTAGATAGGTAATTAATTAATTATTTAATTATTTATTTAATTAATTATAACTAAAGTTTATTAAAGTAATAATTCTTAATATCTTTAATATATTACTAACTAGTTTTTCATAGTCGTGATACATTCTGTAAATTACATATGTAGTTCTCGGGCTTTCAATATTTCTTCAGTATTGCCAAATTCGAAGTCTTATATTTGAAATATGAATCGTTTTCGTAGTGATTTTCTCTCATCATTATTTAAATTTAAACCGTTGTGAGCATAATTTATATCCTTGCCAAAATTTAAGTTTGTGCATATGATTTGCGTCGCTATTAATAATTTAGATGCATAATATTTCTTTTGTATGTGATATTTTTGTAGACATGTGTGCAATCTTTAGCTTCATAAAACAGTCTCGCTGTTACAAGCCACCAGACAATAATTTCAATGAGCAAAAACTACTGACTTGCTGGATATTTTGAAAACAATTTGACTGAAAGTTGTTGGTGGCTTAGCCACCAACAACTTTCAGTCAAATTGTTTTCAAATCTTCTTCTTTTCGTTCGCTGATCATACCGCCAGTCCTGTAAGTGACTATCGACATGATCATAAGCGCTAAGTGCGTGGATCCATGGTTTATTAGAGTGCGCCGTGCGGCCTGTAACCTCCGTCTTCAGCACTCGAGTTTTCTGTCAGGGTTACCTCACCCTTACCTCCTTTAGTCGCCTCTTACGACACGCAGAGGATACGGAAGGTGTCTTCTAAGCCCCACCTACAGGGCAAAAATTATTTAGCACGTCCAGATATATAGCCCTTAAAATTGGTCGTTTACAACAACTGAGCAATCAGAAAGTTAATTTAATATGCGAGTTGTGGATGTGTTTGTTTGCTTATAGTGTTCACTAATACATGCTGAATCTTTGTTTTTGTTGAAAAGCTGACTTTAAGCAAAATAATTCAGAGTGGACTGAGTAACTTCTTTTCCCAGTTTAATATTTACAATACATTCTTATTCCGTAATGGCCAAGGTTGGTCAGCAAAATCAAATCCATTGGTCAGTGAATGTCCATTTACAGGCCAAGAGAAGACTATTTTCGAAAATATACCACCCAAATGAGTGGCTCGGTTACTGAGCCAGATGAGTGGCTCGTTTATCGAGCAAGTCATTCATAGCGAGTTTAGACGAAAACTCTCGCACCTACTCTAGGGTAGATGAGCATGTGATCAGTTACCCTCGCGTAAATGAGCACGTGTTTAAATTACATTGATTTCAATGCAAACACGTGGCTACTCGATTTACCATTGCTGAGGCAAATGGTTCATAAACAATCTGTCTATTATTATTATTATTATTATTATTATTACCACCGTACTGCTGCATTCCTTCCAAGTCATTTATTGTATTAATTAATTAATTAATTAATTAGGCAATTGATTACCATTTACAAATTAATTAATTTGCTAATGTTATCATTTTACTAATTAATTAATTAATTAATTACATTAACTTATAAGAACTACACTACTTGAATACAGAAGATACTGTACATAGTAAATAGTCAGGAATATGACGGTGAGTAAAAATAAACGTATTAATTATTCACATACTTTGAATGTTGTATTGAAATTGTATGATGTTCGGTGGCGCCGCTTTTCGCAAAGCACGTGTAACATTTTAAGTGCATAAATTGTGTGGGTCAAAGGTCGTGTCGGAGGTTTCATAAAATATTCAAAAGAGCTAAATATGAAAGTGTGTGAATATTTGAAGATTTTAAAGGGAAAGCCCCTTTCAGGCAAATCATTTTCAAAGTAATTAAATATTAACATTGTGTCTTGGTGGTGAAACCATTTCCTTCGATAGACATGATACAACGTATTCTGTACTCAGAAAATTACTTTGTTTAATATTTTGAAGTTAATTTGACGGGAGGCCATTGCTGCCAATAATTCGTACTTTTAAATTTATATTCATTTACCAGATATGCCAGATGTATAGTAAGAAAGGAAAATAAGCAGTATTAACCTATAAGAATCCCATATCACATTTTAATTGTTCTTTCAATCTATACTTAATTGCTAAATTTAAATTGCTAAATTTAAATTGCTAAATTTAATTGTTTACAAAGTTTTATGTTTAATTTTATTTCCAGTTTAAGGAGGAAATAATCTCACAAAGGTTTTTAATAAATATTCAGGGATATTTAAGAACCTACCTTTTATTTTGGTGTTCCTCAGGATCAATAAAAACTGAAAATGATTATTTAAATGGAGCTTCTGATTGGTTAGAAATGCGCTAGGTTTAGTCTAAAAATTAATTCTATCCTTGAAATTGTTCAATATACTGTGCATGCTATGTTCCGCTTTCCTGTTATTGGTATGGGTGGGTGGGGCAGGTAATTTAATAGGTTCACGCCAAATCCGCCCAAAATCAACATCTGTAGTGGTCATGAGGAATGTCCATTTGCAGTTCAAGAGAAGACTATTTTTGAAAATTTACCATTGGAATAACTGGCCGAGTCATTCCAGTGGTAAATTTTCTAAAATATCCTCTTGGCATGCAAATGGACATTCAATAAACAAATATTTAGATTTTCGTAACTAAAGTGTTAATGTATTACTAAAAGGAAGGTCACCTAACGGTCACCTAATGGTCACCTAACGGTCAATGATTTATCTTGTTTTGTTAACAGAGATTGTTCTTTGTCATTCTCAAAAATTATTTTCTATATATACTTCTTCCATATGTGCTTCTCTGTTTTATCTATGTAAGGGAGGTAATTCACTAATCAAAGTTTTGGTTCGAGAGAGTGACAATGCTTGAATGCATGACATGCAGGGGTCTGAACTTTCGCTCATATATGATGTCATAATCAGTTATGTCACTAGTTACCTAATGACCGTCATAATAACGTATAATTTTGTCAAGAAGGTCATTGACTTGACATAACTGTGAATCTCAAATAACAGTGCATTTAGAAATCTAGTTTAGGTTAGATAGATCATCATCAGTTTCTTCACTCCCACCCCCCACCCCCTCACCCCCACACATCCCCCCCACCACACCCCCTCCACTAATGATGGTCAAGGACAAGCAGGCCAAAAACACACTCTGCAATAATAGTCTTGAGGAGTGTCTATATTCGTGTTAAAAGAAATCTATTTTTTGAAAATTTACCATTAGAATAGCGCAGCCAATATCAGTGGAAAATTTTCAAAAAAAATTCTCTTGTTTTTCAAATTGACATTAGTTCAGGAAAAAAATTAAATTTTCTTAACCACTATTGATAGTTAACTGTCTGTCTGCAGAATTTCTACAGACTACATTTTCCCTGGGGTTTAACTCTGGATGTGCTAAATATTTTGAAAACAATTTGACTAAGCCACCAACAACTTTCAGTCAAATTGTTTTCAAAATAGTCAACAGGTCCAGAGTTAGTGCCCATTGAAATTATTGCAAGAGTGATAGTTAGCGTTAAATGGACCGTGCACACTGGTTCAAGGGAGATAAGTTGATCAAAAGAATCGTCATTATTTTAACTATAGTCTCATTTAAAAACAGATATAGAAACTTAAAGGTTTGTCAAATTCTTTTGTGTCAACTTACTATTAGTCATTTTGCTATCAATGAAATTGAATTTTAAAATGATTCTTATTGTAATAGCGATGTATATTTATTTACATATTATTTCAAGCGGAGTGTTGCAAATCTCTCTCTCTATATATATATATATATATATATGGCTCTGGTAGTCATTATACAAATCTATAATATATTATAATACATTTATAAGGACAAGACTAATAGTAATTTTATTATTATATAATTATTATTTAACTAATTAATCTGTATATTTTGTTTCGTTGTGTTCCTTCAGATCGCATCATTTATATCATTTTTTTTTCGGCAGGTATTTTGTCGTCGTCGGTGTTGTACGTTGCTTCGTGTAACCAGCATTGGACACTAAACGATACCGTGGCCAGTTTGTTGGTAAAAGTTATGAAATTGCTCGTTACTTTTACATTCTTCATGTTTGATATAAAACTCATGTTTTTCGTCGCAATAGAAATTATTTGCTAATTTATTGTTGTATTTTGTATTTTTATAGTTATTATTATTATTGTGATTATTGTTACCATGACGATGATGATGTTGTTGTTGTCCGTGTGCCAGGACTTACTGCTCGACCTACGCTTCTTTTGTGGGATATTTGTTTTCAATATATTTTGTTTTGTCTTAACTGTCTGCCTGCTAAATTTCTTCAGACTACATTTTCCATGGGGTTTAGCTCTGGATATGCTGAATATTTTGAAAACATTTTGACTTGCTTAGCCACCAACAACTTTCAGTCAAATTGTTTTCAAAATATTCAGTAGGTCAGGAGTTATTGCCCATTGGCATTATTTTCTGGTGGCTTGCAGCGTCAGAAGAGTTAGACTCAAATCCATGAGATAAGAATTAACCGTCTGTCTTGCTAGCCACCAGAGAATATTTTCAGTGGGTAATAACTCTGGACTGGCTGAATATTTTGAAAACAATTTGACTGAGTTGTTGGTGGCTAATCCACCAACAATTTTCAGACAAATTGTTTTCAAAATATTCAGCGTATCTAGAGTTAACCGCCGTGGGAAATATAGAAGTTCAACAAGCAGACAGTTAATATTGTTGTTTTTAACACTGAACATCGTAAGATCGCGTGCAAATCATGACATGTTAATATTTTGAATAACGTTTCATACATATTACTTTCAAAATATTAAATTACTTTCAAATTACTCATGGCGAGTTAGGTGCCTTGAATTTGAGACAATGGAGAAATCCAGATTTAGCTAGGCCCCGCCCAGCTCTAGCCAAGTTCTATCCAACAGCACCCAGTCAAATTAGTTTCCATATATTCAACAGAATGTTTATTAAATAGTAAAGACATACAATTCGTACAACTTGATGGACTATTAAGCGTTTATGACTGACTAAATCTTGTGATTCATGACGTAATTCATTATGACATCTGTCTACATGTAAGGTAGTTGATTATGGCGTCATATGATTGAATGAGAAACTGGATCATTAATTCAAGTTCAGTGGCCTCACAATACATACAGTAAAGCTAATAAATATGTTAAAAATTTTGCAAAACAAAAACAGAAACATCTTAGTGTGTACGGTATGATCTGGTGAATATTATTCCAGTGATACATTTTCAAAAATAGTCTTATTTTGGCCTGCAAATGAACATTTCTAAACACCATTTCTGCTTTTGTTATTCATATGCTTTAGTTGCTATGTCTGAATAATTTCTACCCAAGCTGATTGATCAGGTAATCACGATTATTCTTAGCCATTTAAGTTTTGAATTTGTTCGAGAAAATGTCGATTTTTTTTCAAAGAAAATCTCAATTTGCAAACCAAGGGAAGACTATTTTTGAAAGTTTAGCACTGGAATGACTGGCTCGGTTATCGAGCCAGTCATTCCAGTGGTAAATTTTCGAAAATAGTCTTCTTGGTCTGCAAACTAACATTTCTCAAGACCGCTGTAGAAGTCGTTTTTGGCTTACGGGTTAAATAATCGATCGTGATCGCTCAAAGTAATAATCGCACAAGCCTAGGCATATCTAAAATGTTCTGACCTGATAGCTCAAATTTTAACACAACAAAAATTAATGATTTTAGCGTTTTTTTAGACGTTTTCCAGACATGGACCGTCAGCTGGATTAAAAAACCTGGATCAAGATGAGAATAAATTCTGGATTTATGGAATTCTCGGAAACTACTGATTTGATTTGGCTCAAACTTTTAACACACGAAAGGTCATTGCCATGCACTAGGCTTCCTCCACAACTTTGGTTATAAACCAGAAAATATTTACAATGTGACAAAAACTAGGTTATCCCTTTCACTGATTAATTAATTCCCCATATCTCATTTTGCAGGAAAACTGTTGAATATTTTGAAATTAATTTTTCAGTCAACTGTCATTAATTTCAAAATATTCAACAGAATAAGTTTTATAGTGTAAAGAATCTGTTTTTAAGGCGAAGGGTTTGCACACTCCTATTGCTCTTGTTTATTTTTATTTTCATTTTTTTTATCATTCCGTTAGAAGGAAAATAATAATAATAATAATAATAATAATAATAATAATAATAATAATAATCATCCATGACAATATTAACAAATATTAACCCTTTAACACCAAATCCAGCCAAAACGGCTTCAACAGTGCTCTTGAGAAATGTCCATATGTAGACCAACAGAAGAGTTTTCAAAGATTTACCACTGGAATGACTGGCTAGGTAAGTGAGCCAGTCATTCCAGTGATGAAATTTTCAAAAATAATCTGCTCTTGCTCTGCAATTGATAATTTTAATGGAAAAATTTAATTTTCTTGAATAAATTTGCTGGTTAAAGGGCTAATTAATAAAGCTAGTGTTATTCCAGTAATGTTAATCAACTCATCGTGTAAATTTAACTTATTATCGTTATTATTATAATTTATTTTGTGGCTATAATTATTTTGAATGAGATTGTTTACTGCACTTTGGTTTAGTAATGTGCTCCCACGTGACATAGTCTTGAATTCATGGCAGCCAAAGGATTTTTGTGGCATTAGTTTGTTTGATGGTGTTGTAAATTTTTTATGTCAAATATTGCAGTCATTTCGCTAGAGTGCAAAATATGTATCCAGGCATGGCATTGGTATTCGATTGTCCATAATTTCTCTAAAGCTTCAGGGGCGGGAACTCTGGTCACAGACAATAAAGCTTACAGTTTTCAGTTTTCTTTATTCACTCAGGCTACTTACAATCACGACAATAGCATATGAGGGCTGGTAAGATATAAAATCAATGTTCTCATAGAAAATATATGTTTGTCATAGGCAGCAACAGCTCCCAGTCAAATTACTTTCAAAATATTTAACAGATTATTTGTCGCGTCTGGATTGTGAGAGTTAAACCCGGATTTTGAGAAGATTATCAAAATATTTTCTTACCGAATGTCCATTTGCAGGTTAAGAGATTATTTTTGAAAATTTAACAACTGGAATGGCTGGCTCGATTATTGAGCCAGTTATTCCAGTGATGAATTTTCAAAAAATCGTCATCTCTTGGCCTGCAAATGGACATTCATCAAGACCACTGCAGACGGGTGGTGGTGGTTCCGACAGCTTCGCCATGAGAGTCAAATATTTATTGGTGTTTTAAACAGGTGCTCTTGTATACTACGCATATATTGTTGTTTTATTTTAAAATCTTAAAATTTTTGGCGCATGCGCTTTTGAAGCTTGTTTTATTTGTATAAAATTTCTTCAATGTTCGTCAGTCTTTATCTTAGGAATTGGCGAAGTCGCTAGTTTCAGGGGATATAACTCTTATTACAGAAAATAGGTTCTTACAGGCGAGGTAGGATAACCAACGACTGATTTTTTTAGTCTGAAATATCAGATGTTTTCAAACAAAGGAAGATTTTTTTTTTTAATTTTCCACTGGTCTGTCATTGAGCCAATGATTTCATTCAAGAGTAGCTCTGATTACACCTAATCTGGAACATTTAATAAACCTTTTTATGGTTGAATTTGGTCAACAAAATTTTAATTTTCTCATAGAAATTACCCTTTGCAGGCCAAAACAAAAACTATTTTTGAAAACGTACCACTCGAATGACTGGCTCGAGCCAGTCTCATTCCGGTGGTAAATCTTTAAGATGATCTCCTTTTTGCATGCAAAGGGGTATTTGGTAAGACCAGGTAAGACCACAACAGAGGCCGGTTTTAGGCGGCTTGACTATGTCGTAAGAAAGTCCATTCACTGGGTGTAAGTGTGTAAAACATGTATGCTAGTAGTCTTAAGCGTCTGATTCCATATATGTGACATGTATATGATTGTCTGAGAAGGCACTACATGTATGGAATTCTCACGGGAATGGAGCTTTCCAACGTATCCATCCGTCATATGACGTCATAATCAACTTTGGGAAGTGTAGAATGACATCACAATCAATGACATCATGAATGACGTAGATAAGTACATCATGAATGCATAATTGAAGACGGACTATGCGTTGTTGTATGAATTGTGTCTACTATTTAATAAATATCCTGTTGAATATTTTGAAAGTAACAGCACCCAGTCAAATTAGTTACAAAATATTCAACAAATGACCTGTATAGTTTTCAGGAAATTGATAGACAGTGCATTCAGGGATCGATCAATCCCAACACGGCGTGGTGTGGGTGGAGCTTAGCTAGAGGTTGGCGGGGCATAGCTAAAGCTGGAAAGGTCTATTACCTCCCCATGATTGAGCAGTCCTACGCGTAAGCAAATGCGCCGTTTGGAACGCTATCTTTAACCCTTTCACTGATGAATTACCCATATCTCATTTTCAACGCAGCCATACAGGAAAGCTGTTAAATATTTTGAAATTATTAGACTGGAAACTGTTGCTTTACCCATTGAACAACCAACGTCTCAATTTCAAAACAATGTACTATATGAGGAAACTGCTGAATAATCTGAAAGTAATTGGACTGGAAGCCATTTCGGCCACAGGCATCAACAACTCCTAGTCAAATTAATTTCAAAATATTCAAGAATTTTCCTGTATGATAGCGTTTAAATTGAGACATTGAGAATTCATCGGTGAATGGGTTAAGCATATTTGTCCTGTCTCGTGTCACCATTTAAAGCACCAATCGGAATCTCATCAGTGTGAAATCTCACCCATCTATTCCCAGACCTATTAACTTTATGCATCCCCAACTCTGTATCTCCCCCGCCCATCATCTGAATGTCGTAAATTTTTATATATTACACGTTTTCATACTTCTTTGCATTTAAAAGGGTAAACAAACCATGACTATATTATTAAATGAATTAATTTAATTAAATTTTGTTTAAGCTTATTAGTCGCAAGAAATTATCTAGTCTAATCATTAGAGGCATACTCGTGAGTGATTCAGCATCTTATTCATCAGTCTACATCTTCGTATTCTGAACAAATTGTTTCAATTTTACATTTTTGATCATGTGACATTTTGACTACTAACTAGCGTGTTAATAATTCTTTTTCGCTACTTGATAATTAATATTACAGATTGAAAACTGTAAAAAAAAATTGTCTTCAAATAATAAAATTATTATTATTTTTTATATCACATTCAATGCAATACTTGCACCTATTTCACACCCATGTGTTTCCTTAATGGACTCTTCTACATAAATAATTTTGGTTCAACCATTGTTATATTTAGGGGTGTTATTGTACCATTCAGACAGTAATTATTGAGATTAACCCTTTTACCGCTGTATTTTCAGCTTATTTTTTCAGTCACTTTAGCATAATTTGTAATAATTTTGAACGTGTAACAACTGTATGCTGTTGTGTCTGGGATAAGAACAGCATTTAGTTACGCTAGTTTGAAAATTAACTCCTTATTCTCCAGACACTAGAGCGTACACAACATTACCTTCCTGTTGAAGTACGAAGGGTTTACGCGATGAATGATGTATCATCGTTTATTAATATTGTTGTTGTTTTTGTTAGGCATTATAAAGTGAAAATCTTTGACACTGACAGGCTCGGCAAGACGCTCGTCATTTCTCAAGATGCTACACAGTTCTTCAAATCAGTGATCATACTCCTGCGAGCTGAGTTTACACGATCGGATTTAATGTACAATTAATCGTATGACGTGTAAAAATGTCTATGCATTGTACAACTTATAGTACCAGCTATCTGATCGTGTAAACTCGGATTAAATCGTCAAACCGGTATCTGTAATCGTCTTGAAAAATGTCCATTTGCAAGCAAAGAAAAGAATATTTTTGAAATTTTTCCTACTGGAATAACTGGCTCGTTAACCGAGCCTGGCGAGCCAGTCATTCCAGGGGTAAATTTTCAAAAATAATCTTGGCCTGTGAATGGACAATAAGTCTAAATTTTCTTGACCAATCTTGATCATTAACCCATTAACCCTCGAATTTGTTCAAGAAAATTTTTATTTTTTCGTATAAAATGTTCATTTGCAGACCAAGAAGACTATTTTTGAAAATATACCACTGGAATGACTGGCTTGGTTATCGAGCCAGTCATTCTAGTGGTAAATTTGCAAAAGTAGTCTTCTCTAGATCTGCAAATGGACATTTCCCAAGACCACCGCAGAAGCCATTTTTGTCTGATATGAGTGTTTAGGTGTTAAGTGATGATAATTTCCGCTAATTGTAATTAACTCCTTAACGATCATGATTACACACAATTATAATAATTATTATTACTTGACAGGCATCTCGTAATATTTTCACACTATATATATATATCATATGAATATATATATATATACATATTATATATAAACCTCACTTTTGTTGAATTTGTAAATAAAAATTTTTATCTTACAAAACAGAAATTATTCTCATGTTGTTGTGGTCTGAGTATGTGAGGTGAGTTGTACATTGTAGGAACAAAACAAGATGGCAATCGGAAATATTGAATAATCATAATTGTCATTCGAAGTGTCGAAGCCTATCTGCATAGAATTAGTCCACAAAAGTTCTGTTGAAGTCGGCCCATTTATATTGGAGCAGCGTTTTAAATAATTCAGGGATTTTCAGAAAATCCAAGATGGCCACCGGAAAAATTGACCAATCAAAATTCTGAATAGAGGTTCTGGAGCCTACCCCCATAGGATCCTTCTAGCCAAATTTTGTTGAAGTTGGTCAAAGCTTATGCTTCATTTATATGAGATGTGATTTGATGGAGTGATGGGCCGCCATGGCATAAGCTCACTTGGTCCTTCAGGCCAGGTGAGCTAATAAATAGAGGCTCTGGAACTCAGTCTGGTTTAATATCTCTATCATTAACCAAGTCAAAAATCCTGACTGCACAAGCTTTAGCGAGTTTGAGATTCTATTTATCACAAACTGATATTTTGCCAGATTTTCGACTAAAGTTTAACCGTGAAACCTGTTTTAACACAATATTTTTCTCTGTTAGGTTTCATTTCTTGCTAAGATTTCTGACTAATGTGGCACCAAAAATAATGACAAACAAAACATCGTTATTTCAGATTTGAAATTACTTTTAATCCAACGTTTAAAATTTCTGCGTGTATCACGCAAATTTACAGCTGTATTTCATAACTAGCTAGTATATATATATTAGAAAATTTAAATTAATGTCATAATTTATCCTGTCATGTTGACATTTTCACCATCATCGCTACGAAACACTTGCTGGGAATGTGGCATGTGGACTTATTACAAGTATTAACCAATGAAAATACTTCTTACGCGTTACCTAACCTGTTGGCACCTACGACTGCAAATTTTAGTGCTTTCTGAGCCGGCGTGTTTATGTCCGAACATGGACTATCACTGTTGCGCTACCCTCACAGAGAGTGGCTACACAATTTGTAGTGCTGCATTTTATATTAGACTGTATGGGCAGCAATGATTTGTAATGGTTCACAGATGTGTGCGGTGACACACAAAGTTCATTTAAAGGAAATCTCATCTCACCTTATACTCACCGTTCAGCTGATAGAAATCGCCACCCATAATCCAACCGTGACATTTTAGGTTTTATCATGGAGACAACGAAAGATATTCAAACTTTAGTAGCTAAATGTTGATTTATCTCCACAGCGTATTGTGGCTGTCATGATTTACTTTTCAACCAATCGGCAAAAACTGAGCGTGTCTGCCTCGGCATATGCGCTCAGTCACACAGATGCCAGCTATAGTTTGGCAATGTGGAACAAAAAAGCAATCATACAGGTAAGCTGTTGAATATTCTGAAACTAATTTGACTGGAAGTAGTTGCTGCCATTCTCAGCTGGAACATTGGCACCTCAACTAATCTATTGAGTTTTACATCAATCAGTGCCACTCCCATTGACTTTCAGTCAAATGGTTTAGTTTTCAAGATATTGACAACAATCTGTGGACTGCTTTTGCAAAGGTGCTTTTGAACAATATTTAAGCGAAAATAGAAGACAGCAGTACCAACAACAGAAATTGATGACATGCAGTCAAACTTGTATTAAGCCACCACTCAGTGAGAATCAGAAGCCACCCCTCAAGTGAGAATCAGAAGGCACCCCTCAAGTGAGAATCAGAAGCCACCCCTCAAGTGAGAATCAGAAGCCACCCCTCAAGTGAGAATCAGAAGCCACCCCTCAAGTGAGAATCAGAAGCCACCCCTCAAGTGAGAATCAGAAGCCACTCCTCAAGTGAGAATCAGAAGCCACCCCTCAAGTGAGAATCAGAAGGCACCCCTCAAGTGAGAATCAGAAGCCACCCCTCAAGTGAGAATCCGGAGCCACCCCTCAAGTGAGAATCAGAAGCCACCCCTCAAGTGAGAATCAGAAGCCATCCCTCAAGTGAGAATCAGAAGCCACCCCTCAAGTGAGAATCAGAAGCCACCCCTCAAGTGAGAATCAGAAGCCACCCCTCAAGTGAGAATCAGAAGCCACCCCTCAAGTGAGAATCAGAAGCCACCCCTCAAGTGAGAATCAGAAGCCACCCCTCAAGTGAGAATCAGAAGCCACCCCTCAAGTGAGAATCAGAAGCCACCCCTCAAGTGAGAATCAGAAGCCACCCCTCAAGTGAGAATCAGAAGCCACCCCTCAAGTGAGAATCAGAAGCCACCCCTCAAGTGAGAATCAGAAGCCACCCCTCAAGTGAGAATCAGAAGCCACGCCTCAAGTGAGAATCAGAAGGCCCCCCTCAAGTGAGAATCAGAAGCCACTCCTCAAGTGAGAATCAGAAGCCACCCCTCAAGTGAGAATCAGAAGCCACCCCTCAAGTGAGAATCAGAAGCCACCCCTCAAGTGAGAATCAGAAGCCACCCCTCAAGTGAGAATCAGAAGCCACCCCTCAAGTGAGAATCAGAAGCCACCCCTCAAGTGAGAATCAGAAGCCACCCCTCAAGTGAGAATCAGAAGGCGGTCTCTTATGACAGGTGGTTTCTTAACCCTTTAATGGTCAAGATTTTTCAGTAAAATTGAAATTTTCAATATATGTACATTTGCAGGCCAAGATGTGGTAATTTTTGAAAATTTGTCACTGGAATGACTGGCTCGATTATCGAGCCAGTTATTCCAGTGGTAAATTCTCAAAAATAGTCATCCTGGCTTGCAAATGGACATTCCTCAAGACCACTGCAGAGATAGGTTTTGGCAGGCTTGACCATTAAAGGGATAAAATTTCAAATAAATTGCTTAATTGTATTTAGCAAATGAAGAAAATAGTCTTTAAGGCATGTGGTCTCTTAACCCTTTCGACCATAAATCCTGGAAAAAGTATATTCTTTACGATATAAAACTTATTTTGTTGAATATTTTGAAATTAATTTGACCCGAAGCCGTTGTACTGTAGGCTTATGGTTATGTATAGATGTGTGTGCATGTGCACGCCCACACATCCGTGCACCGTTATGGCCATGCGTAGGTGGACACTGTTTCAAAGTCTGTTTTGGTTTAGGCCGGTGCTATGGGTAGATGTTGCCAGTGCTACTGGTTCGTCAGTGGGGTACCATTTAGTGGCTTGCTCTCCTCTGCGGTGTAGGAACCACTGCTGATGAACTGGCGGTGTTATGAATATTTGCTTGGTTGCCCCTTTGTTGAGTGACCTTGTTGGTGCCAGTGTCCATGTTGGATGGTGCAAGGAGTAACTCTGTGCCTACAGAGTCCAGGTTTAGTGCTGGTGAGATGGTGGCGCTACTACCTCCTTTTCTGGGACTTGCATCTTTGTGATCGTAGAACTCATTGGTGATTAAAAGGGTACTAACAACATAGTCTATTGGATTGACTTCTCTAGTAGCCTGACAAGTGTGTTCTTTCTGTGAAACCAAGTCTGAATGATCGGAGCTATGCAAGTCGGCTCCTTTTATACTCTCCCTCCTGCGGACCGGAAGTAGTGTCGGATATGCATTTTTGTGTGGGGGGGGGGGTGTGTGTGCTCACCGGTTTTTGGCGGTGCTAGGACAGGCTCTTTAGATGGTTTGGTGGTGCAGGAAATTCTTTTTTTTGGGGGGGTGCCCTTTTTTGGTGGTGCAGGGAAAATTTCTGGCCGTTCACCTTTTTGGCTGTGCAAACCATTTTGGAGGTGCAGCAATTTTTCTGGCAGTGTGCAAAAAAATATATATATATATATATATATAAACCGTGCATTCAAGAACATACCACAGGCACTAGCCAGTGTGACTAGAAAGACCACCGTGATTCCAGCACATGTAGGAGGTTGACAGAACTTCACTAAAAATGGATGAGGCATAGCTAGAAATAGATCCCTCTAATGCTTTTATGGTCAAGACGGCCAAAACCAGACTACGATGATGGTCTTGAGAAATGTCTATTTGCAGACCAAGAAAACTTTTTTGAAAATTTACAACTTGAATTACTAGCTTGATAACTGAGTTGGAATGGCAAAGGTAGAGCTGTGCATGTCGGTGCTGCCACTTGTATCGGCTGTACTGATGCCAGATACGTGCTGCAGCACCAGGCTGACCAATGGATGGTCACAGGCATGAATTGTACTGAGTTCATCCATGTCAGCTGTGTGTGTCCATAGGTGGCCCAATTAGGCAAGAAGTTATTCAGACTTATTAACGTGTCGTTCCAATGATTCTTCATCGTACTAACATACCCCCACTCACATCGCTTAGCTGTTCGAGGCCGTACTTGCAAACCCGCGATTTCTCGCTATGTTGGCTGCTGGTTTCCAGGTAACCAATCAGATTTCTGCCTACTTCAATCTCACTAAATCTAAAAATAGAGCCATAGCTTTGTGCCAATATCGGCGGAGAGCTTGCGAAACACGAATGTCATCTATCTGATTGACAGTATATTAGTAGGTCGAGCAATTTTATTAGGTGGTAGTTGACTGACCTCATTTATGAAGTTTCGTGAACTTAGCAAAAACATCAAAGGCGTGCAAACACGGGACTCGATACGAGAGCATTAGTGAGGGCGAGATCATGCGATAGGACGATGATGATTCTTAGATACTCATCAGAGATCATTCGGTGTATTTTGCTTCCTGTGGGACAATCCGGTATGTTGGACTGGTCAATGTATGGCAGATTGTGGCTGATATTGGGAGGGATGTACACAATAATAAGAAGTTTTCAGGGACAGGTTCGTGGAATTTTTAATTTTTTTAGAAAAGACACGTGACTAATCTGGTCAGGAAACACCTAGACCAACTAGTAGCAGGTGGTGAAATAGAACAGGAAATTGCCTCACAACTTTTTCCAAAACCAGAAGGAACGGTTAAGTTCTACCTCTTGCCCAAAATCCATAGAATGCAAAAATAGCCCCATACAAGGTCGACCCATCATTAGTGGAAATGGGTGGCCTATGGAGCTAAGCAGCAGCTTCGTGGATGAACACATCAAATAGCACGTGACTAAAACACACTCATACGTGAAAGAGACCACAGAATTCATTAACTGTCTGCCTGCTGAGTTTGTGCAGTCGGCATATTTCAAGGATTATATCTGGACCGGCTGAATATTTTGAAAACAATTTGACTGAAAGTTGTTGGTGGCTAAGCCACTAACAACTTTCAGTCAAATTGTTTTCAAAATATTCTCAAGTCAAAAGTTTTTCCTCATTGAGGAAAAACTTTAATTAGCCTTATATGACATGGGGCGGAAAATTTTTTATCAGATATAATTTCGACCCGTTGTTGGCTAGAAAAATCACAATTTCAAATGAATATTTTGTGTCATAATATTTTATCTCATCGATTACGAGAGCCTGTTAGTTAGTGCGGTTTTGTAATGTCCATCTGGCCAAGTAAAGAGGAACCGATGAAATGAGAAATAATTCTCAACCCTTGAGAGCTGTAATCCTGGGTTGTGGCGGGTTGCTAGATGAAAGAGCTACGGTCATAGAGTGGCTTACGTTAACTGGAGAGTGCATATTGTCAGCACATGGTGGTCTATTTAGTACTGTTATAATGGCTAGTTGTACCAATACATAGAGAACTCAGGACTGGCGGTTTAGCAATGATGTCATTAGAATACGGTATGCTGAAGGGATTTTCCGATTTGTAAAATGAAAGCTCCATTAAATACAAAAGGTTATCTATCAAAATTGACATTTTATATTTCGCAGAAATTGAAATAATCTGTGGCTACTCCAGCATTTATTACCCTAGCATGAAAATACATGCATTGGTACGGCCACCACAGAATAAGATTAACCCTTTAATGGTCAGGCCCGCCAAAACCGACCTCTGTTATGGTCTTCGGGAATGTCAATTTATAGGATGAGAGAATGCAATTTTTTCTAATTTATCACTGGAATGATTGGCTCAATAATCAAGCCAGTCATTCTAGTGATAAATTTTCAATAATTGTATTCTCATGGCCTGTAAATGGACATTCAATAGGTATATACTTAAATGTTTTTACCAAATTTGCCTATTAAAGGGTTATGTAAATGATTATAAACTGGTTGAATTGACTACTGTTACCATACGTAGTACTGTATTGAATAAATGCGATAGACTGTTACCGTATGTAGTACTGTATTGAATAAATGCGATAGACCATTGCCGTAATACTGTATTTAAGTAAATATGGTAGACTGTTAACGTAGTATGATGTATGATTACTGTATTCTGTGGCTGTAGTAGTAGAAACATCCTACATCTGCAATCAGTCCTTCGCGCTTGCCCACTGTGTCTTGTCCTCAACCAAAATCTTTAGCTTCCTCAGGTCCATTATTGACTTGAGTGTACCGAGTCCTGCATTCTTGAGGTCACCTTGTAGCACGCTTAGCAGATTTATGCAATGATGTCCTCTCCTGGCTTTATATTTGCTGGCGCCGATTAGGACGAATTCCAAGGCTCTGCGCTGGTGTCTCTTCTGGCATCCTTAGCACATGGCCAAACATGGACCATCTTTGCTGGGCGACTTTTACAGACAGCGGCGACGTATTACACATCTTGTATAGTGCATCATTGGAAATTATGCTGTCTGGTCATCAGTGTCCAGTGATCGTGCATAGGTGTTTGCGGTGGCAGGCATCAAGTTTGTCTAGAGCTGCCTTTGGAGCTGCCCAGCTGTTACAGTTATACAGCATCAGGAATACGCAGGTTGCATCGTATAAACGTAGCCTTTTTATCAAGGGCATCTTTGATCTACGAATCCATAGCTTCCAGAAGGACTGGAAAGCTATGTTTCCCATCACGCAGCATGCAGCAATGTTAGCAGTATTTGCAAAGGAGTGAGCCCAGGATTTTACTTTTCCTGTTACCATAGTATTACGTATTTAAATAAATAAGATAGACTGGTCATATCGGTTTTATATTGATTTTATTCATAAATACAAGCTAAACAACTGACAATATTGCCGATATTCAGAAATCAGATGGTGAAGATAATTATAATGATGATATCGCGATATTATCGGGAAATTTCCCAGCTCTAATGAATGGTGGGCATGACAGCATTAGGTTAACTTACAAATTCTAAAAAACCCCAGTGTCCACTTCCTTTACACCCTCGTGCTGGTAACAAAGGACACTCAAATCCTCAATATATACTCAACCCACAGACACACATGTACATGTGGAACAAAGCTCAGCACATCCACAATCCAGCATAAATGTAAGCCCATATGGCCAATTGATGAATCCAGTTTATCAGTCAATCATATAACGTCATAATCAACTATGTCACATGTAGGCTGACATAATCAATTACGTTACAAGTGACGTGATTAAGTCCATCATACATGCTTAATAGTCTGTTAAGTTGTACGAATTGTATGTATTTACTATTTAATAAACATTCTGTTGAATAATTTGAAACTAATTTGGCTGTTGCTGCCATTCCTAGAGAAGCTCCACACACGCTTTGCCCATGTTGGGATCAATTGATCCTGCACTCACTGATCTGAATCTCCAGAAAACTCTACAAGTAAACTCTTGAATATTTTGAAACTAACATGAGTAGGTGCTGTTGCTGCCATAGTGCCAAGTAAATTTAGTTTCAAAATATTCAACAGAATGTTTATTAAATAGTAGACATACAATTCGTACAACTTGACAGACTATTAACCCTTTAACCCTCGAATTTATTCAAGAAAATTTCAATTTTCTCTTAGAAAATGTCAATTAGCCGACCAAGAGACTATTTTTGAAAATTTACCAGTGGAATGACTGGCTCGGCTATCGAGCCAGTCACTCCAGTGGTAGATTTTCAAAAATAGTCTTCTTTTGGTCTGCAAATGGACATTTCTCAAGAACACTGCTGTAGCCGGTTTGGCAGATATGAGTGTTAAAGGGGTAAGCGTTTATGACAGACTAAATCGTGTCATTCATGATGTACTTGATTATAACGTCAGCCTAATGGCGACTTTTATTGATTATCACATCATATGATCGATTTATAAATTGTATTCATCAATTAGCGAGTGAGTGTCTAACACAACGTTCAAATGTAACCAACATTACACATGCAGTATATTTAGCAGCGTATAGAAATATGCATTGTCAAAATTATAGATATATCTCTGGATGTGATCAACCTGGTGTAGTTAATATGAATAAAGTACAGCTACCAAATACGCTAAAATGTTTCCAGAATAAAAACGCAAACATGTTAATCAGCAAGAAATGTTCTCTTGAATATTTGGAACATAATGGACCTTTGCAGTTTATGCATCAATCATATATCGTCATAACCAACTACGTGACGTGTAGGTTGACGACATAATCAATTACATCATGAATGATGTAGATAAGTTTGTCACAAATGCTTATAATTGGTGATGGATTAAGCGTTGTTGTATGAATTGTATGTCTTTACTATTTAATAACAAGAATTCAGCAGAATTAAATGTCTCACGTGTCTCCTGTTTGTCACGCTGACCATGACCTTTGACTTTGTGACCTTCATGTTATCATGCTGCTTCCTAACATTATAGGTAACCATGTATTTAAGTTTAGCTCCAATAGAATTAATCAATCCTGAAAGATAAGCCAAGAAGTTTTGCCAAACACAAAAACTTAACATTGAAAAAACAGTTTTGCATCACAGTGACCGTGACCTTTGGCCATGTGACCTCAGTATCATATGCCACTTCCTAACAGTATACGCAAACACATAGCCAAGTTTAGTTGCAGTAGGATTAATTAATCCTGAAATATAAGCTGAGGTTTTGCTAAACGCAAAAGCTTAAAATTGTTGACACCATCACCATCGGAAAGGTGACACATATGTCTCTCGGTTTCTGCTTTGCAGGTGAGATAAGAATGCTGTTGTATATTTTGAAACTAATTTGACTGCTGCAATAGGCAGCAACAGCGCCCAGTCAAATTAGTTTCAAAATATTCAACAGCTTACCTGTATAGTTTTCTGAACATTGATAGTCAAGCAGTTCAGGGATCGATCGATCCCAACAAAGCGAAGTGTGGATAGAGCTTAGCTAGAGAAGGGCGGTGCATAGCTAAAACTGGATCCCCCCATTATACTTCTTTAGGCAGCGTCTTCCAATCCACTTATGTTCAAAATATTCAACAGTACGCTTTCTTTTGTTACAGAGGACATATTTTATATCACCCATAAACACATATTATCAGATTAATCGCTTAGTGCTCAACAAAATATAGGTTTTCTTATAGCTAATTCTGACATACATTCATATAGCCTTGCACGATTTTGTGATTAAATCGAAAATCGCGATTATGTTTTAAAACGTGAATTTATATGATTAAAAATTAAATAATCGATTAATCGTAAATATTTTCTATTGCATAAAATATTTCAAACCCTAACTTTCAATTACTTTTTAATGCGATCGGTCATGAAAAATGACATTTTGCTTAGTGAATGTATGTCCATTTGCAGGGCAAGAGAAGACTATTTTTGAAAATGTATTACTGGAATGTCTGAATCGAGTATCGAGCCAGGCATTCCAGTGATACATTTTCAAAAATAGTATTCTCTTGCCCTGCAAATAACCTTTTCTAAACACCATTGCAATTTTCGTCATTGATATTCGTTTGATGTTATGTCTTGGTAATTTGTGTCCAAGCTGATTAATCAAGTAATCACGATTATTTTTTAACAAGAGGCCCAAGGGCCTGTGACGCTCACCTGGATCATTAGCATTTGAAACATTTTCATTTAAATATACATTATTCTTTACATTAAAACAGATGGCCCATAGAAAAATCGGCCAATCAAAATTCTAAATAGAAAGTCCAGATTCTTGCACTGTAGGATCATCATTTGAAGTCAAATTTGGTTAAAATCCACCAAGGGGGATGCGTTTTGAAAAATTCACCCAAAAGATTGACCAATCAAAATTCTGAATACAGCATCTATTGTCTACTGACATAGGGTATTTCCAGCACAATTTTGTTGAAATCCTTGAAGCGGTTAAGAAGCGGATGTGTTTTGACAATTTCCGGTAAATTTTTCATAAAATCTAAGATTTTAGCCCAAGAAATTGATCAATCAAAATTCTGATAAGAAGTTCTAGAGCCTACCACCATAGAATGCATCTAGCCAAATTTGTTTGAAATATGTCAAGCAGCTAAGGAGGAGTAGCATTTTGACCATTTCCGGTATATTTTTCATAAAATTTTAGATTTTGACCAAAAAGATTTCAGTCAAAATTCTGAAAAAAAGTACTAGAGCCTACCACCATAGAATGCATCTAGCCAAATTTGGTTGAAATATGTCAAGCAGCTAAGGAGGAGTAGCATTTTGACCATTTCCAGTATATTTTTCATAAAATCTTAGATTTTCACCCAAAAAATTGATCAATCAAAATTCTGAAAACATCATCTAGAGCCTACCACCATTGAACGCATCTAGTCAAATTTGGTCAAAATATGTCAAGCAGCTAAGGAAGAGTAGCATTTTGACCATTTCCGGTAGATTTTTCATAAAATCTAAGATTTAGCCAAAAAATTGATCAATCAAAATTCTGAAAGATATGCCTGGAGGGTTGCAGCTTAGGATCAGTCCAGCCAAATTTGGTTGAAATCGGACAAACCGTTAAGAACACATGATTTGACGGACAGACGGACAGATGACAGATCGCCATGGCATAAGCTCACTTGGCCCTTCAGGCCAGGTGATCTGATAATTGATCTCTCTCTCTCTCTCTCTCTCTCTCTCTCTCTCTCTCTCTCTCTCTCTCTCTCTCTCTCCCTCTCTCCCTCCCTCCCTCCCTCCCTCCCTCCCTCCCTCCCTCCCTCCCTCCCTCCCTCCCTCCCTCCCTCCCTCCCTCTCTCTCTCTCTCTCTCTCTCTCTCTCTCACACACAGAAATCGACTGTACTTGTTATAAATTTAGTTCTCTGGAAATCTTCACAAACATACAATCAGCCCTTTACCTATCTCACTGCTGCCAGACACTAGACAATAATTTCAATGGGCAATAACTCTGGACCAGTTGAATACTTTGTAAACAGTTTGAATGAAAGTTATTGATGGCTTAGCCACCAACAACTTTCAATCAAATTGTTTTCAAAATATTCAGCATATTCAGGGGTAAACCCTATGGAAAATGTAGTCTGCAGAAACTCAGCAGACAGACAGGTATTGGTCAAGCTGTCCACTTCTAGACACTGTCATGTCCGTAACAAATATATATTTGCATGGGAAAAGATAACCAAGCCAGTCATTACAATCATAAATTTTCAAAAGAAGTTTTCAACTGGCTTGTAAATGGACATTTATTAAACAAAAATTTCAACATTTGTGACCAAACTTGTCCCTTAACCCTTTAGCACTCAAGCCGGTCAAAAACTGCTTCTACAGTGATCTTGGTAAATGCCATTTTGCAGACCAAGAGTAGACTATTTTTGAAAATCTACGGCTGGAATGACTGGCTCGGAAAACCAAGCCAGCCATTCCAGTGATATATTTTCAATAACAATCTTATCTGGGTCTGTAAATGAACATTTTCTATGAAAGAATGTAAATTTTCTTGAACCAATTTTAGAGTTAAGAAAACAAGTATACATCTTTAGCATCCTGAAACACGTGCCGTTATCAATGTCTTCTTGAAACACGTCACTTTATCAATACCCTCTATCACTAGGTACAGTTTTCGGCCGCTGCCTCCTCGGTGTCAAATTGCGCTTTTCTGGTACATCAGAACTTGATTCCTGCGTGGCACTTTTCCGCTCGGATTCGGTACAAGGCGCGCTAATTCGTCGACTCAGTAGTTCTCGGAATGGTGAATCCCCAACCATACTGACGTTAGTACGACTCTTTATTTCGATGATCGTCTGAAATGAATATTGAGTTACATACAGCTATATAGTAATACGTCATTAACCCTTTAACTCTCGAATCTGTTCAAGAAAATTTAAATCGAGCCAGTCATTCCAGTGGTAAATTTTCAAAAATAGTCTTCTCTTGGTCTGCAAATGGACATTTCTCAAGACCACTGCGGAAGTTGTTTTTGACTGATATGAGTGTTAAAGAGTTAAGGAGGATTACATTTAATGGGGGGGGGGGGGGGTGGGGGTGGGGGTGGGGGTGAGAGGGTGGCGCGGGGGTGGTGTCAGGCCCATCTAGTGCCAACAGCTCAAAAATATTACTCATATTAATGTAGGAATCCAGTTTTAGCTATGCCTCGCCCATCTCTAGCTAATCTCCGCCCACGCTTGGCCCACGTTGGCATTAATCGATCCCTGCACTCTCTAAATCTCAATTTCCAGAAAACTATACAAGTAAGCTGTTGAATATTTTGAAACTAATTAGACTGGGTGCAGGGAGCAACTGTATCAAGCCAAATTAGTTTCAAAATATTGAACAGAATATTTATTAAATAGTAAAGACATACAATTTGTACAACTTGATGAACTATTAAGTGTTTACGATGGACTAAATCGTGTCATCGAGATCATGATTTAATTGATTATGATGTCAGCCTACATGTGATTTGTTGATTATGACCTCATATGATTAACTGAGAGAATGAATTCCTCAATTAGCCATTCCATGGAGAATATCTTGCAAAAAATGTTTAAGACTATTTTTTCTAAATTAACCACTGAAAGTTACAAAAATAGATCTTTTGCCCTGCAAATGGACATCCTTCAATGCCACTAAGGAGGCTGTCATGACTGACCTGCCCGCTAATGTATTAAAGGTCAAGAAAATATACATTTTTGCTGACCATACAGTGTCAATTTAAGGCCACGAGACAGGGTTATTTATAAGTCACTACTGGAATGACTGGCTCGGTTATTGAGCCAGTCATTCCAGTAGGAACTGGCTCGGTTATTGAGCCAGTCATTCCAGTAGGAACTGGCTCGGTTATTGAGCCAGTCATTCTAGTAGGAACTGGCTCGGTTATTGAGCCAGTCATTACAGTAGGAACTGGCTCGGTTATTGAGCCAGTCATTCCAGTAGGAACTGGCTTGGTTATTGAGCCAGTCATTCTAGTAGGAAAATATCAAAACTAATTCTCTCTTGGTCTGCGAATGGAGATTCTCAAGACCTGTGCAAAAGCTGGTTGTGGATGGTTTGGTAAAATAAAAGGTTAAATTAACTTCAAAGATCATTATTATTGATTGTCAAGGAAATGAAGATGCAGAGTTTTTACAAAAGACATATTCCATGGGGTATAACCTCTGGACATGCTAAATAATTGTAAAACAATTTGACTGAAAGTTGTAAATGTTATCTGCAAAAACTCAGCAGGTAGACAGTTAAATGGATAGCCTACCTCAGGTAGATCTTATTGACTGACAATAAAAGTCACACACATGCCCACATGCATGCATGCACACACACACACACACACACACACACACACACACACACACACACACACACACACACACACACACACACACACACACACACACACACACAAACACAAGCAAGAAAGTACAACTATACCAACCCTCATTGCGCAACAGAGGGCGGGGCAGGAATGATTTCTCATTATCCCTTACCTTCATGGCATCTTTAACACTGTTAATTCGTGTCTGTTCTATCTGAGCCCGTTCATCAAACACCTCGCCACATTTCTGCACATACAGCCGTCTGTTGAATAGAGAAAGACATGATTACGATATCCATTTACCAGATCAGAAACATCAAATGCTAGGAGTATTTTGTTAAATATTTTAAAACTAATTTGACTGCGAGCTGTTGCTGCCTATTAAGAGACAGTGAAATTCCAAGTGTTAACTATTTCACACCCACGTCACACAAGTCTTCTGCAGCAGCTTTGATAAATGTCCATTTGCAGATCAAGAAGACAATTGTTTTAAATCTACCACTGGAATAATTACTTCGATAAACAAGCCAGTCGTTCTAGCTGTAAATTTTTTTTTAAATCTGAAAATTAACATTTTCGATGAGAAAATTATATTCTCGACCAAATTTGTGGGTTAAAATATTAAAACGGTTAATCATGCACTTGTCAGAAATAAGATTACTCTCTAAAAATATAATTTTTCACTTAGTAAATGTAGCAGCAGGCCTTGAGGGAATATTTTTGACAACAAATAAACGGCAATGGAAGTGTTTGATGTGAGTAATACAAGCAATGAAGATTTTCTTCCAACCACACATGATGTAAGACAAGCGAGGAAAGTTAGGTACAACATGTATCCGTGACAATAAATAGTAAAAGATAATGTAGGCTTCCAATTTCTCAGTCAATAATCAGCTACATGACGTGTAGTCAATCAATATTATATGACATCATAATTAACTAGGGGATGTGTAGGATGACAGGATAATCAATGACATCATGAATGACGTAGATAAGTTCATCACGAATGCATGATTGATAATGGACTAAGCGTTGTTGTAGAAATTGTGTCTTCACTATTTCATAAACATGCTGTTGAATATTTTGTAACTAATTTGACTGGGCGATGTTGCTGCCATTGGCAGCAGCAGCACCCAGTCAAATTAGATTCAAAATATTCAACAGCTTGTAACCTGTATAGTTTTCTAGAAATTGAGTCCCAGAGTTCTAGGATCGATTGATACCAAGCTGGGCGAGGTGTGGGTGGAGGTTAGCTAAAGATGGGTGGGTCATAGCTAAAACCGGATTGATCCATTTAACCACCTCAACTTAACCATGTAACAGTCCAGCCTGCCAAAAACAGCCACTGCTGTGATCTTGGTGACTGTCCACTTGCAGATGAATAGAAGAGTATTTTTGACAATTTATGACTGGAATGAGTGGCTCGCTTACCACTGGAATGACTGGCTTATTAACCAGTCATTTCAGTGGTTAACTTTCAAAAATACTCTTCTCTTGGTCTGCAAGTGGACGCAGGTTAATCAAACACTTGAATTTTTTTAACTATGGGCCCATGGATTGTCAATCCTGCTCAAAACTGCATCTCCAAGAACGGGATCTGGCTGTAGTTTTAACAACACAAAGATGTTCTTGTAAATTTCTCTTGTTCTGCAAAAATTTTAATTATCTTGAAAAATCTTGACCATTAACCCTTTAACCTCGATATCAGCCAAAAACAGCTTCAGCAGTGGTCTTGAGAAATGTCCATTTGCAGACCAAATGAAGACTATATTTGAAAATTTACCACTGGAATGACTGGCTCGGTAACCGAGCCAGTCATTCCAGTTGTAAATTTTCAAAAATAGTATTTTCTTGGTCTGCAAATAGACATTTTCTATGAGAAAATTTAAATTTTCTTGAAAAATTCGAGGGTTAAAGGGCTAACTAAGAGTAGCATTGTGAGCACTTTTGAGTATATTCTGACAGAAACGGGGTTAAAAAAATATTCCTGGCAAAAACTGATTGGTTATTTGCAGTCCTGATTCCTCTGTTGTATTGAGGAATGGCGTCTATTCACAATACGCCGCTAGCTCTGTTATAAATGTTCATCACAGAGTTCACTCTCTGTGTCATCTCCTGGAATATGAATTTACAGTTACGACAGCAACGGCATTCAGTTAAATTAATTTCAAAATATTCAAGTCTTCCTGTATGGTTGCAATTAAAATGATATATTAGGAATTCATCGATGATGGGGTTAATTCAGCCAGTCATGGACAGCTACCTAATTTCTGTGTTTTGACTCCGGACAGCGTCCATTCGTTGTCTATACTGGTCTTCAAATTCTGAAACACGATTCTGAAACTGCTCTTCAAATGTCCGTAGCTTCAGTTTCTGCAAAACAAACAAAGAGGAAACTAGAATAATATAGTGTCAATATACATTTGATTTAAACTTTCAATTTCGACAAAAGTAGAATGGTGCCAGATTTTCAATAATATCCTACTACACAGACACGATTGAAACAAGGTCACATATCATTTTCTTTTCCTTTTTACGCTGAAAGCTAAACTATACAAGAACATCTGGAAGGAACGTTGAGCTGTAATTATTAGAATATGAGGAAAATTTAACTCTTAGCTGGCCACAGAGGCGTTATTTTGGACCGAATGGTGGAATCCAGTTTTAGCTAAACCCCGCCCATCTCTAGCTAAGCTCCACCAACACCTCGCCCGTGTTGGGATCTATCGATCCTTGCACTCCCTGACTATCAATTCCTAGAAAACTATACAGGTAAGCTGTTGAATATTTCGAAACTAATTTGACTGGGTGCTGTTGCTGCCTATGGCAGCAACAGCACCTAGTCAAATTTGTTTCAAAATATTCAACAGCATGTTTATTAAATAGTAAAGACATACAATTCGCACAACAGCGCTTACTCCATCATCAATTAAGGATTCATGATGAACTTATCTACATCATTCATGATGTCATGGATTATGACATGATGTCATCATACACGTCACGTAGTTGATTATAACATCATATGATGGATAGATAAACTGGAAAGGTCCATTGATCCATTTTAAACAATCTGTTTGATATTTTATGCCGCTTTGACAAGAAGGTATTGCTGCATGTGGTAGCCATGTGTTCTCGCCAAATCACTGCCAAAATACCATAACAACTCACCTGTATAATTGTCTTAAAATTGAGATCATGAAGCCTGATGTTAAACTATCTTTATTTCTGAACTGCTAACTAAAGGGAGAGAATTCCTACCAGCTGAGGAATAGGATTGCATTATTATCTCCCTTATTGTCTGTTGGTCATGGATTATGCAGAGACTTGATTACTTCAGGCATATTAACCCCTCTTGTGTCAACTTAACCCTTTAATTGTCAAGTTGTTAAAAAAAATGACCTCTGCTGTGATCTTGAGAAATGTCCATTTCCATAAGAGAATATTTTTGAAAATTTACCACTGGAATGACTGGCATGGTAACCGAAATTAAATTTTCAAAAAGACTCTTCTTGTTCTGCAATTGGACACTGGCTAAGTAATGAGATATTGGAAGATGCAAAATTTATCGGTGCAATGGAGATCAGTGATGGAACATTAAAATTTCATATAAAAAAATTATTTTTCTAATTTTTGCCTCACCATATCGGCTAGTTCACTAATCGTGTTGTTGAGTTGTCTGCATGTATCTTCATGCTCACCCTGCAACTGCTCAAGCTCTAATTGTGAACTCTGAAACAACAACATAGAATACAATATTATTACAACAACAACAACAACAAGAGCAATTACGGATTGCAGAACCTCACCCTCACGTTTTTGTCACATTGTAAAAGGTTCTTGGATTTTCTGTATTTGCTCGGAATTTCTGATTTTTTTCAGATCATGCTCAAAGTTGTGGAATCCTAGCATACAGTTCCACCCTTTCTTGTGTTCAAATTTGAGCTGAATTGGACCAGCAGTTTCTGAGATATTCATAGATTCGGAATATGATCCGATCCGGGTTCAAGTTCCTTTAACTGGATAATGTCCAATGTCTGGAAATCCTTTTCTTTCATTGTCTTGTTAACTTTTCCGACTCAGATGTTCTAAATTTTTACAGTCCCCCAACAGTAAATTAGCTGGTGTATATTTTTCCACAAATTTGGTGGATGATGTTGCTGTCTACGATAAATGAACACCAGTTCATCTATTAACTTAATTTGACAATTTTAAATTTTGACATCAGAGGGGTAAGTGTTAGAATTAGAGCCACATAGTATCAGTAGTTTTTTAGAGACAGCTGCAGAGAGACAGACAGACATACAGACAAATGGATGGACGGTCACAAAAATCGAAATGTCTGTCATAAAAGTGTACAAATTGCATCTGTTTGATGAATTTACCATTTAATAAACATTGTTGAATATTTTGAAACTAATTTGACTGGGAGCTGTGAACAGCTTATATACATAGTTACCTTGAAATTTAGAGTCTGCTAATTCAGGTTTCAAAGTTTCAAATCGCTTCCAAGGAGCCGAATAAGTGGGTCGAGTTGAGCTAGAAAAGGGAAATGGATCCCACAATTCAACATTTGACATGGGATGAGTGGTCTCCCTTTAAGCACAGCGTCATGTAGAGAAATATTTTACCCTTTCAACAACAAATCCCTGAAAAGTAATTTCTTTCCGATGCATAGCATTCTGTTGAATATTTTGAAGTTAATATGATTGCAAGCCATTGCTGCCTAATGCAGCGCTCAACAGCTTCCAGTCATAGTAATTTCAAAATATTCAACAGCTTTCCTGTATTAGGGTTAAGGCAGGTAATAATAGGTACCTGTAATTGTTCGACGGTCACTTTGAGTTTAGCCTGGTCCTCAGCGGCACTGGCAAATCTCCTTTGTAAGCTCTACAAGTTCAAATTATATACATTCTAAAGAATATGTCAAAATAAAAGCATATTGTGCAATGGAGAGAATCCGATCTGTCACTTAACTCTTGAATTTCTTAATGATAATTTCACTTTTCTCATAGAAAATGTCCATTTGCAGAGCAAGAGAAGACTATTTTTGAAAATTTACCACTGGAATGACTGGCATGGGTATCATGCCAGTCATTCTAGTGGTAAATTTTCAAAAATAGTCTTTTCTTGGTCTGCAAATTGACATTTCTCAAAGCCACTGCAGAAGACGTTTTTTGGCTGATATGAGTGTTAAAGGGTTAATAGATGAAATAAAGACAGATTTACAACAAATTTCTCACGATGAAACCCCTGACGAAATCTACATTCTTCTTAGCCATTAATTATTTAGCATAATGGTAGACAACTCACATTATTCAAAGGGATATAACTCCTACAACTAAAACTAATTGAATTTATGATCATAAAATTATTTTGCATATTTAACGATGCACATGTGATATAGATACCCTACATTCAGGGCTAGAAATGGACCTTTTCAGTGTATCCATTAATCATATGATGTCATAATCAATTCAACTATGTGACCTTGAGGATCATTGTGTTTCAGCAAAAATTTCAAAATGTATTTACCGCCTATTTCACCAACAAGATGGTGTAATCAGTTTGAAGTGATTGCTGAAACTAGTGTTATTTTTTGGTTGTCTGTAATAGTCCAGCTGACCATAAGTTCTGAGGTGGTCTTGATAAACCTCCATTTGCAGCCCAAGATGACTATTTTTGAAACTTTACCACTTCCAGTGGGTAAATCTTCAAAAATAGTCTTCACTGGCCTGTAAATGGAGATTTACTATACTAATAATTTGAGATTTTTACAAATTCTGGTCATTAAATTAATTAATTATCGCAATAATATAATGCATTTAGAACACTAACTAATTTTATATTCTTAACTTTAAAAACATTTTTTTTATTGTATCATGTATACATAGGGATTGAGATTTGTGACTTCTTTGATGTACTGATCCGTATGGATCGCCTTTAGAACAAGAGGCCCAAGGGGCCTGTGTCGCTCACCTGGGGCACTATGCATTTTTGTCATAATTGTTGGTGGGTGGTTTAGTAGTCTTTTAAATGAGTTTGTGGACATTTTTGCAAGTCCAATATGGCCGCCAAACATGCTACATTTTGATTGGTCCAATGCGGCCATATTTCTGACGTAGCTCCTTCCCGTGAGCAAATTTTAATGCCACTCAGTGCGTAATCATCTCCCAAATTGTGGCCCAATCTCTTCAGTGGTTCTGGAGCTCCTTTGGCAAAAATTAGTTTATCCAAGATGCCCACCAAACAATTTGGCCAATTAAGTTCCCTTGAACAAACTTGGTGCAGCTCTTGCCCTAGATGATATTTCATGCATTTTGACTTGATCCCCAAAGCGGTTTCGGAGATTTTTAAAGACATTTCTAAAAATTGACCAAAATCCAAGATGCCTGCCAACCAAATTGGTCGATCGGCTTTATTTGAACAAACATGGACCTTTATGCCCTAAGAATGCTTCCTGCCAAATATACTTGAAATCGGTCCAGTGGTTCTCGAGAAGACATTTTAAATTTCCCATTGCTTTAGTATGAGAATTTTTGGCAGGAAAAGGTCCAAGGTGGCTGCCAAACCGTTTATCCGACAGTTTAAAAATATGAAATCAGAATATCCACAAACATATAGAAACCCAATTTCAGCCTCAAAATCCATCAAATAAAAATCCAATATAGCCACCAACCATGCTACATTTTGATTGGTCTACGGCGGCGATGTTTTTTGACGGATCAACTTCCCTTGAACAAAGTTTAATGGCCCTTAGTCCCTACACATATCTCCCAAAGTTCGGCCTGATCCCTTCAGCGATTCTGGAGCAGTCGTTTTCTAGAAAACTAGGTCATCCAGGATAGCCACTGAACCTTTCAGTAAATCAAGTCTTCTTGAACAAACTTGGCTTACATCTTTCCCTAGATAAGGTTTCATGAGTTTTGAATCGATTCCCAGAGGTTTCAGAGAAGATTTTTAAAGACGTTTCCTAAAGTTGGCTGCTTGGCTTCATTTGAACAAACTTGGATCCCTATGCCCTAAGGATGCTTCCTGCTAAATATAATTGAAATCGGCCTAGCAGTTCTACAGAAGAAGACATTTAAAATTTTTCATTGCTGTAGTATGGGCGCCTTTGGCGGGAAAATAATCCAAGATGGCCACAAAAAAACCATTTATCCGACAGTTTCGAAAATGGCAAATTTGAGCTCAGAATACCAAAAAACATATACAGAACCAATTTCGGCCTCAAAATCCATCAAATAAAAAAATCCAATATGGCCGCCAAACACACTACATTTTGATTGGATCACGGCGACCATGTTTTTTTACGAATCAACTTCCCTTGAACAAACTTTAATGGCCCTTAGTCCCTAATCATAACTCCTACATTTTGGCCTGATCTCTTCAGCGGTTCTGGAGTTGTTTTTGGGAAAACTAGGTCATCCAAGATGGCCGCCAAATCATTTGGTCAACCAAGTCTTCTTGAACAAACTTGGCTTACCTCTTTCCCTAGATGATGTTTTATGAGTTTTGAATGGATTCCGCAAGCGATTTCCGAGACGAAAATTTTTAAAGAGGTTTCCTAAAATTGGGCGAAATCCAAGGTGGCCGATCGGCTTCATTTGAACAAATTTGTATCCCTATGCCCTAAGGATGCTTCTTGTTAAATATAATTTAAATTGTCCCAGTGATTCTTGAGAAGTTGTTTAAAGGAAAAGTTGATGGACGACGGACGGTCGCCATGACATAAGCTCACTTGGCCTTGCATCCCAGGTGAGCTAAAAACATAATTTCTAGCCTGGTATATTTATACTCAATACACTACATACATCTAATTCTCGCTGATGGTCTTTTCTTGTTGCGTCAAACTTTTTCTGCCATTCCCTCTGTAGGATCACCTTTTCTGAATTTCTTTCTTGTACAAGTTTGGTTTCTGCATTAGAAAAGAAATGAAATGTGTGCTAATGAATTACGCTGATGACAATCATATGATGTCATAATCATCTAAGTGACGTGGAGGATGACGTCATAATCATTACATCCTGAATGACTTGATCTAGTCCGTTTTAAACGCTTAATAGTCCGACACGTTGTACGAATTGTATGTCTTTACTATTCAATAAACATTCTGTTGAATATTTTGAAACTAATTTGATTTGGCGCTGTTGCTGCCATAGGCAGCAACAGCATCCAGTCAAATTAGTTTCAAAATATTCAGCAGCTTACCTGAATATGTTTCTGAAAATTGATAGGCGGGTGTTTGGGGGATCGAATGATCCCAGCACGAGCGAGGTGTGGGTGGAGCTAAACTAAAGATGGGCGGGGTATAGGTAAAACAAGTGATAATACAGTGTCAATAGTGTTGTAAATATGAATCCATATGTAAGTTTAATCCTATATAGGGCAATTTCTTTCAAAGCAGATAGGTGGAAGAACCCAGTTTTAGCTACGCCCCGCCAATCTCTTGCTAAGCCATGCTTTCCCTGTGTTGGGATCAATCAATTCCTGCACTCCCTGAATCTGAATTTCCACAAAACATTGAGCTGGAATTATTAGAATATGAGGAAAATTTAAACCTTAGCTGGTCACGGAGGCGTTATTTTGGAGCGAATGCTGGAATTTAGCTAAACCCCGCCCATCTCTAGCTAAGCTCCACCAACACCTCGCCCGTGTTGCGATCTATCGATCCTTGCACTCCTCGACTATCAATTTCCAGAAAACTATACAGGTAAGGTGTTTAATATTTTGAAACTAATTTGACTGGGTACTGGTAAAGGCCTATGGTCACAAGCAAATAATCACAAGCATGTTTATTAAACAGTAAAGACACACAATTCATACAACTTAACCGATTATTAAGCATTTATGATGGACTAAATCATGTCATTCATGACTATAATGCGTGCTCAGCTTCCCATATAAATTAATTTCAAAATATTTTAGTCATTCCAGTGGTAAGTACACACACACACAGCCAGTAATTCCAGTGATAAGTACACACACAGCCAGTAATTCCAGTGGTAAGTACACACACAGCCAGTAATTCCAGTGATAAGTACACACACAGCCAGTAATTCCAGTGATAAGTTTTGTTAAATATTCATATCTTGCTCTGTAATGTACACAATGAGGATATAACAATAACAATACATAGACCACTTTTAACTCCTAACCCTTACAACTCTGGTGTTAAAATTAAAAATTTTCAAATTAAATTAAAATATGAATTGGTGTTAATTTTTCAACAATTTTGGTGGAAGATGGTGCTGTCGTAGACAGCACCATCGTCCAGCAAAATTGATGAAAAATTTATACCTGATCTCTTTGCTACTGACACAGTAAAAGATAGAATATTGACATCAGAGTGGCAAGGGTTAAACAGTTAACCCTTAGCTCTCTGATATCAAAATTTTAAATTTTCAAATTAAATTAAAAGATTAAACCGGTGTTCATTTGTCAAGAAATTAGACAACAACATCGTCCAGCAAAATTGTTGAAAAATATACACACGTTTCTTTGCTATTGACATACTGAAAGATAGAATGCTGACATCAGAGTGGTAAGGGTTAACCCTTTAACACTTATATCAGCCAAAAACGGCTTCTGCAGTAGTTGTGACAAATGTCTATTTGCAGACCAAGAAGACTATTTTTGAAAATTTACCACTGAACCAGTCATTCAAGCGCTACATTTAAAATAGTCTTCTCTTGGTCTGCAAATAGACATTTTATATGAGAAAATTAAAATTTTATTGAATAAATTCAAGGCCTAAAGGGTTAAGTAACACAGTCAATAGATTCTTCAGGTAGCTCCGGGTTACGGATCTTTTACAATTTTCCGTATTTTTTTTTCCCCCAGATTTTCTGAGATCACGACCAACATTGTGAAATCCTATATAGTGTATGGTCTCACCATTTCATTGTTAAAATGTGAGCCAAATCGGACCAGCAGTTTCTGAGATATATACACAGATCCAGTATTTGATCCGATACAGATCCGGGTTCTTTTCATTGTGACACAGCCTAGGCTTGCGCAATTATTACCTTGAGTGATCGGGATCAATTATTTAAGAATAATCACGATTACTCAATTAATCGGCCTGGTTACAAATTACACCGATATAACAACAAAGGGTTTTCTATAACGAAAACTGGAATGGTCTTTAGAAATGTCCATTTGCAGGCCAACAGAAGCATATCTTTGAAAATGTATCACTGGAATGTCTGGCTCGAGCATTCCAATGATATATTTTTAAAAATAGTCTTCTCTTGGCCTGCAAATGGACATGCATTCGCTGAGAAAAACGTAAATAAAAAGGTAGATTTTGAAATATTTTATGCAGTGGAATTATTCATGATTATTTGATTATTTTTTAATCATATAAATTCAGGATTTAAAAAATAATCACGATTTTCATTTTAATCACATAATCATGCAAGCGTAACACAGCCAACGTCTGGAAATCCTTTTCCGCAGCAAGTTCCTCAACTGTGTTAAAATTTGAACCAAATCAGGTCTGGAATAATCTATTGTGACTGACACTTTAACACTCATATCAGCCAAGAACAGCTTCTACAGTCGTCTTCAGAAATGCAAACTTCCAGACAAGAAGACTATTTTTAAAATTTCACCACTGGAATGACTGGCTCGATAACTGACATTTTCTTGAACAAATATAAGGCTTAAAGGCTTAATAGGGAAATGGCGGTTTATTGAGCAGATACCCACAGCTAAAATTCTACTTTGATTTCCTCATACCTATAAATGCAATTGAGTTTGGGTGTGTGTGTGTGAGAGGAATCAGGGGCGGGGAGGGCGAGGGGGGGGACATATACTCAACATATTTACTTATTTCATGTAGATCCTCTTCTTTCTCCTTATCGCACTTTTCTATTAAATCTTTTTCTTTAATCTCCCACTTTTCCTGCATCTCTGTCAGGATGGTCCCGCGATACGTGTTAAAAGCACCTTGTAGGAACTCCATCTCATTCTTCAGGCGGCCTGAAAGTTATAAGCACACACATTAACCCTTTAATATCGGCCAAAAACGGCATCCGCAGTGGTCTTGTGAAATGTCTATTTGCAGATCAAGAGAAGACTATTTTTGAAAACTTAGCACTGGAATGACTGGCTCGATAAACGTGCCAGTCATTCCAGGGGTAAATTTTCAAAAATACTCTTCTCTTGGTCTACAAATGGTCATTTTATGAGAAAATTTAAATTTTCTTGAACAAATTTGAGGATCAAAGGGTTAAATCTCATGAAAAGACCAAGTTCACCTTCAATGATCTGATCTGTCAGTCAATTATCTCATGTCAAAACAAAATACGTCACTTGTTACCAGACGGCATAATCAAAATACGTCGCTTGTTAGCCAACGTCATAATCAAATGATATAGGTGGCATTGGTTCATCATGGAAGTGTACAAATTATATATATATGTCTTTTGATGAATTTATAATTTAATAAACATTCTCTTGATTATTTGAAACTAATTTGACTGGAAGCTGTTGCTGCGTTAGGCAACAACTCCCAGCAACAGCCACTAGTCATATTAGTTCGAAAGTAGTCAACAGCTTACCTGTAACCAAGCTACTTTGAAATTGGGATTCAGGGAATTTAGGACTAAACTTGTTAAAATTGATTAAAATGTGGGTACAGAGTGGGCGGTGCATAGCTAGAAACACGCGGAGCATACATGCCTAAAAGTGGATACTTCTAGTAGATTTGGTAACCTACCCTTTTCACTGATATATTCCCCATATCTCAATCTCAGGGCAAACAAACAGGAAAGCCATTGAATATTTTGAAATTAATATGACTGGAATCCATTGCTGCATTAGGCAGCAAGTGCTTCCAGTCATATTAATTTCAAACTATTCAACATAATATGCTATACATCGTAAAGAATTTACTGTCAGGGATTTGTTGCTGAAAGGGTTCATACCCAAAGGGGGTGTAATTATGGCATTGTCACAATGCTGATATTAGTTTGTCTCCGCCAAGTGTCACAAGCGCACTGTCTGCCTGCCTGTCTGTCTGTTTGTTTGTTTGTCTGTCTACCTGTCTGGATGTCTGTTTGTCTCACTGCCTGTCTGTCTGTCTGTTTGCCCGCCAACCTCTCCACGCGCCCATCGATCCGTCTGTCCATCCATCGATCTACCTGCCTGCCTGTCATGTTGTCTGTCTACCTGCCTGCCTACCTACCTACCTACCTGCCTGCCTGTCTGTCTGTCCGCCAGTTCATCTGTCTTGCTGTTCGTCTCTCTGTCTGTCCATCTGCCTGTATGTGTCAGGAGCTATCAGTCCAGACTGGAGGGTTCTTGCTAAACGTTGGATCGAAGGTTTCCCTTGTGGTCCAGAAGAACTTTATTGATGTTGTTGTCATGAGGTCAATAAGTTAGTCAGTCAGTCCACTTGTAAATTCTAGTCTGCTGAAATTTAGCGGACAGAGAGCTAAATAAGTACATATTTTGATTTCTTTTTTCACCAATTTTGCCCATTGTGGACAAGATCTAGAAACGATCGTGTATATATACATATATATATATATATATATATATATATATATATATATATATATATATATATATATATATGCGCAGGTTTTTATGGAAATAAGACTATCAAAACTCACTGATTTCAGATTCTGCAGCAGTTCTATAGTTCTTGTGTTCTTTTTCATGAAGAGTCTTCAGGTCTGATAATTCTGTTTCATGGTTGCTCTCCAAATCACTGAAAAATAACCATAATAATAATAATAATATTAGTTCTGGTCACATGTCAGACAATATTAACCCATTAAGTTTCAAATTTGTTCAAGAAAATTTAAATTTTCTCATAGAAAATGTCCAATTTGCAGACCAAGAGAAGGCTATTTTTGAAGATTTATTACTTGAATGACTGGCTCAGTTATTGAGCCCATCATTCCAGTTATTTTTCAAAAATAATCTCCTCTTGGTCCGCAAATGGACATTTCTCAATACCAATGCAGAAACCATTTTTAGCTGATATGAGTGTTAAAGGGTTAATTATGAAAATGCACTGAGACATTTGACTGATGCTACGATTGTAATGGGAGACAATTGTGATAAATGGGAGACAATTGTGATAAATGGGAGACAATTGTGATAAACATGGGATATATTTGAAATGCAATACAATCGGAGGCATTACCGGACACACAGTATTTACAAGTAAAATTTGACATAAAATCTACATAGTAGGCTTTTATTATTGCTTTGAGTGATCCCGAGCGATTATTTAAATATAATCGTGATTCCTTGCTTAATCAGCTTGGGCACAAATTACCCAGACAAAACACCAAAAGCATATCAATAATGAAAGCGTGTTTAGAAAAGTCAATTTTCAGGCCAAGAGAAAACTGTTTTTGAAAATGTATCACTGGAATGCTAGGGTCGATTCTTGAGGCAGTCATTCCAGTGATAGATTTTCAAAAATACTCTTCTTTTGGTCTACAAATGGACATACATTCACTGAGCAAAATCTCAATTTTCGTGACGGATCACATTTAAAAGTAATTAAAAGTTTGAAATTTAAATATTTTATGCAGTCAAAATTATTCATGATTATTCGATTATATAATTTTTAATCATATAAGTTCACGATTTAAAAGATAATTGTGATTGAATCACGTAATCATGCAAGTCTACCACATAGACCTATAAAGTAAGGCTCCAGAATCTTTCCACAGTTCAGACAATCTCTACAGTGAAGCAAATGACTAGTCTATCTCTCTGATGTATTTACAATTTAATAAACATTCTGTTGAATATTTTGAAACTAATTTGACTGGACGCTGTTGCTGCAACCGCGGCCAGGCAAATTAGTTTCAAAATATTAATTTTTACCTGTATAGCTACCTCGATATTGGGATTCTGGAAATTCCGGGCTCGATTGATCCCAACACGTGCAAAGCATGGGCGGATTGATAGCTTATCTAGGAATTGGCGGGGCAAAGCCAGAAATTTACTACTGGAATGACTAGCTCGATAACTGAAGCAGTCATTTTAGTGGCAAATAGTCTTTTTCGTCATTTTGGTCTACAAATGGGCATTTATTAGGCAAAAATGTAAATGTGTACATGCATGTGTGCGCGTGCATGCCTGTTTTTGTGTCTGTGCATGCATGTGAGCGTGTGTGCGCGCGTGCGTGCATGCATGTGTGTCTGTTAGGCATTAATTACACTTACATCATTTTGCTGGCATGTTCATCTCTGAGTTCTATCACTCTGGCCTTTAGCGTGTCATCTGTCTGAAATAATAGTCAACAGTATTTCTATTTTATAAACACACATTTCATCTTCTAAGAGGCTACTATGATTTTAGTTATTTTTAATATGAATTCCAATGCTTAGAGGGGACAAGAACTACTACTACCCAACCATGAAGCTGGTTTGGTGATGAAATGACATCGTTTGTCAGATTTTTGTTTGATGAAATGACATCATACGTGTGTTTTCTTTGATGAAATGGCGTTATTTGTGAGATTTTTGTTTGACGGAATGATGTCATTCGTGTGAGTTTTGTCTGATGAAATGACATCATTAGTGTGAGTTTTGTTTGATGAAATGACATCATTCGTGAGTTTTGTTTAATGAAATGAGGTTTTTTTGCAAGATTTTTGTTTGATGAAATGACGTAAGTCGTGTGAGTTTTTTTGTGAGGTTTTTGTTTGATGAAATGACGTCATTCGTGTGAGTTCTGACCAATGAACTGATGTCATTTGTGGGAGTTTTATCTGATGGAAACTCATGGGGACCTCAATTATGGGATTTTTGGCAATTGTAGGCTATAGTCTGTTTGCGCGCACACACAGGCACATATCAATTGTAGGCCATAGCCGTGTCTGTTTGCACGCACATACAGGCACATATCAATTGTAGGCCATAGCCTTGTCTGTTTGCACGCACACACAATGCACATATCAATTGTAGGCCATAGCCTTGTCTGTTTGCACACACACACACACAGGCACATATCAATTGAAGGCCATAGCCTTGTCTGTTTGCATGCACACACAGGCACATATCAATTATTGGCCATAGCCATGTCTGTTTGCATGCACACACATGCACATATCAATTGTAGGCCATAGCCTTGTCTGTTTGCATGCACACACATGCACATATCAATTGTAGGCCATAGCCATGTCTGTTTGCATGCACACACAGGCACATATCAATTGTAGGCCATAGCCTTGTCTGTTTGCACGCACACACATGCATATATCAACTTCATAATCGGTTTCATGATTGATGTATACTCACTCTGATTCTCGTCTGTCTGTGACTCAATCTCTCATCCTCTAAATACAGGGTCAGGTCTAATATCTGCTGATTCAGGTCAGATAGCAAGGTCTCCCTAAAACAGATACAATTGTTATTCATTAACATTTTAACATGCAAATTTCTTCTTTCAATTCTCAAATATAAAAAGTCCATTTCCAAGAGACGACTATTTTTGAAAATTTACTATTGGGATGACTGGCTCAGTCAGCGAGCCAATCATTCGTTGTAAATTTTACGAAATAGTCTTTGCTTGGTATTCAAATGGGCATTTTCCAATTTATTGAAGCTGTTTTTGCCTGGGATGAGTGTCAGAGTGTTGATGGACAAGTCGGTCAAAACTGACCTTTGTACAGTCGTTTGAGAAATAAAACTTTTGTAGGCCATGAAAGGATGATTTGAAAAAATGTTAATGTTGGAATGACTGGCTTGATAACACAGCCAGTCAATAGTCCTCTCTTGGCCTGAAAATTAATATTTACTAAGCAAACATTGAGAATTATTTGACCAATCTTGCCAATAATCCAGTTTTAACACCACCCATCCCTAGTTAAGCTTCATCCATGCTTTTCCTGTGTTGGGATCAATCGATCCCTCAACTCACTGACTATCAATTTCTAACATATATACAGGTAAGCTGTTAAATATTTTGCCTATGGCAGCAACAGCACCCAGTCCACTTAGTTTCAAAATATTCAACAACATGTTTATTAAATAGTAAAGACCTATAACCGTACAACAACGCTTAGTCCAGCATCAAATGCGCTCGTAATGAACATTACCTACATTCATGTAATTGATTATGACATCAACCGATACATCACGTAGGTGATTGTGATGTCGAGTGATTGATGGATAAACTGTAGCCCTCCATTCGTGGAGAAACATTAATAATTACTGTCTATATACAGATAGTAAGTCTTTAGTGTAAGTAATACTTTGCTAAATTTCATGATTTATTTCTACGTACCAATATAAACTGTGACACAATTTTTCACGCTTTCCAATATACATACAGCGAGGCTCAGAAATAACTTGATAATATTTTGAACATAATGGACCTTTCCAGCTTTAGCTATGCCCCGCCCATTTCTAGCTAAGCTCCAGCCCACACCTCACTTGTGTTGGGATCGATCGATCTCTAAACACCCTGACTATCAATTTCCAAAAAAATACACAGGTAAGCTGTTGAATATTTTGAAACTAATTTGAGGTAACCTAAGGCAGCAACAGCATCAAGTCAAATTAGTTTCAAAATATTAAACAGCATGTTTATTAAATAGCAAAGGATTACAAAGATATACAATGTGTCGGACTATTTGAGATTTGATGACCATCTATATGGAGCTCTTTGTGCCATAATGATTGTGATGTCATCATATACGCGCTGAGCTGATTATGATGTCATACGAGGTCAGATGATGGATGGATACTACGGAAAGGTGAATTGAATTGGAAGCCTTCCAATCCTATCATAGGTTCAAAATATTCAACAGAAGATTTCTTACATCGTATTCAAAATTATCCTAACGAAAGTGTTTATATTTTTATTCTGGACACATGTTAAACAATTTTTTTAGCTGCAATCTGCAGAATTGTTAACGAGAAAGACCCTACATATTCAGAATTTCTTAGTACCTATAATTTCATATTGGGGATATTATTTTCTTCTAATTTATCCCGATAAAAATATATCCTGTTTTCGTACCTTTCAGGATCACATCTGCTTTGTCTGAAAAAAGAAAAAATATTCTGATGAAATTAACATTATCCAAACAAACCACAATCATAAGTCATCAACAAGAATGCATGGTGTATGGCACGGGGCCCCCACAAATCCCTACACTTTCACAGATGTTCTACCCACCCACCCCGAAACATATTATCCCACCAGCCCAGCCCTGTGAGCAGAGCCTAATGTAAATACCGTCATGCAGTCTGCAATCATATGGGTAACTCACATAAACAATTTGATTGAATTCCACCAAGCAGTTTTGGAGGAGACAGCCGAATGGACAGATGGATGGATGAAGAGATGGATGGATGAACGAACAGAGGGAGGCGATTGGAATATCCCCTGCATTTTTTCAAAACACATGGGACAACAACAAAATGCACAGATGTATAGTTTCACATGCATAGTACCTATATAAGTCTGACATTTATGTCTTTATTGACTATTGTTTCGATACTCATATATCTCATATTCCGGTTCCACACAGTCATTTTAAACAGAAGAAATATTATCAGGTAGCCATACAAGCCACCCTCAGCAAATATATATGAAAATTGAAAAAGAAATAGACAAAAATAAAGCAATTTTAACAACCCTGTGAATGCTTCCTTATCAGGGTTTACGGTAATTTCTTAATTTCTCTTGGAATATACTGATAAGAGAATGTATGGGTACAGTAAACATCATAAATAAGTTAAAACGTTTCCAAAACAGAAAAAAAGAAACATATTTTGAACAAGATGTAAGAACTGTTCTGTTGAATAATTTGAACATAATTAGATGGGAATACATTAGGCAGCAATGCTGCCTAATGTATTCCCATCTAATTATGTTCAAATTATTCAAAACAATTATGTTCTAAATATTAAATTGTATGTTTTACTTTGTTTTGTAAACATACTAAGTTATTATTTCTGAGCTGTACTGTTTGGCTATGGGGGCGAGGAAGGAGCTTATTTATCATTTTCACTATTTTCAATAATACATTACGCAAGAATTCATAATATTATTCATCAAACCATGGCAAGGAAATCAGTTCAAGTGTTCACTGCTAGCTATCATTGTGAGCCAGTATAAACGTCAACTAAACTGCTGGATATTTATATGTACAATAAGTGTGCTTATATACATGCATACATGATAATGCATGCATGCACTCACTCATTCATTCACTCACTCACTCACTCAGTCGCTAGAATGCACGCACGCACACATGCACATATGCATACTGCGCACACATGTGAGCACACACACGCCCGCCTGCCTGCGCACGCACACACACACCATAAATGCTCATGCAGGTAATCTCACACATTTCAGATCTCACCTTTGGGATTCCTCTGGATGCCGATTGAAGAATTCATCAAGATTTAGTTTAGCAGCAAACTTGCTCTTGCTTCGAGATAAGATGTAACCAGGACCTGTCAGATAAGGAACCAATGGTGTCTGAAAACAAAGTGATATTTAAAAGAATAGAACAGAACCAGTTTAGAGGGAGGGAGGGAGGGAGGAAGATACTTTCAGTAAATAATTTTTCATTACACAATCAACTAAGTTTATACAGCCTAAGGGATATAACTACGAACTTCAAATGTAATGTTTAGCAATAATGAAACAAGGGTTTTCTCCCTTATTTTAACACAATCTGATTCCTCTTTATGTCACGCCATGATGTGTTGTCATATTCTTAACCCTTTAACCAAAAATGCCTTCTGCAGTGGTCTTGAGAAATGTCCATTTGCAGACCAAAAGAAGACTATTTTTGAAAATTTACCACTGGAATGACTGGCTTGATAACCGAGCCAGTCATTCCAGTGGTAAATTTTCAAAAATAGTCTTCTTTTGGTCTGCAAATGGACATTTTCTATGAGAAAATTGAAATTTTCTTGAATACATTTGATGGTTAAAAGGTGTGCGTGCGTGCATGCTCAAGTTCTGGGCTCTTCACCAAGCATGGATTGGAGTATGGTCTTCAGGTTTCCAAAAAGAACATTCTGAATTTTGCGGTCAATTGGTCAAAGGTCAAGATCATTGAAAAGGGTGTATGTAGCCTGCTAACTCAAGTTCTACTGGTGGAATCTTCCACAAATCTGAGTCGGATGTTACCTGCTTGATTTTGTGATTGAAGGTCAAAAGGTCATAAGGTTTCAAGCAGATGTGGTTCAGAATTCTCCGGGTTGCTTGGGTAATGATTTTTAGTTGTGACTGTCTTTAAGTCACTGGCATTGAGAGATGGTCCTTTGCACAACAAGCGAAAACAAATTTTCAAAATTTACAACTGGAATGGCTGGCTCGATAACAGTGACCAGTAAATGTTCAAAATTCTCTGAGCAAAGATATTGATTTTCTTGACCTATTTGGATCATGCGAGAATCTGAGATTAATTTTACCTCGGCTGTTTTCTGCCATGGCGCGGGTCTGGGCTTCTTCACCGGGAGATGGCTCTCAAATGACTGCCATCGACTAGACTCCTGTTCCAACTGATAAACACGATTACATCTAAACCAAAACAAAGACACATCACTCAAAACCTTATATGGTATTCAAGATAATAACATCTCTCAATGCCATATATATATATATATATATATATATATATAATAGGGCTGTAATTACCATTTGTTGGTTTGGTAAATCGCAAGCCAAGGGAAGACAAACCATGGTTTGGTTTGTTAGTATGGAATCCGTGTGGTTCATGAGCCGTACATAACTTAACAGACAAGCAATCTCTGAATGACCTTTAAGTGTAATTTATGCATTTGACCATGAATGGAACTAATAGCTGGCTATTAAGTATTAATCTTTTATTATTTTCTAGCATCTGTCCTCAGAACTCGTCATTTTTGTTTTTCTACTATTTTGCCAGTAAATCCATTTGCTTTTAAATGTTGATTTCTGCTAGGAGTAATTTATTGAATCAGTTCATGTTTCGGACATTCGCATCGTAACCTGTTTCGGTTCGTGAAAATCCTCAAAAACCACAATATATGCCTCACAAGCCCTAATATAGAAGATTAACCATATAATTAAGTCAAGGCAGCCAAACACGGCCAAGAGTGGTCTTGAGGAATGTCGATTTAAAGGCCAGTAGAAGACAATTTTTTTCAAAATTAAGACTGCAATGACTGGCGCGGTAAATCTTTTAACCCTTTCATGACAAAAAACAGCCAAAACTGGCCTCTGCACCGGTCTTGAGTAACCGAGCCAGCCATTCCAGTGGTCAATTTTCAAACATACTCTTCTCTTGGCCTGCAAATGAACATTCAATAAGGAAATATTTTGATTTTGTTGACCAAATTTAGACTTTAAAGGGATAATAAATATTTTTCTTTTGCCTTATAAATGGACATTCACTAAGAAAGTTACTCAATTTTCTTGACAAATTGTGGCACTTTAGCCCCTTTAGCAATGAATTCCCCATATCTCATTTTTCAACGCTACCAGACAGGAAAACGGTTGAATATTTTGAAATTAATTTGACTGGAAGCCATTGCCGACTCAGATCTGATCCCTCCATTAACATGCAATATATGGAAGAATGCTTCATAAATAAGTTAACATTTTTCCAAAATCAGAAGTTCCAGAGATATGCACAGTTCACAAATTTAATCCGATCTGAATTCAGGTTCTTTTATCCGCATCATGGCCGATGTCAGGCATGGCAAGGTCCTTTCTTGTGTTAAAATTTGAGTGAAACCAGAAAAGTAGTTTTTGAGATACAGGTGCAGAAGGACGGACAGATGGATGTGTATGCTCGGCATTGCTCACACGCGCGCTCACATGCACGCACACACGCGCGCTCACACGCGCACGCACGCACACACACACACACACACACACACACAAACACACACACACACACACACACACACACACACAGAGATAGACCCTAATGGAGTCAGACATATGGTACCAAACAAAGCCTTTAACCCTTAAATTTGTTCAAGAAAATTTAAATTTTCTCAAAGAAAATCTCAATTTGCAGACTAAAAGAAGACTATTTTTGAAAATTACCTCTGGAAATTTACTTCTGGAATGACTGGCTAGGTTATCGAGCTTCAGCATGTTGAGTATTACATGATTCACTAACTTATGTGATGAATCAAAATTTTCAAATGGAGGAATCCAGTTTTAGCAATGCCCCATTCATCTCTAGCTAAGCTCCATCCAAGCTTCGCCTGTGTTTGGAATGATCAATCACTGACTATCCATTTCAAGAATTTGTCAGACAATTTGTCTGGGAATGCTGAATTGCCTGTTTTAAAATGAGGGATTGTATCTCTTCTTCTATGCACAACCTCTGGTCTGGATACATTGGTGTTGGGGTCCAGATAAGAGCCGGAGACAGCAACAGTGTTGGCTGATTGCCTATCCAAGCTTCACAAGTTTTATATTTGTTTTAATGGAATCCTCTGCCTGCTGGAAGATGTCCAAAACATGCTCAGCATACGGCAGGGATAGCACGGTGGTCATCATCAGCTTCCCCAAGTGTAGCCATGGGTGTGGAACCCGTGAGGTAGCTGACGGGTCTACCAGGAGTTCTGGTTTGATGGCATTGACTAGCGTTATTCCAGTCCTTCTTGGTAGCCACCCGGGACATCTAGGAGCCGTGGTCCTGACTCGTCATCTTCCATGATATTTCAGCTAGCTTCAAAAGAAGCCAGCAGACCAGGTGCCATGGAAACTCCCGAGCAGTCAGGCAATCCATACGGACACGCGAAGGCCGGCATGTCTTGATCCATAGCTGCACCGAGAGCCAGAGCAGTGTAAATATGCAGGTAAATGCCATGAAACCACGGTCTGCACCCTCCATAACGAATCATTCATTTACCCAAGGGATTCGATATGCACAGCCAGCCATGCCAACCAGGACAATTCGTTGAGCCGTGAAGGTTACCACTTCTTGTGTAACTCTAAATGGTCACACAAAGGCCTCACGGGAAGCTGATGGGTATCAACATCCATGGTCTCCGGCCCACCAGTTTGACCACATCGCAGGACTTCCTATCTTCCTAATCAGAAAGGTTTGTCGAGGGAGGTAACTCAGCCAAATGTGGAAAAGCAGTACCTAGGGCAAGTGACTGGACGAGCTCACAGACCCTGTCCCCAGGTCAACAGGTTGAAAAAACAAGAGGCCCAAGGGGCCTGTATCACTCACCTGGACCATTGGCATCTCAACTAGAATGGTCATTAACAATAAGTAGAACTCTAATGAGTTGAGCAGACTTGTAACAAGAAAACAGAGGCCATGTTTCTTTATGTATCAGCTTCTCTTGAACAAACCTTAATGGCCCTTAGTCATCAATATCATATCTCCCAAATTTTGGCCAAATCCATTCAGTGGCTCTGGAAACGAAGTCGCTTTCATGAAAACCAGACCATCCAAGATGACTGCCCAACCATTTGGCCAATCAAGTTCCCTTGAACAAACTTGGTTCAGCTTGTGCCCTAAATGATATTTTAGTTTTGAATCAATCCCTCAAACAGTTTTAAAGACATTTTAAACAATTGACCAAAATCCATGATGGCCGCCGGCCAAATTGGCCGATCAAAAAACAATTTCGGCCTCAAAAGCTATCAAATAAAAAAATCCAATATGGCCGCCAAATACACTATATTTTGATTGGCCCACGGTGGCCATGTTTTTTTTACAGATCAACTTCCCTTGAACAAACTTTAATGACCCTTATTCCATAATCATATCTCTCAAACCTTGACCCTATCCCTTCAGCGGTTCTGGAGAAGTTGTTTTTGGTAAAAAATCGGTCATCCAGAAAGGCCACGGTTCTCTTGAACAATTTGATTCAGCTCTTGCCATAGATGATATTTCACGAGATCTGAATCAATCCCTCAAACAGTTTCGGAGATTTTTAGACATTTCTAAAAATCGGCCAAAATCCAAGATGGACACCGGCCCAATTGAACGATCGGCTTCGTTTGAGCAAACTTGAATCTCTGCACGAAGGAGGTTTCCTGCCAAATATAATTGTAATTGTCCCTGTAGTTCTTGAGAAGAAGACATTTTAAGTTTCCCATTGATTTAGTCTGGGAGCTTTTGGTGGGAAAATGATCCAAGATGGCCACCAAACTGTTCATCTGACAGTTTTGAAAATTGTAAATTTGAGATCAGAATACCCAAAAACATATATAAAACCAATTTCGGAAACATGCTATATTTTGATGGCCCCACGGCGACCATGTTTTATTATGGATCAACTTCCCTTTGTCCATAATCATACATTGTATCTCCCAAATTTCGGCGATCCCTTCAGCGGTTCTGGAGAAGTCGTTTACGGAAAAATTTGGTCATCCAAGATGGACACCAACTATGTGACCAATCAAGTTCTCTTGAACAAACTTGATTCAGCTCTTGCACTAAATGATATTTCATGACTTATGAATCGATCCCTCAAATGGTTTCGGATATTTTTTAAAACATTTCTAAAAATCAGCCGAAATCCAAGATGGCCACTGGCCAAATTGGCTACATTTGAACAAACTTTCTTCCAAATATAATTGAAACCGGCCCAGCAGTTCTCGAGAAGACATTTAAAATTCCCATTGCTTTAGTAGGGGAGCTTTAGGCAGGAAAATGATCCAATATGGCCACCAAAGCATTTATCCGACAGTTTCGAAAATTGCAAATTTGAGATCAGAATAACAAAAACATACATAAAACCAATTCCGGCCTCAAAATCCATCAAATAAAAAACTCCAATATGACCAGCAAGCCCGCTATATTTTGATTGGCCAATGGCGGCCATGTTTTTTGACGGATCAACTTCCCTTGAACAAACTTGTATTGAAGGCTTCCATGTTAGACATAGCCATGGAAGCCTTCCACTTTCAACCAAAAAACTCTCTTTCTTCCTAAGATTTTCTTTAATTCTCTCTGGTTGCTGGATGTGTATAGACTCGAGGAGCTCATCTGACCATAGGTCATAGGGGTCACACTTATAACCAAGGTCATACATGCTGCACCTGGAGCACTCACAGTTAGCAAAATCCACCTTAATTAAGTAGGGCAGCCCGGTACTCGCCTCTAAAACGACACATGGACACTACAATGAATTTTTAGTCGGTATAGAGAAATAAAGGAAATAAATTTTGCAACTTTGATAAAAACTTTGAATCCCTTCCCAGAAGGAAGATGCATAGTCAAATATACGTTCTGAAGCCTACCGACCTAGAGTCCTTCGAGCTGAATTTGATTGAAATCTGCCATACGGTTAATGAGGTGTAGGCTTTTAACTGATTCACCTAAACCTTTGGAAAATCCAAGATGGCCACCCAAATATTGACCAATCAAAATTCTGCATACATGGTCTGAAGCCTGCTACCATAGGGGGCCTTCCATCCAAATCGGGTTTAAATGGCCAAAGCAGTTAATGAGGAGTATCGTTTTAAATGATATCTGGTAAATTTTCATAAAATTCCAGATTTTTACCAAAAAATTTACAAATAAAAATTCTGTATAGAAGGTCGGAAACCTACACCCATAGGGTCCTTCCAGCCAAACTATGTTGAAATCCGCCAAGCGGTTAATGAGTAGTGTTTTGTTAATTTTTCATAAAATCTAATATTTTGACCCAAAAAATGTATCAATCAAAATTCTGAATACAATTTCTAGAACCTACCACCATAAAATCAGTCTAGCCAAATTTGATTGAGATGTGTCAAGTAGCTAAGGAGGAGTAGCATTTTAACAATTTCTGGTAAATTTTTCATAAAATCTAAAATTTTCACCCAAAAAATTTATCAATCAAAATTCTGAATAGAAGTTCTAGAACCTATTTCTATTTAGCACTTAGACAACAATCTAATACGATACCATTGAATGAGCGGCTGGAGAAGGCTTGACACTTTCAAAAGTAAATTTAGGGCAGCCGCCTTACTTAACTCGGTACTGGAGATAGGCTAGTGTACCAGATGCATGCATGAGAAACGTACTGATTTTAGAAGCAAGAAGCCATCCAATGGCAAACAGCTGTATGGGTTTCTTTTATGTAGCCATACAAACTCTCCAATAACTATTAGTGGAGATAGGACACGGCCGTTGCAAGAAATGAGAAATTACTACCCTTCACATATTTGACCATGGAGAACAAATTACCCCATGACTCACAAAACCTGGTCATATTGATACAATAATATGATCAAAAACAAGATTTTTTAAAAACTCGAAAACTGGTGATGCATATAAAATGGACTCGCAAAAGCAGCTCTAGTCGAATCACTGAACCAAATAATTAAACTAATCCACAAAAAACTATTTTAGAAAATGTGTTCTTGTAAGCCAATTTAGTTAGATAGAGCTTATTAGCGTGGGTGGGATTTTGTAAGCACCATTTTCTGACAGCTGGCTACCTGCCTATTAGGGGCAGAATTATTAAGTTTTGTAGAATGGACCTTTCCACTTTTAGCTATGCCCCGCCCATCTCTATCTAAGCTCCAGCCACACTTTGCTGTGTTGGGATTGATCGATCCCCGAATGCCCTAACTATCAATTTCCTGAAAACTATATCGGTAAGCTGTTGACTATTTTGTAACTAATTTAACTTGGTGCTGTTGCTGCCTAGCAACAGTGGCCAGTCAATTTAGTTTCAAAATATTCAACAGAATATTTATTAAATAGCAGACATACAATTCGTACAACAACGCATAGACTGTCTTCAAATATGCGTTTGTAACGTACTTATCGACGTCATTCATAATGATGTCATTCTAAACATCACATAATTGATTATAACATCCACATACCATAAGTTTGGTGACCATATGTGACTCTTCAAACCATAGCCATTACAAACTTGTAGATGATGAACGGAGAGATGGACAGACAGATGAATAGCCAAAGTGGAGACTATAATCTAGGCCCAAATTTTTCGGCCACCATAAAAATTTCAAAGCATCAATAACGTTAGTTCTTACGCCGATCGTGACCTCGCAGGTGCTGTTCTGGGCCGGCTTATTTTCTGGTTGCTGGCTCGTATATTAGAAGAATTGACTGTGGCGGATTGTGCTCGAAATGACCTGAAAAATTATAATTACTATTATTATTGTTTTCAGATGTGGGGATCTGTGCTTGATCAAACAACTAACATATATATATATATATATATATATATATATATTATGGATGGATGGACTGGCCAACTAACTGACTGACTTAGGCTGACAGACAAACAGGCAGGCAGGCAGACAGACACAGTATAGGCAGGTAGGAAGCCACGCAGGCTGCAGGCGAATTGATTGACTGAATGAGTGAGTGAGTGAGTGAGTGAGTGAGTGAGTGAGTGAGTGAGTGAGTGAGTGAGTGAGTGAGTGAGTGAGTGAGTGAGTGACTGACTGACAGACCTACCGACAGATAGGCAGACAGGCAGATACCCGACCGACAGACAGGCAGATACCCGACCGACAGACAGGCAGATACCCGACCGACAGACAGGCAGATACCCGACCGACAGACAGGCAGATACCCGACCGACAGACAGGCAGATACCCGACCGACAGACAGGCAGATACCCGACCGACCGACCGACCGACAGACAGGCAGATAGATAGAACTATATATAATTAAGACAGTAATAGTCAGACATTTACATACCGACTTCTTAAAACTGATTTTATACTCAACACCTGGTCATCATCAGGCAGTTCTGCCATATTCAAATAACTATGAATAACTTTCATCAAACATTATAAACAGTGACATATGTGCAAAACAAACATTCTCCAAATTCTGTTAAGGATATTTCCATTTTGAAATTTTACTTATTTTGTCATTATCGCAATTCCTATTTAAATAATGATTATTTGGCCAATTCTGGGCAATTATTTTGGTACGCAAATTAATAAAATTTGTTAGTTTGTTGAGAAATGCGGAGTACTATTAATTATTATTTAAAAGAATGACACAGACACACACACGAATTTGATTGTTCAATGTAGACATAAATATCTCAGTTGATAAGACGAACCAAGTTATATTATCCAAAGCTATACTGATATTTCAAACTATTATAAAAAGGAATTGACGCTAAACGAGGAGTTATAAAAACATGTAACGGCTGACTAGAATCAATTTATCACATTTAATCATCTTTTACAAACAATATTTAATACATGTATTTATTCTATAGTTAAAGACGGACTGAATATTTATTTAATAACTTGGCTAAAATTTGTTGCGCTGCCATTGATAGCAAGAAATTTTAGTCAAATTATTAAATAACTATTGAGTAACAAATTTACATATTTTAAAATAAGATTTCTGGTATTTAGGATGTAAAGCATTAGGTGATCGGAGGGGATCGATTGGCACATTTCTCATAGCTGACAATGGCATATGATTTATCGTCGAATATTTATAAAAGCATGTGTGTCTCTCAAACAAAACACTCGAGTCAAGTACAATCATGTATTTCTCTGTATGGCGTCATATATCCTATAACACTGTTTTCCACAGTATAGGTCAATGAAAACAATACATGTATGTGCTCCTGAGACTGAATGGTGACATATATAATTCTAATTAAGGAAAGACTGGCAGGCAAAGAAACAGAGTAATTAGATGGGTAGGTAGGTGGGTGGGTGGGTGGGTGGGTGGGTGGGTGGGTGGGTGGGTGGGTGGGTGGATGGATGGATGGATGGATGGATGGATGGATGGATGGATGGATCCTTCCTCCATCTTTCCGACTAATCCCGCTCTATCCTTCCTTCATGCACATCCCCATCTCACCTCCCCATCCTTCCATGGATGGATGGGGTGGAAGAATGGGTGGGTGGATGGATGGATGGATGGACAGATGGAAGGATGGGTTGGTGATGAGTACAGACAGGTAGGTAGGCAGGCAGGCAGGCAAGCAAGCAAGCAAGCAAGCAAGCAAGCAAGCAAGCAGGCAGGCAGGCAGGCAGGCAGGCAGGCATCAGACAAAATATTCTGTAGTAATTATTAATGTGTTAGTGTCAGACCAAATGTTTTACTAAAACAAAACACAACAATTCACAAACAAACAGAGCAGTAAATGATTCTTCAAAGCAATCTTACATTTTGACAAATACTTCTGTATATTGAAGAAGACAAACAAATTATCGTCCTTGCGAAGGTCTAGGGTCGTGAATACATATAATTATCCCACATCAATGTAACATAGGTCGCGTCACCATGTCCAACAATTCAGCCAGTGTCTACACAAAACGACACAACGATATTATTATTCTATGACATGTTCGTGAAAAATACTCCAGGAAATAAATAATGATACTGTTATCTGATGTCTTTTGTTAAAATAGCGAACAAAATAGGGAACAAAATAGCGTGCAATAAATAATTAATACGCTAAATCGTCCATAGAAATCCGATTCTTAACCGCTTGCCTGCTGAATTTCTGCAGACTACATTTCCCATGGGGTTTAACTCTGGATATGATGAATATTTTGAAAACAATTTGACTGAAAGTTGTTGGTGTCATAGCTGCCAACAACTTTCAATCAAATTGTTTTCAAAACATTTAGCATATCCAGAGTTACACCCTATGGAAAATCAGCAGACAAACAATTAATATGCTAAAAACACAGACTATAAATCCTACAGAAGCCTTTAACACTTAAATTTGTTCAAGAAAATTTCAATTTTCTCATAGAAAAAGTCCATTTGCAGACCAAGAGAAGACTATTTTTGAAAATTTACCACTGGAATGACTGGCTCGGTAAGCGAGCCAGTTGTTCCAGTGGTAAATTTTCAAAAATAGTATTTTCTTTATCTGCAAATGTACATTTCTCAAGACCACTGCAGAATCCGTTTTTGGCTGATATGAGTCTTAAAGGGTTATTAACGTCATCATATTACATACTCCAATCGATATCAAGAATTAGACAGTTTATATTTCAAACTGTGTAATATTTAGAAACACATAATTATCTTTGATTAACGAATTACAAACTAACATTATAGTAGCACCTATAAACAATTGTAATATTTGTGTAACATTTGCTGAAGAACTTGTACACAGTATAGATCCTTATCACTGTTAGTACGCTAGGGTAGATTGTCCATCTGGTTCTAGACTTTTTGGCCCATTGAGCATTTCTGGCATATAAATGATCAAGTAAATACACATATATGATTTCTAAAAAATAATTAACCCTTGGCTTAGTTCATGAAATATATTTGTGAGATAAACTACATGATATAAGTAAAACAGTTCAGTTTCCTGAAACCAATTTGACTGAATTTTGTTGCTGCCACAGGCAGTGGCAACATTCAGTTAAATTGTTTTCAAAATATTCTATAGCCTATTATTATTAGCATTTCACTTTTTTCGAAATTCATACTAAAAAGAGTTATTCTCGATATGTAAGATATTAAATGGATATAAACACAATATATAATGGCCTACGCTTTTACGGTCTGAAAACGGCTTCTGTAGTGGTCTTGAGAAATGTCCATTTGCAGATCAAGAGAAGGGTACTTTTGAAAATTCTACCACTGGAATAACTGGCTCGATAACTGAGCCAATCATTCCAGTGGTAAATTTTCAAAAATAGTCTTCTCTTGGTCTGCAAATGTATATTTTCTATGAGAAAATTTAAATCTTCTTGAACAAATTCGATGGTTAAAGGCATAAGAGAACAAATCGCTTGAGCATAATCTGTCCATATGTTCCTAATCCTGTACAGTCTTGGCTCCGTCTATAATAGCCGTCTAGCCTACCCTAAAACAGGTGGCAACTTTGAAATAACAAATACACAAAATTAATAAATTAGATTTTTAATACTCCCACAACAATTCAGTGTATTCAAGCAATTTTTAAATACAAAGTTAATGAGTGCCATAAAAAATGGTTACTAAAGAGAGGGGGTCTCTATATAAAGGTAAACTGCCCGGTTAATAAAGGTAATAGTTTTGACCTGTTCTTACAATGACCTGGCTTATGGAACCACCCGGTTATTTGTGACAAGGCACACATCATTTAATAGACACTTTAGAATATAAATATTTACAGTAATTACAGTATCTTAAGTAGGCTATATATCCAAATAAACACATTTAATAATGCTGCAAAAACTACATTGAATATTTTGAAACTAATCGGACTGGAAGATATTGGTGCCTTGGGCAGCCGTGTTTGAAATATACTTTTATAATTGGTCAATCGCTTGAAACTGACCCTTTAACACTCATATCAGCCAAAAATGGCCTCTGCAGTGGTATTGAGAAATGTCTATTTGCAGACCAAAAGAAGACTATTTTTGAAAATTTATCATTGGAATTACAGGCTCGATAACCGGTCATTCCAGTGAAAAATGTTCAAAAATAAACTTCTCTTGGTCTGCAAATGGACATTTTTGAAAAAATTTACAGGCTAAAGGGTTAAGGATACTAGGATTCACTGGGTGAAATGGTTAACTTTCTCACCGCAAAAACTTTTAATTTGCAGAATATTTTGAAAACAATTTTACTGAAAGTTGTTGGTGGCTTAGCCACCAACAACATTCAGTCAAATTGTTTTCAAAATATTTAGACGGTCCAGAGATATAACTCTTGGAAATTTGTCTTCTGCAACAACTCAGCAGTCAGACAGTTAAGAACTGGAACAAGTTGGAACATGAGTAAAGCCAAAGGTGTATATAAATCTGAATTAAATGAATCTGAACTTTATTGGTGTTATAAATAATGAACAAGAGCCTAGCGTAGTTCACACCGAATTCCATAAATACAAATTTGTATATTAATACACAAATATGATTTGGCTGAATATTTTGAAAACAATTTGTCTGAAAGTTGTAGTGGCCAAAAGCAGCAACAACTTTCAATCAACTTGTTTTCAAAATATTCTGCCACTTTGATATATATAGCTTTCATTGAACACTTTTATGGAATATATGATAAACAGGATTAGGAATTTGTAGCAGTATGGCTAGGCATGACTTGGCTGATCAGACTATACCTTTGATCAATTGCCATTTAGTTAACCCTTTAACACTATATTTGCTCAAGAAAATTTAAAATTTCTCAAAGAAAATATAAATTTTCAGACCAAGAGAAGACTATTTTTGAAAATTTACCACTGGAATGACTGGCTCGGTTATCGAGCCAGTCATTCCAGCAGTAAATTTTCAAATATGGGCTTCTCCTGGTCTGCAAATGGACATTTGTGAAGACCACTACAGAAGCCGTTTTTGGCTCAGATGAGTGGGAAAGGGTTAAACTAGATTGATCAGGCTATGTCAGGTGTTCATCAACAAAGTAGATAAGTGTATCACGAATGCATAGTTGGTGACAGACTAAGCGTTGTTGTACGAATTGTATGTTTTTACTATTTAATAAACATGATGTTGAATATTCTGAAACTAATTTGACTTGAAAAAATCCAAATGTCCGCCAACCCATTTATCAAACAGTTTCCAAAGTGGAAAATTTGAAATCATACCACAAAACATAAACAAGATGGCCGCCGAAACATTCAGCTTCGTTTGAACAAACTTAGATCCCTATGCACGACGGATGCTTCCTGCCAATTATGATTGAAAATGGCCTTGTAGTTCTCGATAAGATATTTGGAATTTCCCATTGCTTTTGTATGGGAGCTTTTGCAGGCGGGAAAAAGATCCTAGATGGCTTCCAAACTGTTTATCTGATAGTTTCAAAATGGCAAATTTGAAATCAGAACACCCAAAAATGTATATAAAGCCAACTTTGGCTTCAAAATCCATCAAATAAAAAATTCCAATATGGCTGCTAAACACGCTACATTTTGATTGGCCCATGGCGGCCATGTTTTTTGACATCTCAATGTCCCTTGAAAAACTTGAATGACCCTACTAATCATATCTTCAAAATTTTGCCCCACCCAGTCAAACAGTCCTGGAGAAGTAGTTTACGCAAAAACTAGGTCATCCAAGATGGCCACCAAACCATTGGGCCAATCATGGCCCCTTGAACAAACTTGGTTCAGCTCTTGCCCGAGATAATATTTCATGAGTTTTGAATCAATCCGCCAAGTGGTTTCATGGTCCAAATCCATGATGGCCGTCAGCCAAATTGGCCGATCGGCTTTCTTTGAACAAATTTAAATCCATATGTACTACAGATGCCTCCTGTCAGTTATGATTGAAATCGGCCCAGCAGTTCTCAATAATAAAGCCATTTTAAATTTCCTACGCCTTCAAAATTCATCAAAAGAAAATCCAATATGGCCACCAAACACGCTACATTTTGATTGGCATATGGCGTCCATGGTTTTTTTACATATCAACTTCCCTTGAACAAACTTTCATGGCACATAGTCCCTAATTGGCCATTCTGGCCAGGTGAGCTAATAATAATGACATATTATAATCATTATAAGCTTGATCACAAAAAATTATGTCACAAAGTTGTACGAATTATGTCATTGATGAATTAAATATTTTGAAACTAATTTGATTGGGAGCTGTTGCTGAAATAGGCAGCAACAGATCCCAGTCAAATTAGTTTCAAAATATTCAACAGCCTACATGTATATTTACCTTGAAATTTAGATTCTGGTAAATTCAGGTTTCAAAGTTGCAAATTAATTTTAAAACTTGTAAAAAGTGGGAGGAACTTAGCTAGAAATGAGTGAGGCATAGCTGGAAATGGGCGGGGCATAGCAAGAATGGGGGGGGGGGCGCCTAACTAGAAATGGGCAGCGCATAGCTAGTAATGGGCGGGGTATAGCTAGAATTAGGTGGGGCATAGCTAGAATTTGGAGTATCGTAGCTAGAAATGGTTGGGGCATAGCTAGAAATGGGTGTGGCATAGTTGGAAATGGGTGGGGCATAGCTAGAAATTGGTGGGGTATAGCTAGAAACGGGTGGGGCATAGCTAGAAATGGATCCCTCTATTAATGCATTGTTTGTCTCACTCTTTCACAATCAACTGAATTGAAAATGTTTCGCAAACAGTATACTAAGGGAATCAACTCTGTATATGACTAATAAAGCAAAGGGAGGCAATCACTATCAGCCTAACAGTGTTACAATCAATGGTTCAGATATATGATCAGGTACCTGTTTCTACCACGGTTCCATTTCCAACAATTGCTCCTTTTTGCATTCTCCCGCACTCATTGTTTTGGTGACATTGTCAAAACATGTTTATTTCAATAGATACATCATTTTTACACAAAATTTGAAGATTTGATCAAAATGTAGCAGAAATAAGTAATTAGTTTACTAACTTTTTATTTGACGTGTGAAAAACATAAAGCAAACCAACAAAAACAACATGTGTTTCCACTATTACTTTATGGAGGGTCCCATTTTCAAATCAGATGACATACATGTATGCCAGTTGCTGTCGAACACGGTATGTTGATTTCACCAACCTAACAATAATTCTTTTCTACGGATGCACCAAATGGGCACGGGGTGCTTACATTGTTTTCAAATCTAGATTGATTTTTTTCACGCACATGCTCAATCCAAATATAGCCATAGTTTCTATATATGATAAAAAATTTAATAATTTTAACGTTTTATGCTTTGCAAAACAATCCTTATTCTCATTTTAAACACCAAATTTACTACTTTACAAAGCTCGGATACAGAATTTTGATTTTGAAAATGGTGTTGCTGCTGTATTCGTATACCGGATATTACGAAAAATTTGGCTAGGTCTAGATTTACTACAATAACTTAATTTGTGCTCAATTTTTAGCAGTGTTTGTATCATTATTTTTGCTGACAAATTCTCCTGTTGCCATATCATAGACAGTGATGTCATATCACCATCTTGTCGCTATATAAATAATGAATTTACATCCCCATAAGAAACTGGTACCTAAGTATACAAAAACCTTCTGAAAACTGATAATGTGTAACACAGTAAATTTATTTGGAGGAATTAAAAACTTTTAATGTATGTATTATTTCACTGAACACTTGCACATTACTAAATAGAAGTCACATCTTCACAAAGGCTTTACATTCTTATGCAATCTGCAAAACTGTCTATACCCCCTTAGAAACCGATACTCATACCATACCTCTGAACTGACAAATTTTGCAGCCTTCATGTCTATTGCTAGATTTGAGATACAAAACAGCTACCCCGATAATGCAGATTATTGTGTTAGTACTGGGTCAATACCAGGCTGAGTTAGACAAGTTAATACTTGACTCGAGTCACGTACTAACTAGTCTAACTCAGAGGAATTGCCAGGCGACCGCTAGAATAAATGGTTATCTCCCTTGACAATAAAATATGCGCATAATCATTTTGAAAGACTTAACACTTGAATGGTTAGATTTAGTCCAAAAAATCTAAATATTTTCTTATTTGAATGTCCATTTACAAGCCAAGAGAACACAATTTTTGAAAATTTATCACTGCAATGACTGGCTCGGTTATCGAACCAGTCATTTCTTTGGTAAATCTTCAAATATTGTATTCTCTTGCCCTGTAAATGAACATTCTACTCGACCATATAAGAGACAGGGATGTCCATTAAAAGGTTAATATAGAGATCAAATTCTATCTTTACCCTTTCCACTTCTGGTTCAGTTCCGCTCCCTTTGTATGTGTGATGGAAAGCATTTACTTACCTTGAATCCTGAATTCTCAATTCTAATCGTAGTTACGTCAGTTGTTGACTAATTTGAAACCTTTTGAACTGGGAGCTAAATTAGTTTCAAAATTATTCAACAGAATGGTAATTACATTGTAAATTCACGAAAGACACTTTCATGACAGACTTCTCGATTTTCATAACGGAGCAGTGACATCATTCTCATTGTGATGCAGACTAACATGTGATGTATTTACTCGAGTGACAGTTCAAATTCAATCCAATCATAAGGCTCGACACATATACCTATTTTCCTAGAAATTCCTATGTCATTGGAGACTCTCAATCTAGATATATTTGACATATTAAAATTCCAGTTAGGTATCCAAACCAATTTTGTAGGCTTCAATACGGTAATACAGCTACAGAATAGGAATATAGAATAAGCCTCAAACCTGCTCAAGAAAATTCAAAGATTCTCACAGAAAATGTCCATTTGCAGAATAAGAGAAGATTGCTTTTGGAAATTTACCACTGGAATGACTGGCTCTGTCATCGAGCCAGTCATTCCAGTGTTAAATTTTCAAAAATAGCCTTCTTTTAATGTTCTGCAAATGGACATTTCTCTAGACCATTGCAAAAGCCATTTTTTTGACAAACAGCTCTGAACATACAGGCCGACAGACCTAAATACCATAATAGTTTCTTTCCCTTACAAGGTGAGGGCAACAATAATTATAGACATACAGTACTTACACTGCGTTTGTAATTATGTTTATTCTACACAGAATGAAGGAAACATCTTCATCTTAGAACGAAAGCAGACAAATGAGCGTATCCTTTAAATCGAGAGTTGTAATCTTTGTGTTTATCGAGATAAAATGAAATGGCAAAATAGAGGAGGCTGATAGAACATTAATATCGATTATTTGATATTTTCCATATCTCATAACTAAAGATTTTATCTTGTTATTATTATTATTATTATTATCATCTTCTAAATAATGATATCCAGTAATTATCTGATGCATCAATATAAACTAAATCAGTATAATACGTCGGGTCATAGCTAAATGAATGTTGTAAGTAGTTATATGTCTGTGAGTTAGAATAATTTGTTCCGAGGTATTATTTTTTTAGATAGTAGATATTCATATTGGTGTTGATGTTTAATGTTGATTTGCCAGAAAAAGAGTATTTTTGAAAATTGACCACCGGAATAACTGGCTGTGTTATGGAGCCAGGCATTCCAGTGATAATTTTAAAAATATTTTCTGTTGATATGTAAATAGGCACCATTGCAGAGGATGTTTTTTGGCCAGCTGGGCCATTAACATCTGAGTAAGTCATTGGAAATGATATATTCCATGGGTTATATATCTGGACTGGTTAAATATTTTGAAAACAATTTGATTGAAAGTTGTTGGTGGCTAAGCCACCAACAACTTTCAGTCAAATTGTTTTCAAAATATTCAGGAAGTCTAGAGGTTTGTCTGGTGGCTTGCAGCAGCGAGACAGTTAAATAGAGTTCAATTACTTTTGCTAACCAGGTTGTCTGGAAACTGAGACACTGGTATTTCAGTGTTAACCCTTTAACCCTCGAATTTGTTAAAGAAAATTTCAATTTCCTGAGAAAATGTCCATTTGTAGACTAAGACTATTTTTGAAAATTTACTACTGGAATGACTGGTTTGGTTATCGAGCCAGTCATTCCAGTGATACAATTTCAAAAATACTCTTTTCTTGGTCTGTATGAATGTTAAAGGGTTAAAACACTTTATAGATACATTAATAAAATAGACTAAAATATGAAGAATTAAATATAAAATTAATTTTTTTGATTACGAGTATTAGAACTGAGGATAACATTGTGAATTTCCACCATTTTTCTGACTGTATTATTATGGAGCAGATAACCGGAAACTGGAGCATCACGCAAGACTTTCACACAAAGTTACCTATCTTCAGAAGTTTAAATACAGGAATTCCTAACGTCCTGTGCAAAGAGATGCCGATTGCTTATTTCATAATTGGTGTCGTTCTAAATAGTATCCTTATTTTCTATTTGATACGGTCAGGAAAATGGCATTCGCCAACATTCACTTTTGTAACAAGTCTAGCTATATGTGACTTATTAACATGTGCTATTGCAGTTGAGTTGTACTCGTTAGTTTTGCCTTCCATTCTTCTCCCTGAAGTAGGATGGATCATCTGCACGCCGTTCATGTATCTGGGCATGGTGGCACTCGACTGCAGTGGCTTTCATTTAATGTTGTTCGCGGGAATGAGATTCTACCAACTCAGTTCACCTCTTGCGGCTCGGGCGCGGCTCACAGCTTCCTTTATCATCAAAAGTTGTGCACTTATTTGGATAATAACATTTATGTACGAGGGTCCATTTAGTGCAACTGCTGCCCCGATTCTCGTGAACCTTGACGGCGAGGAAGCTACAGTATGTGAAATGAGATCTGATCCAGATATTACAAACTACTGTTGGCTCGTTATCAACACTTTGTTACCTACATTTACCATTGAAATCCTGCATATTGCTAAGTATTTTGTCGTACAAAAATCACAGAAAGCGATCGACGTTCGGCAAAAAAGAGAAAATACCGATGTTCGAGCCGTGTCCATTGTTATCACTATGTTTGTAATAAGTTGGGTACCAGTTAATTCATATTCTGTTGCGATGGGTCAGTTGCAGACAGACTATCATATGTTTCAAGATAAATTATATGTATTCTTTATATGGACAACTTTCTCAAATAGTGCCATTAATCCCTTAATCTACAGCTTTGCCGCTAAAACTGCTCGCAATGACTTAATTGCATTTTTCAGAGACAGCAATAAAAGCTAGGCATATACACGTTGAGTGGTGGGGACTGGTGCCAGATATTACTACAGTAGTACACGATGTAAGAAATCTTCTGTTGAATATTTTGACTTAGTCTGATTGGAGGCCGTTGCTGCATTAGTTAAATTGTTTTCAAAATATGCAGCATGTTCACAATTATTACTGAATGTAATTATTGTCCGGTGGCTTGTAGCAGTCAGAATGTTCAAGTTCTCATCTATTGATAAAAGATACATATGCTAGCTAAATTTAGGGCTATTTGTTACTTTATGGACACTTTAACTAACTAGGACTGCAGCCGCCATTTTAGATAGATATTTGCAGGCGCCATTACTTCAGACTATTGTCTTTGCTGGTGCACAATTGTTGGTATAAAACCATTCTCGCAATGCTAATGCTAGTCATTCTTATGCTGGCTTCCACGGTGAGTGCATAGAAGTGAATAGCCTAGTTCAATAGTAGTTGTATATTAAACAAGATCACGGATTTCTTTTTTCACGAGAGAGTTGATACCTACCATCCTGATGCACATTGATATTTCCTAAATATCATGCTAGCTACAATATTACACAGACTTCAAAAGACATTGCCCCCCAATAGGCAGGTTATGCATCTGTCACTCTCGGCGGATGTCGACCCAACAGCGTGTATGCGCAGAGTGACACGTCCTCAGACTAAATATAATTAGCTGACCATGGCAACTAATAAGCATAAGACCATGTCTCTGTGGGCCAGAGATGCCGGGTTTGTATCAGGATGGTAAGTATCAACTTTCCCATGAAAAAAGAAATCTGCAATCTTGTTTATTTCACTTCATGAGTATCATACTCACTATCCTGATACTCATTGATATAGCCAGAATTCATAAGTGAATTCAGCGGGCGGAGGGGCTCGCTCAGAAGACCGGCTCTTCCACCAGAAGAGCGCACATTTTAGCGGATATGGCACAAGACCATCTCAAAAGTTGTTTTAGATAAAACCAATCAGGAAGCGATTTGATCATCGGATAACACAGCAGATGGTGAGAGCGATGATAATTACGTAAGATGAGCTCCACCCTTCTTTTATCAAAGAGGAGCGACAAACGTCAATGTCCTATACGCTCTCTATGGACTAATGCCAAAATACTATAGGGTATCAAATGAAATGCTTCACTTTCGTATACTCTCGATAATAATGAACCACATACAAAACACGAACCATTACCGGATAAGTACAGAATACATGAATAAAAACACAGACACAAACAAACAGTGGACTAACATTGTTTGATGGTGGTATCCTCTTCATATGAGCTGATGCGAGGTGTAGCGACATGTAGTGAGTGTTCCAAGCCATAGATGTCAAATCTCAGAATCTCAGAGTACTGGATAGGTAATCCATTTCTTCAAAATCGCTAAGGCGAAAGGGTTGTTTGTATCATGTAAATAATACTCAGTAAAACTGGTCTCACAGTGTCACTGGGATACCGACGTAATGTCGTCCACAGGCACTCCATTGAACAGAGCCGGACACTGTGAGCCGTACAATCAATTTGCCTCCTAGTGTTGGATTTGTGGCAAAATTGAATACATTCCACAATCCATCTGGAAATGGTACCCTTTGATGACCTGCCATGGCGTTCAACACAGGATACTCAGGTCCATCTGCCATTCCTCTGTACATTGTTTATAACGGAGCAATTCCCGGACTGGCCACCAGCCCTCTGAATCAGGATCAAATCTTGATAAGGCACGCAAGATTATAGGTTGACCAAGGTATTTTAAAGACTGTTTTTTAGCCATAAAATTTGTTCTTATTAGTAGCTAAGGGCTTCCCCTGTAACCACAAAATGGTCTGGCTTGGCTGACAGAGTGTGGACTTCACTTCTCCGTCTTGCCGAGGCTGCAGAAATAATTAGCATTAACAACTTCATGGAAGTTGAGCTACATGGTTCAAAGGGTTTATCAGCTAGAACCTGAAGTACTAGAGATAGACTCCACAATGGAATCACTGGCGCATTCCGTGGTCTCAAATTACCCATGCCTTTGATCAAAGTATTTAGACTACATACGTCATGACTTCCCTTATTAGCCGAGCAAGGGATAACAGTCATGAAAGTTGATGTATATCCAGCTATAGAGTTAGGCTTGAGGCTATAGATATGATATATGAGATAACTGAGGACCTCGGCCACTACTTGAATAGATGCATCTATTGGATTAACCCGTTAACTCGTTTAATTTGTTTTTAAAAATTTAAATTTTCTCACAGAAAATATTCATTTGCAGACCAAGAGAAGACTATTCTTGAAAATTTACCATAGCAATGACTGGCTCGGTTATCGTCATTCCAGTGGTAAATTTTCAAAAATAGTCTTCTCTTGGTCTGCAAATGAACATTTCTAAAAACCACTGCTGAAACCATTTTTGGCTGATATGAGTGCTAAAGGGCTAAGACATCTTTTTGAACATCATTCTGCAAATCTGTTGATTTTAATGTTATATGCTCCGGAGGTTGACCCCCCCCCCCCCACCCCTTCTGGCACTGACCATGAACATGGCTGCTTGCTCAGAAAATACCTCCTTAACCCTTTAGCCTTCGAATTTGTTCAAGAAAATTTCGATTTTCTCATAGAAAACGGCCATTTGCAGACCAAGATAAGACTATTTTTGAAAATTTACGACTGGAATGACTGACTCAGTTATCAAGCCAGTAATTTCAGTGGTAAATCTTCAAAAATAGTCTTCTCTTGGTCTGTCAATGGACATTTACCAAGACCACTGCAGAAGCCATTTTTGGGTGATATGAGTGTTAAGCGGTTAATTACAGATTTCTTGAAAACATCCATGTTGTCAATTGAAACATTGACAGATTGTTCTTGCACTGGAAGTTTATATTGTCCATCAGAGGCATAGGAACCGGATTGCAGACCAGAAGGTCCAGCAGATCCGTATACCATGATCAGAATGACCAATTTGGGATGATCAGAAGCACTTGGCACTCCTCATGCCTAATTTTCTGTAAGATTTTTGGAATCAGGATTACTGGTGGAAATGCATATGCATACATTCCCTCCCAGCTCATAGCTAGCGCATCTATTACGATAGCGCTCGGATCTGGCATTGGAGAGACAAACGTCATCATCATCGCATTCTTTTTCATTGCGAATAAATCTAGGTTGGGTTTGTCCCAGTGGTTGAACAGACCATACACCACATATTGATTTAGTTGCTATTCCATTGAAAGAATGCTCAATGAGTCCACTAGGAGATCTAGTCTTCCTGGAATATATATGAGCTGCATTTAAGGTGATCCCATGATCTAGGCAGAAGCAAAGCGGTTTCCATGGCATCATACAGACTAGGTGACTTCGTTTCCCTCTGGCAGTTTATGCAAGTAACTATGATTTAATTGTCTGAACGAATTAGAACTACCTTGCCCTAAACTTCCTTGAGGAAATGTTCCCTGGCTAAGATGACTGCTTTCCTTTCTAACAGATTGATCTGTTCTAGAGACTGTTCCAGATTTCAAAGGCCTGATATTTTGGCTTCTTCCAGGTAAGCTCCCCAGCCCTCCAGGTCCAGTATCATGAAAAAATAACTGGATAGGCCACCTGTGCAAGGTTGCCTGTGGAATCACTGGTTCCAGTGAAACCATCATCACCAGCATTCTCAAGTAAACCTTTGCAGGACATAGCAACTGTTTCACACTGACTGAATTACTGAAAGGAGTGATTCCACTCTTTCCTGAGATGGATAAACATATTCTATCTCCAGATCGAAGTACATGCACAGGTAAACAAACTTCTGGAATGGTGTCAGCTCTGATTTTTGAAAGCATATTATTGAGCGTAAATCTGGCAGTAGTTTTACAACTACCTTTAAATTGGCTGATAGACTTTCTTGTTTGTGTGTTTTTTAACAGCCAGTCCTCTATGTACGTGTGGACTGCTATGTTTCTCCTGCAGAGATTTGCTGTTATAACAAGGACCACTCTGGTGATGACCCGAGGTCTCAGCCATCAAGATACTGAATGCAAGAACTTTGAATTCCCATTCGCGGCCCTGGAAAGGAAATCTCAGGTACTGACGGAAGCTCTTCGCTATTGGAATGTGGAAATATGCATCTTTTAGATATATCAATGCAGTCCACATTCCTTTTCTCAACCCTGTCCACACTGTTCTTACTGTTTCCATTTTGAAACTCGGTGTGAAGATAAACCTGCTTAGAGATTTGAGATTGAGAATTGGTCTCCATCCTCCAGTACTTTTCGCAACTAGGAAAACGGTTGAATAGAAGTGCAGACAATTCTAAGCTGGCTGTATTGCCTGTTTTTGTATGAGGGCGTTTACTTCCTCCTCTATGCACAGCCATTGACCTGAATCACTTCAATTTTGAGCCCAGATTAGTACAGGAGACATGAGCGATGGTGGATTGTTTATCCAATCAGGATGGTATCCGACTGAATGCCATCGCAAGACTAAACAGTCCTGCATCACCCGCCTTCAATGGGACCATCTCGGGTCTGAGATGGACCCGAGAAAAGTAAGAGTGGCACTGTCTCGAGTGCTGTTCCCAGCAGCACCATGGTCCTTGTGAGGATAGCACCATCAGGTATCACTCCAAACACACCCACCACCACCTCCTCCTCCACTCCCCCCCCCCACCTCCATGACCAGATCCACATCCATCTCTACTTGCGCCATGCATAACACGATGTGCAGGATGCCGGGTAGGCTAGACACTTGTGAAGCAGGCTCCACTGCATCACCATACCCCACACACCAAACCTACCCCACCCCTTGCTGCTGGCCTCTTGGCCACCACCTCTAGGCTGCTGTGGATGGTTCACAGGGGGTGCTGCACGAACACGTTCTCTGCGGATCACTTCAACTTACTCTCACAGCGCCCTCTGGTTGTTAACCAGAGTCATAGTATCCTGGAGGTGTTTACACCCTTCACTAAAAAAATACCAGGCCCTGTCATAGGCGTCCTTAGAAGCTTCTAGTATACCGGTCCTGAGATGGGCACAGATTTTCTAAAGCAAACTTTTTGCCGCGCCCGGAAAAGCTGGGTAAAACTTCGCGGCATACGGTCCAGAGCCAGGTTGATGGCATGGCTCTGAACTGTGATCGACGACGGCATGCGGGATGTCGACACTATTACCACCCCCCTGTAACAGCTGAGAAGCATGAGACAATGTTGAGATAACAAGTCTAGAACTCTTCTCCGAATCCCGTAGTACAGAGTTGGCTGAACATAAGTTGTTCACACACAAGGGACCGGTCTTGGAATGGGGCCCAGGCCATGTGTCTAAGCTCATATGCATATGGCTCTGGGACATCGCATTGCTGACAAGGTTCAGCGTTGATACAGCACTGCTTAGCCACCTTGCGAGGAGCCTTCGCGAGCCTTACATGAGGTTTGATGGATGTCTCTGCCCGCTTAAACATATTGCTGATATGCTCAGAATATGGCAGAGATGGCGTAACGGATGTTGCCAGTTTACCCTGAAACTACGGCCGTTGATCCCGTTGGATAACCGGTGGCTATACGTGAGTTCTGGCTTGATGATTACCAGTCATTGGCAAGCATCAAGCCAGTCTTCCTCAGTAGCCACTTGTGAATGTTGACGAGCCTAGGGCCTTCGTTATCTTCCAAAACATTCACAGGTGGATAATTATTTGGTGCCATGGATACACCCCTGGATAGCCACACAAGCCATACAGGCCTGCTAGTGTTGGCATGGTTTGAGCTGTGGCTACACCAGGTGCTGGAGCCGTGGCGCCATGTGGGGGTGCAATGCATGTTACCAGAGCCCATGTCTTCCACGCTAAACCCATCAGCAAGCCCAGGAATTCTGTATGGCTGACCATCCGCACCAACCGCTGACCCGAGAATTTTACCCCTGAATGGGTAACTCTGTGGAAATAGCCACCCGTATAGCCCGAGGGAGGCATACAGGTGTTCATTTCCATGGCCATCGGCTCATCAGATTGGCCTAAAAAGAATCCCTCTTCTTCCCCCCAGGAAGATTAAATGCCAGATTAGCAGAGAGCTAAACCAGCCTGACCGGGAAAGGCATCGCTGGAAGGGCCGATGCTTAGAAGTGGATACTGAAGGGTGGCCGATAACAGAGCATCCGTAGTCACAGAACCTGTCCCCAGGTCTACAGACGAGATGAACCACAAGCCTGGAACAGCGGGAACCACATCTGGATCATCGAAAACTGGCAGACCGCTATTAGGAAGCTCTGATACATAGGCGGGGAATTCCTGCTCGGGAGCAGATGAAGAACCTGAAACACATGGGGCAGGAAGCATGCAGTGACACATCTCTGGTACCATGCCTATCAGGGTCTTCTTCATCTTCACCACCCCCCCCCCACCCCACCCCCACATCTCCAAATGAAAGGCTTCCATGTCAGGCATAGAGGCCTTGCAGTACAATTTTAAAACCTCATTGCGGCGAGCTTCCTCTCTCGCCTTATCTATCTCTTGTAATTTTAAGAACTCAGGGAATTGATCATCGGACCAAAACTCACAGATATGACATCTATAAACCTGGTCGTATGTGCTACACCTTGAGCACTCATGATGGGCAAACTTTACCTTTGTGTAGCAATGACACACAGGACAGTGTAGCGATGACACACAGGACAGTCCACCGCTGACTTCTGAAATGACAAATATATGGCCACAATTAGTTTTTGGTCGTTTGTGAAGAAACGTTTGTGAAAACCATGCAACTTTTGGAACTTTGAAAACCGTATTAAAGGAAATTACAAGGTAAAAAATAATCAAACAATTACTCAAATTTATGAAGTAATAAGAGTTGATTATGACGTCATTTTCTGAAGGAAGATAGGCAGTTAACGAATACCAATCTAATGCATACCTCCTTTGGGTTACAATTTGGAGAATAAACAGATTATATCCAGCACTGACACACATACATTCATTCACTCTGAATAATTTTTGCATAGACCAATAGTTTAACATCGGAGAAACTAGGAAGAAGGCTAGGCAGTCAAAGAATTTGAAAATTTGCAAAGATATTGTAAGCCCTCCTGAGACCTTCCTACCTAAGTGGAACATGTCCATATTAGTCTACACTAAGATGCATCTGAGAGATAGCCACTGGGCAAAGCTTTGCATAGCTTCAGGAACTATAATGAGAGACCAAGGGCAGAGAGGTAAAGATGTTTCATTTTATCTATTACACATCTCAGAAAGTTTACTGCCTAATATGCGGCTGAAGAACCGGTGGCAACCCAGGACTGTTTCGGTGAATCTGTAAGACATAAAACAGCATGGGATTAGCTAACATAGGCATCAGACATGTGTTATTGCATTACATTTTAACCAGGATCAAGATAATCGTGAATCCTGGATAAGTATGACACTAAGTGCTAACGTTAAATTTAATGTGCCAACACCTGATAGCTTGTGTCATGGCTGGTCATCAGGCATCTGAACATTGTCTGTCATGATTTAGATGAAGGAATTAAGCTTTGACATCTCAAATTTGGTCTTAGAATTTGGATGAGAAAGTATTACAAAAGCAAAGTTGTGAAAAGCATGATGCGATGGCAGCCAATATCTAGGAGAGGATGTGTCACTCTATGCATGCGCACCATTTGACCGACACCCGCCGAGAGTGACAGATACATAACCTGCCTATTGAGGGCAGTTTCTTTTGAAGTCTGCGTAATATTGTAGCTAGCATGATATTCAGGAAATATCAATGAGTATCTGGATACTCATGAAGGGAAACTCCTATGGTGCAAGTGACAACAAATATATTTATAACAAGTTTATTCTTGTTAATATAATCAGCTGATAATATAATTGTCATCAGCTAAAGATTTGATAACAATCTAGCTGAAAATTGTTGAACAACAACTTTCATTCAAATTGTTCTCAAAATAACCAGCAGGGCAGTCAATGTTCCAAGACCTGCAGATCTTTCTAGCAACTTTATTGACAGTCATTTCTAACTAAGGCAGCAACAGCATTGTTAAATTTGTATCAGAATAATCAGCTGGTTCATGCAGCTAATACCATCAGCAGAACAGCAGACCCTATTTCACAGATTGTCTTTTTATCTGATGCCCGCTCCGTCCTTGAGGCTATCACCAAAGGTAAGCTGCCACAACTTGCAGAAGCACTACAAACCATCAAATGCTTTCGGATAGCACTGCAGTGGATCCCCTCACACTGTGGAGTCCAAGGAAATGAGGAAGCAGACAAGATGGCAAAGGTGGGTGCAGAAGAGAATCAGACAGAAGACATGGTTACCCATACAGAGATGAAGACTATCATCAAGTCACTATATAGAACATCTCAATCAGAAGATGCCTACCATCATCTCTCGAGGCCAGAGCAAGTGACCATTTTTCGTCTCAGAACTGGACACAACAGACTAAACCAACACATGTACAGGCGGTTCCACCTTACGACATCGCCTGCTTGTCCTTGTGGAGAAGCAGAACAAACCACAGAGCACATACTTCAATGTTGCAGTACGTATCCGCTGCTGAGAGAAGAGATCTGGCCTTTGTCAACCTCTCTTCTTGAAAAGCTGTATGGGCCTGTGGAAGAACTGCAGAAAACCACAGATTTCATCTTGAGAACGGCTCTCCAAGTGTGATACCAGCGATCGAAAAGAAGAAGTAGATCAGCAGGTTTTCTGTTTTGCTAGCTAACAAGTGCATGTCTTGGGGAGTCACATAACAGTATTGATTGGTAGAATGCTGGTATACGATAGCACTCATCTCTGTTCATGGTTGACCGATTTTTAACCCTACACGATTTTGAAAAAACTGTGGGGATATCGCAATCGCCTCCATCCATCTGTCCATCTCTTCATCTGGCTAGCTCTTCATCCGGCTAGCTCCTCTCCAAAATGTTGGTGGAATTCAATCAAACTTATTATGTCAGTTACTCATATGATTGCAGACTGCAAGATAATATTCACATTAGGCTCCGCCCGCAGGGTGGGAGTGGTGTCAGGTTGAAGGTAGGGTGCAATAAGTCAAAGATCATAGAGTTCAACAAGATTTGGTATATTAGTTATCCATATGAGTGTAGATTGTGAGACAATGTTTATAATATGCTCCACCCCTCGGACGGGGTAGGGTAGTGGTGGTGGTGGATGGGGGGGGGGGGAGGGGGGTAGAATGTTAAAGTTGGTGAGGGCGTGGCTATCCGCAAGTGTTCCATCGCCTGAGCATTCTAGTTGAGAATTTTGTTGGTCTCCTTGACATCCCGGAGATGTAACTAACTTTCCTGATTATGTGACAGTGTCTACAAGCAGAGGACAATGTTTAAGATGGGCAATGGTTGCTTGGGGTTATAGAGGATATAAAATTATTGGCCATAATAAAATCAAACTCTTCCGGGTACATATGTAAGACGAAGATAAATATTAATTATGACTGCTAACATACTGTAGTGTTGTGAGATAAACAATAAACTTGGCCAATTTGTTAATTTCAAATCACTACATAGCAATGTCAGCTCAATAACATACATGTACCTATGGCAACTACGACACTGCACCTTAATGACATAGTAGCACTAGCTTCTTGAAAGATTCCAGTTTATCCATTATTCATATGAGGTCATAATCAACTATGTGACATGTAGGATGTCATAATCAACTATGTGACATGTAGGATGATGTCATAATCAACTATGTGACATGTAGGATGATGTCATAATCACCTACATCATGAAGGAAGTAGATAATTTAAGTTCGTCACAAACGCTTAACCCCTTAACATTCAAACCGGCCAAATATGTCTTCTGTAGTGGTCTTGAGAAATGTCCATTTTCAGATCAAGAGGACTATTTTTGAAATTTTACAACTAGAATGACTAGCTCACTAACTGAGCCAGTCATTCCAGTGGTAAATTTTCAAAAATAGTCTTCTCTTGGTCTCCAAATTTACATTTAAGAAAATTTAAATTTTCTTGAATAAATGTAAGGTTTAAATGGTTAATTGATGATGGACTAAGGATTGTTGTGCAAATTGTATGTCTTTACTATTTAATAAACATGCTGCTGAATATTTTCAAAATAATTTGACTGGGCACTGCCATAGGCAGCAACAGCACCCGGTCAAATTAGTTTCAAAATATTCAACCATTTAACTGTATAGATTTCTGGAAAATGATAGTAAGGGAGTTCAGGGATCAATGGATCCCAACACGGCTGAAGTGTGGTTGGAGTTTAGCTAAAGTTGGGTGGGGCTTAGACAAAACTGGATTCCTCCATTGTTTAACCCTTGATCCATCACATTCTTTATTAACCCTTTAACCCGCAAATTTATTCAAGAAAACTATTCATAGTAAATGTCAATTTTCAGACCAGGTGAAGACTATTTTTGCAAATTTACCACTGGAACGAGCCAGTCATTTCAGTGGTAAATTTGCAAAAATAGTCTTCTCTTGATCTGCAAATGGTCATTTCTCAAGACCACTGCAGAAGCCGTTTTTGGCTGATATGAGTGTTAAAGGGTTAACTCACTAATGGTCAAGAATATAAAAGTTCTTGCTTAGGAAATATCCATTTGTAGGCCAAGAGAACTTTTTGTAAATTTACCTCTGGAATGATTGGTACCAGTTGTTAATTTTCAAAGAAGTATTTTCCAACAAGAAGCCAATTTTTTGCGGGCTTGACCATTAAAGGGGCAGTGTTGTACTTTGCCTTGTCACATCCGTCCTTAATGATCGAGATTTGTTAAGAAAATTCAAATTTATGCTAAGTGACTCTCCATTTGCAGGATGTGAGAAGACTATTTTTTTAAATGTACTACTGGAATGACTGGCTCAATTATCGAGCCAGTTATTCCAGTGGTAAATTTTAAAAAATAGTCTTCTCTTAGCCTGCAAATGGACATTTATCAAGATTTGACCATTAAACTGTTGATCTGTTTGACTATATAATGCATAATTAATAATGATACCATAATAAGTATCTACTATGATTTTATGGGTGATAATATATAATTCATGTATTTTATCCTCAGTAATTTTTGCTCTTGATACATGTTAATATATTAATTTAGACCGGATATGATGTTAAAACTACCATCGTACAGTATTTATTTAGCTTTATGTTTGCCCAAGACAGCAATTGTTAAAATATCAGAAAGTCACAATAATGACACGTTTTGATATAAAACAAGAGACATAAAAACAAAACTGGTATTAAACTGTGAAGTCGAACTTTATCAACTTATAAACTGTTTGATCGGTGAAAGGTAGCCACAGGGATTGCCAAACCTTCCAAAAGAGAGAAAGAGAGAGAGAGAGAGAGCAAGAGAGAGAGAGAGAGTCAACCACATACTGGGATATTGGAAGATGGCATAGAGTAGAGCAAAGGAAAGTGATTAGTCCTCTAAAAAGACATTTGCACCAAAATTGTCAGAATATTATAGTCTGCAAACCTTTTTACCTATGCTCTTAACCCTTTCGACACGAAGCCGGCCAAAACCGGCCTCTGTAGTGGTCTTGGGGAATGTCCATTTGCAGACCAAGAGAAGACTATTTTTGAAAATTCACCACTGGAATGACTGGCTCAATAATCGAGCCAGTCATTCCAGTGGTAAATTTTCAAAAATAGTATTCTTTTGGCCTACAAATGGACATTCAATAAGTAAATAGTTAAATTTTTTGAATAAATTTAGTCATTAAAGGGTTAATTGGTCAGATTCTTAGACAGAATGTAAATTACAGTCATTCTTTTTTAATAATATCACTTTAACCCTCAAATTTGTTTTAAAAAATTCAAATTTCTCATAGAAGGGGTCCATTTACAGACCAAGAGCACACTATTTTTGTCAATTTACCACTGGAATGACCGGCTCAGTTATCCGAGCCAGTCATTGCAGTGGTAAATTTTCAAAAATAATTTTCTCTTGCTCCGCAAATGGACATTTCTCAAAAGCCCTGCAGAAGACATTTTTGGCTGATATAAGTGTTAAAGAGTTACTAGTCTCTAGATATTCTAATTAACGGCCAGACAAATTTAATGTTTTAATTGTTTAACAAATTTCCACCCAAAACACAAGATCAGAGAAAAGTAAAAATAATGTACAATTTCCAGCTCAGAGGCTTTAAGCTATTTACAGTATTAATCCTTTCATAACATTTTGTCAAGATTGATCTATAAAATCCAAAACATTTTCTCAGTCATGTCCATTTGCAGGCCAAGAGAAGAAGGCTAACAACACACCCATCACAGTGTGAAATTAAAAAAAATAGTCTTCCCTTGGCCTGCAAATGGACCTTTTTCATGACCATTACAAATCCATTTTGACTTCAGACCATTAAAGGGTTAACAAACCGACAGAGAACAAAGTTAATGAAAATTCTGAGGACTTCAGGGTGATGTGGATTTTGCTGCAAAAGAATTGCAAGATTGAAAGAATGTTGAAAATAACCCCTTAAAATTACTGCATTATATTTTTTCTAAATATGGAATTATGAAGTTAGGCTTGTAAATCAAAACTAGATGATATACCTCCCATGATCATACATGCACGCACGCACACACGCACGCACGCGGCGACACACACACACGCACGACACCCACCCACCCACACACACACACGCGCACACACACACACACTTCCCCCCCCCCCAAACCCCCCACACCCCTCCATTATAAGTGAAGCTTTGAGCGAAAACCAAAGGCACGAACGAATGGATGGAAGCAAAAGCATAATCCCCTTTTTTCACAAACGTTATAATCCGCTAAGCGGCATGTAGGATGACATCATAATTATTATGTTTTAAATGATTCTATTTGGCCTGTCTTTAACTCTTCTTTAATAATTTGGCACGTTGTACGAATTGTATCTCTCTACTAGTTATATAATAAACATATGCTGTTGAATATTTTGAAACTAATTTGACTGGATGCTGTCAGCAGAAATTGAGACAGAGAACCAGGCTAAATCTTTACATATACCTGAGAAGCTTCATTTCTGGTCGCGAGCTTTTTTTATTCCGTTTTGGTTTATATAGCTTTTGTGGTTTCTTCATGGGCCCCATTGCATAATTGAATGTGGTCCTTCATTATGCGTGTGCTCCCCCAGTTGTATTAGGTTAACCTACTGCACATTTTCATTGTCCAAAACTTGTGTGATATTGTTATCATGACATAGCGTACATTCATTGACTTCACAATGTAAGAAGATTAAATAGTATTAAGAAGACCAGGTAAAAGCTATATAGTCTGCATAACTTGTCATAACAATTGACCGTTCCAGTTTTATCTTTTCCCCGCCCATCTGTATCTAAGCTCCACCAACACCTCGCTCGTGAAATGAAGCTTTCTCAGTTGCGTGGTATATGTAAAAATTTAGCCTGGTTCCCTGTCTGATTTTCTGCTGACTTTTCCCCATTAAACATACGTACAAGTTATCTATATATGTATATGCTTACTTCATTCATGATGGCTTCGCGTTAAGTCCCCACTCCCCGCGTTCGCTTTAATTTGAATCTCAAATTCCCAGAATCCCAATTCCATGGTAGCTATACAGGTAATTTGTTGAATATTTTAAAACAAATTTGACTGGGGGCTGTTGCTAGTCAAATTAGTTTCAAAATATTCAATAGAATCATTATCAAATAGTAGATTTACAATTTCAGGTCAATCATAGCAGCGTATTTCTGTCAATTATGACAGTGACGACAGCTTACATGTCGCGTAATTGAACATGTCATCATAATACTTGACTGACAGATCGGATTCATCGATTGTTACACTCGGCACACTTAGGCCTAAATGATACATTGATATTAAAAATCTCCAGAAAATTTATTTAACAAGTTCGAGACAATGGCCCTTTCCATTTTTAGCCATGCCCCGCCCATCTCTATAGCTAAGCTATCAATCAATCTCTGAACTCCCTGACAATCAATTTCCAGAAAACTATATAGGTAAGCTGTTAAATATTTGAAACTAATTTGACTGGGCACTGTTGCTGCCTATGGCAGCAACAGCGCCCAGTCAAATTAGTTTACAAATATTAAACAGCATGTTTATTAAATACAGGAGACATACAATTTGTACGTGTCAGACTATTAAGTGTTAAAGATGGGCCGAGCCATATAGAATAATTTATGAAGTAATGATTATGACGTCATCATACACGCCTGCCCGCTTAGCTGATTATGACGTCATTACTCTGGAAAGGCCCATTAAAACAAGTGGCTCACGGGCCTGTGACACTCACTTGAACCGTTAAAACAAGCGGCTCACGGGCCTGTGACACTCACTTGAACCATTAAAACAAGTGGCTCACTGGACTGCGACACTCACTTGAACCATTAAAACAAGCGACTCATGGGCCTGTGACACTCACTTGAACCATTAAAACAAGTGGTTCACGGGCCTGTGACACTCAATTGGACCATTAACATTTGAACCATTCCTCTGTAATGTTCAGAAAATCCAAGATGGTCGGGCAAAAAGTTGACCAATCAAAATTCCCGCTAGATATGTCGAAGCCTATCACAATAAGGCAATTCAACATAGATTTGATAACATTGATTAGAAGTAGCATTTTAAGTGTTCCTCAAATTATTTCTCGAAAAATTCTCGGAAAATCCAAGATCGCTGCCGGAAGAGATTGTCTAATCAAAATTTTGAAAAGGTCTTCTGAAGTCTACCACCATAAGATCCTACTAGCCAAATTTGCTTAAAATCCGTCACACGGTTTAGGATGTACATTTTAAAGGATTTTCGTATAATTTTTGGAGAAAGAAAGATGGGCACCAGAAAATTGAACAATCAAAATTCTCCTTTGATAAGTTGAATCCTACCACTATAGGATTGTTGCTCACAAGTTTCAGTGAAATCGGGTTATTGATTTTGGAGTACCGTTTTAAAGGAGACTGGAAAATGTTTGGAAATTGTTTTGGATAATTCATGATCACCGCCGGAGAAAGTTCAACAATCAAAATTCTGAATAGAAGATCCAAAGCTTACCCACTCAGGATCCATCCAGAAAAATTAGATTAAAATCTGACAATCGGTTTAGGAGAGTTTAAATGATTTCCAGATAATTTTCGGAAAATGCAAGATGACCACCCAAAAAATTGAACAATCTAAATTCTCGTTTGATATGTTGAATCCAACCTCTATAGGAGAATTCGACTCCAGGTTTGCTGAAATCAGGCTAATAATGGTTAAGGAGGAATAGCGTTTTACAGAGTTCTGAAAAACTTTCCCAAAATTCAAGTGGGCCACCAAAAAAATGTAAAATGTACCAAGCAATAGAATTTCTAAAGCCTACCTCCATTAAGAATCTGTCTATGTTGCTTTTGGGGCACAGTTGGTGACATGATTCTCTCTCTCTCTCTCTCTCTTACTCTCCCCCGCCCTCCCTCCCTCATGCATTCACTCTCACTCATTCACTCAATCACAAATGCACACATTCACTCAATCCCACAAACACTCACTCTTTCACTCAGTCACTCCATCCAAATTTGGTTACAATCCACTAAGCAGTTTAGGAGGAGATACATTTTAAAGCATAAGTTGATGGCTGGACATACAGACGATGGATGGTCACCATGGTATGTGCACAGTTGGTGAGAGACTGACCGACAAACCAAATTAAACTAGTTGTGTGTCTCGGCAAATTAAACATTTTATGTACCATATGTCCATATGTTGAATAACCTGACCGTAAATCATTATTTACATACACAATCTCATCTTGAAAGCTGTTAATATAATACCTACACTAAAATATAGTGCAAAGTATTCATTTGACAGAAAGTTTTTGCAGCCGATCAAATTTCATTCAAATTATTCTCATGATAATTAACAGGTGCTACACTTATCCCTATTGAAAGAAAGTTTATGTAATTATACCTTGTCAGCAGGAGGGTTAAAATACATGTACCATCATATTTATATCACAATAAATAATCTTAAACCTGTCTGCTGAGTTTTTGCAGACAATATATTATAGTGGTTATCCCTCTGGACCTGCTAAATATTTTGAAAACAATTTGACTGAAAGTTGTTGGTGGCTAAGCCACCAACAACTTTCAGTCAAATTGTTTTCAAAATATTCTGCAAGTATGAGATTCTGCTCATTGAAATTATTGTCTGGTGGCTTGAAGCATCGAGACAGCAACATTATGGTGGGATACTTAATATGTCACTACAAACTAAGCGCTGTTTTAACCATCCCATCACCACAAGCTGGATGTGAATTTAAATCCAGAAAACAAATCTATTGAATATTTCGTAAATAATTTGACTGATAAATGATGAATACCTGAACCAGCATCAACCATCAAACAAATTACTCTCAAAATATTCATCAGCTATCCAGTTATGTAATACTGGGATAGTAAAAATTGTTAACCCGTGTTGGGTAAATATTTCAATATGTAGTCAATAAGATCAGCGTAAACTTATTTGTAAACTATGCAAACATTTGCTCAGTTTTATTTTAACTTATGTGACTTTCTACTGTGCATTTAACTGTGTTCATGTGTAAGTGTGTGCGCACACACATCTGTGTGTGTGTGCGTGCGCTCGTGCATGCGTGCATGTGTGTGCGTGCGTGCGTGTGCTTGCGTGCGTGCGTGTGCGTGTGTGCGTGTGTGTGTATGTGCTTGTGTGTGTGTGCGCATGCGTGTGTGCATATGTGATATGCATGCATGCATGTATTGCTACCATTCATTGACATGCATAATCATGCATGCCCATGTGTCTGCATGTGTCACATGCTTTCTTAACCACGTTTTGACCATGAATTTCCCATGAAAGCCCATCAATGACCATGCTGGTTAAATGGTACCACAGTCAAACCATGGTCGACCAAAATCAATAAGTTTCTCATGACCATGATAAAACCACATTTGATAGTCAGTGACAGACCATGGTCTGAATGGTAACATTTGACATTTGGTGTTCCACATTAGTCGCTGACTGTGGTGTCATTTAATCCACATAGCTGACAATTTGTCAGCAATCAAGCTCCCCTTTTGTAGTACTGTACAGCCCACAACATTGTACTACTTTGGTCTTAGCCAAAAGGCTGAGAAGTGATTACAACATTGTAAGCCGTCATGAGCTATGGTAATCGTCATGAAGATATAAAATATTGATCAAACTTTCTAGAAATATAAGACTATGGTATTTTTTTAATGGTTAACCTACATTGGCATTGTTTGAAACAAAGTGTATACAAAAATTCAGTGTATTATTACCGGTATGTTTCTATGTATATGGCATTTACTATTTAAATGTCATAATTAATGATGATTACATAATTTATGTGCAATAGGTTAATTAAGACTTTAAATGCAAAATGACACGTTTTCAGTGAAAGAGTTGCCTCCCTTATTAAATTACACTGACCATGGTCAAAACATGGTCGACCATGGTCAAATAATTGTTCCTGAAAATGTTCAAAAACAGTTTTAAAAGGGGCATTTTAAGAACTTTAAAGTTTAAGAACTGTTCTTCAGTTAATGTTCCAGAAAATATTGATGAGCAGCTTAGGAACATTTTAAGACCGTAAGTTCAACAATTGTTCTTCAGTAGTATTTTTTTAAGAAATTGAATGACATTTCTGACCATGATATTACTGTCAATAGGAATAACATTGAAATTCTCTGCTGACTATGGTCGACCATGATATATTGTGGTCAATGAGGGACATTGGTAATTAAAAAAAATATTGCTGACATATCTGCCCATGAACTGACCATGATATCACAGTCAATATGAATAACATTGAAATTCTCTGCTGACCATGGTCGACCATATATCATGGTCAGTGAGGTTCAAGTGACCATGATATCATGATTGATAACAAAATCTCTGAAATTTATGGCACACGTGGTCACACATGGCTTTCATGGTCATGTGACCATGATGTACTGACCGTGTTAATATGGTCATTGGGACCGTGGTCAAGTGAGCAAAGAAATCATGGTTGACCATGGTCAAACCATGAATTCCCATAGTCGACCATGACATGGCCAGCAGGAAATCAGGGATTTTGTGAGGGGTGGGGTGTGTCAGGGTGTATGTATGTATGCGTAATATAAGTGGTGTAACTACTACCATTTTCAGATGATTACTACCAGGGAAAATTGAAAAACAGTTGCCCCGAATCATTTTCAGTTGCCATGACCAGTTGAAATATGGTATATTTAGTAAAAGATCATGTAGATATAAACAGCAGAATTTACCAATCAATCAAAAAAAAATTCTCCAAACTTGTCAAAATTTTAGTAGAAAACAAAATAAGTAATCCCAATTATCAAGACATTTGCTGGATGATTTAATTACCGCGGTACAGCACAAAATTTAGGATTAAAAGACTGAAGAATTAAAATGTTAAATAAATGGAATTAAACGTCAACAAGGTGGAGCGGATCAAAGAAACTTCAAACCATTCAAAAGTGTGATTGTCATCTCAAGTGGTGGCTAAAATAAACCCTCTGCTTCATCCAGCTATTCAAGCTGAGCATCAGTTAACACTTACACAGACAAATCATGGAAAAACATATTCTTTATGATACAAAACTTATTTTGTTGAATATTTTGAAATTAATTTGACTGGAAGCCATTGCTGCCTTAGGCAGCAACGGCTTCCAGTTAAATTAATTTCAAAATATTCAACATTTTTCCTGTATGGTTGCCTTGAAAATGAGATATGTGGAATTCAATGGTGAATGGGTTAATGTTTTCCATCCTGTCACTACGCAATGTTTATTTGTGTGTCATCTTAACTCTAGAGTTAATATTTACAAATTTATTTTGATGTAATTCTAACTCCAACTGATGTCTTCCTATGTTTATTTTTGTGTCATTTTAAACGCCTGTTGCTATGTTGTTTTTTAACCTGGCTGATTGGTGATGTGGCATGTTTACGGATGTCAACGTAGATGATTTATTTTGTCCAGTTTTTCACTCAAACATCTCTAAATTAGAAACAACATGACGTGTCCATGGCAGGTGTTTAGTACCACATCAGTGTTTATTTTCATGGTACTAATGTTACGATATAATAAAACTAAACATTTACAGTATTTTAGGAATTTCTAATTATCAATACAGGTATCCCGTACAGGTAACCGCAGGACTATTCTGCTGAACATTTTGAAACTAATTTAACTGGTCGCTGTTTCTGCCCATGGCAAATTAGTTTTGAAATATCCGACAGGTTACCTATATAATACAGATCAGAAATCAGTTAAAAAGATTTCAAAATAACAGATATACATGTTAGTTAGTAAACTTTTCAACATGATGTAAAGACATTGCTGCCAGCAATAGTAGCAATCGCTTCCTACCCTATTTTGTTTTAAAATATTCAACATTATATTCTAGCTTATTTTGCTTTGAAAACATTCTATATTATTTCTGAGCCATATTATATATTTGTCTTAACCCTTTCACCCCCAAATCCCTGAAAAAGTAAATTCTTTACGATATAAAACCAATTCTGTCAGATATTTTGAAATTAACTTAAGCTAAGGCAGCAATGACTTCCAGTCAAATTAATTTCTAAATATCCAACAGCTTTCCTATACGGTAGTGTTGAAAATGAGATATATATCGGGAATTAATCAGTGAAAGGGTTAATCTTATAATCGAGATACCAGCATTACAGGGGTTAAATAATTAACCCTATAATGTCCAAAAGTGTCAGGGGAATTTACATTTTCTCATAACCCACCTGCAGATCAAGTGAAAATTATTTTCCAAAATTTACACCTGGAATGACTGGCTCGGGAAAGTCTTCTCTTGGCGTGCAAATTGATATTTATCAAGAACACAGAAGAAATGTTTTTTGACACCATGGACATTATTGGGTTAACTCTTAACCCTTTAACACTCATATCAGCCAAAAACAGCTTCTGCAGTGGTCTTGAGAAATGTCCATTTGCAGACCAAGAGAAGACTATTTTTGAAAATTTACCACTGGAATGACTGGCTCGATAACCGAGCCAGTCATTCCAATGGTAAATTTTCAAAAATAGTCTTCTCTTGGTCTGCAAATGGACATTTTTAATGAGAAAATTGCAAAAAAAAATTCCTTTCCAAGTGTTAAAGGGTTAATGATAAAAAATTTGTCAAGAAAAACTTAGCAAGCCCAGAGAGAACTATGTTTGAAAATCGGATACTGAAATGATTAGCATTCAATTGGTAAATGGCTTGCAAATAAACACTTCTCATTAGACATTTAACACGCCAGCTGCCCAAAAAACAGCTTCTGCAGTAGAGTTGGACTCGGACAATAAAAATTTGCAGAACAAGACTTTAAAAAAAAATTTACCACTGGAATGAGTGAGTGGTGCATGCGATAAGCGGTAAATTTTTAACAATAATCTTTTGGTCTACAAATGGACAATTTCTATAAGAAAATTGAAATGTTCTTCAACACATTTGATGGTTAAAGTGTTAAGATAGGCTTTACGGTATAATAAAAATCTGCCACCTCGAATACCAACCACTGTATGAAACTGATCCGCAACTAGCAAGAAATACTTATAAAGGGAGGTAACTCCTGATAGGTAAAAACTTTGTACATAAAGGGAAGTAATTCTTTGCAGATTTGGATGTAAAACAGAATATAAAATTAATGGATTAAGATGTTATTAGTTGGGAAATTCACGTGTGTTAATTAACATTTTAGCACACAAGATTGCCACAAACGGCGTCTGCACATGTCTTGAGAAATGTCCATTACCAGGCCTAGAGAAGACTATTTTTGTAAAAATGTAGCACTGGAATGACTGGCTCGATAATCGACCCTGTCATTCTAATGTCAAATTAAAAAAAATAATCAGTTGGTTGGCAAATAGACATTTTCGATTTGGAATTTTCTTGAACAAGTTTGAGGATTGAAGGATTAAAGCTGGTTGTATTTCAATCTATTATTAATTTGTTCATGATTTCTCCACTGGACCACATTTATATTCCTTGGTTAGGTCGGAGAAAGCCATAGACACGATGAGTGAAGGAAATTTCCCAAGAGTACAACACCGGAGGAATCCAGTTTTATCCATATATGCACCAATCATCTTTAGCTTAGCTCCACGAACACTTCACCTGTGTTGGGATCGATCGATCCCTGAACTCCCTGACTATCAATTTCCAGAAAACTAGATACAGGTCTGTTGAATATTTTGAGATTAATTTGACTGGGTGCCGTTGCTGCCATAGGCAGCCACAGCACCCAGTCAAATTAGTTCCAAAATGTTCAACAGCATGTTTATTAAATAGTAGACATACAATTCGTACAACTATGCTTAATCCATCATCAATTAAGCATTCGTGACAAACTTAGCTATGTCATTCAAGACATACTTGATCATGACATCATCCTACATCTCACGTAGTTGATTATGATGTCATATGATTGATGGATAAACTGGAATCCTCCATTGTACTACAGTTAGTACACAGCATATTAGAAGTTAACAATATGATCAAATGTGCCACAGATGTAATATTCTGTCACATCACTTCCATATGGGTTGCCTGAGATGCGCATGCGTAGCTCTAATAATCAGTGTGTGTTTAGTTTTTTAATGCATTAGTCATGTTTTTTACAGATCGTGAATAAATTAGTGGAAACAGATCAACATGTTGTAAATTTGGAATCAAATTATGCCTATATTTCATTGTGAAGCAGTTTTAGGACAGTTAACGTTTTGTATCAACCCTGAAATCTGCGACAATTTGTCCGCTCAACGGCAAATCAGAGATGCAAAGTTGCAGTGGGTGCAACGTCCGCTAATCGGTGCATTAATAGCGGTTACTACATCTACCGAAACTCTCGTGTGTGTGCTGCGAGATCTGGCGAGAGTTTAACTCCTTCAGCAATTTCCGCTATGATGGGGAAGTTAGTTGACGCGTTAGTGTTTCTTACACATGCAAATCGGGAATTAAAACAGAGGTGTAGAGAAGATCACAAAATGGATTTGAATGTGGAATTCAGACTTATCTTCTGTGGATGTTACGGCTACAGATCTTTTATATGGTGATGATTTGAGCACACGTTTAAAGGAAATAACTGATAACAATTGGATTTCTACACGTCTGTCAAACTTTCAGGCATCTGGACACAGTATTTCACCGAGAGAACGTGCTCAGTTTCATCCACACCAGGATCGTTGGATATATAAATTTAAGTCGCCTTTTTTAGGGCAACAGCATCCTCAGCAATTGTTCAGAGGCTGTCTGAGGAGAGGCTACCAACAACGTCGGCCGAGAGTTGATCACGTACATGTTTCTATAGGCAGCCGTAAATATTCTAATAGTAATACGTCAACATTCATAGCAGGTCATATTAAAAATTATTTAGACCACTGGAAAACTTTAACTTCAGACAAGGCTATTTTGAAAACTGTAGCAGATTACTCTATAGATTTTGAGGAGTCGCCTGTTCAATTAACTAATCCCAGGCCGCTTAAATTTTCGGATTCGGATTTGGAAATTATTGACAGGCATACAAAGTTATTTTTAGATCAGGAAATTGTTGAGAAGACTTCATTCAAAGCCGGAGTTCATTTCGAATATGTTTATGAGACAGAAAAGAGATGGTTCTCACAGAATTATTCTCAATCTGTCAGGTTTGAATTCTTTTGTAAAATATCAGCATTTTAAGGAGGAGACTATTGATACAGTCATTACTTTGATGAGGCCTTCATGTTTTATGGCATCTTTAGATTTGTCAAATGCATATTTTTCTGTTCCCATAGTTAGAGACTTTCATAATTTCTTTTAGGTTTGAATGGAAAGGCGATCTTTTACAATTTGCTGTTCTCCCAAATGGTATCTCGGTTGGTCCTAGAGTGTTTACTAAGTTACTGAAGCCAGTTTTTGCCCATTTGAGGACATTAGGTCTTGTGGTTAGCTGATATATTGATGACATTTTTCTGATTGGAAAATTTTATCAGGCATGTACTGACTAAGTTAAGATTATGGAAGATTTTCTCATATTGTAGGGACTTTATATAAACTTTGACAAGTCAGTTATAGTTCCAAATCAAGAATTGGAACATTTAGGTTTTGTGCTAAATTCGGACAGCATGACAGTAAGATTGACACTTAAGAAGAAAATGAATCTTGTTGATAAATGTAGAGGTTCTGAAATCTAAGTAACTGAAAACAAGAACAGTAGCTAAACTTATTGGGCTTATAGTGTCATCTTTTCCGGCGGTTCATTATGGTCCGTTATTTTATAGGGACTTAGATCGTGACAAAGCACAGGCTTTGCATAAATCACTAGGACATTATGACAGTTTTATAGAACTTTCTGTGACAGCCAGGGCCAAAATTCAGTGGTGGATTGACAATGTTAATTCTGAAAATCAAAAAATAGACCATGGCAAATTTGGTTACACTCTTACTATGCATTCGTCGAATTCTGGATGGGGTAGTGTGGTTTATGGACAGGATGGTGTATCTATAGCCAGTTCTACTGGAGGTAGATGGTCTGAGGATGAAAGGCAGTTTCATATAAATGTTTTGGAGCTGAAGGCTAGTTTCATGGGGCTTAGATCATTTTGCGCAGATATGAACAATGTACATATTCAACTGGAAATGGACAATACTACAGCAGGCTTACACATATGGGTGGTTCAAAATCTGACCAGTCCAATGAACTAGTGAAAGAAATCTGGTGTAAGAGTAGAAATATTTGGGTTTGGCAACGCATGTTCCGGGAAGAGAGAATTCAATAGCAGATTTTAAATCAAGTGTATTAGATGATAAAACAGAATGGAAGTTGGATGAAAACATGTTTCATGATATTACAGAGCATTTTGTTATGCCAAATATCGACTTGTTTGCATCAAGATTGAACTTTCAACTTAAACCATATGTTTCTTGGAGGCCTGACCCAGATGTGTTGGCTGTGGATGCCTTTTCCTTGGACTGGGGTGGTTTTTTGTTTTATGCTTTTCCACCCTTTAGTGTGATAAGCCGTGTTTTGAGGAGTCGAAATGGACAGTCATGCAAAGGGAATTCTAGTTCAGCCAAATTGGCCAACTCAAAGTTGGTTCCCGGTTCTGAAATCATTGTTAATCAGAGGCATTTCTTTTGAGATGGAGGGACAATCTTCTGACACTTCCTTTCCAGAAGGGTGTTCACCCTCTGGGTCACAAACTGAACCTCATGGCTTGTTTCTTGTCCGGAAGTCGCTAGAGGACAAACGTCTTTCGGAACAAACTATTTCAATTAGATCTGACCAGTGACGTTGCCAGCGACCGTCAGTTAGTGCTGAAGAAGTGACCGAGATGGTCACGAAAGCTACACTCAAACAATTTCTACATCCCGGAGAGGTAACTAATTTTTCCTTATTATATTTCAATTATATTCTGTTCCTGGAGGTCATCTACTAAGAAACAATACATAAATTATATACATAAGTGGATAAAGTTTTGCGATGATTCGGGTTTAGACATTCATGATTATGAGGTTGACAATGTTCTTATATTTCTGACGGCATTATATGACAATGGACTTTCGTATAGTGGCATTAATACGGCGCGTAGTACATTGTCAGCTTTTTGGGGGGGGTTGCGTCATTAGTTACTGATGGATCTAACCCTCTAGTCATGAGATTTATGAAGGGTGTTGCATCGGCGCATCCGGCAAAACCTAAATATTCTTGTGTATGGGTCGTTAAGCTCATTCTTAACATGTTTCGGAAACAACTGTTCGTGGAGTTTATCTTTGTTTGACCTCCCATTGCATACGGTTGCCTTATTGGCATTAGTTTCCGCCCAGAGGGGCCAATCTATTCATCTGCTTGATACTGATTTGATGATGGTTGATCCAGATAAATATGTGTTTTACCTACACGGAAATTTCAAACAATCTAGATTAGGAAAACAGACTATGAAGATTGTTTTACACTCATTTCCGGAGGACATTAGATTGTGTATTTATCATACATTCTCTGAATATCTAAATACGACAAAAAATATTAGACAAACGTCTAGCGTCTTTATCAGTATGGTAAAACCATATAAAGCGGTATCACGTGATACTACAGGGAGGTGGATAAAGAAAGCTTTTAAACTGGCAGGAATAGATGTGAATATCTTTAAGCCATATAGCACTAGAGCAGCTGCGCTAGTTGTGTTAAATTGAGAGTTCTCACAACTTCAAAATCTCAGGCAACCCATATGGAAGCGATGTGACAGAATTTATAGTTAGCTGAGTACTTACCAACTTGAAAGATGACTGTAATTCTGTCACTGCACTTCGTAGTATGGGTTGACTGCCCGATCCGTTATCATTTGATGTGTTGGGTTTGTCCCATCCCTTATTTTTTTGGGGAAAAATTTAAATTTGGTCTGTTTGATGAGACCTCTCAATATTGAAGACTGATTATTAGAGCTCCGCATGCGCATCTCAGTCAACCCATACTACGAAGCGCTGTCACAGAATTACAGTCAGCTTTCAAGCTGGTAAGTACTCAGTTAACTATAAATTATTAGTTATACCAGTGATTTGCCAAAGGTACACGCTGTTACCACACACACACACGCACGCACACACACACAACCATTGTATTGAGAGGAAGTGAGGGAGGGAAGGATGGATGGAGGGAGAGTGAGAGAGGGTGTGTGTGTGAGAGAGAGAGAGCGGTAGGGAGGGAGGGAGAGAGGAGAATTTATATATTATTTATAACGTGTAAAGCCATGCCTGGACTTGTATACCTGATGCTTGTCCTGAAGGTTAAGAGGAGAATTTATCTTAGTATGACGTGATTTTCAGGTGTGCGTGCATGTGTAGGTGCATGCGTGAGTGCGTGCGTGTGTGTTCCTGTTCTGTGACATTGTGCAACGTTTTCAGGATTTTCAGGATTTTTTAAGATTTTCAGGATTTGGTGGGATTTTACTGAATCATGCTCAAACTTACGGAATCCTAGTGTAACGTCACAACCTTTCATGTGCTAGGATTTGAGGCAAATCGGACTGCCAGTTTTCAAAATATGCACATATACAGAATTTGATCTGATTTGGATCAGAGATGTCTTACCCGGATCATGGCCAACATTTGGAAATCCTCTTGCACCACAAGTTCCTTCATTGCGTTAAAATTTGAGCCAAATCAGATCAGTAGCTTTTGAGATACAGGTGTGGACAGATATGTCGGCCGACCAATGGACCGACTGACCGACCGACAGAGATCCGATACCAATACCCTGTTCCCTTTACGGGCGAGAGTAAATATAACTTATAATACATGACTTAATGACATAAGTATTTCACTGATGAAATCTCAATTCCAATTGCCACTATACAGGAAAGAAACAGCCAAAGCTGGCAGATATTTTGAAATTAACTTCTCTAAAACCTGTCAGGACCGCAACCAGCAATGGTGTCCAGTAAACTTAATTTCGGAATGTTCAACAGAACATTTCTTATAGGTTCTTATAGTGTCAAAGGTTTAAAAGCATTTAGTTGCTTTCAACCCTTTCAACTTGACAAACCACATATATGGTTTAACTCTTTCATCGACAAATTCTTGAAAAAGTATATTCTTTATGATATAAAACTTATTCTGTTGAATATTTTGAAATTTTTTTGACTGAAAGTCATTGCTGCCTAAGGCAGCAATGAGTTTCAGTCAAATTAATTTCAAAATATTCAGCAGTTTTCCTGTATGGCTGCCTTTAATATGAGATATAAGGAATTCATCAGTGAACAAACCCTCAAAATTGATCAAAATTCCAAATTTTCAGATGTCCATTTGCAGACCAAGAGTGAAAATTTTTCAGTAGAATGACTGGCTCTGTTATCGATGACCTAGCCAGGCATTCCAATCTTAAGTTTTCAAAAATATTCTCATTCCAATGCTACGTTTTCAAAAATATTCTCTTGACCTATAGATGGACACTTTTAGTGTGAAAACCTTAGTTTTCGGATTATGTTAAAAGTTGTGAAAGCTGTCAAAGTTGTGTATGGTCATACCTGTTGCTATTAACATTTATGCCAAATCGGACAACTTAGCAAATGCAGAGATATGCATAGATCCCAAATTTGATCGGGGTTTTTATCCAGCCAACGATCAAAGTCTGAAAATCCTCTTTCACTGTAAGATCTGATCCGTTGTTGTTGCACAATTTGAACCAAATCGGGTCAGTAGTTTTTACCTACAGATCTGGGCAGGCGGGTGGGCAGGCAGGCAGGCAGGCAGGCAGGCAGGCGGGCAGAGACAGGCACAAAGACAGACAGACCTGATGGATATGGCAAGCATGACAACAATAAATAGCTTTATGCACAAAAAGAGCAGAATATTTTATCATAATCCTTCATCTTTAATCTCGCATACATGCTGCAGGAAAACAGCTTTTTCAAGAGGCTGTGATATTTCATCCCTATGACATAACTGAGGTAGAGGTAGGGGTGGTGTGGGATGACTTTAGCCAGATGGTTTATAGAGAGGCATGAGTTACTGCCCATCCTCCTGACTCTCCCATATCTCGCTCTCACTATAAATCTCAGGAAATTTGACAGATTGTTCCTGGCGAAGAGGCATTTATGATATTTGGTGATATTTATTTGAAACAGTGAGTGATAAACAAGGAGATCGCTTTGCACCTGTTGGTGAGAACGTTATCGAGAGTCATTTGTTTCTGTTACCTTACAGCTGTCTATCTATCCATCCTAACACAGTAAAGCTAAAAAATAACTTAACACATTTCCAAATAAAATGTACTGTTGAATATTTTTGATTGCATCTTTGGAAACCAATGCTGCTTAAACCTTTAACACTCTAATTCATTCAAGAAAATTTAAATTTTCTCATAGAAGATGTCCATTTGCAGACCAAGAGAAGACTATTTTTGAAAATTTACCACTGGGATGGCTGGCTCGGTTATCGAGCCAGTCATTCCAGTGGTACATCTTCTAAAATAGTCTTCTTTTAGTCAGCAAATGACCATTTCTCAAGACCACTGCAGAAGCCGTTTTTGGCTGAACAGCACCCCATTAAATAATTTTCAAAATATTCACCAGCTTTACATGTAGTTTTCTGGAAATTTAGATTCAGAAAGTGACGCGGTCGATCGATCTGAGCATGGTCAAAGTGTGTGTGGAGCTTAGCTAGAGATGGGCCAGGCATAGCTGAAACTGAATTCATCCATTACCCTTACAATATGCAAATGTTACTTCATGTATTTAGTTATCAAATTTGTTCACGAAAATTTAACTTTTCTCATAGAAAATGTTCATTCGCAGAACAAGAGAGGAATATTTTTGAAAAGTTATCACTGGAATGACTAGCTCGGTTATCGAGCCAGTCATTCTCTTGATACATTTTCAAAAATATTCTTGTCTTGGTCTGCAAATGGGCATTTCCCAAGACAACTACAGAAGCCATTTTTGGTAATCTTGATGCATGGTAACTAAACAAGGTTTAAGTGGTAAGTTTTCAAACATAGACATTTCTCAGATGGACAATCAATCTGTGAAAATTTAAATTTTCTTGACCAATCTTGACCACTACCCAACTGATATTGGTCAAACAGCAAAGAGACCATAGCTAGCATCTTACCTCTAATGACTCAGTTCACAGGAAATAAGGTATTCATCCTGACTAAAGCACACTTCAAATCTTGCCTGCAAAAATACACGAAAACAGAGAATCATTAACTAAGGGAGATAACTCTTTAGAGGCAAAAACCTTGCACAATATGGGATATAATTTTTTACATATTTTTCACCAAAACAAACAAACTGAGTGATGGTGCTTAGGTGATGTGATATCTGTTAATCTGATGTTAGATGTGATGTCTGTTGATGTGATGTCAGTTGATGTTGTCCGTAGAGGTGATCTTGGTTGAAATGATGATGTCAGTTGCAGTGATATCCGCTGAAATGATGTCAGCTGAAATTATGTTAGTCGATGCGATGTCAGTTGAGGTGATGCCAGCTGCAGTGATGTCAGATGATGCGATGCTAGTTGAAGTGATGTCAGTGGATGTGATGTCAGTTAAAGTAATGTCAGTTGAACTGATGTCAGGTGAAGTAATGCCCGTTGAACTGATGTCAGTTGAAGTGATGGCAGTTGAAGTGATGTCAGTTGATGGCATGTCAGTTGAAGTGATGGCAGTTGATGGCATGTTAGTTGAAGTGATGTCAGTGGATGTGATGTCAGTTGAAGTGATGGCAGTTGAAGTGATGTCAGTTGAAGCGATGGCAGCTGATGGCATGTCAGTTGAAGTGATGTCAGTGGATGTGATGTCAGTTGAAGTGATGGCAGTTGAAGTGATGGCAGTTGAAGTGATGTCAGTGGATGGCATGTCAGTTGGAGTGATGGCAGTTGAAGTGATGGCAGTTGATGGCATGTCAGTTGAAGTGATGTCAGTTGAAGTGATGGCAGTTGAAGTGATGGCAGTTGATTGTATGTTAATTGATGGCATGTTAGTTGCTGATAAACATCAGAGCTTTCTGAGCAAGATTTTTTTCTGATTTATTTAAAAGCATAGACTGGAGAAATGTATCAAGCTTTGGATATTGACTACTTAATGCCTACTTAGCATCCTTTTGTATTGCTCTTAGGGAATAGACATCTACAGACCATTTTTACATTTTCAGAAATAATTTTCTCTTTGTCTTCAAATGGTCATTTTCTAAGAGAAAATTGAAAATTTAAATAAGCAAATTTAGTCGTTAAAGGTTTAAAGGCTGGATTTTTTCTTTGGCATCATGATTCCAAGCTAAAAATGTCCTGCATAGTCTATGTGTCATAATGTATCATCTTAGTGGTGAGTATAAGATAAGGTGACTTTCCTTTTTTCCGACAAAAAACAGAATTTTTAGTGGTCTTGGAAAATGTCCATTTGCAGACCAAAAACACACTACTTTAAAAAAATTTACCGATGGAACGACTGGCGCAATAAATGAGCCAGTCATTCCATTGATAAATTTTCAAAAATATTCTCCTCTTGCCCTGAAAATAAACAATGCCTAAGTAAAAACATACATATTCTCGCGAAATCGTTGACTATTAAATTGGTTAAAGCGCTAAACTTGTCTCGAATTTGCCGATTGTTAATGTCCATCTAGTATGACCTAGCATGAACTGCGATGATCAGAAAGCAAAGTGCATTTCTCCTGATCCATTCATCAGTTAATTTCTATTACAGTGCCACAGCGACGCTACATGACGATAACATGAAAAGTCAATACTTCACGTACACATGAAAACCATTTCTGATCCTCAAAACATATGCATCGATACAAATCTTTGTAAAAAAAATGGAACCTGGGAGGCCTGAGTTTTTTTGTTCCTGGGTCAATGGAATGTTCGATGGAATCACTACGAGGTAATTCCGTAGCAAGCTTCCACATGATCATAAGAGTGACTTTCCATGTGCGCTGGAGAAATTTGGAAAGTCTCAAAAGAAGAAACGATATCTTGAGATGACAATTTGAAAGGCGATATCATCTGACCTACTGAAGCATGCGTGGATCAAAGCATGCAATCAATTTCTATTTAACACCTCAATACTTTAGCAGTAAATCCGCAAAAAAAAATCCAAAAAATTCTCCAGTGGTCTCGATGAATGTCCATTTGTAAGGCCAAGAGAAGACAATTTTTTAAAATTTATCACTGGAATGACTGGCTCAATAACTGACCCAGTCATTCCAATGATAATTGTACAAAATAGTCTTCGCTTGGCCGGTAAATGGACATTCAATAAGGAATTATTTAGATTTGTTTTTACCAATTTTGAGCGTAAAATGGTTTATGATCAAAGTTGTTCAAGGCAATATCCATTAGAAGACCATATAAATGAAGACTTTCACTGACAAATCCCGGAAAAAAGTATATTCTTTACAATGTAAAACTTATTCTATCGAATATTTTGGAATTAATTTGACTGGAAGCTGTTGCTGCCTAAGGCTGACTGCTTCCAACACCTTCCAGTCAAATTAGTTTCAAAATATTCAAGTTTTCTTGTATGGTTGTCATGAAAATGAGATATGACGAATTCATCGGTGCATGTGTTAAGGATATCTTAGACAATTTAACACCTGAATGACTGTCTCACTGCAATGGCTACAAGCATCTTTGAAGGCAGTGTTCACATTAGAAAGTTACTCCGGAGAAATGCTGATATATCGATTACTTTCATAAATCTGAACACGCTAATTACATACGTTAGTCGTGTTCATTAAATTGAAAAAAATCCAGATTAATTGATTTGAAGTAGTTGCTCTGGTGTAAATTTGTAATGTGAATGCAATGCATTTTGTATCTAGCCGATAGGGTCACTTCTTAACGAGAATTCCATAGGATCAACCTCCGAGCAGCCCCTATTGGCTGATATGATACAGATGTTTCAGAGGTTATGTTGCTCAGATTAACAACGTCGATAGAATCTTGTTAGCTGCGGGTTCTGGATTTTCCGGAATTTTTCAGATCCTAGTGTATGATCACACCCTATCCTGTGTTAAAATTGGACCAGTAGTTTCCGAGATATCCACAGATCCAGAATTTGGTCCTATCCAGACCCAGCTTCTTTTATCCGGATCACAGCCAAAGCCTGTAAATCATCTTGCAAAGTAAGTTCCTTCATTGTGTTAAAGTTTGACTTAAATCAGATTAGAAGTTTTTGAGATGTCAGTCCGAAATAAGCTTTTGTGACTGGTTAAATGACTAAAGGACATGGCGAGTTATTGAGCCACTCCACGCAGCTAAATTATGCCAGTGCAACATTGACCCTTTAACGGTCAAGCCAGCCAAAACCGGCCTCTGCAGTGGTTTTTAGGAATGTTGATTGGCAGACCAAGAGAAACATTTTTTTTTAAATTTAACACTGGAATGCCTTGCTCGATAACCGAGCCTGTCATTCCCGTGGTAAATTTTCAATAGATAGTCAGTCCTCTCTTGGCCTGCAAATAGACATTTAATAAGCAAATCCCCTGCTACAAGTGCTAGGCCTCAAAGTAGATCTAAGATCTCTGATCTTGGGTCGGGCGCAGGGGTGTAACACTTTATCTGGGTACCAAGCCAGGTATTTGGAGCGAGTGGCCAACCATGGCACTAAACAACTCATCTTTCATGACAGTTAATATTATGAATATCCATCATGGTGCTCGCCATGTGAGTTCCCGCCAGGCATGTGCAGCACTGGCCCCCCCCAGCCTCGAAGGGTCCACCCAAGCTACTGGTGGCAAAGTTCGTAGACCTTGGAGAAAAAGGAAGACGGTTGTCCAACCTAAAGTACAAGTAAGCAAACCGCTGACTATCATGCAATGGAATGCTGAAGGAGTTTCTAACAAGAAAACGGAGCATAGCCAAATTCTCAAGGAGAAAGGCGTAGATGTCGCATATATCCAAGAAACTCATCTGAATGCCAACAGAAGATTCTGTATAAGAGGATTTCAGTTCTTCAGATCTGACAGGGATGGAAGACATAAAGGAGGAGTCATAACCCTGGTCCGGAATAACCTAAACGTCATTGAAGTTCAGAGAGACATGGAAGGACCTGAAATTCTCACAATCAAGATAATTCCAGAGAAACAGCCTATGTCAACTATTACTGGCCTAATAATCAACCATTGATTATCAGGAAAATCCCAGTTCACCCAGATTCAACTATCATTGCTGGTGACCTCAACAGTCATTCTCAGTTATGGGGCTATCATTCTACTGATAGGAGGGGTGAGGACACTGAAAATTGGATGGATGAGCAGAAGCTGATTCTCTTGAATAAGGCAGATGACCCCCCCTACATTCTACTCAAGACGATGGCATACCTCAAGTTCTCCTGATCCCCCCCACAGACCCCCCTTGCGGGTTGGTCTGTTGTTTTATTAACCACTATAAAAACATACTTACCGTTCAATCACTACTTGCTAAATCAATTATTTGCATTTTGCTATCAGAATAAGATTTTTATGCCTGCATACACACCTCCCCATGCCTAATCCTATTCCTATGGACCCTCAACCAGGCTACTGGTTGAGTCCCATCTCCAGCCTACCATCAGGTATGGACTGGCACCAGTCTATACTCACCTCATAGTGACACTTGTCGCTAAGCGCGCTCGCGCATGCGCATTAGAGCCCGAATAGGAAACAGATTCACTTTTCTAAATTTAAGTGCAAAATATTTAAAGTCTGATTCTCAAATCTTACCACGCGGGGTGGTTGAGGCCGGGTCGTAGTGATTGAACGGTAAGTATGTTTTTATAGTGGTTAATAAAACAACAGACCAACCGGCAAGGGGGGGGGTCTGTGGGGGGTTGTTATTACACCACAAAAACATCCATTACCGTTCAATCACTACTTGCTAAACCCGTAGATTTGGTCAGTGCCCCCTGTCCACATAAGGTGGGAGGAGATTAGAGAATCAGTAAACCAGGATAAAAATCAAACCAATCTTATCCCAATGTTAATGACATAACATAATAGTGCATTTAGCTCTATCACACCGTGATTAGCAAATAAGAACAACTTGAACTTAAAGAAATAAATAAAAACCAAAAGAAGACTCTCACCATTTCTCACAGATGCATAGTCCTAACGAAAATGGTGGGAAGTGCTTGGTAAATAGTCTTCGGCTTTTTTAGTTAACAAACAAGGATAAAATTAAATCAATCTTATCCAAATGTTAACAACATAACCTAATAGAGCATTTAGCTCAATCACACCGTGATTAGCAAATAAGAACAACTTGAACTTAAAGAAATAACTAAAAACCAAAAGAAGACTCACCATTTCTCACCGACGCATATTCCTAACGAAAATGGTGGGAAATGCTTGGTGAATAGTCTTCGGCTTTTTTAGTTAACAAACAAGGATAAAATTAAACCAATCTTATCCAAATGCTAATAACATAACCTAATAGTGAATTTAGCTCAATCAAACCATGATTAGCAAATAAGAACAACTTGAACTTAAAGAAATAAATAAAAACCAACAGAAGACTCTCACCATTTCTCACAGACGCAGAGTCCTAACGAAAATGGTGGGAAGAGCTTGGTAAATAGTCTTCGGCTTTTTTAGTTAAAAGTGGAAATGTTATGAAAGAAGGAAGCTGCTGCACTCTGGTCTTTGAGATAAAAGGATGTAAAGGTGTATTCACATTTCCCTCCTGCCACCTGCATGATCTCATCTAAAGACGAACCCTAAAAAAGAGCGAAAGAAGTAGCCCTACCTCTAACGTCATCAGCTTTAATAAGGGAGAGATTAATTTGATCCGGTGAGGCTATCTCATAACAAGGCTTAATTATTCTCTCAAAAATCCATCTGTCAATCGAAGAATTTGAGACCGGCTTAGATAACTCTTCCTCGTAGGAAAACCATAAATGAGATGGATCGACTCTTATAACATCTGATCGCTGATTGAATGTTCCAAATGGCCTAATAAGACACCAAAATTTTTCGGATGGCGACAGACGAAAAAGATTTTAAAAATGATCGGACTAGCGGGATAGCGGTTAGTTTGAGTTTTAGATAAAAAATTCCTTCTGGGATATCAAACCAAGCCGTCTCCTGAAACTATAAATCTCTCCTTTTCAGCAGAAAGAGCATGAATCTCTTGAACGCCTTATAGCAGAGGCTGTAGCAACAAGAAAAAACAGCTTTGACAATTAAAAACAAAACCAAGCTTACTACTGGTAGAATAAATAGGTTCAAAATGGCTACCTGCCAAAACTTGAAGAACCAAAGCCCAACTCCAGGAAGGTAAAGGCGTAGCAATCTGAGGACGAATATTACTTAGACCTCTAATAAAGCCATCAAAGGTCTTAGTATCCTAGTATACTGGAAGAAGAAGAGGGAAATCTAACAGAAAATCTAGAAGGTCTAAAAACCAAATCCTCTTTGGCCAAAAGGGAGCTATCAGAAGAATTTTGCAAACCTGATCCTTGACCCTCTTCAAAACTAACCGAATCAAAATCGTTCGAGAGAAGGCATAGGCGAACATTCCTGTCCACTACTGAGACAGAGCATCCACCCCCAGGGCTTGACTGTCCGGAAAAGGAGACATGTAAGAGAAGATCTGAGCATTCAGAGAGGCCGCGAACAGCTCTACTAAAGGACAATCCATAAGACTAAACCTCATTTCTCCTTCTAAAAATAAAAGAAAGAGATTTAGAAGCCTAACAGACAATCCGACCAATGCACAGAAGCCTGGATCTACTTTCCAATGAATAGCCTCTTCTATAGACTCCCTGACAATCATAGACAAACAACAACCCCTCTAAAGCTAATAGCTTCTAATAATAAGGAACAGAAGCCCATTTTGGAAGAAGAGACTACATAGAAGGATTCTAGATCCACGAATATCTAGCCCCTTTTAATAAGGCCCCCCTTAAAGAAGTGTCAAACTTACTATATGCTAAAGAGGACTGCTCATAGAAAACACATAGATTACATATGCCAAAAATCCTGGGCTATATCATAATGCTTAGGCCTCACTAAATATGTAACTCACGTTTATTATGGATATTTTAATAATACCGCTTACTCTGAATGGAGACCAAAAAGGGTCATATCAGTATAGCCTAACTTATAAATAATGCTAAAGACTCTGCAAAAATTATAGATAATATTATTTACAGAGATTTAACCAGAGATTGTGGCAAACCAAAACCCCATAGTAAGTCTATGGGAGTGCTTATAGTCAAGATATAGCCAAATCATGTGCCCGAGATCTACATGAACTACGGGAAAGTTACTAGTGATGACCGTCATCACAATTCTATGAAAAGAAATACATGACAATGTCCTGATAAGAGAACTATGGCCAACATTAGACTATCTAATTTAACCATCGTATAACAATGGAGATTTAATAAAAATTTGTATTGAATACATCAACGGTTGCCTAGCCGCTCGGGCTTGCTGATAAAGAAGATCTAAACAATTCGATATTTATGCCAAGAGGCAGAAACTTAAAAGATTTTAATAAATTTATTGATTCTTATATTTATAGTCTTAGCATCAATAATTTCATCTTTGTACTAACAAATGACATTGTGTTAGAAATCCCAAAGAAAGGAAAGATTGAACACTGATACTAGATATTAACTGATTGAATACTGAATTTTGCAGACGACATATTACAACTGTAATATCTCTGGACTTGCAAAGATTTCGAAAACATTTTGACCGAAAATAGTTGGTGGATGCTTAAATCCAAAGATTCTCGTCCGCTCTTCCCCCTCCAGCGCAACCCCAACCCCACTCCAACCGGCCCGCCGCCAGCCCCCAGACAACAATCTCAACGAGCAAAAACCCAAGACTCACCGAATAGTCTGGGAATAATCCGACCGAAAATTGCCGGTGGCATCACCAACAACCCTCAGCCAAACTACTCCCAAAATACCCAGCAAATCCCGAGGCCACCCCCCCCCCCCCCCCCCCCCCCGAAACCACCGTCCGAAGGCCCGCAGCAACCCAGTCAAAATAGAGCAAAATTTACGCTATAAAAGTAAAAACAAACAAAAATCTGGAAAAAATGAAAACAAAACGAACTCACCGAAACTATGTCAACGCAGAAGAATCCGACTCATATTCCTCCTTCCTGCCCCCTTATCCGATTGATTATCTTTTCTAAGCGAATAATGTACTTGTAGACATTAATCCTGTACTCATAATGATCCTATGAAACCTTTACTGAATCTAATTCTTTTCAGCGACTGACGAAATTATACTACGATTTACTTAAGAATCAGGGTTATCCCCTCCACAAATAAACTCCCTTTGGTTAAATAAATATCTCAACCTGCCGACATAAGAGGTAAAAGGAGCGAGAAAAAAGGCTGAATGGCCCGAAGACAACTGGCCATCTAAAGTTGGATGAAAGCAAAAATCGTATCTCGAAATAATGCGTAGAATACCAACTGACTTATCGGCTTATAAAATGCGCATATAAATAATCTGCAACAAAATCCCATACGGTAACCAGTCAGGATAGTCTTTAATTACGTTGAAAATTGTCACTGATAAACGAATAAATGTCTGAATAGACTACAATTCCCGGAGAGACTACAAGACTGGCAATGACTTGGTATGACTATTTTCAGCCCTTAAACATTCCCAATATTAAAAAAATACGGAAATAAGACTAATTCTTAGGCAAGAAGATGACTAGATTTTAGGAAAGCGGATGTGGAAAAAAGGAAACGGAAATGCATAAACCGGAAGTATACTACCGGAAACTGATCAAAATCCTACAACCCGGATGTACAGAATTACCGGAAGAGGAAGCTGAAAACCCGGAAATGGATGAACAATGTAATGCCGGGTAAAACCGGAAATGACCCTATCCCCGGCTGTACAAAATCCGGATGTGGAAAAAAGGGAAAAGAGATGGATAAAACCGGAAGTAGACTACCGGAACTGATCAAGATCCTACAATCCGGATGTACAGACTAACCGGAAGAGGAAACTGAAAAACGGAACCGGAAATTGATGAACAATGCAATGCCGGGTCCAACAGACCCGGATATGTATTCTTCCGGAAGCTCTCATGAAACTGGAAATGGAAAACGGACGTCTATCCAGGTCTGGACGACCCGGAAGTACACCCCTAAGACCGGAAGCGGAAGTGTACTGACTAGCGTCCAAACCGGAAACGGAAAATGCCTCTACCGGAACTCGAAATAAAAGGAGTCCTCAGACTCCGGATATCCGGAATGACCGGAAGGGCTAATAGAACCGGAAACGGAAGTAGGTACCAGATCTCTAGGACCCGGATGTCCTACATAAACGGAAGACAGACCGGAAGTGGCCAGAACGGAAGTGGTAACCGGATCTTGCCGACCTGGATTACCCACTAAACCGGAAGTCCTACCGGAAACCACCGAAGAAGGAACCGGATCTTGAAGACCCGGATGTCTTGCTAACCTGGAAGCTCGGACGGAAAAGACTGAGGTTCGGAAACCGGAAGTAAACCCGAGTCCAAAGGACCCGAGTCCACCACAACGGAACCGGAACTAACAAGACTAGGTATCGACCTCTTAGAAACGGGCGCTCTAGAGACAACTGTAACTACCGGAACCACCGTAAAATTGGCATTATCATAAGGACTGGCCTCATGGACGCCGGTTTCAGCCGACGCCACCACTGCTTGAGGGTTATGCCCGTCACCCTCAAGTCTTAAGTGGATTTTATCTGATGCACTCTCCGAGCACACCTTCAAGAGCCTGGATGCTCTTGTCTTCTGCTTCGGTGATACCCACACCTGCCTAGAGGTCAGAGGGACCGGCTTCCCCCATTTGCGGGAACGCCCGCTAGCCTTCGGGCTATCCTCTAAACTTGACGAGCTTTCCTGCTTTTTGGCCTCTTTTATCGCAGAAGAAATTCGTTCATCGAGCGATTTTGTCAACACTGTGGCAAACGATTCAAATCTCGCAAAAAGCGCCATCACGGCGTCCAATTTTCCCGATGAGTTTCCCCCCTCCATTGCTACCGATAATGGAACAGAGGATTGAGCAAAGGACACCGCCTTTGCCTTGCTAGCAACGGAGGAAGGGGAAGGACGACCAGAGGGCAGCGATTGTGACAGACAAATCTTTAAAAATAGAATAACAATGCTTTCGCTACCGAAAACGGCCACCCTTTACAAATTCCACACATAGAATTGGGTGTACAGGATGTACACTTCGCACAGATGTGCCCGGCGAACTCGATATAGTGATGACGATCACATTTTGACGATGAACATTTTGCCTTATCTGACAATACGTTACAGGCTCTAGAAATGGACTGGACATTATTAATGATGATGATGAATTAAGGATAGGCATAATAATCAAGATACCACGAAGCAAAACGATATTCGCGAACACCGATAATATATAAAATTCGTCTATAAGATACCATATAAACACAATTATACTTCCTAGACGTAAGGATTGACTTCATATTTGGCATATTCTTCCGAGATATAAAGTCAAAAGGTATCACTGACACAGCGCAAAACACAAAAACCTATATAAATATTTTTAGACAACTATTCTGCTGCAGAATAATTGAAAAGTGCATCTGTTTCCTATTCGGGCTCTAATGCGCATGAGCGAGCGCGCTTAGCGACAAGTGTCACTATGAGGTGAGTATAGACTGGTGCCAGTCTATACCTGATGGTAGGCTGGAGATGGGACTCAACTAGGAGCCTGGTTGAGGGTTCATAGGAATAGGATTAGGCATGGCGAGGTGTGTATGCAGGCATAACAATCTTATTCTGATAGCAAAATGCAAATAATTGATTTAGCAAGTAGTGATTGAACGGTAATGGATGTTTTTGTGGTGTAATAACAACTAGCATTTTCGACAGAAAATCTACATCAAGAATCTTTTCGTATTGTTGGGGAACAGCTTGGAGGCAGTGATCACCACCCTGTTTTCATTACCATTAACATGGATATTGAGATTGGCCGGAATCAGACTCCTCGATGGAACTATAAGAAAGCAGACGGGGACAGATATCAGAAAGAGAGTGACAGATTGTTAAAAGACATTGATGTCAAAAACCAAAATACTAATAAAGTTGTTAAAGAGCTTAACTATGCTTTACTCTCTGCTGCTGGCAAATGCATTCCTAGGGGATCCAGGAAAAATTACAGACCTTACTGGAATACGTCTCTGCAAAAGTTACACGAAGAAATGTTCAATGCAAGGGAAATTGCAGAGAATGTCCCAACAGAAGCCTACCATGGAAAACTCCAACAATCCAAGGCAAAATATCTCAAAGCCAAAATCAGAGCCACCAGAGAATCGTGGAGAGAAAAAACGTCAAGCTTAAATCTTGAAAAAGATAAGAACAAACTCTGGAGGCTTGTGAAGCAGCTTAACGATGAAAAAACCAGAGTACCGAACATAACTCTTGAAGAGGATTGTGAAATTTAAACAGGAGAGGCTGCTGCTGAACACTGCTTGTATGGTTCAGAAAGTAAGCAATCTAGATGTGCCAGTGAGTTGTAAAAAAGCTGCAATGAAGTCTGCAAAGTGGAACGGAGACACACAAATACATGCCGTGGGAATGGATGAGCTTCTGATGATCAGCGAGTTGGCGAAAAGCTTGAAAGTTCTGAAACACAGGAAGTCTCCTGGACCGGATGGAATAACCAATGAGATGTTGAGGAATCTGGGTACTATTTGAAAGCACAAGCTTTTGGAGATTTTCAACCACAGTTGGTACACAGGAGAAGTTCCCCAGTCTTGGAGAGAGGCCAACATGATCCCTGTACTGAAAAAAGGCAAGAATAAATCCAAAGCGGCAAGTTATCGACCTAACAGTCTGACTAGTTGCACTGTCAAAGCCATGGAAAGAATCCTCAACCAGAGACTTCTTCGACATCTTGAAAGCAACAATCTCTTAGTGGATGAACAAAATGACTTCAGAAAGTGTAGATCTAATGAGGATCAAACAACGTATCTGACACAGTCTATTGAGGCGGCGTTCCAACAGAAAACGCATACCATCACTGTGTGGATCTGCAGAAGGCATTTGTAAGTATGGAAGCATGGACTTCTCCAAAAGCTCAGAACCAGTGATATTTCTGGAAAAATGTACAGCTGGATATGCCAGTATCTCCACGACCGAAAGGCATCAGTACAGCTGAATGGGACGAGCAGCAAGAAAGTCCTGCTACGACATGGTGTACCTCAGGGTGGTGTAGTCTCTCCCACCCTCATCACAATATTCATCATTGACCTGGTGAAGAACCTTCCAATGGGAGTCAGAGCTGCATTGTATGCTGATGATCTTGTGATGTGGTGCAGCGAGGTGTACGTGTCAACAGCCAATTACTGCATGCAAATCACAATTGATCACCTCAATTCTTGGGTTACAAGATGGTTTGTTCAGATCAACAAAGAGAAGACAGTCGCAACTCTATTCACACTATCCACTAAAAAGGAACACAAGACATGTCTGAAATTTGGTGACTCAGTTCTGCACTTTGAGGATGAAGTAACTTATCTTGGTCTGATATTTGACAAAAGACTAACTTGGAAGGTGCAAATCAGAAAAGCTGAAGGTATAGCCAAGCGAAGACTGGCAGTTATGCGGAAGCTCTCTGGAACAAAATGCGGAGCTAACATGAAAATTCTGAAACAGGTTTATTCTGGATCAGCTAGCCCAATCATCGAATACGGCTCATCATCATGGGTGACAGCTGCTACAAGCACCCTTCAGACATTGGATAAGGTACAAAATCAGGCTCTTCGTATCATAACAGGGTCTATGAAGACCACTCCAATAGCAGCGATGGAAGAACTTATCCAGCCACACCATCAGAGACGAGAAATCAAGGCCGAGATTCAATACGAGAAATTCAAATTGATGCCTCACCATCCCATGCATATGCTGACTCACCAAATGTCTAGAGGAAGGCTCAAAAGGAATAATTTCTTATTAACATCAAAGAAAATTGAAAGAAACAGAGTCGGACATCTTCCCCAGATGTAGGAACATAACCGCTATCTCTGAGAGGGAACCGTGGAAACCTTCTGAAATAGAAAACACAATTTCAATCTGGCCCTTGATTCCAGGGATTGAAAGCACGGGAGATCAAGCAGAGGTGACAAACAAAGTTCTTGCATTGAGTCATATTGCAGAAAACTACCCTGAGGAAGAGTGGATACATGTTTATACAGATGGATCAGCTATCCAGGCTGTCGAGAATGGAGGGGCAGGTGCTCACATTCGGTTTCCATGTAGAGATATAACACTCATGCTTGCCAACAGGGAAGCACTGTAGCAATTACACTGCAGAAATCCAGGCACTGATCTTAGCTAGCCAAATGCTGATACAACAGGCACTGGAGAGTGGAAAGGAAAGTACAGATTTAATTCATGAAAATCTTACGCAACTGGCTAAGGAGAACAATGTCAACTTACAGCGGATCCCCTCGCATTGTGGCATATTAGGAAATGACAAAGCTGATCAACTGGCTAAGGAAGGGTCAACTAAAGAACAATTCAACCATGAGGTTGACTTTGAAGAACTGAAGCATATCATTAAAGCCACAAGAACCACCACCAGCAGGCAGCATAATGATGCAATACACAGTCTCAGTAGGGAGGATCAGACATGTAACTTCAGATTGAGGACTGGTCACAATCGTCTCAATGCACATCTTCACCGTCTCAAGATTACAGATTCTGCACTTTGTGAGTGTCAGCAGTCAGAAGAAACAGCAGAACATCTCTTGCAGCACTGCCAGCGATATGAACAGGCTAGGAGAAACTTCTATTAAATTGAAGTATCTTTTGAAGAGAAGATCAGAGGAGACAGAGACAGTTTGATGACCACTTCAGCTTTCATGCACCAAATAAGAAAAACAGTCTAAGATTACTGTCATGAGAAAGATGAGCGCAAGAAGAAGAATAAGCAAATATTTAGATTTTTTTTTACCACTAAAGGGTTAATCTTTTACTTGAAGCAACAAACCTTTAATTTTGCGTTGAATTATAACAATTTTGACACAGAGATTTGAACACGACCTACAAGATTCTTCACTTTGTCTACCAATGGACACTTTTCATGATCACGACAACAATAACTGATGTCTGTTCATTTCTAGAGTGATAATCCTTTATGTTATAAATGATATTACAGGATCTCGAGTGAGTTTATACTTAGCATCAAATTTAATACACCTTTCCCACATTGACGTCATTACACCGGGATTCCCCTAAATCAGTGCTCAGAGCACAAACGACAGTAACACTGCCAACAAGCAGCTGACTCACCTTGAGTTACTAATGCACTAATATACATTGCAATTTAAACCATTCCTATGATAAACTAAAATTGCTATATTATTTAAATCGTACATCATTATAACGTGCATTCAATTGCCTTAACATTCATTTTTTGTAAAATTTTCACTGGGTTTTTGCATATATAAAGTGCACCATTATACCTAGATTGATTAAATCAAGTGGACAATAGGGACTATTTTAAAATTACGATACACTGTATTTAATTTTACAAAACTATAATGAAGTACATAGAAAATTGGCTTAGCTTTTCAATGATGAATGACTTCAATAATATTATGAGCATAGTTCTTCATATAAACTGTTTAAAGTGCACTGTATCGGATTCCAATCGTAAAGTAATGCTGTTTGCGTGTCGGCTATTGCGGTTACCAGACAGAAGTGGTATGCACAATGCATTCTGGGAAAGAAATTGCCAAAAATACGCTAATGTGGGAAAGGCCTATTGCATAAGGTTATAATTACGATTGATTTCTAACTATGCCCCGCCCATCTCTAGCTAAGCTCTGCCCACTCTTTGCATGTGTGAGGACCAATTTATATACTTTGAACTATGAATTATCATAATCCCAATTTCAAGGTAACTACACACTGTCATGTAAGCTATTGAACATTTTGACAGCATCCAATCAAATCAATTTCAAAATATTCAACAGAATGTTTATTAAACATTTAATGCTCAAATTTTATCAGGAAATTCAAAATATTTACTTATCGAATGCCCATTTGCAGGACAAGAGAAGACTACTTTTGAAAATTTGCCGCTGGAATGACTGGCTCGGTCATCGACCCAGGCTTTCCAGTGGTATATTTTCAAAAATAGTTTTCTCTTGTCCTGCAAATGGACATTCCTCAAGACCACTACAGAGTGTGGTTTTGGCCAGGTTGACCCTTATAAGGCTGAATAGTAAATCCCCCAACAGACCCCCCTTTAGTGAGTTGGTCTGTAGTTTTATTAACCACTATAAAAACATACTTACTGTTCAATCACTACTGGCTAAATCAACTATCTGCATTAAGCTATCAGAATAAGATTTTTTATGCTCGCTTACATACTCCCTTATGCCTTTATCATCACCATGCATACCCTTAACCAGGCTACTGGTAAGGTAACCCCAGCATAAGCCTCAGTATAGACTGGCATCAGTCTGTACTCACTCCTTGGTGACGCCTATCAGTAAGCGTAGGAAACAGATTAACTTTTCTAAATTTAAGTACCATATATGCTGACTAGATTCTCAAATCATTACCCTGCAGGGTGGCTGAGGCCGGGTCATAGTGATTGAACGGTAAGTTTGTTTTTATAGTGGTTAATAAAACTACAGACCAACCCACTAAAGGGGGGGGGGGGGGGGAGGTGTCTGTTGGTTTCTTTTACTACACCACAAAAACATTTTGACCATTCAATCACTACTTGCTAAACCCATATATTTGGTCAGTGCCCTACTGCGAACCCATGGTGGGTGGAGATTTGAGAATCCATAAGCAAGGATAAAAATCAAACAAAAACGTAACCAAATGTTAATAACATAACATCGTGGTGCATCTTATTGAATCACACAGTGATTATCAAACAATAATTTCTTTATCTTAAAGAAATAAATAAAAACCAAGGAAAGACTCTTACCATTTCACGCAGATGAGCAGTCTTAACGAAAATGGTGGAGTGTTGGATGGTAAATGGTCTTCAGCCTTAGATAGAAACAAGATATATCTTAAAAAGGTTGGCGCTGCACTCTGATTTGTAAATAAAAAGAAGGTAAAAGAAGACTCGGATTTCCATCCTGCTACTAGCATTACCTCAACTAAAAATGAGCCAGCGAAAAGTGAAAGAGGAAACCATTCCTCTAACTTCATGAGCTTAAATGTGAGAAAGATTAATATGATCAGAAGAAGCAATCTCAAAACACCGGTCTCACAAAATCATCTGGAAATAGAGTCCTTAGAGACTGGACTGACTACCTCCTCATACAGAAACCAGAAATGGGATGTATTAGATCTCTTAAAATCAGTACGACACTTGAAAACTTTTAAAGCTCTGACAGGACACCAAAGTCTGTCAAACGGTGAAAAGGAAATTAAAGATTTTAAAATAATTGGCTTAGCTGAGTGACGGTTAGATTGAGTTTTTGATTTAAAAAATCCCTTCTAGGATATAAGACTAGACCGTCACCAGATTCAAAAACCTGTCCTCGGCGGAAAAAGCATGGATCGTCTTCTAGTAGAAGCAAATGCAACCCAAAAAATAGACTTAAAGTTGCAAGGTTCATGCTAATAGAAGAGAAAGGTTCAAAGTGATGGCCTGCCCAAAAACCTGAAGAACCAGAGCCAGATTCCAGGAGGGCAAAGGTTTAGCTACTGGAGGACGAATATTGCTTAAACCTATAATGAAACCATAACGAACCTTTGTATCAAAAACATCAGCATTCAACAGACAAAGAAGCGATGATGCCAAAGAAAATCTATAACCTCTTATAGTGTTAGCAGACAAATATAAGGAGCAAAAGAGATAAGATAAAATATATAACACTTGGGCAAATGAAAACAGGATCTGTCAAGAGACCATGGTCTGCACACCATTGTCCACAAATTTTAAGACAGCCTTTGAAAACTCTGTGGGTTGACTCCTTCCTGGCAGAATCGATGATTTCTTGAGAACTCGCAGAAATTTAAATCTCTGGGATCGAACAGATGAAACTCCAAAGAAACCGACTGTAAATTCCTGAGACTGAATACACGTGTCCTTTACTTGAGACAGAATGTCCGGGGAGCCTGGAAGAAGACAAGGGAAGACTACCCAGAGATTGAGGAAATCTGCAACACAGATCTACTTTGGCCAAAAGGGAGCTATCAGAAGAACTTCCAAGATCTGATCCCTGACCTTCCTCAAGACCAAAGAAATCAGGAATGTTGGGGAAGATGCATAACATTCCTATCCAGGCCTGAAACAGGGCATCCGCCGCCAATGCCTGATTGAGGAAATCCTGGAATTCAGACAGTTCGCAAGAAGATCTACGTGGGAACAATCCCTAAGGTTGAAAATAGCTTAAACAACCGACCTCTTTAACTGCCACTCTGTACAGGGAATCTCAGACCGTTCCCCCTTCTCATAGGAAGCATCTGAGAAAATAATCACCTGAGCAGAAAACTTGACCAACGGAACACCCAACAGAATCAGAAACAACCCTTCCAATAAACTAGAAGTGGAAATAGGGTTTTCTGATTGGAATCTGAAGGTAATAGAGTGAACCGACTGAAGCCACAAGGACATTAAGCACATTGGAAAAGTCTTCTCATCAGCGCCTCCCTAGGAATGATACTCTTGATGCTGACCATCAATCCTATCACACTGAGAAAGTAATTAGCTCTGACCATGGAAGAGGAAGACAGAAATTTTATCCCTACTAAGATGGCTTCCACTCTTAGCTCTAAAGGGAAAACCAAGACCCTGAGCTAGATCGAGAAAAAAAACGCCTAGGTGGGGGAAAAGCAGTGGGATTAAATTAGGCTTTTAGAGATTTAAAAACCCAAACTGGACTGCATGCCAGGCTGCAGATCTCTGGAATAATACTGATAGAATTAATAAAGACTGCTTATACTAGCCAATCGTCTATATAAACATGAAGGTAAATAGAACGACAGTAAAATATTATGCCACGGCTAACCCTAGACGAGTGAAGAAAAAAGGGGGCCATGGACAGATTGAAGGGCAATGCTCGAAAAGCCATACCCAACATGGGAGAACGAACCTCAAGAACTGAAGGCACGAAGGGTGGATGAGAACATGTAGAAAGATGTCCTAATTTCTATAGAAGAGAACCACAAGCTCGGATTCCGACCGGCGATAATCTGAGATATGGCCTCCATCTAGATTTTTGGAGATAAGATAAGAAGAATTAACTTCTTCAGATGATGATCGGACGCCATCCACCCAACTTCTTGGGGCTCCCTAGTGGAACATCTTCTAAGGCCTTCTTAGAATCATCTACTCCAACTCATCCTCTAGGGCTCCCAACTTCACTGGGAAGAAAGGAAACTGAGTCAATCTAAAAAGGAAGGACAGAGGAGGATGAAGAATCCAGGAAGGTGCGAGAAAAACCCCAGCGAGGATCTATGATCCAGGGGACCTGAACCAGGGCTTACCAAGCCTCCCAAAAATAGACAGGCGCCCTCCTACTAGCACGCTGGGAGAAAAGGGGAGCACCAACGGATTCAAAGGCAATGGACGAGAAAGGGATAGGCCTACCAAGGCTACAACCATCCCTACAGACTCTTACTCTGAAACCTTTAAAGAAACAACCTCTATGACTAGATCAAGGTCAACAGAAATAAGACTAACCCTTCTCACCTTGGGATCTAGGACAATGAGCAAAAAAGAAGTCAGATCGATCCTCCTCCTTGGATCGGACTTTAGAACCTGAAGACAGAGAAGAATTGGTAATTATCCCAGAAGGATAAACACCAAACTCATCAGGTCTAAGACTCTTCCTCTTAACAGAAAAGTCTCTCTAGACAGGCTTAAAAAAATTAACATCGGATGGCTTTCTAGGTCTTCTCTTAGAGGCAACAAAGCCTAACAAACTACAAACTGAGTTCAAAGAGCCTCTAACGACGGAGGCTAGTGAATTTCTGAGAACCTCAGGAGGGACTCTGATCACCTCTCTCTCCAGCGCCTAAAGAATATCTTCCTAAATAAGAGCTTGATAAAAGGTTGATGTAATCTGTGCCTTACATAAAAAGATCCGAAGACTCAACCTTAGCGAAATCCTTCAAACTAGAAATAGACTGAAAGAACACTACGAGAACAAGAAAAAAGGGACAGACAAGAAAAAATCCAAAAGAACTCATCCTGAAGAGGAAGAGAGAGAGAGACAAGAAGCTATCCATTGATGAGCCGAGGACCAATCATCCTGATCAGGTAAAACCTCCTCAGATCCCTGACCTTGACTGATCCAGGAATAGAATCTAGAGACAATAGAAAAGACTAGCGGAAACAGAAGAGCGATTGAGCGAGGAATCCCAGATTACAGAAAACAAAAAGAACACTATGCCATAGACAACAAATAGAAAACTATTTTCTGAGAAAGAAAAACAGACACAATTGGATCTAGACGAACAAAGATGAAGAAGAATTGGAAGAATAAGAAAGAAGAGAATTAGAATGAACAGAGGAGGAAAAAGATGAAAAAAGAAATGGCGATACGAAGAAGCAAGACTAGGATAAACATAAGAAGGAAAATGAGAAAGCCAGCAAAGGAAGGATAGCCAAAGAATGAGAAAGAGAGAACACTAGGAGAACAAGAAAAGGGACAGACGAGAAAAACTCATCCTGAAGAGGAAGACAGAGAGAGACAAGAAGCTATCCATTGATGAGCCAGGGATCAATCATCCAAAGAGGCACTGATTGGGTAAAACCTCATCAGATCCCTGACCTCGACTGATCCAGAAAAAGAAGAGAGATTGAGCGAGGAATCACAGATTACAGAAAACTAATAGACGGCTAAACCAGAGACAACAAATAAAAATCTAGTGTCTTAGAAAGAAAAACAGACACAATAGGACATATAAGAACAAAAGTGAAGAAGAAGTGGAAGAATAAGAAGGAATAGAAGAATTTGAAAGAACAGAGGAGGAAAATGAGTCAGAACTAAGGAATTATTATTAGAAGAATCTGAACGATTAGGCGATTCATAACCATAAGCTCGAAAATAACTCCCGGAAAGAGAATCAGTAACAAACTGATAAACCGGAAACGGAAATAGGATACTTAGCCGGCTCTAACAGACCCGGACAGCGCCTCTCAAACCGCAAGTGGAAGCACTACTACCGGAAATAGATATAACGAAACCAGAACCGGAAAAGGAAGTTGAAAACTTAGCCGTATCCAACAGACCCAGAAAAGTACCTCTCATACCAGAAGTGGAAGCACTACTATCGGAAACATATACAACAAAACTGAAACCGGAAACGGAAGTAGGATGCTTAGCAGGATCTAACAGACCCGGAAAAGCACCTCTCCTACCAGAAGTAGATACATACTCGGAACCGGAAATTGAAGACGGAAGCTTGACCGGATCTAACCAACCCGGAAAGCACCTCTCATACCAGAAGCAGCAACACTACTACCGGAAACTGAAGCGAAATAACCAAAATCAGAAAAGCTAACGGATGCTTAACTGGATCTAACAGACCCTGAAAAGCACTTCTCAAACCGAAAGCAGAAACACTACTACCGGAAACGGATGCAGAAATAACCGGAACCAGAAAATGATAACAGAACTTGGCCGGATCCAACAGACCCGGAAAATCATCTCTCCTACCGGAAGCAGATACACTACTACCGGAAATGGAAGTGGAACAAACCGGAACCAGAAATTGATAACAGATGCCTGGCTGGATCTAACAGACCCGAAAAAGCACTACCCATACCGGAAGCAGATACACTACTACCGGAAACGAAAGCGGAACAAAGAAGAACCGGAAATTGAAAACCGATGCTTGGCCAGATCTAACAGACCCGGAAAATCATCTCTCCTACAGGAAGCAGATGCACTACTACGGGGAACGGAAGCTGAACAAACCGGAACCGCAAATTGATAACAGATGCTTGGCCGGATCTAACAAACCCGGAAAATCATCTCTCCTACTGGAAGCAGATACACTACTACCAGAAACGGAAGTGGAAAAACCGGAACCGGAAAATATAAGAAACAGCCTGATGAAAATGAGACTCCGAATGTCTAGCCAAGCCAAAACAATCACAGAGCTTATATCCGGATGCCCGGTCAAACCAGAAGACAATCCAGATTTAGAACCTGCATGCCCTGACAAGCCAGGAGCAATAACGGGAGCGGACATAGAGATCAAAGATCTCTTAACATAACTGGCTTTACCTTGCATGGGATGAATTATCGGTAACTTCTGTCACCGATGCCACCGCATGAGGGTAATGCACCCCCTCAAGACGTATGTGGTCTTAAGACTGAGACTTACCAGAAGTCATTTACAGGCCTTTTCTGAAAACCTTTAGCCTTAGTCTACGAAGGACATAATACTTGCCTGGTCGTGAAGGACGTGGGAGTCCCCATTTGCGAAAATGGCCGCAAGAATAACGCCTATCGTCTTAATCAGACTAATCCTTTATATATACACGGAAATAGAGGATATCTGCTCATCTAGAGATTATGTAAAAACATACTAAATAAGATCTCTAAATATGGTAATCTGCTAAAGAAAAAACCTCTATACAAGAGACAAAGTAACAGATTTGAAAATCTCACTGAAAGACCAAGAATTTCATGAATTTTCGCAAGATATTTTTATGTATGCACTAATAGAATAAACATAGCGAGTACTAAGGGGTTTTATTTTAAAGCATGGTTTTATTGATGATAGGAAAATAGGCATGGATTGCGATACCTCGAAAACGGGAGTATTTTTTTTACACGAAAACCGGTAACTCATAAACCGGAGTTAAAAAAACCCCAAAACGCCACAAAGTATGCAATCGACATATTAGGGAGAACAGAGTTTATTATAGACATGATTCCTGTATCAGAAACTCTTAAATATGTAGCTGAACTTCAGCGCAAAGCTATAAAAACATAAGCTGGATAGCAGGCCGACTGAAAATTGAGTTCCACCTTTGTAATGATTACATATTAGAGTCAGTACAAGAAAGCCATAATGTATGCTTAAACAACACTTCTGCTACTGGGATGTCACTATAGGAATGTATTGTCTACGCTAGAAGAATTTATTTTTCTGTTTTACAATCGGCTCTAAATAAATTTGTACATATCTACATGTAGTAAAAACATTGTTTCTATCTTAGTCCCGTTTTTCCATGTAAGCGATTCCACGCAGATTTTCTCACGCTCGTTTTCCTGTGCGTACATGTATGTTTCCACGCATGCTAGATTACCGCTGAAAATGCAGGTCATTTGCTGGGGGGGGAACCAAAAATTTCAAGGGAGTTAACTATTGAAAAATGGGATCACTCCACCACCAGCATGTAAGTAAAAAAAATGTACATCCCTGTGTGGGTGGGGTGTGTGGCACACTGACCCTGAGTGACAGCCCCATTGCCCACCACCCACCCCAAAAACATGATCCCTTAGTTCCATGGCTGCATAGTGCCAATTCGACAAGGCATTTACCAAACTGGTTGCAAGCCAACACGCATGTGCACAAGGCCACTAGGCACAACACGCGCGCATAAAAGTCGCCCCATTGAGCAACTTTTACTCAGCGTGGCTACTCCACACGTGAACATGGAAATGAATCAAGATAAATGTACTAGAACGACTTTTCGGCATGCAGAAAGGCGCTCGCAATCGCTTACATGGAAAGCGGGGGGCCATATATTTTTTGTCAGCAAACATTTATCACTCTGAAATTCCTCCTCAAATCTTGTCATAACTTTGCTATCGTTATCTTAGTTAACTCTTTAATTGTCAAACCAGCAAATAATTGTTCCCGCATTATGGTCATGACAAAAGTTCATTTACAGGGCAAAAGACTATTTAAAGGATAACTAACCTCAGCTCTTGATAGCTATTCAGGTGATCTAACATGCCGCTCATAAACTATGCAAGTTATTTTAAGCTTTTATCATGCTGCTAAAGAACGTTATTTAGGCTTTAGTAGCTAAATGTTGGTACATTTCTACAGCCTATGATGACTGTCACGATTCACTTTCCAACCAATCAGAAAAACCTAGCATGTCCGCCTCGGTAAAAGCAACCAGGCAGGTAAGCCGTTAAAAAAAGTTGAAAATAATTTGACTGGAAATTGTTGCTGCCTTAGGCAGCAACAACTTCCAGTGAAATTAGTTCCAAAATATTCAACAAGATGAGGATTACATAATAAAGAATGCGCTGCATTGGCTTACATGACATCACACATTATCGCTTGAGGAGAGAAAATCGTGGCGATCACTGTTCAACATGTACTCGATATTACAAAGCTGATAATCGTGATACAGATAAGGGAATGTCTCTGCATAAGAATGATATGGAATCTATATACCATATTCTATCAGTGCAATACAATATTTGAGATGAGATTAGCATCCCTTTAAAAAGAATTTAACAATGGAATCGCTGGTTCATTAATCGAGTTAGTCATTATTGGTAAATTTTCAAAAATATCCTCTTTACCTGTAAAATGAACATTAACTGAACAAATGATGCAATTTATTTTGAAAATTTTGGTCGATTGCTGTAATAGTCTGTTTGAGTTTGAAATTGTGAGTTGTTTTATTTCTCATTTTCTATCTTGTGCATTGTGTAGGAACTTTTATTAACCGGCTGACTGCTGAATTTTTGCAAGCAATATATTGCAGTTGTTATATCTCTGGACCTGCTAGATATTTTGAAAACGACTTGACTAAGGTCAAATTGATTTCAAAATATTCAGTAAGTGAAGAGTTTTTCTCTTGAGCAAAAAAAGTGGTGTACATTTGCAAAGGTTTTGTGGACGATGTGACAGAACCATCATTCACCAAAGTTCTTGACAAATAAACACAAGTTAATCTTTTAATTTAATGTGAAAATCTAAAATACTGAAGTCAGAGTTAAGAAAGGGTTAAATTACGATGATCCCACAGAAAATTATGAAAAAATAAGCAAACAAAAATTCATTGGATTATTTTCTGTGACCAATGTAAAGATAAGCCGAAGCGATTTTGGACAACAATATGTGAGACGCGTAGGCTGCACCAGGAAACAACTACAGGGTCATATTGCTAAAAGCATTGTGTAATTGTTGCACAATATCCTGTCTGTGCCATACATTAACCTTTAAACACTCAGATTTAATTACCAATTTTCTCATAGAAAATGTTCATTAGCAGACCAAGAGAAGACTATTTCTGAAAATTTACCACTGGAATGACTGGTACGGTTATCAAGCCAGTCATTCCAGTTGTAAATTTTCAAAACTAGTCTTCTCTTGGTCTGCAAATGGACGTTTCTCAGAGCACTGTAGAGGCAGTTTTTGGCTGATATGAGCGTTAAAGGGTTAATAGCATATTATTTGATTGCATATGTATGGCCATGATTTGAAATATTACCCTCGGCCTGTATAACGAGATGATCGAGCGCATTGCATTGAGCGCATTGCATTCATGTGCACGCATGCATGTGTGTATGCATATGTGTATGCATAGGTGTGTGTCTGTGCATGTGTGCATGTGTGTGTGTGTGTGTGTGCGTGCGTGCGTGCGTGCGTGCGTGCGTGCGTGTGTGCATGCGTGCGTGCATGTGTGTGTGACCCACAAGGGCTGGCATGGGTTTAGCCGTGACTTCTCTGAGAGCCACAACCATGGAACTACATGGGGTGAATGGCATGGAACCACAGTCCTCACCTTCCACAAAGAATCCTTCATTTACCTGAGGGAGTCAATATGGCCAGCCAGTCATCCGTGCCAACCCGTTGAGCTGCGACGGTTCATGGGTAACTCCATGGAAATGGTCACCCATAGGCCTCACTGAAGACCTACGCGTATCCATTTCCATGGTCCCTGCCTCACCTTGACAACATTTCCTCTTCTTCATGCTCAGAAAGATTAGTCCCCGAGTACAACACGCTGGAGGATGAAAGATACTGCTGGAAGAAACAATATCTTAGAGCTGGCTCGCTAACTGACTGGCAGAAGTCAATGAGCCTAGCCCCAGGTCCACAGGCTAGAAACAACAAGCCTGGACCAACAGGGGCCACCTCTGGGTTTGTGAAAACTGGTACACCCGTAATGGATAGACCAGAACCAGAGGCGTTGAAAACCTAGCTGAGTGCAGGTGTAGAAGCCACTGAAGGAGTTGAAGCAGGAAGCATGCTGTGAAGCATCTCTTCAACCTTTAACGATTTCTTCATCTCACTCCTCGTTTCAGCCTTGAAGGCTTCCATGTCCGACATAGCCGATTTGAATTTTACGACAAATTCAGAGGGACTATTTTTCTGTTAACTACTTGTCATACAGACTACTATAGGCTTTATATCGTCTCGTTTTACATGAAATAATATTGTGTGGTATGAGGAGAGTAGCGCTCGTGTCCTTTTAAATTTCAATTCTCTCTACCACCATATTTTGGTGGAAATCACTATGCTAATGGCTACTCAATACATACGAGATACTTTTCTTGATCTCGAATCGAAGGAGATCTCACGAGATATGAATGGTACCAAATATGCGAATCGGATTGAATGTATAATAATCGGTTACCATCAAGAAATGATCATATATTATATATATATATATATATATATATATATATATATATATATATATATATATATATATATATATATATATATAGTACATCCAAGTTCCTGAGTCCAGTATATTAGGTCCGTAAAATGCAGACGATTCTAGCGAATATTAATCAGCTTCCCCATAGGACGAGTTTATGTCGTCACTCTCGTAGCTACACGACGCTCCCTTTCTATATATGTGGATTGAGCAAAACTCTACCCGGCTACTAATATTAGCATCATCGCACTACTCGAGTAATGACCTAAACTCTTCATACAAAGGGAGACAATAAGTGGTAGCTGATAAATCCTGGGATTTCTATTTTATCTTGACATTTTATGTCAAAATTTGTATTAATTTTGATGAAATAAACAATGTTTATTAAAGTATGCGCAATATTTAGGTGCTCCCAATTAATAATTTCACTCCCGCGATGATGGATAGAAGGTATACATTAAGCATAGGCGTAAGATGGTAAGAATTTCTAGCGTGAAATGTGTTCTATTTTCGTGCTTTTTTTGCATAATTTTTTCTTCTTTTTTTTGGTGAAATATACCTTTGTCCTATTAGAAGCTGCGGTATTACATCATGCATTTTTTCTGCTCCCCACCCCCCTACCCCCGCCCCTTCCAAAGTGGCATGTCTGGCTGGGAAAATTCTGTTTCTGAAGCCCTGATATATATATGGATTGTGCAAGTATCTACCCGCCTACTAATATTAGAGTCTTCGCACTACTCGAGCAACAACCTAAATTTGTCTTCTAGTCGAAGCTGATACATTATGTTATTTATTTATATTTTCTCTCGTAGACATCTTATGTAAAAATTAGGATTAAATTTATGAATTAAATGATGTTTGTTAAAGTACATTGTATAACAATATTTAGGCAGTCCCAATTAATAATTTCCCTCCCGCGATGATGGATATAAGGTATAAAGGTATACATTAAGGCATAAGAAAGTAAGAATGTGTGGCGTGGAAATGTGTTCAATTATTATGCTATTTTTTTTTTAAACAGATTTTTAAGTTTCTTTTTTTTCAGTGTTCTCAAAAACATGGGTGGGGGGGGGGGGGTATAATTGGGAGGGTCGCTTAAATTAGGATAAATGTTCTGAAGCTAACCAACATAGTATCCTTCCAGCCAAGTCTGTTTCAAATTGCCCATGCAATTAATGAGGAGTAGTGTATTAAACGATTTCCGGCCATTTTCGGAAAATTCAGGATGGCCACCAGAAATATTGACCAATCAAAATTCTCATTAGAACTGTTGAAACCTACCAGCATAGAATTAGTCCAGCCACGTTTCATTGAAATCGGGCTATTTATATTGGAGGAGTAGCGTTTTAAATGATTTCCGTAAGATTTTCGGAAAATCCAAGATGACAACCAGAAAAATTATCCAATTAAAATTCTGAATAGAAGTTCTAGAGCCTACCACCATAGAATCTTTCCAGCCAAATTTGGTTGAAATCGGTCAAAGCATAGATGAGATGCGATTTGATGGACGGACGGACGACGGATGGACGGATGGACACCATGGCATAATTAGAAAAATAATTATACTAGAAGTCCATTTGTAAGAAATGTAGATTTCATACTGGGGACACAGTGAATGGGAGGTTGAAATGTTTTTGTGGAATGAATTCGCAGACACTTAGAGTGACAGTGAAACAGAATACCAATATTTCATGTACAACAGAAAACCATTTGCTATAGGCAAAACATATGTATAATACAGATACAAAATGCTGAAGCGGAGCTGTGGGGAGCGACATAAAGGTGCCAGATATGGGCCTTTTGTTCCCAGAAGTCCAACGGTCAATAAAATCACTACTCACTATAGAAATGTCCGTAGCTCCTACTCAATATCTCAAGCTTTCGTTTTTCGTACTATTGTAAGACTGACTGCCTTTCATTGACTGCTGCCGACTGTTTAACCTTTTCACGACAAAGCAACCAAAAACAGACCTATGCAGTGGTCTTGGGGAATGTAAATTTTCATATCAAGAGAAGACTACTTTTGAAAATTTATAACTGGAATGACTGGCTCGATAAACGAGCCAGTCATTCCAATGGTAAATTTTCAAAAATAACTTTCTCTTGGTCTGCAAATGGAATTTTCGATGAGAAAATTGAAAATTTCTTGAACAAATTTGAGGGTTAAAGGGTTAATTGTAGAATGTACGAATGAAGGAATCCAGTTTTAGCTACGCCCCGCCTATCTTTAGCTAAGCTCCACCTACGCTTTGCCCGTGTTGGGATCGAACGATCCCTGAACTTCCTGACTATCAATTTCCAGAAAACTATACAGGTAAGCTGTTTAATATTTGGAAACTAATTTGACCAGGCGCTGTTACTGCCTATGGCAGCAATAGCTTCATCTTTTATGATATTATTGATTATGACATCATCCTACATGTTACACAGTTGATTATGACATCATCCTACATGTTACACAGTTGATTATGACATCATATGATGGATGGATAAACTGAATTCCTCTATTGTAAGTTTTTGTTCAATTTACAATTTAATACATAGTCTGTTGAATATTTTGAAACTAATTTAACTGGGAGCTGTTGCTGCCTATCAACAGCCCCCGTCAAATTAGTTTCGACATATTCAACAGCTTTTCTGTATAGTTACTTTGACATTTAGATTCTGGGAATTCAGGTTTCAAAGTTTCAAATCGATTCCAAACCCTGTACACACAAAAGTGGGTGGAGCTTAGCTAGAAACTGACCAATCGAATTTCTCGTTGAAGCTGTAACTACGCTAGGGTTATGCAGGCAAAGTTTACGAAGATACCCGTCAAATGATTTTTGAGAAAACAACGCTGACAAATTGTGACATATCTTGGTGAAATGCGATCTCAAATGAGATCTTGGCATTTCACCTGTGCACGTACATACGCGCACACGCATGCACATAAATGGAGGCATGGATGGATGGATGGGCCTTAATTCTTATGTAATGCCATCAATGACTAACATGTCTGAAGAAAAATCAATTCCAGTCTTCATAAAGTAGAGGCCGGGTCCTACAAATGTTGATCACGCCGCCATCGGAACATTTTAACAAACTTTAACACTCATATCAGCCCAAAACGGCTACAGCAGTGGTCTTGAGAAATGTCCATTTGCAGACCAAGAGAAGACTATTTTTTAAAAGTTACTACTGGGATGACTGGCACGATAACCGAGCCAGTCATTCCAGTGGTAAATTTTCAAAAATAATCTTCTCTTGGTCTGAAAATTTACATTTTCTATGAGAAAATTTAAATTTTCTTGAATAAATTCAAGAGTTAAAGGGTTAACAATCATTAACACTCTACCTGATTCTCAGACTGGAGGCAAAACACCAACAGTCACATCATATGAACCGCTAAGCTGAGCCATTCTACACACCATGTACAGGGGCTCTACAAAACGGAACAAATACCTAAAGCAGAAGGATGGAGCTTTCCAATTTATCCATCCATCATATGATGTCATAATCAAATATAAAATGCGTATGTTGGATGATGTCATAATTATGACATCATGAATGACTCGATTTAATCCGTCTTAAACGCTTAATAGTCTGACGTGTACAAAATGTATGTCAGTTAATTAATAAATATAGGCAGCAACAGCACCCAGTCAAATTAGTTTCAAAATATTCAACATCTTACAAGCATAATTTTCTAGAAATTGATAGCGAGGCAGATCAGCGATCGATCGATCCCAGCACTAGGCTGGTGTTGGTGGAGCTTAGCTAAAGATGTGGGGAGGGGGGGGGGGGGCAAAGCCATGGAAAGATCCAGTCACACTAAAATGTTAATGATGCTTCTCAGCCAACCAAAGTCATCATGCAGAAAACTTTATTTTGCTAAAACCTTCAAAAACATGTGTCTATTGGCCTCTCACAGCTTTTATTATTCGAACGACAGATTATTTTTCAGCTAGTCATTCCAGTAGTAAATTCTCAAAAAAGTCTTCTCTTGGTCTGCAAATGGACACTTCTCAAAACCTAGTAGCAGAAGCCGATTTTGGCCACCTTGAGTATTAACATGAACAGTTAACCCTTTAACACTCATATCAGCCAAAGACGGCTTCTGCAGTGGTCTTGAGAAATGTCCATTTGCAGACTAAGAAGACTATTTTTGAAAATTTACCACTGGAATGACTGGCTCGATAACTGAGCCAGTCATTCCAGTGGTAAATTTTCCGAAATAGGCTTCTCCTGGTCTGCAAATGGACATTTTCTATGAGAAAATTTAATTTTCTTGAACAAATTCAAGGGTTAAATGAGTATTGCTGGTGGTTTTAATCTGTCTTCAAACTATTTTGTTACAGAGGTTAATACCTGTTAAAATCTCATTATATGTAAGTCTTAATATAATCAAGACACAAAATACAATATAGCTTTAGAAGTTCTAACGCCTTATTAATTTTTCCAAATCTTATTACAAAACCCTCCCTCTCCCACCCTCCAGACACCAGATCCCACATCGCTGCATGACCCCACCCATGACCACTGTTTCTGTCACATACACACACACACACGCCTGGGGCAAGGCATAGACTGTCTTTGTACAATGAAGAGAAATGACAGACGCAAGATGAAACGAAACATAGTCTGGAGCTATATTACGAAAAATCCAATCTATTTTCTCATTGCAGGTTTCTAATATTACATTAGCTAAACCATTTCATCCTGAATTACTAGAAAGCTGTTCTTAAACGAGTTAAATAAGTAATCATTTAAATATTATAGAAATAATTTAGACTTCAAAATTATTTATGAAAAATATAGCGATGACCTTCAGTTAAATAACAAAAAAAGATATTCTATAGTTTATTAAATGACAAATATAGGATATGTTATATATTATTTATATCAGTCAGAAAGAAATGTGTCAGACTAAGCTAAGCCTATCAGTGGAAACAAAACAAAATCCTGCAGAAACCCTGGTTGAAAGAGTTACACTAACTAGCCTCAGGCGATAACGCCATAGAAATGCCTTCTACAGACTAAAGACCTGATCTGCACTGAAAACAAAACAACGACACGAAACAAAACAACAGCAGACGAATCGCTTGTAAGTCATCAGGCGGCAATGCAGCGGGACAATACGAAATCATACGCTCAAATGATGGATCAATTATTTCCGTAGCTCCGTGTATTCTGACGTATTTTCGAAAGAAATATCCTTAATCACTAGAGACTTGGTTACAAAAATACTGGCATATTTTCACCACCATCTGTCATAATTGGGATGATCATACGAAGATAAACGTGGATAAATTTCTCGACGTTATTATAGCCTTGCTCGGATGTAAGTGAATAAACAGAATGTAATGGATGAATCCAGTATTAGCTATAATCCACCCATCTCTAGCTAAGCTCCACCCACGCTTTGCCCGTGTTGGGATTGAGTGATCCCGCACTGCCTAAATCTCAATTTCCAGAAAACTATACAGGTAAGCCATTCAATATTTTGAAACTAATTTAACTGGGTGCGTGAAGTTAAATTAGTTTCAAAATATTCAACAGACTGGTTATTAAATAGTAAAGACAAACAATTCATACAAATTGACAGATTATTAACCCTTTCATGACAAAGCCGGCCAAAACCGGCCTCTGCAGTGGTCTTGATGAATGTCCATTTGCAAGCCAAGAAGACCATATTTGAAATTCCACCACTGAAATGACTGGCTCGGTAACCGAGTCAGCCATTCCAATGGTAAATTTTCAAAAATACTCTTCTCTTGGCATGCAAATGACCATTCAATAAGGAAATATTTTGATTTTCTTAACCAAATTTAGACAAGAAAGGGTTAAGCTGATAACAGACTTGATTATGACATCAGTCTACATGTGCTGTACTTCATTATGACATCATATGAATGATTGATAGACTGAATCCTCTATTGCTTGCTGGCAGAATGATACAGATTTGAATGGAAAGTGGCTAAGAATGTGTGTTGCGCTATCAATTTCTTCAGAACAATGCAGGTAATATTGACTGCATGGTGAAAATTAAATGAAAGAAGCCAATGATGATGTTTAATTTAAATTAAATTTATATTTTCCATTTTTCATAAGAATATTAACCCACTGTTTAACCCTTTAACGACAAAATTAAAAAAAAAAGTTTAAATATTTACTTATTGAATGTCTATTTGCAGGCCAAGAGAAGCCTATTTTTGAAAATGTACCACTGTAATGATTGGCTCGGTTAACGAGCCAGGCATTAGTAGTAAATTTTCTAAAATAGTCTTTTCATGGCCTGTAAATGGACATTACTCGAAACCACTACAGAGGCCGGTTTTGGTCGGCTTCGTCACGAAAGGGTTAATGGTCAAACCGACCAAATCCGCCCTCTGACGCTTTCTTGAGGAATGTCTATTTGTCGGCCAATAGAAGACTATTTTTAAAAATTTACCACTGGAATGCCTGGCTCAATAACCACGGGCCAGTCATTAGTGGTAAATTTTCAAAAATAGTCCTCTCTTGGCGTGCAAATGGATATTCAATAGGCAAATATTAAATTTTTCTTGAAATTTGACCATTAAATTATTAAAACATAACATATTTTACATGTTCAAATGTACAATTTCTTAGCATTTTCCGTCATTTCTGACTTAACTTTACGAGCAATCAGAGATTGCAGACTATGGCCTAATCATTTTTGTCACATTGTAAAAAGGGTTTTATTTTTTCAGATTTTTTCCCCTGGAAATTTCAGATCATACCCAATGTTGCAGAGCCTTATTGTACTGTCCCACCCTTTCTCGTGTTCAAATTTGAGTCAAATCAGACCAGCAGTTTCTCAGATATCCAGAGATCCACAATTTAATCTGGTCCAGATACGGCTTCTTTTATCCTTGCACATTCCTTCATTGTGTTAAAATTTGAGACAAATTGGATTAGCAGTTCTTTAGATACAGCCCCGCATGCACGCACACACACACGCGCACGCACACACACATACACACACACACACACACACACACACACGCGCACGCACACACACATACACACACACACACACACACACCCTGCACGTGGATGCCCTTGCGAAAACGTGTCTCTGACAACAAACTGACAATAAACAATGAGCCCTAGTAATAAGCTGGCCATAGTCTGAATTTAAGCTGGCAGTAAATGAGAGAATTGACGATAAACTGACAATAATGTCAGCATAATAGTGACAATAATGTGGCTATTAATTGGCAACAAATAGTTGCAGTATTATCGAGTCTGACAATAACCTGATAACAAAAACTTTGCTGTTTTATTTTAAAGACTAAATCTGACAATTGACTGGTAAGATGGGACATAGAAAAATAATTTTGACAATCATCTGGCAAGAAATAATTTAGAAATTCTGCATCAAAAAATGTCTGGCAATAATAGACTGTCAACATGCGACATAGTAAACTAATTCTACTCTAGTACCACATAATATATTATAATGTTGTTATTTTTAGTGTAGTACTAGATTATTTATTATAATGGTATTATTTTTACTGGAAATATATAAATGTATATAACGTTATTATTTTACTTTAGTGACAAATACCTATATTTACTGATTTGTAAGATCAAGTTTTTCCTTTAGTTTTAATTGCATGGAGACACGAAAGGAATTTTCAGCTACCATGCAGCCCTATGACTCAGGCTTTTCCTTGCTGGTGACACATAGCATTGTAGCATGGATCGACCGGACAGGTGCGGACCGTTCCAGCTAGGCCAGGTATGGAATGACCATTCCGGGTGCGTTCCAAGCACGCCCCCTGAATAGGATATGCGCATGTATAAAGTCCTATAAGAGAGGTTTCGTTAAAATGGCTAAGTCCGTAAGAACGCGTAGAGCGCATGCACGCACATTAGAGCTTCCCTGACAACACGTGTCAGTATTGGCAGAGAGTGCATGCTTACAGTGTACCGAGTTGGTACTAGTGATTTCTTCAAATCACACTATTCTCGTCGCTCTTGGTAACAATCAGGACCGGAATGAAACGAGGATTACAGAACCTTTTACCTTTTTAGAATCGGACCAGGAATGGCCGAGTTATCATTAAAAGGCACGTTTAAATTATCTTCAAAATAGTGCTTTGACGTCGTAATCGCGTGTATGTATTAAATGAATGGGGAATGCGCTGTTCGCGTGATAGCCACGTCACCATTTCTAGCTGCACGCTGATTGGCTACTGCTCGCCCTCTGATTGGCTGGAGCGTCCTGCCTCTGACATTATGAGTAGTATAAAAGGAAAAGCAGAAATCGAGAATCGAGATCATCAGGCGCGGAAGCTGACCCATCAGCAAGACTGCTGGACCAGCGTAGTGCAAGATGTGGGAGAACTGCTGACTGACTGTGGAACCTATACCACAGTGGATTGAGATCTCCTGCGCCGGTGAGCAGTCTTGGACATCCGCGATACCAAATTGGAAGCTCCCGGATGGTAATCCGGGGGCAAAATAAATTAATATAAGAACTCCCTTTTCCGGAACTTTCACAGAGGAGTTTCCTGCGGATGGGCCTTGCGGGCCCGATGTAATTCTACAGGATATAGAGCTGATGGTGATTCTTGGTGGATAATTCTGTGTTAATTAACTTTTAGACCACAGTCTGGTGGGACTCTGCTTGGTGCGTCGCAAGAGCTATGCGACGCATCCCGCACCGTGTACCCAGTTATGGTACATGCATATTTAATTACAATTGTAGCCCTCCGTGTTAATGGGCAACTTTCAAACTACATGGGCATCTTTCTCTAACTGTTCTTCTTCACCATCTTGAGAGTGAGCCGCATCAACAGTCTGCTTGCGGAAATCTTCCCTGCATTCAGGATCGTGCCATCTCGCGCTACACAACAGTAGCATATCAATTTCCGTGATTTATGGACTCTTACTGTATCGATGACCAATAGGTACTCAAGTAACTATACTATTGTGCATTTCAGTATTTCCATAAATGGTACTGATGACTAATAGGTACCTACCCGGTCTTTCCGACCGCATTTTTATACTTTCTGTTTCTTATTGTATATATTATCTTTATTTCCGTGTGCTCTCAACTAACAAGCACTATGAGGTCTTATGACCTGATATATCGTTAGCACTGTATTTGTTAGTTATGTATATGGCAAGTAGCCATCCTAGTTATTATGTTTTGTTTATATATGAAAATTTTAGGACGCAGTACGCTAGGTAATACTAGACAGCAACATTATATCCGCATCACTATATTCTGCCAGCATCAATTTTACGCTGAGGTCACACTGATCATGCTCACCATGCTCGAACCTGACATGTGACTGACTAACCTGGCTATTCTAGCTCAATAGGATAGGTTTAAAGTAGTCAGGGACAATCTCTCTGTAAGAGACACATAGTGTACGCATCTTTTCCAGCTGTAGTGGATATGTAACACCACACACTGGCTAGATTGTGTAAAATTGGGCAATTACCCTAGGGCCTCTTATTAATATCGAGTGATTGTCTCTTTCTGCGCTCCTGGCTTAATAATTGTCTGGACTCCCAATCGACACATTGGCAGGATCCGACTCTGGGAAACTATTGAGGTTTCCGAGCGGTGATAACTAAAGTGTCGATTTACATACACCTTCCCTGTATCTTCGGATACCAGTTAGTTTAGATTCACCCGCCAATGTAGTAAGCACTGCGAAAAGAAATTATATATTATGTAGCACCGGCCTGCAGTACATCTCTGGGCATTCTGGAACATAACCCTAATGACAGGTGAAATGTTAATTCCGTAAGATACGGGTGACGGATGAGACACAGATCTCCATCCAACTCGTTGTAGTGTCTGGGTGAGGTCTTAGACCCCACCACGCCCTCACGGGAAGGTCACTAGTGATGGATATCTGTCTCTTACTCCCCACCATAAATGATATTGCACTTTCTAAATTGCTTATGTGAACTGTAACTTGCCCTAGTGATGTTATATGTGGTTGTGGGATGATGGTAACTGGATCGTCATATGATTCGGGAGCTATTGCTCCATAACATGTATGCACGCTATCTTTCTGAGGAAGATGCTATGCGGGGCGACCCTTCGGGAAGCTGGGCATCTTCGCCAGTTAGATGTATGTGTCTAAAGATAGGTAGGAATCTCTGCCATTTGTGGCCAAAGCTTGGAAACGTATCTAATAACTAAATGGTAGGTTAGAATGTAGCAGAAGGCCCGCATAAATAAAGCGGCAACTACCCATAAAGTATCTTGGAATCTACATAAGACGGTGACCTATGAATTCTTCAGAAATCATCCGACCCGTCTTCACGTAAACCAGTGTACATCACATTAATTATGGCTTCACTAGGATTGACTAGCACTTAGCTTTTTATTTGAACAAAAGAGTGGCCCGTTTTGCCAGCTCGTTTCCTACGCTTCGACATGGAAGGCATTTTCCTGTGCCGGAGGCCCGCGCGAGGCACTTTCCTCTCGCAAAAAATAATATTTTTGTGTGCGTTAGGGGTATAATTGGTTTATATTAAACTATCCACGTAGCCTCGTTGCGATGCTCCCTTGCGGTGATACATCTGCGGATTTACGAATCTGTGTGGTATCTTCGGCGAGACCACGTAGAAAGAACACCAAGTAGCTCTATGTATTGTATTATTTTGCTCATTTACTATCAGACGAGTAGCATTGTTTGTATAGTGGTATTACTTTTCTTAATTATATCATCATGTCCAGACTTTTAAATTAGTTAATGGACCGACATACCGGTGACATGAACAGTTGGGACGAGACCGTGAGGTTCAATCTCGGCGGCCATGGTCGCACGGCCCCACTGGAATGTGATTATTCCACCGGCTCTAGAGTACCTTCCAGAGAGTTGTGATACAGGATCTGTAACCCTGAGAACTGTAGCTAACCAGCCCTCCCGCACATCCTGTACATGGGGTGCAATGGAGTGGAGCAACATGACGGACCAGCACGTACCCCCGCGAGCTACAGCATCAATCTGGCAACAGACTAATAGTAGACTAAATTCTTGCTGGTAACATGTCACATAAATCTGACAACATACTGGTAATAAGCTGGCAATAGACTGGTAATAGACTAAATCCCTGCTGAAATCATGTGACATCAATCTGACATAAAGCTGGTAATAGGGTGGCCATAGACCAGTAATAGGCTGGCAATAGATTGGTAACACTTGCTATTAATCTGACAACAGACTGGTAACAGGCTGGCAATAGACCAGTAATAAGCTGGCAATAGATTGGTAACACATACTATTAGTCTGACAACAGACGCGTAACAGGCGGGCGGGCAATAGACTCGTAATAGACTGGCAGCACATACTATGAATCAGACAACCGACTGGCAATAGGCTGATAATAAGCTGGTAACATTTGCTATCAATCTGACAACAGACTGATAATAGACTGATAATAGGCTGGCAATAAACTGATAACACATCCTATTAATCTGGCAACAGACTGGTAATAGGCTGGCAATAGACTGGTAGCATATGTTGTTCGTCTGACAACAGACTGGTAATGAATGACATTTCAGTGGCAAATTTTCAATAACAGTCTTCTTTTGGTCTGCAGAAGCCATTTTTGGCTGATATGAGTGTTAAAGGGTTAACTGTTAGTAAAATATTTCAGATACATTTCTGACAATAGACATCTGGATGTAGTCTGAAAACGTTCCAACACCAAGCTACATGTATTGTCAGATGTTCAGACTATTGACAGCGTGGTATCAGTTTTCGTCAGATGTTCAAATATTACAAGTGTACTGTCAGAATGATGTCAGACCAATATCCTTACACAAAAAGTAAGTTTTAAGTGGTCTTTAGAGAGTGATACTTTAAAATTAGTGGAGTTAAATGAGGATAGATGACATCTGACAATACACTGGTAATAATCTGACAATATATTACTAGTTTGTTACCAGATCTGACAACAGCATGACATCAGGCTTGTTACAGTCTGACTATACACTGACAGTAAGCTGACAATAGTCTGGCAACAGACTGGTCATAAGGTTTTTTTTCTAAGGGTGCACATACTCACACATGCGCGTGCGGAACACACATGCGGGCGTGACATATACATGCATATATGCACGCATGCATGCATGCACACGCACGCACGCATGCACACACGCACGCACGCACACACATACACACACACACACTTGGCATGCCTTGCTTTTCTATGTATTATTTTTCACAGACATTCTGTTGAAGACATATTTGACATATGCAATCTGACACCATAACATATCAACAACATTCAGTCAAATTACACAGCAAGTCTCATAGTATATCTTTATAGAAATCATATCCCCATGTGTTTTCAAGATAGGAATAGCCACATTGAAAAAAAATCGACAAAGAAAACCCGGACCACTGATTTTTCCTTGTCCTTAGCTAACCTTAGCATAATCTCACAAGCATTAGACGGCTTATTCAAACCTATACAAAAACACACTTTCTATCAGAACCACATTGGGGCACCGATTGAATTCCCTGCCCAATGCGTCACAAAAGAAGCTATTAGGGCGACAATGAGTGTGGTGTGGATACTTGAACTTCCTTTCAACTACATGCTTCACAGCTCATGTATTTTTTGTTCATTTAATAACTCATTTTATCTGATATTTAGCAGCCAACGCTAAAAAAATATTTTCAAAATGGTCTGACTTAACGTGGTTGCTGACCTTGGCAGCAACAACTTTCAGACAATGAGTTTTAAAAATGTTCAACAAGTTTAATAATCTAGCGCCATTATTTTTTAGCAGATTTTGGTTGCTATGGGAACAGATTGATACACATGGGCAGCTGGCCAGACTGAGCATAGAGCTGACATATGAATGGATTCATATATCACTGGTCATTAGTTCTCCGACTGCTGCAAATCACTGGACAATAATTTCAATTGTTTAATAGGTTTGGACCTGCTGAATATTTTGAAAACAATTTGACTGAATGTCGTTGGTGGCTTAGCCACCAACAACTTCCAGTTAAATTATTTTCAAAATATTCAGCATATACAGAGACCACATGCAAAATGTAGTCTGCAAAAATTTAGCAGGCAGACAATTATTGGCATTTCATTCTACATATTAATCACAGGACCATGGGTGATAATGCCCACCTGGCCTAAGTTCAAACCAGAGTTCCAGGAGGCCTGTATCGCTCACCTGGAACAGATGAATTTCAACTAGAAAGGCCATCAGCTATAAGTAGAACGCTAAGGAGCTGGCCAGAATTGTAACAAGAACAGCGGCCATGTTTCTTTAAGTATCAACTTCTCTTGAACAAATTTTAATGGCCCTCGAGTCCCTATAATCATATCTCTCAAATTTCGGCCTGATCCGTTCAGCGATTCTGTAGAAGTCACTTTCACGAAAACTAGGTCATCCGAGATGGCCGCTAAAGCATTAAGCCAATCAACTTCCCTTGAACAAACTTGCTGCAGCTAATTGACCTTTCATGAGTTTTGAATTGATCCCTAAAGCGGATTCAGAAAAGATTTTTAAAGGCATTTCCAAGTTGGAAAAATCCAAGATAGCCACCGGGCAAATTGGCAGATCGGCTGCGTTTGAAGGAACCTGGATCTCTATGGCCTAAGGATGCTTCCTGCCAAATATACTTGAAATTAGCTCAGTGGTTCTTGAGAAGTCATTTAAAATTTCTTTTAGTATAGGAGTGTATGATCCAAGATAGACGCCAAACAGTTTATCTAACAGATTCAACCATTTGAAATCAGAATACCTAAAAACCCATATAAATCTAATTTTGGTTCAAAATGCATCAAATATGGCAGGAACAACACCCAATCAAATTAGTTTCAAAATATTCAACAGCGAGTTTAGTAAATAGAACAAACATACAATTTGTACAACTTGACGGGCAAGTGTTTGATGGACTTAATCGAGTCATTCACGATGTAATTGATTATATATCAACCCACACATCACATGGTTGATTATGACATCATGTGATTGACTGAGAAACTAGAATCCTCCATTAACCCTTGAATTTTTTCAACAAAATTTAGATTTTCTCATAGAAAATGTCCATGTGCAGACCAAGAGAAGACAACTTTTGAAAATTTACCACTGGAATGACTGGCTCGGTTATTGGGCCAGTCATTCCAGTAGTAAATTTTCAAAAATTATCTTCTCTTGGTCTGCAAATGAACATTTCTCAAGACCACTGCAGAAGCCACTTTTGTGCACTTTACCTTAGAGCTGCATAAGGACTGTTCTTTTGAAGACTTGGTTTTCGTTCTTCTATAATGTCTATATGGAAACACTTGCCAAACTCTCAACTCTATAAGCCATTCACGTGGTAGTCATTATGCTTATCCATACCCAGGCCAGACGATCCTGGGCCAGACGATCAACATTGTTGAGACAATCACCACACTACCATGAAAAGTGATTGATGGTCGCGGGTATCCAAGGCCACAATTCCGACAATTAGCTGGCTTTGCAGCTTCAGCCAGGGCTTTGCGAATCTTTTCGGCCTTATGGCACAGTACGCCCATACAGCGGGTGACAGTCAGGAATCCCACCTGTGGAACAGTCAATACAATTGAAATAAATATAAACCTAATATTATTTATTTATACACAGACATAGACTCTCGTAGGAAAGCATGACCACATGCACATACGCACACATGCATGCTGACTCAAATGGAATAGCATCTTCCTGTTACACAGTGAGGGTAAATATAAAAATGTAACCAATATCTCACCAAAATCTATGGGATACTGTCAAGTAATACAGTGAATTGCAAATATGTTGAAGAAAATTGACCACCCTTTGCCCATTTGTAGTTCCTCTTCGAAAACAATATATCAAATTTGCAGCCAGACCAATGTGTTTCAATTGAACTAACTGTCACTGATATGATTAAAAGATCTATGTTTCTGACAATTTGATTTAAACCTTACGACTCTGATGTCAACACTCTATCTTTTACTGTGTCAGTAGCGAAGAACCTGGTGTACATTTAAAAAAAAATTTGGTGGGTGATGTTGCTGTCATAGTAAGCAACATTTTCCACCAAATTTGTTTAGAAATGAACACCAGTTTATCTTTAAATTTACTTTGAAAAATACAATTTTTGACATCAGAGTGGTAAGAGTTAAGAGTGTTTACTGATGCGCAGAAGGAGTGGTCATTCTCTGAGGTACAGGTTGAGCTTGCTTCAGACCAGGTGAGATAACAATTAGGTCTACTAGAGAACACTGGCCAATGAACTTTTCCATTTTATTCATCCAGCATATGACATCATAATCAACTACATGCCGTGTAGAATGACATCATAATCAACTATATGCCGTGTAGAATGACATCATAATCAACTACATGGCGTGTAGAATGACATCAAAATCAACTAAATGTCGTGTAGAATGACATCATAATCAACTACATGGCGTGTAGAATGACATCAAAATCAACTATATGATGTGTAGAATGACATCATAATCAACTACATGACGTGTAGAATGACATCATAATCAACTACATGACGTGTAGAATGACATCATAATCAAGTACATGACGTGTAGAATGACATCATAATCAACTACATGAGGTGTAGAATGACATCATAATGAATGACACAGATAAAGACTTTATATTTGAAGACAGGCTATGCGTTGCTGTACAAATTGTATGATAATACTATTATTTACTATTTAATACATATTATGTTGAATATTTTGAAACTAATTTGACTGGGGCCCAGTCAAACTAGTCACAAAATATTCAACAGCTTACCTGTATAGTTTTCATGGAAATTGATCAATCCCAACACGGCGAAGTGTGGGTGGAGCTTAGCTAGATGTGGGCGGGGCACGGCTAAAAGGGAACGGTCCATTCAAGTCATCGCTGATCTAAACACATATAGACTAGTCAATAAAACGACCCCGCATATATTTACTGAAGAGTTATCATTATACGGAAATTCTGCAACCAATTTGAAACACATCATTCATATTACCAATTCCACACTTAGAGTCCATCATACTATCTATCAGTATGTTCTTAGAAAATTTGTGCAAATTAAATAACTGTCTGGATGTGGTTCTGATGGATGCTGTCATGGAATGAAAGTGTGGGTGAGTATGGTCAATGGAGGAATCCAGTTTTAGCTACACCTGCTAATCTCAACCTAAGTTCCACCCATGCTTTACCCATGTTGAGATCAATCAATCCCTTCACTCTCTGAAGCTCAATTTACAGAAAAATATACAGGTAAGCTGTTGAATATTTAGAAACAAATTTAATTGGCCGCTGTTGCTGCTTATCAACAGAATGCTTATTAAATAGTAAAGACATACAATTCGTGTTCATGATGGACTAAATCATGTGACACATGACGTAATTGATTATGATGTCAGCCTACATGTACATATCACCAACAGCAGCAGCAGCAGTAGTAGCAGCAGAAGCAGGAGTAGTAGCATTGTTCATATTAAGATCTGTGAGTATTACGTTCCATACAGTCTGTCTGTCTGTCTGTATGTTTGTCCTTAGCATATCTCTAGAACACAAGAAGGTAGAATCAGGAAATTTATCACACCCATTCAAATGAACCTTTCCATTATTAGCTATGCCCAGCCCATCTCTAGCTACGCTCCACCCACCTCGCTCGTGTTGGGATCGATCGATCACAAACTGCCTGACTATCAATTTCCAGAAAACTATACAGTGTACATGTAAGCTGTTGAATATTTTGAAATTAATTTGACTTGGTGCTGTTGCTGCGCATGGCAGCAACAGCACCCAGTCAAATTAGTTTCAAAATATTCAACAGCATGTTTATTAAATAGCAAAGACATACACTTCATACAACGTGTCGGACTATTAAGCGTTAAAGACCTGCAATATGGAATCATTCATGATGTCATGATTATGACGTCAGCATACACGTCACTTAGTTAATTATGACATCATCATATGACGTCAGATCATAGATGGATACTCTGAAAAGGTGAACTGGGGTGGGCTAAAAGTATTTTGAAGTTCGAGACACATTGTCCAATATCTGGGTCACATGGTCATCAATAGGCGTATATATGAATTCATATTTTGGCTATATAACATGGGACTGCAAGTCAATAGAAAAATAATGTAACATATATTCCTGTCCAAGGTTCTGGTGAATCTCTTGCATGTGTGCCATATAATACAGATCAATAGCCTCTAGGACTCAGTACACTCAAGTCAAGAATGGACCTGAGAAAGCTAATGATTTCGGCTGAGGACAAGACACAGTGGGCAAAAGCAAAGAAGGACTGAGTGCAGCTGTAAGATGTTTCTACTACTACAACCGCAGAATACAGTAATCATACATACATACAATAGCCTTTCGAAACAATTTTTGATAAACAAAAAATTGTTGAAGTTTACCAATACTTAAATTACAGAAGTGAAAAGCAAGCCATGCTTGCCAAATCACCCCAGACAAAAGCACTGAAATGTCACGCATCAGTCTTGCTGCCATAACAGGGGATTGTCTGGCTGTCACTGCCAATCTTGATCATCATCATCACCAACATTGTTGACCACCACCACCACATCATCACCAACATTGATCACCACCACACCACCACCAGCAATTAGCCATGGAGAACTGTCTTGGAGTGTATTTGCATAACAATATCCATTTTCGAAATCATAAGATGACTGGAAAACTCGGAGAATATTGGGTGGGTAACAAAATGTTTGTACCCCATCCACCCCATAAGATAGTTTGATATTGGAAAGACAACTGCCCCCATCCCCATAATTACCATCAAACTCTATTTCTGCCCCACATGTTTGCAACAGTAGTTACCAGTTATCTTGCTTGTCTAATGAAGGAACGTCTTCCGACAGTTCTTCGGTTTCTAAAAGAAAATCATTTTACCATCATCCAGCTCATTCTCACACTGAAAGAAATTTTAACAAGACCTCTGCAAACGGTACATAATACCCCGCCATGATGACAAACCAATGAATGAGAACTATCAGAAAATATTTATTTCTTCCTCAGACCCAAACCAGTCATCCTTATGATTGAAGTGTCAAAGCGATCTGTTAAACGGCCATCTTGGATTTTGGATCATCGTCAATTTCGATAGGTTTCTTCCCGAGACCTAGTCCAACCACCTTATGAAGTTTCAAAGCGATCCGATATATAGTAACAGAGTTATCATCCAGAAACAAATTTTCAAGATGGCCACTGGTGGATGGCGGCCATCTTTGATTTCGGATGATCATCGATTTCGATAAATTTCTTCCCCAGACCTAGTCCAACCACTCTCTGAGGTTTCAAAGCGATCTGATAAATGGTAACGGAGTTATCATCCGGAAACCAATTTTCAAGATAGCCGCCCATCTTGGATTTCGGATCATCGTCGATTTCGATTACACACCCACGCACGCACACACGCATGCACACACATGTATGCACCACACAGACACACACACACACGCACACAATCAGGCATGCACACATACACACAAAACAATTTTTACAGACGGATATGACACAGATGGAAAGAATGATAACATAATCTGGAATGGAAGAATGTAAAGACATTATCATATAATCCACCCACATTCAGGAACTGGGGATAAAAAGCTTTACTGCCTTGCCCTATAACCCTGCCCCTAAAACCCACCTCATCCTAGCTCATTGTGTCTGGCAGGAGGGGGTGGTGGGTGGGGTGGTGGGTGCACACAGAGATTAGTTAGCATTCACAATCCCATATCCCCTCTTTCAAAATATTCTTTGCAAATCAAAGCACTTTCATTCCATAATTTTATGATGAAATTCTTTCATCTTTCGATTGTCAGACAAAAAATAACTAACAACGATTTCCACGGAATAAAAAATCGATGAATTCACGTAGCATTACGCTGGCTTTCTAGACGCCATCAATGAAGCGGTGTCATTAACTGATGCTGCTATTTTTAGCCTGTTGTCAATCAATGAATCACCGAAAATAAAACTGTCTTGCAATTTTCTTTTCCGTTTATTTCTCACACAATTAAACTATTTCGCCACAATATAATGCAACGGCTAACGAATTGAACTCTTCACTAAAATAACTCTTCTAAAAGAGGTTTCTTGACTCATGGTGTTCCAGAGAACTAAAGATCTAAGCAAGTATAAAAGCAGGGGTCATGAAGTCTTATATTCGATCAAAGAACATCGCACCTAAAAGTGGCCAAATAAAATGAAACAAGATACATCAATTTGTGGTGACATGTTTATTTCACTTTGTGGAGCAATAATATTCTGTAGAATTACACAATTGCATTGGGGTTGGGGGGGGGGGGTTGGGGGTGCGGGGCGGGGAGAGAAATGAATCCTTTAACCCTCAAATTTATTCAAGAAATTTAGATTTTCTCATAGAAAATGTCAATTTGCAGACCAAGAGAAGACTATTTTTGAAATTTTACCACTGGAATGCCTGGCTCGGTTATCGAGCCAGTCATTCCAGTGGTAAAATTTCAAAAATAGTCTTCTCTTGGTCTGCATATGGACATTTCTCAAGACCACTGAAGAAGCCGTTTTTGGCTGATATGAGTGTTAAATGGTTAAAGATCAGCCCATCAAAAAACACCCGTTGTCTTGAGAAATGTCAATTTGCAGGCCAAGAGAAGACTATTTCTTTTTAATTTACAACTGGAACGACTGGCTCGATAACCGAGCCAGTAATTCCAGTTGTAAATTTTAAAATATAGCCATCTCCTGGCCTGCAAATGGAGGGACATTCACTAAGCAAATACTGGCCATGAAAGGGTTAACTGGACCAGTTTCTTTCTGTATAAATCACGATTCTTAATCAACTTAGAATTGGGTGCATAGCGCACCAACGCTGTCATTTCTAGGTGTTTGTGTAAAGGCCTTCAGCACTCCAACATGTGCAGACTGAAGCCAACTCAGAGAATGCCTTAATGTTAGCAGATTGCCAATTATCTATGCATAGAAAATATTCTCTCATCCAGATGACCAACAACATCTATCTAATATCATGTATCTTACAAACACAATGGGAGACAGACAGATGGATGGACGGATCACCCCCACACAGTAAACTTCTTCACACACTCCTGCAGGTCCAGGTATACAAGTATTAGTCAAAGATATATTTGAAGTATTGAAACGAAAAACAAAATCTACACATATGCGCAGGCAGGCAGATTGGCAGTCAGGCAGACCTGTAGACAGACAAACCTGTAGACAGACAGACAGATAGACATGATAGACACACAGACAGACAGGACAGACGTGTAGGCAGACAGACAGACAGACACAGGCAGGCAGGCAGTCAGACAGACAGACAGACAGACAGACAGACAGACAGACAGACAGACAGACGCATATGGATGAATGGATGGACAGGCGGACGGATGGATGGATGGATGGATGGACAGACAGACAGACAGACCAACAGACAGACATGGCTTATATCTCAGCAGTCTCGTGTGACACTTGGTGGCAGTCCTAACAAGAGGCCCAAAGGGCCTGTGTCGCTCACCTGGAGCACCATCAATTTTTGTCAAAATTATTGGTGGGTGGTTTAGCAATCTTTTAAATGAGTTTGTGGACATTTTTGCAAGTGCAATATGGTCGCCAAACACACTACATTTTGATTGCCCACGGCGCCCATGTTTTTTTAATTGATCAACTTCCCTTGAACAAATTTTAATGGCCCAAATTTTGGCCTGATCCTTTCAGCGGGTCTGGAGGAGTCGTTGTTGGGAAAACTAGGTCATCCAAGATGGATGCCGAACCATTTGGTCAATCAAGTCCTCTTGAACATACTTGGCTTACCTCTTGGCCTAGATGAAGATTCCCCAAGCGGTTTTGGAAAAGATTTTTAAAGACATTTCCTAAAATCGGTCAAAATCCAAAATGGTCGCCGGCCAAATTGGCCGATCGGATTCATTTGAATAAACTTGCATCCCTATGCCTTAAAGGATTGCTTCCTGCCAAACATAATTGAAATCGGCCTAGTTGTTCTCGAGAAGACATTTAAAATTTCCCATGGGAGCTTTTGAGGAGAAAATTATCTAAGATGGCCGTCAAACTGTTTATCCGACAATTTCGAAAATTACAAATTTGAGCTCAGAATACCCAAAAACATATACAGGACCAATTTTGGCCTCAAAATCCATCAAATAAAAAAAAATTGAATATGGCTACCAAACAGGCTACATTTTGATTGGCCCACCGTGGCCATGTTTTTTTAAGGAGCAACTTCCCTTGAACAAACTTTAATGGCCCTTAGTCCCTGATCATATCTCCCAAAATTCGGCCCGATCCCCTCAGCGGTTCTGGAGAAGTCGTTTTCAGGAAAACTAGGTCATCCAAGATGATCGCCGAACCATTCTGTCAATCAAGTCGTCTTGAGCAAACTTGGCTTACGTCTTTCATAAGTTTTGAATCGATTTCCCCAAGCGATTTCGAAGATTTTTAAAGACATTTCTTAAAATCGGCCGAAATCCAAAATGGTCGCCGGCCAAATTAGCTGATCGGATTCATTTGAACAAACTTGAATCCCTATGCCCTAAGGATGCTTCCTGCCATATATAATTGAAATTGGCTTAGTAGTTCTCAAGAAGAAGACATTTTAAATTTCCCATTGCGTTAGTATGGGCGCTTTTGGCGGGAAAATAATCCAAGATGGGCGCCAAATCCTTTATCCGATAGTTTCGAAAATGCCAAATTTGAGCTCAGAATACCCAAAACCATACATAGAACCAATTTTGGCCTCAAAATCCATCAAATAAAAAAATCCAATATGGCCGCCAAATACGCTGCATTTTGATTGGCCCACGCCGGCCATGTTTTTTGACGGATTAACTTCCCGTAAACAAACTTTAATGACCCCTAGTCCCTGATCATATCTCCCAAATTTCGGTCTGATCCCTTCAGCGGTTCTGGAGTAGTCGTTTTTGGGAAAACTAGGTCATTCAAGATGGCCACCGAACCATTTGGTCAATCAAGTCTTCTTGAACAAACTTGGCTTACCTCTTTCCCTAGATGATGTTTCATGAGTTTTGAATCGATTCCTCAAGTGGTTTCGGAGAAGATTTTTAGACATTTCTTAGAATCTGCCGAAATCCAAGATGGCCGCCGGCCAAATTGGTCGATTGGTTCCAGTTGAACAAACCTGGATCCCTATACCCTAAGGATGCCAAATATAATTGAAATTGGACCAGTGGTTCTTGAGAAGAAACCGTTTAAAGCAAAAGTTGACGGACGACGGACGGACCCACGGCGGACGGTCGCCATGGCATAATAATGAAGACATCCCTGGCCTGGGTTCATTCTATTAAACGCATTAATGGTAAGGATTTGTCAAGAAAATTGAAACATTTGCTTAGTGAATGTCAATTTGCAGGCCATGAGAAAAACTTGACTTTTGAAAATTATAACTGAAGTATCGAGCCAGTCATTGCAATGGTAAAATTTCAAAAATAGTTATTTTTTAGTTATAGTTAATAGGCTTATCTTGGCCTGCAAATGGACACCTTTCCTCAAGACTACAAAGGATGCTTTTGTCTGATTTGACAGAATAATGGTTAAAAACATGCTTTCTTGCACATACAACCCTAGAACAGACATGACAAGGCAGACAATACATTATTTATAATACGACATAACAACATAAATATAGAACCTTAAATTACCCATTTTCCTTATTGTCAGTCGAGCATAAATACTGCAAAATAAACAAAACCTAATACTACCTGAGCTGTGTGGACAGATTTCAACAATAACATCTTTTTCACTCAATATATACAAATATTTAAAAAAAAAAATTTTTACCACCATTTACAAATTCGGATTTTGAAATCAAAATCAACATTTACTCGATCCACTTTATTCAGCAAACAAATGTTAAATCCATATAATCTGGAATTAAATCATGACAAGACTGAATTAAAGATACACTTGGCGTATATGTTGAAAATAATTTGACTGAAAGCTATTAACCCAAGAACAGTAACACATTTCAGTTAAATTGATTTCAAAATATTAAGCGTGTTAGCTTAGGATATTATTATAGTACATAATATATATGCTGATTTATGCTATTTGAAGTGAAGCGAGGGAAACGTCATCGCTTGTCGGAAATAACTCTCAATTTCTCATTAAATATTCAAAATACATTTATCAAATTTTTTCCGCTAAAGACATGGATTAACAGATAAACCCTAAAATTTTAATTGCTTCAAATTTAACCCTTTAATGGTTTAGTAAAGATTTCAATTTTCTCATAGAACATGTCCATTTGCAGACGAAGACGAGTCTATATTTCTTTAATTTTACCACAAGAGCCAGTCATTTGAGCGATAAACTTTAAAAAAAATAGTCATCTATTCATCTGTAAATTTCTCAAGAACACTACAGAAGCTGGTTTTCCCGCTTAACTATAAAAGGGTTAACCCTTAACACTCTGATGTCAAAATGTTCAAATTAACTTAAATGAACAACTGGTGCTCATCTTACGAAAAATTTGGTGGAAGATGGTGCTGTCATAGACAGCAACATCTTCTACCAAAATTGTTGAAAAATGTACACCAATTTCCTTTCTATTGACGCTGTAAAGGATAGAATACATCACACATCAGAGTGGCAAGGGTTAACCAACTTAAATTTCGCCCAAGTTAAAATGATTTACTGAATTATTGAAATCAGAGATTAATGGAGGGTTTCCAGTTTCGCTGTCAATCATATGACATCATAATCAACTATACAATGTATTGTATGTCTTTACTATTTAATAAGCATGCTGTGCAATGTTTTGAAACTAATTTGACTGGGCGCTGTTGCTAGGCAGCAACCAGTCAAATTTATTTCAAAATATTCAACAGCTAATACCTCTATACTTTTCTGGAAATTGATAGTCAGGGAGACATGGGCAAATTGTGGGTGGAGCTTATCTAAAGATGGGTGGGGCATAGCTAAAACTGGATATCTCCATTGATTTAAGCAATGAAAACATGCCATTAAAGACCTTAAATTTGTTTAAAAAGATTCTTCTTGATGAAAAATGTACTTTTCTTAGCAAAAATCATGTCTTGAAAATCTTGACCATAAAAGGGTTGCTTGATATATAAAATGCATTTCGAGCTCTACGAGGTGCTGTTGAGGTTGACGCAAGAATGAGTTATCCCTTTCAATGACATATCCTCGAAAAATGTATATTCTTTACGATATAAACGCTATTCTGTTTAATATTTTAAAATTAATTTGACTAGAAGCTGAAAAATACTGCTTAAAGCAGCAACGGCTTCCAGTTGAATTAATTAAAAGATATTCAATGGTTTTCATGTATGGTTGACTTGAAAATGAGATATGGGGAATTCATCGGTAAACGGGTTAAGTCCACTACAATCTCAGTGTCCGGCATCGTGTGGTTGGGATAGGGAGGTACTGTACAGCTCAGAACTAACGCAACATGTTTCCAAAATAAATACAGAAGCCGGTTAGTTAGTACAATTTAGAACACGATGTTAGAAATGTTCTGTTAAAGGTAGCAATGTCTTCCAATCCAATTATCCTAAAAAATATTCAACATTATGTTTGATTTTGTTTTAGAAATATTTAACCCATTAACACTCATATTAGCCAAAAACGGCTTCAGCACTCCTCTTGAAAAATGTCCATATTGCAGACCAAAAGAAGTCTATTTTGAAAATTTACCACTGGAGTGACTGGCTCGATAACAGAGGCATCCATTCCAGTAGTAAATTTTCAGAAATAGGTTTCTCTTGGTCTGCAAATGGACATTTTATATAAGAAAATTGCAATTTTCTTGAACAAATTCACGGGATAAAGGGTTAAAGTTATTTCTGAGCTATACTGTAAATTCACAGACAATGGACCTTTCCAGTTTATCCATACATTATATGATGTTATAATCAACTACGTGACGTGTATGATGACGTCATAATCAGCCATAATCAATGACGTCATGAATGACGTAGATATGTACGTCACGAATGTTTAACTGAAGACGGACTAAGCATTGTTGTACGAATTGTATGTCTTTACTATTCAATAAACATTGTCAAATATTTTGAAACTAATTTGACTGGCCGCAGGCAGGAACAGCATCCAGTCAAATTAGCTTACAAATATGCAACAGCTTACCTGTATAATTTTCTGGAAATCGAGTCAGGGAGTTGAGGGAGCGATCGATGGCAACATGACTGAGGTGTGGGTGGAGCTTAGCTAGAGATGGGCGGAGCTTAGCTAGAGATGGGCGGGGCTAGAACTGGAAAGGTCCATGAATCCCCTCATTAACACCCTTTAGACCACGCCACGAACAACAAGCATTTAATCCGGTGTGAAACTCGCGGCTTGCACTCGGGATCAAAAACAAACAGTCGAAATTTTAATTTGCTCGAATTACAAAATTCACAACACAAGATAGAAGAAACGAATAACGCATTGAAAATTTCAATTCGTTTGATCATCATCCGCATCTGTTTGTATTGTACTAACATTTGACATTCAATCGGTTAAGTAAATCGAGGCATGAATTCACGGATTTCCTCTGTAGTATTTGTCAGGTTTTTGTCAGAATGTGATAATTAGCTAACCCCATGCGCCCTGATAGAGAAATTAAACGTCGATTGGGGTTTGATTTATAAATATTCCATCGCTTTTTTCTATATTTCTAATGACGAGCATCGAGTGTGAAACTAATCTTGATATAAGTTACTGTTGTTTCTGAGAGCAACAGCTTTTAGCACTATCATTTTCAAAATATTTACCATCTACTCTTTCTGAATTAATTCACCAACTCAAATGACTTTTCAATACAGAGTGATAATGATTACTATACAATCTGTATCCATGACAGTCGGTCAGTATAAGACGTGTGATGCATGCTGATTTTGAATCCACGAAGAATTGGTGGGGGGGGGGAGGCTCCACCCCCAAACCCACAGTGTGATTTTGACAGGTGTGGAACAAACAGGAGACAGTGAGATTGCAAGAGGATATTAGGTTTGTAGTCGTGAGTTTAATTATGTACGCCTCAAACCAACATGTAAAATCAACAACACACTCCCAGGGCACATTAACCACACCCCACAAATACAGACAATGGCCACATTAACCACGCCCCACAAATACAGACAAGGGCCACATTAACCAGACACACCCAAATACAGACAAGGGCCACATTAACCAGACACACCCAAATTCAGACGATCAGTTAAATGTCTGTTCTAAAGAACCAGATTTTAGCCCTTTCTAAATTTTAACTGTTTCGCTGTCATAAGCATACACACAAAAATCTCAATGAGCAAAAACCATTGAGTGGCTTAATTATTTTGAAAACAATTTGACCAACTTTCAGTCAAGTTGTTTTCAAAATATTTAGCCGGTCCAGAGATATAACCCCTGGAACTTGTCGTCTACAAAAACTAATGGAATTGTCAAGAAAATTGAAATCTTTGCTAAGCGAATTGTCCATCTGCAGTCCAAGAGAAGACTATTTTTTAACATTTACCCTTGGATTGACTGACAGGATTTATCGGACCAGACATTCAAGCGATACATTTTCAAAAATAGTATTCTCTTGGCCTGCAAATGGACATTCCTGAAGACCATTGTATTGTAGAAGCCTGGTTTAACTGTCTGACTGGTGCAAGTCACAAGACAATAATTTCAATGGGCAATAACACTGAATCTGCAGAATATTTTGAAAACAATTTGACTAAGTTGATGGTGGCTTAGCCACCAACAACTTTCAGTCAAATTGTTTTCAAAATATTCAGCATATCCAGAATTAACCCCATGTAAAATGTAGTCTGCAGACATTCAGCAGGCAGGCAGTTAGTGTTAAATGAGGAATCCAGTTTTAGCTAAGCTCCACCCATCTTTAGCTATTCCCCGCCCATCTTTAGCTATGCCCCGCCCATCTTTAGCTATGCCCCACCCATCTTTAGCTATGCCCCACCCATCTTTAGCTAAGCTCCATCCACACATCACCCGTGTTGGGATTGCTTGATCCCTGAAATCCCTCACTATCAATTTCCAGGAAACTATTTAGAAAATAAAGACATACAATTTGTACAACAATGCTTAGTCTGTCATCAATTAAGCATTCATGACAAACTTAGTTACATCATTCATGACGTCATTGTTTATGATGTCATCCTACACGTCACATATTGATTATGACATCATATGATGGATGGATGGATGGACAAACTGGAAAGGCACATTTACTATGACATTTGTGCACGTCGCCTTTAAACACATTATTGGTCAAGTCAGCGGTAAATCTTCAAAAGTAATCCCTGCAAATTGACATTCACTAGGCAAAAAATTAAAATTTCTTTTCCCACTCTTAATTATTAATCCTTACCACTCTGGTGTCAAAACTGTAAGTTTTCAAATTAAATTAAAAGATGAACTGGTGTTAATTTTTCAACAAATTTGGTGGGAGATGGTGCTGTCGTAGACAGCAACATCTTCCACCAAAATTGTTGAAAAATGTACATCAGTTTCTTTGATATTGACTCGTAACTTGTAAAAGATAGAATATTGACATCAGGTAAGGTAAGGGTTAAACAAATAAGTCTCTATTTACTATTTTCAAGATCCTGAATGTTTTAAAACGCGAGACTCAAGGGCTCACCTGGACCTTTAACATTTGAACAGACATAATACTTTAAATTCAGCAGCAACAAGGCATAAAAAAAAAAATTGGGAACTATATTTAGTTCGGAAATTAATGATGAACCCGTAGGTTCCATCCAACCAATAAAAAAATCCAATATGGAGATCAAAGCCAAAACTTTAATCTTTAATCTTCACCCTTATTTATCGATGAAATTAAATCTAATGAGTTTCAGCCTGATCCGTACAGGAGTTCCTCAGATGTCATTTTGGATTCTAACAAGATGGCCACTGGAATAAGCGGTTAATGAGGTGTATAGCGTTTTAAATGATTTGCAGCTATTTTTTGGAAAATTTAAGATGGCCGCCGAACAAATTGACCCATCAAAATTCTGGATATAAGTTCTGAGGTACACCACTCTGGGGTCCTTCCATCCGAGTTTGCTTGAAAACTTTCAAATGGTTAATGAGGAGTAGCATTTTAAATGATTTCCAAAAGTTTTCATAAAATCCAAGATGGTCCCTGGAAATATTGACCAATCAGACTTTTCGTTCGAAGTGTTGAAGTCTCCCGGCATAGAGTTAGTCCACCTAAGTTTCATTGAAGTTGGGCCATTTACATTGGAGTAGTATCATTATAAATGATTTCTGGAAAATCTTCGGAAAATCCAAAATGGCTGGCAGAAAAATTTACCAATCAAAATTCTGCATAGAAGTTCTGGTGTCTACCACCATAAGGTCCTTCCAGTCAAATTTGGTTGAAATTACCCTAGAAGTTAATGAGTACCGTTTTAAACGATTTCCCAGCATTTTCTGGAAAATTCGAAATGGCCACAGAAAAAATAGTCGAATCAAAATTATCTATACTACCGTATACAAGTTCTGAAGCATACAACTCTAGGGTCCTCCAAACCAAGTTTACTTGAATTCGGCCAAGTGATTAATGAGTAGGCTTTTAACTGATTTCCAGAAACTTTCAGAAAATCCAAGATGGCCACCGGAAATACTGACCAATCAGAATTCTCATCAGAAACATTGCAGCCTCCAAGCATTGAATTAGTCCGCCCAAGTTTCATTGAAGTCGGCCAATTTATATTGGAGTAGCATTTTACCGTTTTTATTCAAGAACGTAGTTTTTTTTGTCATCTTACATGTTCTAGGAAGGGAGGTGCACCCTATAATCGAGTACATTCTTTGAGCACATTTCTTTTGGCAAGTTTCATAAAAAAAATTTTTAAATGATAGCATGAAAATTTAACTCATTTTCGCACGGTACAAATTTTCGCTGCGTTACAACTATGTTTAATGTATACCTCAAAACATCATCGCAGAAGTGAAATTATTAAATTGGAGCCTAAATATTGCATATCCGTTAATAAAGATAATTTATTACATCAAAATTAATCATGAATTTGACATAAAATGGTGTCGAGAAAAGATATAAATCACGTGATTCGCCTCGCCTTCGCATTAGACAGGTGGTCGACTGGTCATGTGGGTAGTTAAAAAAACAGCGATGTCCCTTAGTTAGGCCGTTCTCACTAGACAGTTAATCAGGCATAAAGGCATACTGAAGTATGGCGTTATTCCTGATTAACTCTCTAGTGAGAACACAGCCTAAGTATAGGTAGCGGTGGTCAGTCAGAAAAGCTTATTCCAGGCTGTCGTTTCAAGTTTTTCATATACAGTGATCAAACTTGGTGTATGCATGCATTGCAGGCTTAAGGTATGCAGTGTAACAAAAGTAGGTCAGCCTGATCTCAATCTGACCTACTTTGCACGCTTCACCCACAGATACCAAGACCGTCTCGACCTCGTTACAAAATACTAGGATTTCATTAAATTTAAAACAACATTTAAGCTACCTGAAATATGAAAGCTCATGCAATATACTGGTAATTGATATGCAAATTTGATAAGCATTCATATACAAATTGGACAACATTAAATTTACAAGGTTCGTCACTATTAATAAAGGACATCTTATATGCCTCTTTCCCAGAATTGCATAATGATATAGGTGTTCCAGAGACTCAGTCCCTATATACAGTATTATGTACATGTCAAGTCCTGAAACACCAGTTTAGTAAAAGGCCCTTATGGATATCATGTATATACACATTTATCTGATCCCATGACAAATTATCCAGGCTACATTGATCTGTTTAAATCTATTCAGAAACTGCTTCTTTATGTTAGGATAAATGCGTAATTCTGTTCATGAGTCGAATACATAATCATCTCCTCCCAACCGGTTTGCGAATGCTTTAAGCTCTTTGTCCTGTCTGTGATTTTAACGCGCCTATATACTCAATTCACTCATCTATATTTACTACGACTACTACAAATCTACTATTTAGATTTTTATCCCCATTCGTCCTCATCCTCATCGTTGTCACCAACACTAGCAGGCGAGATATAGCAGTGGCGTTCATTTGTGCTCCATGTGTGTCAATAGAGAGAGAGAACTGCTGCAGTTCATTATTTTGGTGCCTGTGTCAACGGTCCTGTCGAATAATAAACCCGGCAATTTGACAGGCTGAAAAATCTGTCAGCTCATCGAGTGAAATGTGTCACCATATTACAATTAGAACATGCTTGCCTTTTGTGCCGATGTCGGGAATTAGTACAACGACAAAGAGATATACAAATAGGCAGAGTTTTCAATCATTTTTCCTCACAAATTATCGCTAGTACAAGTAACTTCTATATGTAAATACTATCAAGCAGCTTGTATCTGGGGCGGCAAATTTGACAATCTTCTGATGGATTTAGGAAAGTGATTTAAGATTTTTATCTGACATTTTGAACGTTGACGGATAAGCAATTTTGTGAATGGATCAATTATGTGTAGCAATTTGCTACTATTAAAATGTAGACCGTGATTTGTATGCTCAGTGGTTTACGGCTTTATAAAACTCACACAGGATTGTACATTAAGTAAACAAGGATATACATATATAATTCTGAATTTCATGATTCCTGGCATCTGATTAAAACAGGTAAGGTGATTTATTGTCTAGTTCAATCTGTATACTATCATGAGACATACAATTCTGCAAATTATTTTGTAAACAGTTTGACTAAAAATTCGGGGCCATCTGCAGGATCGACTGCATTTATTGGCATCTGTAGAATCGATCGCACTCATTGATGATTCATAATATTGCTCCCATGAAGGGGGGGGGGGGGGGGGGACTGGGAATAAATATGAAGATGGCCAAATACGGGTGCTAGGGCCCAGTGAAAATTTTAAAACTTACCCTGTAGATGTCCTCAGAGAACATCTGCATTTCTTGAAGTAATATATAACTACATAAATAAGTCATGAGAACGGAAATAACCCTTTAATACACAATCCTGTCAAACTGACTTCTGCATTGGTCCGGAGAATTATCTGTTTGCAAGCCAAGAGAAAATTCTTTTTGAAAATTTACCACCGAAATGACTGGCTCGATTATCGAGCCAGTCATTCTAGTGGTAAATTTCCAAAAATAGTCTTCTCCTATCCTGCAAATGGACATTTTCTCACTAATTTTAAAAAACAAATCCGATGTTTAAAAGGTTAATCTATCTCACCAACAGCGCTACATGTAATATATCTTTACCTGCACTATCGGGGCAGGGATGGTGTGAAGGGCTGGTGGTCACGTTCAGCTGACTCAACATTGACCCCTCTCGTGGACACCCATGTTAAAGTTGTGGCCGACAAATTAGTTTACAAAATATTCAGCAGGTGCCACGTTATCTACTATGTAATTATATATGATACATCTGCAAAATCTAATCCTTACTGATCAAATTATGAAAAGAAATTTTTTATTTTCTCGTTGAAAGGATGTATTTCCAGACCAAGAGAAGACTATGTTTGACAAATTTACCCATGGAACAAGTCGTTCTAGTAGTAAATTTAGAAAAATTATATTTTCTTGGTCTTCCAATTTTCCTCAAAATGATTACAAAGCTCAGTTTTCGCTGACTTGATCATTAATGGGCTAAAATGAAATGAGCATGAACATATATTATAACAAATATTCTACAAATCTTCTTCTTTTGTTTATTAATAATTCTGAAGCTTTCAATATTTATTCACTTTCCCTTTCTGTGTAAGAAGTGTGAGCGTGTCATAGTTGTGACAGCGTGCACAGATGTGATAGAGACAGAGACAGACAGGCAGGCAGGCAGGCAGGCAGGCAGGCAGGCAGGCAGGCAGGCAGGCAGACAGACAGACAGACACAGACAGGCAGGCACAAACAGACAGACAGAGGTAGGCAGGCAGAGACAGGCAGGCAGACAAGCAGACAGGCAGGCAGACAGACAGACAAATCAGGCAGGCAGGCAGACTTATACTATAATTGCATCACAACTAAAAATTGTTTGATAGACTATTACATATTTTATTTTTTTTGAAATTTTAATGATAAAATTTGGTCAAGAAAATGAAGCCATTTGCTTATTGAATGTTTCTAGGCATAGGATTAAGAAGGGTTGACAAGGGGGGGGGGGGGGCAGTTGCCCTGGACACAAACTTTGGAATCAGGACATGGTCAAAGATATGAGTTTGTCCCACCCCAACCCCCTTTTTTAAGTGTCGAAACATGAAATTCCATATTTGTCACCACACACCCGACTCCTAACCAAAAAATACAGGATATTCTATATCAGAACATGTAAATTACAAAGATTTTCTGGACACCCTGATTTCGACTGGCTTTCCAAACCCTGGCCCCCCCCCCCCACCCCACCCCGCAAACCCCACCACCACACACCCGACACCGTCCTATGCTTATGATTAGGTTTGTGCGATTAGTGCTTTCAGTGATCGCGATCGATTATTTCAGAATAATCGCGATTACTCGATTAATCAACTTGAGCAAAAATTACCCAGTTATAACCAAAAAAACCTATATCAATGACAAAAGGTGTGAGAAATGTGCTTTTGCAGGCCAAGAGCAGACTATGTCCTGAAAATGTGTCACTGGAATGCCTGGCTCGATTCTAGACCCAGTCATTCCAATGATACATTTTCAAAAATAGTCTTCACTTCAGGCCTGCAGATGGACATTCATTTGCTAAGCAAAATGTTAATTTTCGTGACCGATCGCATTAAAGAATAATCAAGTTAGGTTTCAAAATATATGCCGTTAGAATTATTCACAATTATTTGATTATTTAATTTATAATTATATAAATTCATGATTTAAAAAATATTCACGATTTTCGATTTAATCAAAGCAATCGTGCAAGCCTACTTATGATGTCGATTTGCAAGCCACGAGAAGACTATTTTTTTAAACTTTGATGAACGAGTATCTTTCTTAGCCTGCAAGTGCTGGATATTCACTCGAAGAAAATGTTACCTTTCTTGACCAATCTTGGTCAATAAGTAATGATTAACCCTTTCACTGACGAATTCCCAGTATCTCTATTTCAGGGCAAACAAACCAGAAAGCTGTTGACTATTTTGAAATTAGCATGACTGGAAGCCAATGCTGCCTTACGCAGCAATGGCTTCCAGTTATATTAATTTCAAAATAGTCAACAGAATATGCTATACATTGTAAAGAATTTCATTTTACAGAAATGTCATTGATAGGATTAGCTTTAGATGTAGTTTCCAACCTGTGAATGATTATTGTCTCTCAGACCAGGGCTACGGTCATACATTTGATAGCCTGTAACAATGGCCAGAAGCAGCTTCTCCACTAGTCTTGACAAACTACAATTTACGGAACCAAGAGAAGACCAGGGAAGACTATATTTTTGAAAACCTATTACCCTAACAACTGTCTAGATAACTGATCCAGTAATTCCAGTGATAAATTTTCTAAAGTATTTGCCTCTCTGCCTGTAAATCAACATATTTTATGAGAAAACCGCAATTATCATGATGATTTTTCAGCATTAACGGTTAAAAAACAAGCATTCGAGATCGAGATCGATGTGATCATCGTACAAGTCAGTAGACGTAAAATCCAGTATCACGTTTCCCGGACAATAAATCATGTCAGTATTTACGATTGATCAAACATGCAGAATACACTTACTTACAGAATACCTAGTGATCATAACAGCTCAGGAGTTATAATTCACCTTTGGTAAACTACGCAATGAATGCATTTTATGGCAAGTAGGAGGGTGAATGTTTAAACTGAGGAGTATAATAGTCATTTAATTCTTGTTTATATCGCCTATTAATCTCGTCATTTGAAATTGACAACCATTGCATTTAGTCACGCAATGTATTCATTTCTTTTCTCATATGGAATTTAGCGATGTGTTAATAAGTGAATAAAAGTTAAATTGAACATAGCATGTTTTATCTTGTATATATTCAAACTTCAAATTTGACGTTATCAGGATTTAGTATATTTTGTCACGAGATGAATTATTACGTCACCAGTAAACAAACAATTATGCTTATTCAATCACCACTAATAAATGAACAAATGTCCATTTGAAGAATTCAAAGCCTGTCACCAGCCCACCTTTTTTGATGGATCTGACCTTTGTCCTTTTTATACCAAAATCAAGAGGATTCTTAACCCTTTAAGACTCATATCAGCCAAAAATTGCTTCTGCAGTGGTCTTGAGAAATGTCCATTTGCAGATCAAAAAATGACTTCTTTTGAAAATATACCACTGGAATGACTGGCTCGATAACCGAGCCAGTCATTCCAGTGGTATATTTTCAAAAATAGTCTTCTCTTGGTTTGTAAATGGACATTTTCTATGAGAAAACTGAAATTGTCTTGAACAAATTTGAGTGTTAAAGGGTTAGGGATCCCAAGAACAGGCTAAGTTTGGAGTGTATGGCATTGAACGGGTGACAGCCTGGAACTTGGTGCTCTCATCCCCAATGTCAGGGTTGTGAAAGCCACGACAGAAGCTGCAGGTCTCGGTCACGGAGATTAATTACAATTAATTAAGCCTTTCTCATTTCTCCCGCACTGTCTGAAGTAACTCTTTATGGACACAGCAACAATCATTAGTCTGCTTTCAAGGTTGTCTAGTAGAATGTTTTCTGGTCCTGGAGTTTGGTATTCATATCGCCTATCCGCAAGATGATCCCTGATGACGAAAGTTGCTGGGCTGGTAGTGGATCAATACTGAGCTGTATCGGCCTAATGTCTTGGCCAAGTAACCTACATTATCAGAAATACATGTTTCTAATTTGGTTCTTTGAAATTGCTGCTTGTAGAAGTCCTTTTTGCTTCCAGTTCTGCGACATTAGTAGGAGCATAGCATCGGATGACCGTTACCTTGTGGAACTTGGGAGTAAATATTATGATCTCGCTGATCTGTTCCCCCTTCTTCATTTGTTTGCTTAACATAAGTCCCAAAGAATTCCTTAGTGGTCATCGTCTTTATTTCATGGTTCTATAAATATGGGAGAAGAGTGTCCTATTGTCAATGGACCTTTCTAGAGTACGGTCATCATATGACGTCATAATCAGCTAAGCGGCGTATCGGATGACATCGTAATTATTACCTCATAAATGATTCTATAACGCTTAACCCTTTAATCCTGATATCAGCCAAAAACAGCCTCTGCAGTGGTCTTAAGATATGCCAATTTACAGACCAAGACTATTTTTGAAAATTACCCACTGGAATGACTGGCTCGATAACCGAGCCAGTCATTCCAGTGGTAAATTTTCAAAAACAGTTTCTCTTGGTCTGCAAATGGACATTTTCTATGAGAAAATTTAAATTTTCTTGTATAAATTTAAACGTTAAAGGGTTAATAGTCTGACATGTCTTACAAATTGTATGTCTCTACTATTTCACAAACATGCTGATAGGCAGCAACAGCACCCAGTCAACTTAGTTTCAAAATATTCAACAGCTTACATGTATAGTTTTCTGGAAATTGATAGTCAGGGAGTTCAGAGATTGATTGATCCCAACACGCTCAAGGTGTGGGCGGAGTTTATTTAGAGATGGGCGGGGCATAGATAAAAATGAAAACGGTCCATTGTGTGTCCTATCGTCAATTGTGTTTTATGATGTTCAACAGACTTTGGTCATTTACAGCGTTCAGATGTGTCCATTTCTCTGGAAACTATATGTGCGACTTTTCTTTCTTCATACACTGGTCTCACAATTCATTTTCTAATCCTCGTGACATTCTTGGGTGACAATAAGACTCATCGACAGATTATCTCCCTTACTCAGGTATAACTTCTTCGACTTCTTCATTCCATACACTGTATCCCTGATCATTCCTGTTCACTTCCTTCTGCGACGTTGATTTCTGTAGCAATTCAAATTTCAAGTTTTACCTATGCCCCGCCTTCCTCTAGCTAAGCCACACCCACACCTCACTCATGTTGGGATCGATCAATCCCTGAACTCCATGACTATCAATTTCCATAAAACTATACAGGTAAGCTGTTAAATATTTTGAAACTAATTTGACTGGGTGCATAGGCAGCAACAGCGCCCAGTCAAATTAGTTTCAAAATATTAAAACAAGTATTTATTAAATAGCAGAGACATATAATTCATACAACGTGTCAGACTATTAAGCGTTAAAGACTGACTATATCCAGTCATTCATACCATCATCACTTAGTCGATTATGATGTCATATGATGTCATTTGATGGATGGATAAACTTGGAAGGGTCCAGTAACCCTTGAATTTGTTCAAGAAAAATTCAAATTTCTCATAGAAAATGTCCATTTGCTAGTATTTTGGAAAATTTACACCTGGAATGACTGGCTTGGTTATCGAGCCAGACATTCCAGTGGTAAATTTTTCAAAATAGTTTTCTCTTGGTCTGCATATGGACATTTCTCAAAACCACTACAGAAGCCATATTTGGCTGATATGAGCGTTAAATGGTTAAGTATATTTAGTAAGTGGGGTATTAGCTAGCACCATGACCAGCCTCCCCCTTCCTTTCTTACCCAGGCTTGGACACCAAAGACAGGTGGTCTCTTAAGTCTTTAACCCTGAAATTTGTTCAAGAAAATTAAATTTTTCTCATAGAAAATGTTCATTTAAAGACCAACAGAAGAATACTTTTGAAAATTTAACAGTGGAATGACTTAATATTTTCAAAAATATTTTTCTTTTGGTCTGTAAATGGACTTCTAAAGCCCAGGCTGCAGAAGCCGTTTTTGTCAATTTTGACAGTTGAAGGGCTATTATAATACAGCTAAATTACCAGAAAAAAATCCCTCTTGAGTAAATTGCATCTTTAAAAAAATGTGGTCAAATGCCCATTAAAATGACCGCCTGTTTTAACCCTTTAACCCTAAAATTTGTTCCAAAAAATTTCAATTTTCCCGCAGAAAATGTCCATTTGCAGACCAAGAGAAGACTATTTTTGAAAATTTACCACTGGAATGACTGGCTCAGTTATCGACACAGTCATTCGTGGTAAATTTTCAAAAATAGTCTTCACTTGGTCTGCAAATGGACATCTCTCACGACCCTTGCAGAAGCCGTTTTTGGCTGATATGAGTGTTAAAAGGTTAAAGAACCACCACAAACCACCAGGTGGTTCAAAATACCAGGTGGTTCAAAATACCAGGTGGTTCAAAATACCATGTGGTTCAAAATACCAGGTGGTTCAAAATACCAGGTGGTTCAAAATACCAGGTGGTTCAAAATACCAGGTGGTTCAAAATACAGGTGATTCTATAATCATAACAATCTGACATTAGACGAATACATGAACAACAAATTCAGTCATAAATTCTATTCATGCAATAGTTTCTTTGAAACTTCTATCATTTGAAGCTGATCTCATTGAATGTAAAAAAAACATGCTTTTTTGTGGCATCAATCTGTATAATGTGTAAATTTGTCTAGAATTATGCATCTCCCAGATGAGATCTTCTCAGAGGGGTAATAGATCATATAGCTAATTTGACATGAATCTGTGAAGTTTTTTTGTGTTTTTTCTCGTCCGGAAACAAAATTATTCTGGCACTAAGCACCGTGACCACCATGTTGCGTGTGTATGTTATGAGGAACACACCTTTTCCTCGATGTGTGGAAGATGGAGATCCGGCCTCTTACAGACCTAAAATGACAAACTAATTTGACCGGCCGCTATCACTGCAATTAGGCGGCAACGATAGGTTCCCGTGAAATTAGTCTTAAAATATTCAACAGCTTTCATATATGGTTGTTTTGTCAAATTGAGACATATTGGAATTTCAATGGTTTTAAACGGGAAAACACAAAATCTTATAATAGTATAAAATATTCTGTTGAATATTTTGAAATTAATATGACTGGTAGTCATTTCTGCCTCCAGTCATATTAATTTCAAAATATTCAAGAGCTTCCTTATGTGTTTTCCCCGAGATTCAGATACGAGGAATTTATCGCTGAAAGCCTTAAGCCTTCAATGTCTAAATTCTTTCAAGAGTATCCAAATTTTCTTATTGAATATCCATTTGCAGGCCAAGAGAAGACTATTTTTTAAGATTTACCACTGGATTGACAGTCATTCCTGTGGTAAAATTTCAGAAATAGTCACTTGGCCTGCAAATGGACATTCCCTGAGACTACTGCCAAGGCCAGTTTTTGGCCGGCAGAGATATGAAAGAATCAAAGGAAATAATTTAATTTGTGTTATGTTGCTGAAACCTGTTACTGTCACATCAGGGGTGGAGTGGCCAACCAAAACACTGGCACGCCTAGGGGAGGATTAGGAAGTATGTGTCCCCCACAATCCATAGAGAGGGATCTTGCTAACTCAATACATGCCACAGCAGTGCCGTGCTCCCGTGATGCCCACTGCAACCCTGCGCATACATTTCTAAACCGATATACACAAAAATCCTGTACATGTAGACAAGCATAGACACGATTACTATAACAGAAATTAATGCATAATTGACTAATATCTAGAAAATCCCTAAAAATTGTGCACAAAATATATCAAGATCAAAATTTACATATCGTCAAATTTAAAAAGTTCATAAATATGATTGGCATGTGGATTAAGTCCTATTTGCTGTGTCAATAGCATGCGTATGTGCCCTGTCAGTTTGATAAATGCTTAAAAGTTACATGTGACCCATGTTTTGTTAAGATCAACTGTAATTATTATCGCGACATATTTAAGCCTCTGGATACACGTACATTATATGCTAGAATAGATACAGGCACTGATAACATTGATGATTTATTTATTGTTTCTATTAGTTTTATCGATAACTCAGGAATTAGAGTTGTATTGCCCGAGGGTCTGGTTTTGCTGTGATTTGAGGATCATGTTTATTGGTGCATCGAGCAGGATTTTTTCAGGATTTCGCAGGAAATGAGCCAATGACATGTTTGTTTGATTGCAGATTTAAAATCAGCAGTAAATTAAAATATATGCTACATTTAATAGATGCGAGCTGAGTTCAAAATTAACATAAATAAATATAAAATACAAATCTGCATGTCATATATGCCTGCACACCTGTCATACACAAATGCAGCTATATACATATAACATAGATCAAGTCACGCACTCACACACACACATTGAATTTCCGATTTTGCCCATTTTCATCTGGATCCTCCACCAGATATGGTATAAACAAGAGGCCCAAGGGGCCTGTATCGCCCACCTGGACAATAGGCATTTCAACTAGAATACTCTTTATCAACAAGATGGGCAGCAAACCATTTATTCGACAGTTTCGAAAATTGCAAATTTGAGATCAGAATACCCAAAAACACATATAAAAACAATTTCGGCCTCAAAATCCATCATATAAAAAAAATCCAATATGGCCACCAAACATGCTATATTTTGATTGGCCCACGGTGGCCATGTTTTTTTTTTTACGGATCAGCTTCTCTTCAACAAACTTTAATGGCTCTTAGGCCCTAATCATATCTGCCAAATTTCGTCCCGATCCCTTCAGCACTTCTGGAGAATAAGTCATTTTCACTACAACTAGGTCAACCAAGATGGCCGCCGAACCATTTGACCAATCAAGTTCCCTGCCCATAAATCATATTTCATAAGGTTTGCATCAATCACCCAAGCTGTTTTGGAGAAGATTTTGACGTTTCCTAAAATCGGCCTAAATCCAAGATGGCCACCGGACAAATTGGCCGATCGGGTTCATTTGAACAAACTTAGATCTCTATGCCCTATGAATGCTTCCTCCCAAATATAATTGGAATCGGCCCAGTGGTTCTTGAGAAGTCGTTTAAAGAATTCCCCATTGCTTTACTATGTGCCCATTGCTTTACTATGGGAGCATTTGGCGGGAAAACAAACCAAGATGGCAGCCAAAGCACTCATCCGACAGTCACGAAAGTGGCATATTTGACCTCGCCACACTGATAAGAATATATAACGTAATTTTCGCCATCAAAATACATCAAATACGAAAAAGCCATTATGACCAACAAACGCTAAATTTTGATTGGTTGATGGCGGCCATGTTTTTTAACGAACAAACTTCCGTTGAACAAACTTGAAAGGCGCTTGGTTCCTAAGCATATTTACAAAATTTCAGCTCTATCCCTTCAGCAGGTCGGGAGGTCATTTTCGCAAAAACTGGATCATCCAAGATGGCTGCCAAACAAATCGGCCAATCAGGTTGCCTTGAACAAACTTGGGTCTACCGCTGCCACAGATGATGTGTTATGAGGTTTGAATCAATTCCTCCAGTGGTTTCGGAGATTTTTTAAAGTGTTTCTAAAAATCAGCCATTTTGGCCGACGCCCATCTTGGATTTTGACTGATCCGCTTTGTTTGAACAAACTAGATCTCTATGCCCTATGAATGCTTCCTCCAAAATATAATTGATACTGGCCCTGTGGTTCTTGAGAAGACGTCGTTTAAAGAATTCCCCATTGCTTTACTATGGGAGCCTATGGCGGGATACAAACCAAGATGGCAGCCAAACCGTTTATCCGATAGTCTCGAAAGTGGCATATTTGAACTCGCCACACTGATAAGCATATATAAAACAATTTTCGCCATCAAAATACATCAAATACAAAAAGCCATTATGACCAACAAACGCTAAATTTTGATTGGTTGATGGCGGCCATGCTTTTTAACGTACAAACTTCCCTTGAACAGAATTGAATGGACCTTGGTCCCTAAGCATATTTACCAAATTTCAGACTTCGGGAGAAGTCATTTTCGCGAAAACTAGGTCATCTAAGATGGCCGCCAGGCAAATAGGCCAATCAGGTTGTCTTGAACAAACTTGGGTCTACCACTGCAATAGATGATGTGTTATGCGTTTTGAATCAATTCCTCCAGCGGTTTCGGAGAAGATTTTTTTAAGTGTTTCTAAAAATCGGCTATTTTGGCTGGCAGCCATCTTGGATTTCGGCCGATTGGCTTCATTTGAACAAACTTGAATCTCTATGCCCTAGGGATGCTTCCAGCCAAATATAATTGAAATCGGCCCAGTGGTTCTTGAGAAGAAGTCGTTTTAAAGGAAAAGTTGACGGACGGACGGATGACAGACACACGACGGACGGTCGCCACGACATAAGCTCACTTGGCCTTTCAGGCCAGGTGAGCTAATAAATTCACAAGATTCCCATCCACTAGTCAAAGGAGCTAACATTTTGTCACAGAAAATAATCTTCAAAGGATGAGAATAATTGTATTTTTGAAGTCAGTTGCTGATATGATGGTTACCGTACGCTAGGAATGGATAAGGCTTACACTTCCCCCTCCTATTACTAAATAGCGGAGTTACCTCCCTTGTTATATATATGATCAGAATTGGCTAATTTAATTATCTCTCTTTACAATGTATGATGGTGTCGAAAATGCACAAATTAATGCCAGACAGACAGACATGCAGGCAGGTAGGCAGACACATGCAGGTATGTAGGCAGGCAGGCAGATAGACAGACAGACATACGGACACAGGCAGGTAGGCAGAAAGGCAGACAGGCACATTTACAGGCATAGTGTGAATGATATCATATATTACATGCGGATGAATAAATTCAGTGCAAGTTATCACAAGGATTTATAATTCCATGTGAATATGAGGAATATTCAACATTTTCTTGTCACATTTCTTGATGGACAACAGACGTGCCAAATCGAGACCCGATCAATAAAACATCTATTACGTTTTTCTAAAGACCCCAAAATACGCCAAAGATGGCCGGAAGATGGCAATTATTCATGGGAATGATCGATTTAGATTTGCGAGTTAACCTATGTCATTCTGAAATTCCAAGAAGCCATTTTTGTACCAAGCGAGAAAAATACAAAATCTGCTGAAATCAATTTCACTGAATGTTATTTTGATGACATAAGCGGCAATAATTTTCAGTAAAATTATTCTCAAAATAATCAACAAGATCGTAGCTAGAAAGAAATTTATATAATTTTGAACAACGTATAGAATCAAATATGTTTACTGCGGATGGTAGAGGCCTGACTATGATCTGTAAATTGCATGGCTTCGTAAGAAGCTGTTGTAATTGCACGGATCATATAATACTTTCAATTTCTTTGGAACCTATGATGTCTCTGGAGTTTTGTTTAACTTTTTTTAAACTGCATCTACAGCTATAAGCACTATAAGCAAATCTGACTGACTGATGCGGTGTGACTGTGCAAGCTTTATCATTTTTTCTAATTGAGGGGTCGATTTCTGACTAATGCCGTGCCCATTCATAGCTAAGCTCCACCCACTTTATTATGTACGTTGGAATCAATTTACATACTTTGAACCCTGAAAATCGCAGAATCACATTTGGTAAGTTTTCAAAATTATCCATCATTTGGTTAGCAAACAGACACTTTTCATGGGATAAAGTTTATTTTCCTGACTATAATTTAAAGAAGGAAAGAGTTAATCCTTTAATGGTCAAGCCGGCTAAAGCGAGCCTCTTTAGGACTCTTGAGAAATGTCCATTTACTGGCAACGAGAAGACCATTTGTGAAAATTTATCACTGAAATGACTGGCTCGATAATCGAGCCAGTCATTTCAGTGATAAGTTTTCAAAAATACACTGCAAATGGACATGTACTAAGCTAAAAAAAAATTTCTTGACCGGTCTTGACAATTAAAGCGTTAAAAGCTGTTAACCCTTACCACTATGGTGTCAAAACTTTAAATATCCAAAGTAAATTAAAAGATGAGCTGGTGTTCATTTTTCAACAAATTTGGTGGAAGATGGTGCTGTCTACGACAGCACCATATTCCACCAAAATTGTTGAAAAATGTCCACCAGTTTCTTTGATATTGACACAGTAAAAGATAGAATATTGACATCAGAGTGGTAAGGGTTAAGAGAGATTTACTTACCCTGATCAGGTTTTTGATGTATGTAGGTACCCAGGATGTGTATCCCTTTTACACTCCAGACAGCCAAATTAGTGACCTCTGCAGTGGTCTTGAGCAATGTCCATTTGCAGACCAAGAGATTATTTTTGAAAGTTTACCACTGGGATAACTGGCTCGATTATCGAGCCAGTCATTCCGCTGGTAAATTCTCAAAAATAATCTCTTGGTATGCAAATGGACATTTTCTGAGACAATTTAAATTTTCTTGAACAAATATGAGGGTTAAATGGTTAATGAGTGGCTATGAAAAAGCAAACGACTAATCAGAGGTTTACAACCTTTGCCATACCATTTTTTGTCACATTGTAAAGATTTTCTTGATTTTTCAGATCATACACAATGTTGTTGCATAATCTAAGCGTATCGTTATCACACCCTTTATTGTGTTAAAATGTGAGCCAAATCTGACCGGTAGTTTTCGTGACATTTTCCAGAATTAAAGTAATCACATCCAGATCAAATTCGGTAAATCCTCTTTCACGGCAAGTTCCTTTGTTATTACAATTTGAGCCAAATCAGATTAGCAGTTTTTGAGATACATTTCCGGATAAACACGTACATGCACGTACACACGCATGCCTGCGTATGAAAACTGTCTTCCCCTCACTGGATGAGAGAAATAAAAGCATGTTGTAAACAATGAGGAATTAGAATTTTCTGGACAGGTCTTGACCATAAAAGGATTAATCAAACTAAAGGGAAACCCCCCACCCCCCATAAAGACCAGGTGATATTGTTGACTCTTACACTCCATACTACAATGCACAGACACCATAACCCTTCAACACTGATAAGCCAGCCAAAATTACTTTACTCTGGTTTTGAGAAATATCTGTCTGCTCGCCAAATGGAAGACTGTTTTAAAAAATTTACTTCTGGAATGACTGGCTCGCACGCGAGCCAGTCATTTCAGTAGTAAATTTTCAAAATAGTCTTCTCTTAGCTTGAAAATAGACATTTTCGATGAGGAAATTTCTATTTTCTAAACAAAATTCAATGATTAAAGGGTTAATAAAGAATATGCAAGAGATGCTCTGGTGTGACAGAGATGCTCTGGTGTGACAGAGATGCTCTGGTGTGACAGAGATGCTCTGGTGTGACAGAGATGCTCTGGTGTGACAAAGATGCTCTGGTGTGACAGAGATGCTCTGGTGTGACAGAGATGTTCTGGTGTGACAAAGATGCTCTGGTGTGACAGAGATGCTCTGGTGTGACAGAGATGCTCTGGTGTGACAAAGCAATTTGTATTTGCTGGAAAGTAATTACAATAAATATCTGTCTACGCAAAGAATCGCTCATGTAATATACTCAATCTGCTCCACTCGTGAGACACAGGCAACCTTTACAGCGCCATCTATCTTTAACGAAGCAATGTTTTATCGCAACAACAATACATTCAAAGACAGAATATATACAGATATTTTGTAATGTGTTGTATTGCAGTAGACGAATCTCTCCCGCCCTCCCCTCTGCCCAAACCCCCCCCCCCCTCTCTCCCACCCTACCCCCTCCCTTCCCCATTGCCCAACACCCCCCCCCCCACCCCTCTCTCCCTCCCTCCCTCCCTCTCTCCCCTGATTAACCCTTTAATGGTCAAATTAAATTTGTTCAAAAAATTCAAAATATTTGCTCAATGAATGTTCATTTGCATGCCAAAAGGACTATTTTTGGAAATTTAACACTTGAATGACTAGCTCGGTTATCGAGCCAGGCATTACAGCGGTAAATTTTTTAAAGTAGTTTTCTCTTGGCCTGCAAATGGACATTCCCCAAGACAACTGTAGAGGCTAGTTTTTTCTGGCTTGGTTGTTAAAGGGTAAAAGAGCCTGTCTCTGTATCCTCTTTAAAGAGCTTGTCTCTGTATCCTCTTTAAAGAGCCTGTCTCTGTATCCTCTTTAAAGAGCTTGTCTCTGTATCCTCTTTAAAGAGCTTGTCTCTGTATCCTCTTTAAAGAGCTTGTCTCTGTATCCTCTTTAAAGAGCTTGTCTCTGTATCCTCTTTAAAGAGCTTGTCTCTGTATCCTCTTTAAAGAGCTTGTCTCTGTATCCTCTTTAAAGAGCTTGTCTCTGTATCCTCTTTAAAGAGCTTGTCTCTGTATCCTCTTTAAAGAGCTTGTCTCTGTATCCTCTTTAAAGAGCTTGTCTCTGTATCCTCTTTAAAGAGCTTGTCTCTGTATCCTCTTTAAAGAGCTTGTCTCTGTATCCTCTTTAAAGAGCTTGTCTCTGTATCCTCTTTAAAGAGCTTGTCTCTGTATCCTCTTTAAAGAGCTTGTCTCTGTATCCTCTTTAAAGAGCTTGTCTCTGTATCCTCTTTAAAGAGCTTGTCTCTGTATCCTCTTTAAAGAGCTTGTCTCTGTATCCTCTTTAAAGAGCTTGTCATTTTCCCACTTTTTCATTGGGTGTATTGATTAAGGCCTTCATGACACTTGGTGCCCATGATCAGTTCCTTGACAGCTGAATTAGAATCAGATTCTTGTACATATAAATAACTAAACATCTGTCGTAACTTCTTATTTCAAATCATCCCCATCCCTCCCAGAATTCCCACTATGTCATTATTCGAGTACATTTCGGAATACGTTCCACGATACCGCGGTAATCTTGCCTCAAATAAAATATCTGATGAAAGAAAGAAATCAATAACAGAGTTAATCGCTCTGCGGAGAACTACTTACGCGACGCCGATTCTTCCGCACGTTTGCTCTTTGAGGTAACTCGCAATCATTAGATGGATAATGAACGATACTATATTTGCGGCATCAACTGTATCTTAGTACCGTATGGTGATCAGTCTGAGCACAGGTTAGGGGCCAAAGGATAACAGTTAGATGAAATATTCCAGATTCAGATCGCCCAAGCATTTGCTTAATGACATAAATTACAATATTGATCTGCTTGTTATAAGGAAATCAAAGATTTTCTTCATGGCCAACGGATAAAAGTCATGGACAAATATACACATTTGATGTATTTTGAATACATTTTTTAAGAATTTGCATTTGAAAAGTATTTGAGGCAAATACATTTGCATGCAAATAAATTTATGCAATGCATTTTAAATTTTTTTATAAACTTCTCAAGTACTTCTTTTTCCATAGTTCATGCTATTAAATATTGATGGCATTCGCATGTACATTCTTTTGCAATGGATCTTTCCAGTTTTAGCTATACCCCCTCCATCTCTAGCTAAGCTCCACCCACAACTCGCCCGTGTTGGGAAAGATCAATACCGGAACATAGTCAGATAGGTCTGACTATCAATTTCCAGAAAACTATACAAGCTGTTGAATATTTTGACACTAATTTGACTGGCCGCTGTTGCTGCCTATGGCAACAGCAGTCAAATTAGTTTCAAAATATTCAACAGAATCTTTATTAAATAGTAAAGACATACAATTCATACGTGTCAGTCTATTAAGCGTTTAAGACGGAATAACTCGAGTCATTCATGCCGTAACTGATTACGACCTCATCTTACATGTCACGTACTTGATCCTGACATCATATGATGGATGGATAAACTGGAAATGTCCATTAGGTCTGTCTGTCTGTGTCTTAAAAGAATTTCTTCTGACGTTTTTATTATCATTCCCTATAGTGTAGAATCCTAGTGTATATCGTCACACTGATTCTTGTGTTAAAATTTGAACCAAATCAGATGGGCAGTTTCCAAGACACTCATAAATTCGGATACAGTTTTTTAAATCTGGAACACAGTCAAAGTTTGGAAATCATCTGATTTTCTGTTTTTGTGCTAAAATTTGATGTCAATTGGTTCAAGAGTTATTTTTAGATACCCTTCCAGACATACATACACACACACAAACATGCTCACGCACACTTGCAAACACACACGAACATGCTCACGTACACTTGCAAACACACACGAACATGCTCACGCACACTTGCAAACACACACGAACATGCTCACGCACACTTGCAAACACACACGAACATGCTCACGCACACTTGCAAACACACACGAACATGCTCACGCACACTTGCAAACACACACGAACATGCTCACGCACACTTGCAAACACACACGAACATGCTCACGCACACTTGCAAACACACACGAACATGCTCACGCACACTTGCAAACACACACGAACATGCTCACGCACACTTGCAAACACACACGAACATGCTCACGCACACTTGCAAACACACACGAACATGCTCACGCACACTTGCAAACACACACGAACATGCTCACGCACACTTGCAAACACACACGAACATGCTCACGCACACTTGCAAACACACACGAACATGCTCACGCACACTTGCAAACACACACGAACATGCTCACGCACACTTGCAAACACACACGAACATGCTCACGCACACTTGCGAACACACACGAACATGCTCACGCACACTTGCGAACACACACGAACATGCTCACGCACACTTGCGAACACACACGAACATGCTCACGCACACTTGCGAACACACACGAACATGCTCACGCACACTTGCGAACACACACGAACATGCTCACGCACACTTGCGAACACACACGAACATGCTCACGCACACTTGCGAACACACACGAACATGCTCACGCACACTTGCGAACACACACGAACATGCTCACGCACACTTGCGAACACACACGAACATGCTCACGCACACTTGCGAACACACACGAACATGCTCACGCACACTTGCGAACACACACGAACATGCTCACGCACACTTGCGAACACACACGAACATGCTCACGCACACTTGCAAACACACACGAACACAATTTTACACTATTTCCCTCATGATTTGGCTCCTGGTCTTAACACAAGAGTTTAAGAACATACACTAGGATTCCACAACCTTGGGCGTGATGTGAAGGATCGAGGGGGAACTCTGCAGTCTCAAAACAATTCGAATGAAAGGTGTTTCTACATGTACATTTTAATAAACCTATTTATTTCTGTGAGTCAGGGGATTACAGTTTTAACTCTTCAAGCCTTGAGTTTGTTCAAGAAAATTTCATATTTTTTCAATGAAAATGTCAATTTGCAGGCCAAGAGAAGACTATTTTTTAAAGTTTAGCACTGGAATGACTGGCTCCGTTCTCAATCCAGTCATTCCAGTGGTAAATTTTCAAAAATGGTCTTCTCTTGGTCTGCAAATTGACATTTCTCAAGACCCCTGCAGAACCCATTTTTGGCTGATATGAGTGTTAAAGGCTTAATAAGTCTCTTGAGTTGGGTTAACCCTTTAATGGTCAAGCTGGTTCAAACCAACCTCTGCAGTTGTCTTGGGGAATGTCCATTTGCAGGCCAAGGAAGACTATTTTTGAAAATTTACCACTGCAATGACTGGCTGGATAACCGAGCCAGCCGTTCCAGTGGTAAATTTTCAAAACTAGTCCTCTCTTGGCCTGCAAATGGACATTCAATAAGCTAATATTTTGATTTTCTTGACCAAATTTGACCATGAAAGGGTTAATATAAGAACATTGGATGGACAATGTCATGAAACTAAAAGTATGGCCCCCAAGGGTTATACATGTTTTAGCGACTGCTCTGACCATAATCCGGTGTCCGCTTGGTTTTTTATTTAACCCAGACAAAATGCCTTCATAATTCACGAAGCTGATCTACAAGAAAGATAAACTGGATTGATTGATGCCAGCCAATAATGGATAGAAGAGTCGTCTTGAGAAATGTCTATTCGCAGGCCAAAACCCCCCACAGAACCCCCTTGCGGGTTGGTCTGTTGTTTTATTAACCACTATAAAAACATACTTACCGTTCAATCACTACTTGCTAAATCAATTATTTGCATTTTGCTATCAGAATAAGATTTTTATGCCTGCATACACACCTCCCCATGCCTAATCCTATTCCTATGGACCCTCAACCAGGCTACTGGTTGAGTCCCACCTCCAGCCTACCATCAGGTATAGACTGGCACCAGTCTATACTCACCTCATAGTGACGCTTGTCGCTACGCGCGCTCACGCATGCGCATCAGAGCCCGAATAGGAAACAGATTCACTTTTCTAAATTTAAGTGCAAAATATTTAAAGTCTGATTCTCAAATCTTACCACGCGGGGTGGTTGAGGCCGGGTCGTAGTGATTGAATGGTAAGTATGTTTTTATAGTGGTTAATAAAACAACAGACCAACCCGCAAGGGGGGGTCTGTGGGGGGTTGTTATTACACCACAAAAACATCCATTACCGTTCAATCACTACTTGCTAAACCCGTAGATTTGGTCAGTGCCCCCTGTCCACATAAGGTGGGAGATTTGAGAATCAATAAACCAGGATAAAAATCAAACCAATCTTATCCCTATGTTATTAACATAACATATTAGTGTATTTAGCTCAATCACAACGTGATTAGCAAATAAGAACACGTTGAACTTAAAGAAATAACTAAAAACCAAAAGAAGACTCACCATTTCTCACTGATGCAGTCTTTTAACGAAAATGGTGGAAAGTGATTCGTAAATAGTCTTCGGCTTTTTTGGTTAACAAACAAGGATAAATTAAATCAATCTTATCCAAATGTTAACAACATAACCTAATATAGCATTTAGCTCAATCACACCATGATTAGCAAATACGAACAACTTGAACTTAAATAACTAAAAACCAAAAGAAGACTCTCCCCCTATCTCACAGACGCATAGTCCTAACGAAAATGGTGGGAAGTACTTGGTAAATAGTCTTCGGCTTTTTTAGTTAACAAACAAGGATAAAATTAAATCAATCTTATCCAAATGCTAATAACGTAACCTAATAGTGCATTTAGCTCAATCACACCATGATTAGCCTGCACTCTGGTCTTTGAGCTAAAAGGATGTAAGGTGTATTCACATTTCCCTCCTGCTACCTGCATGATCTCATCTAAAGACGATCCCTCAAAAGGAGCGAAAGAAGTAGCCATACCTCTAACGTCATCGGCTTTAATAAGGAAGAGATTAATTTGATCCGGTGAGGCTATCTCATAACAAGGATTAAGTATTCTCTCAAAATCCATCTGACAATCGAAGAATTTGAGACCGGCCTAGATAAATTTTCCTCGTAGGAAAAACATAAATGAGATGGATCGATTCTTATAACATCTGATCGCTGATTGAAGGTTCCTAATGCCCTAATAGGACACCAAAATTCTTCGGAAGGCGACAGACGAAAAAGATTTTAAAATGATCGGACTAGCAGGATAGCGGTTAGTGCGAGTTATAGATAAAAAATTCCTTCTGGGATATCAAAGCCATCTCCTGAAACTACAAATCTCTCCTTTTCAGCAGAAAGAGCATGAATCTCTTGAACGCCTTCTAGCAGAGGCTGTAGCAACAAGAAAAAATAGCTTTGACAATTAAAAACAAAACCAAGCTTACTACTGGTAGAAGAAATAGGTTCCAAATGGCGACCTGCCAAAACTTGAAGAACCAAAGCCCAACTCCAGGAAGGAAAAGACTTAGCAATCGGAGGACGAATATTACTTAGACCTCTAATAAAGCTATTAAACGTCTTAGTATCCTTGACATCGGCATACAGAAGACAAGGAAGGGATGACACCAGAGAACATCTATACTTCCTGAACGTAATAACTGACAAATGAAAATACCCAAACAGATAAGATAAAAAATCTAATAATTTGGGTATCGAACCAGAATCGGGCACGAAACCTTGGTCTGAACATCATTCACCTAGTTTTAAAATCGACCCTTGTAAACTCAACGGGTCGAATCCCTTCTGGCAGAGTCAATCATTTCCTGATATCAGAATAAACCTTATTCTCGAGGACTTCAGACTCGAGATTCTCCAGACACACAGACTAAAATTTATTGGATTTGGATGCACACAAAGACCTCTTACTTAAGATAGAAGATCCTGGTATACTGGAAGAAGAAGAGGTCTAAAAACAAAATCCTCTTTGGCCAACAGGGAGCTATCGAAGAATTTCGCAAACCTGATCCTTGACCCTCTTCAAAACTAACTGAATCAAAATCGTTCGAGAGAAGGCATAGGCGAACATTCCTGTCCACTACTGAGACAGAGCATCCAACCCCCCCCCCCAACCCCCCCACCCCCCCCCCCCCCCCCACCCCCCCGAGGGGTTGACTGTCCCGAAAAGGAGACATGTAAGAGAAGATCTGAGCATTCAGAGAGGCCGCGAACAGCTCTACTAGAGGACAATCTATAAGACTAAACCTCATTCCTCCTTCTAAAACTGAAAGAAAATCCCATGGCCATGACTGAACGAATCGAGATTTAGAAGCCTAACAGACAATCCGACCAATGCACAGAAGCCTGGATCTACTTTCCAATGAATAGCCTCTTCTATAGACTCCCTGACAATCATAGACAAACAACAACCCCTCTAAAGCTAATAGCTTCTAATAATAAGGAACAGAAAACCTTTTTGGAAGAGGAGACTACATAGAAGGATTCTAGATCCAGGAATATCTAGCCCCTTTTAATAAGGGGCCCCCCCCTTAAAGAAGAGTCAAACTTACTATATGCTAAAGAGGAGTGCTCATAGAAAACACATAGATTACATATGCCAAAAATCCTGGCCTATATCATAACGCTTATACCTCACTAAATAGGTAACTCACGTTTATTATGGATATTTTAATAATACCGCTTACTCTGAATGGAGACCAAAAAGGGTCATATCAGAATAGCCTAACTTATTAATAATGCTAAAGACTCTGCAAAATTATAGATAATATTATTTACAGAGATTTAACCAGAGATTGTGGCAAACCAAAACCCCATAGTAAGTCTATGGGAGTGCTTAGAGTCAAGATATAGCCAAATCATGTGCCCGTGATCTACATGAACTACGGGAAAGTCACTAGTGATGACCGTCATCACAATTCTATGAATAGCATACATGACAAGTCACAAGGTCCTGATAAGAGAACTATGGCCCACATTAGACTATCTAATTTAAACATCGTATAACAATGGAGATTTAATAAAAAATTGTATTGAATACATTAACGGTTGCCTAGCCGCTCGGGCTTGCTGATAAATTAGATATCCTAAACAATTCGATATTTATGCCACGAGGCAGAAACTTAAAAGATTTTAATAAATTTATTGATTCTTATATTCATAATCTTAGCATCAATAATTTCATCTTTGTACTAACAAATGTCATTGTATTAGAAATCCCCAAGAAAGATTGAACACTGATACTAGATATTAACTGATTGAATACTGAATTTTGCAGACGACATATCACAACTGTAATATCTCTGGACTTGCAAAGATTTAGAAAACATTTTGACCGAAATAGTTGGTGGATGCTTAAATCCAAAGATTCTAGTCCGCTCTTCCCCCCTCCAGCGCAACCCCAACCCCACTCCAACCGGCCCACCGCCAACCCCCAGACAACAACCTGAACGAGTAAAAACCCAAGACTCACCGAATAATCCGGGAATAATCCGACCGAAAATTGCCGGTGGCATCACCAACAACCATCAGCCAAACTGCCCCCAAAATACCCAGCAAATCCCGAGCCCCGCCCCCCGAAACCCTCGTCCGAAGGCCCGCAGCAACCCAGTCAAAATAGAGCAAAATTTATGCTATAAAAGGAAAACCAAACAAAAATCTGGAAAAAATGAAAACAAAACGAACTCACCGAAACTATGTCAACGCAGAAGAAACCGACTCATATTCCTCCTTCCTGCCCCTTTATCCGATTGATTATCCTTTCTAAGAGAATAATGTACTTGTAGACATTAATCCTGTACTCATCATGATCCGATGAAACCTTTACTGAATCTAATTCTTTTCAGCGACTGACGAAATTATACTACGATTTACTTAAGAATCAGGGTTATCCCCTCCACAAATAAACTCCCTTTGGTTAAATAAATATGCCAACCTGCCGACATAAGAGGTAAAAGGAGCGAGAAAAAACGCTGAATGGCCCGAAGACAACTGGCCATCTAAAGTTGGATTAAAGCAAAAATCGTATCTCGAAATAATGCGTAGAATACCACCTGACTTATCGGCTTATGAAATGCGCATAGAAAATAATCTGCCAAAATCCCATACGGTAACCAGTCAGGAGAGTCTTTAATTACGCTGAAATTGTCGCTGATAAACGAATAAATGTCTGAATAGACTACCATTCCAAGAGAGACTACAAGACTGGCAATGACTTGGAATGACTATTTTCAGCAATTTAACATTCCCAATATTAAACAAAAACTGAAATAAGACTAATTCTTAGGCAAGAAGATGACTAGATTCTAGGAATGCGGATATGGAAAAAGGGAAACGGAAATGCATAAACCCGGAAGTATACTACTGGAAACTGATCAAAATCCTACAACCCGGATGTACAGAATTACCGGAAGAGGAAGCTGAAAACCTGGAAATGGATGAACATGTAATGCCGGGTAAAACCGGAAATGACCCTATCCCTGGCTGTATGAAATCCGGACGTGGAAAAAAGGAAAAAGAAATGGATAAAACCGGAAGTAGACTACCGGAACTGATCAAGATCCTACAATCCGGATGTACAGACTAACTGGAAGAGGGAACTGAAAAAACGGAACTGGAAATTGATGAACAATGCAATGCCGGGTCCAACAGACCCGGATATGCATTCTTCCAGAAGCTCTCATGAAACCGGAAACGGAAATCGGAATTACATCCAGGTCTGACCGACCCGGAAGTACACTTCTAATACCGGAAGCGGAAGTAAACTGACTAGTGGCCACCCCGGAACCGGAAACGCCTCTACCAGAATTCGGAAAATACCCCCTTCCCCCCCCCCCCCCCCCCAAACCGGAAGTCTTTCCGGAAACGGAAGCTACCGAAGCCGGAACCAGATCTTGATGACCCGGATGACTCGCTAAACCGGAAGTCCAGCCGGAAAAAGAATGAGATCGTAAAACGGAAGTAAACCCGAGTCCAAATGACCCGAGTCTACCACACCTGAACCGGAATTAGCAAGACTAGGTAACGACCTCTCAACAATGGGCGCTTTCGAGACTACTTTAACCACCGGAACCACCGTTACATTGGCATTTTCATAAGTACTAGCCTTATGGACGCCAGCTTCCGCCGACGCCACCACAGCTTGAAGGTTATGCCCGTCACCTTCTAGTCTAACGTGGATTTTCTGTGGTGCACCCTCCGAGCACACCTTCAAGAGCTTAGATGCTCTTGTCTTCTGCTTTTTCGGCGATTCCATCACCTGTCTAGAGGTCAGGGGGTCCGGCTTCCCCCATTTGCGGGAACGCCCGCTAGCCTTCGGGCTATCCTCAGAGCTTGACGAGCTCTCCTTCCTTTTTGCCTCTTTTATTGCAGAAGAGATCCTTTCATCAAGTGATTTCGTCAAAACGGTGGCAAACGACTCAAACCTAGCAAAGAGCGCCATCACGGCGTCCAAATTTCCCGATGAATTTCCCCCCTCCGTTGCTACCGATAACGGAACAGAGGTTGAAGCAAAGGACACCGCCCTTGTCTTGCTAGCAACGGAGGAAGGGGAAGGACGACCAGAGGCAGCGATTGTTAGACCGACAAAACTTTAAAGAACGCTTTCGCTACCGAAAACCGGCCACCCTTTACAAATCACACACATAGCATTAGTAGTACAGGACACTTCGCACAAACGTGCCCGGCGAACTCGATCGAGTGATGACGATCACATTTTGCCGACGAACATTTAGTCTTATCTGACCTTTCGCTAACTCCTACAAACGAAAAAACGTAACAATGAAGCATACCGCTCTAACTCTCAAACAAGAGACACCCTCAACTCAGTTCTAACGGCGGGAAAATTCAAATTTCCTTACCAGAAACTTTCAAGGGATTTTAAGATAATCCTTATAATGCACTAGAAATAACTTCGTTACAGGCTCTATATATGGACTGGACATTATCAATGATGATGATGATTTAGGATAGGCATAACAATCAAGATACCACGAAGCAAAAACGATCTTCACGAAAACCGGTAATATATAAATTTGTCTATAAGATACCATATAAACACAATTATACTCCTAGACGCAACTTAGGGAGGATTGACTTCATATTGGGCATATTGTTCCGAGATATAAAGTCAAAATGTATCACTGCCACAGCGCAAAACACAAAAACTTATATAAATATTTTTAGACAACTATTCTGCATGCAGAATAATTGAAAAGTGAATCTGTTTCCTATTCGGGCTCTGATGCGCATGCGTGAGCGCGCGTAGCGACAAGCGTCACTATGAGGTGAGTATAGACTGGTGCCAGTCTATACATGATGGTAGGCTGGAGGTGGGACTCAACCAGTAGCCTGGTTGAGGGTCCATAGGAATAGGATTAGGCATGGGGAGGTGTGTATGCAGGCATAAAAATCTTATTCTGATAGCAAAATGCAAATAATTGATTTAGCAAGTAGTGATTGAACGGTAATGGATGTTTTTGTGGTGTAATAACAACAATTGTTTTTGAAAATCTACCACTGGAATGGCTTGCTCGATAATGGAGCCAGTCATTAGTGACAGATTTTAAGAAACACATTTCTTTTTTTTCTTCACTGATATTGACCAATTGATCGCCAACGTCGCGCACCACCATCACTACCACTGGTCACTACCACCACCATCACTATCATCATCATTGCAACTAGCCACCCCCACCCACCGTCCTCACCATCACAAGCAGCTTTCATCATCATCATCATCATCATTACAACTGGCCATCATCATCATCATCATCATCATTACAACTGACCATCATCATCATCATTACAACTCACCATCATCATCATCATCATTACAACTGGCCATCATCATCAGAACTGGCCATCATCATCACCACCACCACCACCACCACTACGACCACCACCACCACCACCACTAGCAGCATCAAACACCACCATCGCAACATCACCATTCCCAACCCCACCAAGACTCCACCACCGCGCTACTAATTCACAGCAGCCTGCCCAGCACACACTAGTGTATTTCAACCATGAATAGGCCAAAAGAATACATGCCTCATGAGAATAAGTACTTATACACATCAGCTAATAACATTCTGGTGATCAAACCCTGCTTGTATCTTAGCCTGTGGAAACAGAGGTGTGTAATGGTCCAGACTGACCTCACACTGACCACCACTGACCACTTAGAATCACTAGCAATTGACTTGTCACATGTGATATTAATGCGTTTAGGTGTAATTGGTATGGTCAGTAGGAGCGTCATGGGGGAGGGTGTGTCAGGGGAATGGTGGACTTTGCTGATTCTATCAGTGATGAAGATGTCAGATCAGTGAGAGAGATTTCCTCAAATTCAATCAAACCTGCTCGGAAGACAGCATACCTACCTTTCATGTAAAAAAGTCAACACCTGGCCCTTTGCGACAGGTAATCTCCAAATGAATATATCAAACCATTTTCTCATCCAGAGCTAAAAGTAATCACATGTTATTAACCCTTTAGTGGTCAAGACGGCCAAAACTGGCCTTAGCAGTGGTCCTGAGGAAGGTCCATTTGCAGGCTATGAGAATACTATTTTTGAAAATTTACCACTGCAATAACTGGCTCTGTTATCGAGCCAGTCATTCCAATGGTAAATTTTCAAAAATATTATTCTCCTGGCCTGCAAATGGGCATTCAGTAAGAAAATATTTTGATTTTCTTGACCAGATTTGACCATTAAATGGCTAAATAAAGTATATGCATGCCTGGGAATTTGGCCTATAACCACGAAAAGTAACAGTTTAATCTGGGTTGACCATGCTAAATCAAAACATACTGAACTAAAACTACATCCCTTTAATGGCTAAACTTTATAAAGAAAATCAAAATATTGCTTATTGAATGCCCATTTGCAGTCCAAGAGAATACTATTTTAAAAAATTTACCACTGGAATGACTGGCTCGGTTACCGAATTTTCAAAAATAGTATTCTCTAGGACTGCATATGGTCATTCTGCAAGACCACTGCAGAGACCGGTATTGGCCGGCTTCGTTGTAATAGGGTTAAACATGAAAGTGAGTTCTTGATTTTATTTTCTGACAAGTACAAAAATATCACATTAGCCATGACAGTCAAAGTCCTGTCATGTCAGGGGATCATTTCACTATAGAGCACACACAATGAAGATATGTGTAATCCACCAGGAAGGCGATTTGTCTGTCTATATTAACCCTTTAATACTCATATCAGCCAAAAATGGCTTCTGCAAGGGGTCTTGAGAAATACCCACTTGCAGACCAAGAGAAGACTATTTTTGAAAATTTACCGCTGGAATTACTGGCTCGATAACCGAGTCGGTCATACCAGTGCCAAATTTTCAAAAATAGTCTCTGCAAATGGACATTTTCTATGAGAAAATTTAGATTTTCTTGAAAAGATTTGAGTGCTTTAAACCCTTTAAACCTTATAACTCTGATGTTAAAATTTAATTTTTTTAAATTAAATTAAAAGATGAACTTGGCGTACATTTTTCAACAAATTTGGTGGAAGACCGCAAAGTCAAGCAAAATTGTTGAAAAGTCTAGACCAGTTTCTTTGCTATTGATCCAGTAAAAGATAGAATATTGACATCAGAGTGGTAAGGGGTAACACCCAAATTTCCTTTAACAAAGTTCAATTTTCTCATGAAAAATGCTGATTTTCACCCCTAGAGAAAACTATTTAAGAAGAATTTACCACTGGAATGACTGGCTCGGTTATCGAGCCAGTCATTCCAGTGGTAAATTTTCAAAAATAGTCTTCTCTTCAAGGCTGCAAATGAACATTTCTGTAAATGAATAATTTCGATAAAGGATTAATCTCTGGAGATAGATAATAAGGTAGAAACTATTGAAGATGATGGAAGTGAATGAACCCTTTAATCAACCCAAGTATATTCTTTACAGATCAAGAGATTTTTCAAAACCACTGTGGAAGCTGCCCTTTAACCCTTTCACTGCTAAATCCATGAAAAAGTTTATTCTTTACGATATATGTATGTATGTATGTATGCATTTATATAGCGCCAATTCCAGAATTAACTGCCCAAAGGCGCTTTACAAAAGTTAAAGCTAATTTAAAATAGTGAAATATGCTTTTTGGAACAAATGGGTTTTTAGAAGAGTTTTGAAAGCTTCAACATTGTTGCTGTTTTGAATGTTGGATGGAAGGTCGTTCCAAAGTTTTGGTCCAGCTATGGAGAAAGCACGCTCTCCAATGACAAGATTGGAATTGGGTACTACGCAGAGTAGCTGTTCACTCGATCTTAGTGATATAAAACTTATTATGTTGAATATTTTGAAAATAATTTGACTGTAAGCAATTGCTGCGTAAGGCAGCACCGGCTTCCAGTAAAATTAATTTTTAAACATTCAACAGTTTTCCTGTATGGTTGCCTTGAAAATGAGATATGGGGAATTCATCAGTGAGAGGGTTATAACTGTCTGCCTGCTGAGATTTGCAGAAGACATATTCCAGGGAATAAATCGCTGGACCTGCTAAATATCTTGAAAACAATTTGACTGAAACTGATTGGTCACTAAGGCAACCCCCCCCCCCATCCCCCCAACAACTTTCAGTCAAATTGTTTTTAAAGTATTCAATAAGTCAAGCGCCTTTGGTTATTGAAGTTATAGTCTGGTGGCTTGCAGGAGCGAGGCTGTTAACAAGGATTAAGCTATTGTTAGGCTAAATATATTTTCCAAATTCCAGACCCTGTATACATTACATAATTAATCATTATCAGGACCAACATTTTTGGAAATATAATTAATTATTTGTTTGTTGTTGTCCGGTAAATGAAGCATTATTCATGTCCAATAATGAGGGCATTACAGACCATATGTGCATTACACGTAAATATGATCAGCTTCATACATTCATACGCTTACGATTAATCTATGACAAGGATTTATCTCCCTTAATAATAAACACCTAAATTAACGCCTCCGCTGATAACACGCTCTACCAGTGTATGGTTCAACACGATTCCCGTCAATCGCTACACAATCAGTTTCCTTGGCAGCCAGCCGAGGTTACAGGATGCTAATCGGTGCTTGTCTTGACAATTGACACAGCAATCCGTCAACTGTCACTGAGGTTGCTGATCGCCAAATGACGATGAAAATCGGCAGAAGAACATCGTTCAGTGTCCCGCTATTTCTTGTAAAATGCAGAATCCAAGCATGGCATAGATTCAACGCAATCTTAATAACACTCCCTCTCACATGTTACACAAGGGAGCTAACTAAGGCATTGCCAGAGAAATTATCAATTTAAATTTGGCGCAACTAATATTTTTAAAGGATGACAATCATTAATGTTGGCTTACATGTAAACTAGATTATCCTGTCGATACCATGCGAGCGCAAACTCCAAATTTGACCACTTTGAGACTTCGATGATGTCTCCCTGACCCACCAACCACCGCACACACATACCAGCCCACCCACCCACACCCCACCACAACCGGTTAGAGCAAAATGCAATGTCCTCCTGCACTCTGTACACAATTATACTGGTAACTCACATACCAAATCTGGTCCATTAAACAGTATCTGAATATAGTTTTCTCGAAATTGAGATTCAGAGTGCAGGGATCGATTGATCTCAAAACAGACAACGGGCGGGTGGAGCTTATCTAGAGATGACCGGGGGCATGGCTAAAACTGGATTTATTCATTCTGGCCAGGATATCCGTCCTGTGACGACACACTCTATGAAGATGCTGATCATATATATTAAGAAAGACAGCAGCCTATCTGAGAATAATCAATGCCACGATCTAATGGTGTACAACGAAGAATTAATTTACATGCATGCATGTGTTTGTGTGTGTGCATGTGTGTGTGCGCGCGCACGTGTGTGTGCATGCATGTATGCGTGCATGTGTCTGCATGCATGTGTTTTTCTGGCTGTGCCTTAAAAGGTGTGTCATATTACTGATAACTTTAAAAAAAAATACCCTTCTCCATTTCAAAACCTAATGAGAAGAGTTACCTCCCTTGTGAAATAATAATGTAATTCATGGTTAACGTATAAACATTTTTTTCATCCAAAACTCAACTGTCCTCCCTGATCGAGAATCGATTCACCAGCCTGACAAATGAAGATAGATCACATTGTATTGACACATAAGCATCCTGGCGGAGCCATGACCTTCCGACTTGACTCCGACGCCTGTACACGCTTCACACTGCAAACCAAACAACATCAGAGCGAAAATCACCAAATAATCATTTGTCATTTTTACACTCGGTGGGGCGGAATCGTTGTTTGCCTTTCATATTATCACAAGTACTCCCGTCAGCCACGCTTAAGATATATCGCCCGATTCATCACCGCTTCGAGTGATTAGTTCATAAACTGAGTATATAGACAGCTCTTTGATCTGCTGGCTTGTCAAGAGGTGCAGATTGTGTGGATGATGGTGAGCAAGAGCAATGCAATTTTCCAGCAAAATGGTAATTTTTTGGGAAAAAAGTTTTTTTGGCGTAATTTTTTTCACATGAACTCATAGAACAATTGGTACATAAAAGGTTTATAGTAACTATTGAAGACGACTTTATCCAGTAAATGGCTTTAGGGTTACCAGAAATAAATACTTAATACTTGAAAATTAATTTACCTAGAAGTAGTTACTGCCTACAACTGCCTCCAGTCAAATTATTTTCAAAATATTTAACAGTTTCACTCTACAGCTATTGGCTTAATACTTTAACCATTACCACTCTGATGTTAAAATTTTAAATTTTCAAATTAAAGTAAAAGATGAACTGGTGTTTATTTTTTAACAAATTTGGTGTAAGATGGTGCTGTCGTAGACACCAACATCATCCACCAAAATTGTTGAAAAATAGATACCAGTTTCTTTGCTTTTGACGCACGCACAGTAAAAGATAGAATATTGACATCAGTGTGCTAAGGGTTAACACTCACATTTTTTTCAGGACATTTTAATTTTCTCATAGAAATATCCATTTGCAGACCAAGAGAAGACTACTTTTGAAACTTATCAGTGGAATTTCCCAGTGGTAAATTTTCAAAAATAGACCTATCTTGGTTTATCAAGACCACTGCAGAAGCCATTTTTGGCTGATATCAGTGTTAACCCTTTAACCCGCATATCAGCCAAAAATGGCCTCTGCCAATAAAGTCTTGAGAAATGTTCAAGAGAAGACTATTTTTCAAAACTTACCACTGGAATGACTGGCTCGATAACTGAGCTAATCATTCCAGTGGTAAATTTTCAAAAACAGTCTTCTCTTGGTCTGTAAATGGACATTTGGAATGAAAAAATTGAAATCTTTTTGAACAAATTTAAGGGTTAAAATTGAGACATGTATTTCATCTGCAAGAGTTTAACCATTGTAACATATTCCATGCCAGACACAACAAACCTTGCATAAGGAAATAAACACCAACTTCTTTCAGTCTAATTGCTTTCAAAATAAGTGCATGCAGGTTGTTATGAAATTTTTAGCCTCAGTTTGCATTGACAAAAAGAGGGTTAATTGTTAGGATGCAAAATTTGTTACAATCTCCCTCCCAGTCACTCAATCTCCTCTCTTTGTGATGTGATATTTTGAAAACAATGTTGCTGCATGCTGTACTGCTTGTAGCATAAATTAAGTATTTCACAGAATTAAATGTCTCATCTTTTTCCTCCTAATTCATGTATCCAGTTTCTCAGTCAATCATATGACGTCATATCCAACTGGAAATCGAGATTCAAGAAGTGCAGGGATCGATCGATCCTAACACAGCCAAAGCATGGGTGGAGCTGAGCTAGAGGTGGGCGCGCATAACTAAATAATTCCTCCATTGTCGATATGATTCGGCGCATAGTAACTGTGACCTTTAACCTTGTGACTTCAAGGTCATCATGCAAATTCTTAATAGATGGACAAGCTTTAGTTACAACAGGGTACATATGGAATTCTGAAATATAAGGCGAGAAATTTTGCTAAAAACAAAAACATAATACTGGGTAATGTATCCAGTCAAACTAGCGAATAAATTTTCAAAAATTATTTTCTCAATTGAACTGCAAATAAACATTTTCTACGAGAAAATCTTTTTAAACAAATTTAACGCTTATCACACAGTTAGCAGCAACAGCAATAGCTTACAGAAACATGGTTTGCAAAATAAACATGACCCGGTATTATGACGATATCAAAGCAAATTGAACTCTAAATGTAATTTCGTTGACAAGGAAATTATATACTATATGAAGATTTATAATACTAAATTAACCCTTAGCACACTGATGTCAATATTATATCTTGTACGGTGTCAATATCAAAGAAACTGATGTACATTTTTCAACAATTTTGCTGGAAGATGTTGCAGTCTACGACAGCACCATCTCCCACCAAATTTGTTGAAAAATTAACACCAGTTCATCTTTAATTTAATTTGAAAATTGTAAATCTTGACACCAGACCTTTCATTTTACTTTGTACCAAGAGTTAAAATCATGGGCAGTGAACGATCCAAATACCTAAGATGACAATTACATATATTGGTGCAACTGCAAAATTAGTGCAACATAAATTTGATCATCCCATAACCTCCCCACCCACCCCGTCCATATTCTCTCAACTTAGGGTATATATTCAATGGTCAATGGTCCCGGTAGTACACGCACCAAACCATCCAACATGTCATTCAATGTTTATTTGCCTAGGGTGTTGATTGAGTGTCATGTCCCCGGGCATGGTTAAAATTTGAACAAAATCGGATCAGCAGTTTCTAAGTTATACTACTGCGGACAGACAAACAAACAGACATAGTTAAATGCAATACCATGTTTCCCTTATGAGGTCACGGGAATGAAAACCAATTCCCCATATCTCATTTCCAAGGCAACCATACAGGAAAACTGTCAAATATTTTGAAATCAATTCGTCTGGAAGCCATTGCTGCCTTAGGGCTTCCAGTCAAATTAATTTCAAAATATTCAACAGAATATGCTTTATATCATAAAGAATAAACTTTTCTGGGATTTGTTGGTGAAAGGGTTAATCCGATGAAATGGAATTTCCATACTCTAAGGGTTAACCCGTACCACTCTGATGTCTAAATTATATTTTTTATTGGTTCGACAGCGAAGAATCTGGTGTACATTTTTCAACAATTTTGATGGATGATGTTCTGTCTACGATGTTCTGTCTACGTTGTTCTGTCTAAGACAGCACCATCTTCCACCAAATTTATTGAAAAATGAACACCTGTCCTTTAACACACATAGCAGCCAAAGACGGCTTCTGCAGTGTTCTTGTGAAATATCCGTTTGCTGATCAAGAGAAGACTATTTTTCAAAATTTACCAATGGAATGACTGGCTCGATAACCGAGCCAGTCATTCCAGTGGTCAATTTTAAAAAATAGGCTTCTCTTGGCCTGCAAATGGATATTTTTTTACGAAAAAATTTGCATTTAAAAAAATTATTTGAGGGTTAGTGTTAATTTAATTTGAAAATTTAAAAGTTTGGAATCAGAGAGATAAGCGTTCAGATTTGCAATACTATAATATGTTACATCTATGCAACAACAGCAATAGGAGCTATTAAGTCCATCAAATACAATTAAGAAATCTGACGCTGGAGTACCTCATTAAATTCAAACCAATTCAGAGCATCCAGATGGCTGTCAATAATGATATTTATTTTCTCACTCTTAAATCTGTCTACACACAGGTATGCGCAAACACACTGACAGGCTAAACGCTTCCTCCATTTTACACTTTCCACATTCGACATGACAAACTAAGTTCTAGACAAACACCATCGAGATAAAACGTCAAACGTGATACTGGCAGGTGGTGGTGATTTGAAATTCAGGTAGATAAATTCACATTTGTCTTTTATTTAAACAGTAACAAGTTATACTGATCGCAAAGTCTAAATAAAACACTAGAAATTATCACGCCCTGCCTGAGGTGAATTTTAATATTGGTAAATGAAAATAAAATGAATTAAAAAAGATTCTGTAATGACTAACATTAACCTTTCGAGTTGATCTCAGAATTACACTCTCTAGGGAAATGGTGTTCATTCTTTTTTAAGGGGGGGGGCATATATATTTTTGAAGAATTACTAATGATATTTCTGCCTCTGAGCGGGTCATACCAGTTGCCCATTTAATGTGGTCATACCAGTTGCCCATTTAATGTGGGTCATACCAGTTGCCCATTTAATGTGGGTCATACCAGTTGCCCATTTAATGTGGTCATACCAGTTGCCCATTTAATGTGGGTCATACCAGTTGCCCATTTAATGTGGTTCATACCAGTTGCCCATTTAATGTGGGTCATACCAGTTGCCCATTTAATGTGGGTCATACCAGTTGTCCATTTAATGTGGTTCATACCAGTTGCCCATTTAATGTGGGTCATACCAGTTGCCCATTTAATGTGGTTCATACCAGTTGCCCATTTAATGTGGTCATACCAGTTTCCCATTTAATGCGGGTCATACCAGTTGTCCATTTAATGCGGGTCATTAACCAGTTGTCCATTTAATGCATACTAGTTGCCCATTTAATGCATACCAGTTGCCCATTTAATGTGGGTCATACCAGTTGCCCATTTAATGCATACCAGTTGCCCATTTAATGTAGGTCATACCAGTTGCCCATTTAATGTGGGTCATACCAGTTGCCCATTTAATGCGGGTCATACCAGTTGCCCATTTAATGCGGGCCATTAACCAGTTGCCCATTTAATGCGGGTCATACCAGTTGCCCATTTAATGCGGGCCATTAACCAGTTGCCCATTTAATGCGGGTCATACCAGTTGCCCATTTAATGCGGGCCATTAACCAGTTGCCCATTTAATGCGGGTCATACCAGTTGCCCATTTAATGTGGGTCATACCAGTTGCCCATTTAATGCGGGTCATACCAGTTGCCCATTTAATGTGGGTCATACCAGTTGCCCATTTAATGCGGGCCATTAACCAGTTGCCCATTTAATGTGGGTCATACCAGTTGCCCATTTAATGCGGGTCATACCATTTGCCCATTTAATGTGGGTCATACCAGTTGCCCATTTAACCCTTTAACTGTCTAAATTGGTCAGGAAAATCCAAAGTCATACTTATGCATGAATGTTCATTAAATTTGAAATCCAAGTTATCGAGCCAGTCATTATTGTAGTGACAAATTTTCAAAAACAGTTTTCTCTTGGACTGCAAATGGACATTCCTGTTGACCACTGCTGAAGAGGTTTGCATCAGGGTTATTCCTCTTGACCACTGCCGAAGAGGTTTGCATCAGGGTTATTCCTCTTGACCACTGGTGAAGAGGTTTTCATCAGGGTTATTCCTCTTGACCACTGCCGAAGAGGTTTGCATCAGGGTTATTCCTCTTGACCACTGCCGAAGAGGTTTGCATCATGGTTATTCCTCTTGACCACTGCTGAAGAGGTTTGCATCAGTGTTATTCCTCTTGACCACTGCTGAAGAAGTTTGCATCAGTGTTATTCCTCTTGACCACTGCCGAAGAGGTTTGCATCAGGGTTATTCCTCTTGACCACTGCCGAAGAGGTTTGCATCAGGGTTATTCCTCTTGACCACTGCTGAAGAGGTTTGCATCAGGGTTATTCCTCTTGACCACTGCCGAAGAGGTTTGCATCAGGGTTATTCCTCTTGACCACTGCTGAAGAGGTTTGCATCAGGGTTATTCCTCTTGACCACTGCTGAAGAGGTTTGCATCAGGGTTATTCCTCTTGACCACTGCTGAAGAGGTTTGCATCAGGGTTATTCCTCTTGACCACTGCCGAAGAGGTTTGCATCAGGGTTATTCCTCTTGACCACTGCTGAAGAGGTTTGCATCAGGGTCATTCCTCTTGACCACTGCTGAAGAGGTTTGCATCAGGGTCATCCCTCTTGACCACTGCAGAAGAGGTGTGCATCAGGGTTATTCCTCTTGACCACTGCTGAAGAGGTTTGCATCAGGGTTATTCCTCTTGACCACTGCTGAAGTGGTTTGCATCAGGGTTATTCCTCTTGACCACTGCTGAAGAGGTTTGCATCAGGGTTATTCCTCTTGACCACTGCCGAAGAGGTTTGCATCAGGGTTATTCCTCCTGACCACTGCTGAAGAGGTTTGCATCAGGGTCATTCCTCTTGACCACTGCTGAAGAGGTTTGCATCAGGGTCATCCCTCTTGACCACTGCAGAAGAGGTGTGCATCAGGGTTATTCCTCTTGACCACTGCTGAAGAGGTTTGCATCAGGGTTATTCCTCTTGACCACTGCTGAAGTGGTTTGCATCAGGGTTATTCCTCTTGACCACTGCTGAAGAGGTTTGCATCAGGGTTATTCCTCTTGACCACTGCCGAAGAGGTTTGCATCAGGGTCATTCCTCTTGACCACTGCCAGAGGTTTGCATCAGGGTTATTCCTCTTGACCACTGCTGAAGAGGTTTGCATCAGGGTTATTCCTCTTGACCACTGCCGAAGAGGTTTGCATCAGGGTTATTCCTCTTGACCACTGCCGAAGAGGTTTGCATCAGGGTTATGTACTAAAAGTTAAGATAAAATTTACCAGGTCCATAAACATAGACTAGGCTTGCATGATTATTGCTTTCAGCAATCACGATCGATTATTTAATAATAATCGCGATTACTCGATTAATCAGCTTGAGTACAAATAACCCAGTTATAACAGCAAAAAAGCATATCAATGACGAAAGCTGCAATTGCGTTGAGAAATGTCTATTTGCTGGCGAAGAGAAGACTATTTTTGAAAATGTGTCACTGGAATGCCTGGCTCGATACATTTTCAAAAATAGTCTTCTCTTGGCCTGCAAATAGGCATGCATTCGCTGAACAAAATGTAAATTTCCGTGACCGATCGCATTAAACAGTAATTAAAAGGTAGATTTTGAAATACTTTATGCTGTAGAATTATTCACGATTATTCATTATTTAATTTTTAATCATATAAATTCACGATTTAAAAAATAATCGCGATTTTCGATTTAATCACATAATCGTGCAAGCCTAACATAGACCGAATTGCAACCTAGAATGATGACTGACTTATAGCCTTAATAGATCAATAGACAAATTATGTGTTTGATGCCGTTAAGCTGAGTCTTAGTGTGACCCAGTCTGAATAATTTGGGCCATAGTATTTGGTTTGGTTGGCGTCTATTGAGTACCTGATTCCAGGTCTCATTCATGCCGTATCTAGGCTGGTTTTGTTTCAGTCTATTATTGGTAAGAGATTGCTTGCTTCCAGTGATCGCCAGCTGGCCGACCATAGACATGATCCTGGGATGGCCAGTTTCACAGCTCGGTGGTGCTAAAGCCTCCTACCTGTGGCCGGTGCCCTGACACCTGTTGCCTATGTCCAGGCAATGGAAGACCGGTGCCTGGCACTGGTCTGGTGGTACCGGGCTACCAAAACCCTGTCCCTAATTCCCCAGTGCATGTGGGCAGTGTCCGGGCACCGGATATAGAAGTTACTGGTAATTGGGATGCTTTTCATGCCAATGTACCGGACATCTTTGTGTGCCTTCGGTTCCTGGGTACCTATATTGTTCGAGAGTGGAAGGCAGAGAGATAGTCAAAAGAATAAGAAGAAATACTGTGTTTTTGGCTTGTGGGTTATATGTTGTTTTCTGGGTGACATTTCCCTTACAAATCTTATCAGTGGGATAAGGGGTGTGTGGTCTAAGGGGTGTGTATTTAGTGAACTATTTTGATCATCATGAGTTACGACCTAGTTCTTATGTCACCCACGGAACATTGAACATTCTCTGTCACTGATTCATGAGATATATGTTCACAACAATCTAATACATACTCAATATTATTCGGTAAAGATAAATATTAGCTAAAAATAACACAACATCATTGACGTTTGTTCGCAAATATTTTTTAATTGATCTTAAAATGTTATAATATTTATACATATAAATAGTTTTTGCGATTAGATATAAAGGAATTCCATATTTTACCTAGCCGGATGACCGTACCATTTGTTTAAATGTCGATTGACAGTTAAATAAACCTCAAAGTACTCGAATATTTCAGCAAACACGTTTTTGATTTCAAGTGGCCCACCCCTTATAGAGTTAGGTTGTTGGGTATAGATTGTGCGTCGAGTGGTTTCACCGTGACGCTACTGTTCTAAAACGTCTTCATTGAACTCATTCAAAGCGAATATGGCCAATCTATAATGGACGCTTATTTAAATAGGGAAATGAAAAATTTAACTCTTAAACCATTCAAAACAATTTGTGAGTTTCATTACGAAATAAAATATTCTGTGACATATTTGGAAATGTATTGTTTTGACGATGAATACAACAAAGGTTTCCAGGTTATCCGACAATGCTGCCACGAGAACCACATTATTGGCATTTCATTGGTGCGAGGATCACGGTAACCAAGAATCAATTTTTGAAGAAACCTAGTTTGCAGGTTGAGAGGGTGATCAAATTTGAAAATGTCCTTCAGCCTATTAATTGCGTCTCTTGGTTTATTAACCCTGTTGTCATCAAGATTGATCAACAGAATGGATGAATCCAGTTTTAACTATGCCCCAACCATCTCTAGTTAAGCTCCACTGACGCTTTGCCCGTGGTTGGATCAATCGATCCCTGCACTCCCCAAATCTCAATTTCCACAAAACTATACAGTTAAGATGTTGAAATTTTTTTAAACTAATTTGACTGAGCGCTGTTGCTGCCTATCAGACTGGTTATTAAATAGTAAAGACATACAATTTGTCCAACTTGACGGACTAGCAAGTATTTATGACCGACTAAGATATGCCATTCCTGATGTCGTTGATTATGATGTCAGCCTACATGTGACATAGTTTATTATGATGTCATACGATTAACTGAGAAACTGGATTTGTACATTGAGATTTTTGCTTAGCGAATATTGATTTACTGGTTAAAAGAATATCTTTGAAAATTTACCACTGGAATGGGTGGTTCGATTACCGCGCCTGGTGTCATCCCAGTGGTAAATTTAAACAAGAGGCCCAAGGGCCTGTGGCGCTCACCTGGACCGTTGGAATTTAAACCATTTGCATTTAAATAAACATGATGGATGATTTTCAGAAAATCCAAGATGGCCAACAAAACAATTGACCAATCAAAATTGTGTATACATGTTCTGAAACTACTAGCCTAGTATACTTCCAGCCAAGTCTGGTTGAAACTGCTTGAGCAGTTAATGAGTAGCGTTTTAAACAATTTTCCGCTATTTTTCGGAAAATTAAAGATGGGCGGCGAAAAAATTAACCAATCAAAATTCTGTATATATGTTCTGAAGCATACTATGCTAGGGTTCTTCCATCCACGTTTGATTGAAATCAGCACAGCAGTTATCGAGTAGGCTTTTAAGTGATTTCCAGAAATTTCCAAAATGGGTGCCAGAAAAATTGATCAATAAAAATTATAGATACACTGTTTGAAGCATACTAAGCTAGGGTTCTTCCATCCAAGTTTGATTGAAATCGACCCAGCGGTTTTCGAGGAGTAGGCTTTTAAGTGATGTCCAGAGATTTTCAGAAAATCCAAGATGGCCGCCTGAAAAATTAACTAATAAAAATTTGGTATACTGGTTTTGAAACCTAGCAGTCTAGTATCCGTCCAGTCAAGTCTGGTTGAGATTGCTCAAGCAGTTAATGAGTAGCGTTTTCAACAACTTCCCGCCTTTTTTCAGAAAAATGGAACAATCAAAATTCTGTACACATTCTGAAGCATACTAGGCCAGGGTTCTTTCATTCAAGTTTGATTGAAATAGGCCCAGTGGTTATCGAGTAGTAGGCTTTTAAGTGATTTCCAGAAATTTTCAGAAAATCCAAGATGGCCACTAGAAAAATTGACTAATAAAACTTCTGTGCACAAGGCTTGAAACCTATGAGCCTAGTATACTTCCAGCCAAGTCTAGTTGAAATTGCTCAAGCAGTTAATGAGGAGTAGCGTTTTAAACAATTTTTCGCCATTTTTTGAAAAATTAAAGATGGCATACAGAAAAATGTCCCAATCACAATTCTGTATCTGAAGCATACCACACTAGGGTTCTTTTATCCAAGTTTGATTGAAATTGGCCCCGTGGTTATCGAGTAGGCTTTTAAATGATTTCCAGAAATTTTCAGAAAATCCAAGATGGTCACCGGAAAAATTGAGCAATCAAAATTTTGTATACAAGTTCTGAAACACACCAGCATACTATCCACCCAGCTAACCCTGGTTGAAATTGCCCAACCAGATAATGAGTAGTGTTTTAAACGATTTCCCGCCATTTTTTGAAAAATTCAAGATGGTCGGCGGAAAAATGGCCCAATCAAAATACTGTATAAAATTTCTGAAGAATACCATGCTATGGTTCTTTCATCCAAGTTTGATTGAAATCGGCCACGTGGTTATTGAGGAGTAGGCTTTTAAGTGATTTCCAGAAAATCCAAGATGGGCACCGGAAAAATTTACCAATCAAAATTCTGTATACAAGTTCTGAAATATACCAGTGTATTATCCTTCCAGCTAACCCCGTTTGAAATTGCTGAAGCAGTTAATGAGGAGTAGCGTTTTAAACGTTTCCCCCAAAATTTAAGATGGGCGCCGAAAAAATAGACCAATCAAAATTCTGTAGACAAATTTTGAAGCCTACCCCCATAGGGTCCTTGCAGCCAATTTAGGTTGAAATCCACCAAGCGGTTAATGAGTAGCGTTTTTAAGCAAAGTTGCCGGCCGGATGGATGGATAGATGACATGCTAAAAGGTCGCCATGCTATAAGCTGACGTGGCCATTCTGGCCAGGTGAGCTAAAAAAAAATAAACTATTGTTTTTTTACTAGACAATTGCAGAAGCCATTTTTGGCCGGCTTGGTCATTAGATCATGTAAAAATAATTATCTTAAAGTCTGTAAAAAATTCAATTCCTTACAATATAAACCATATTCTGTTGTTATTTTGAAATTAATTTGACTGGAAGTCATTGCTGCCTTACAGCAACGTCTTCCATTAAAATTAATTTCACACTATTCTAGTTTTCCTGTCAGGTTGCTCTGAAAATGAGACATTGGAAATTCATCAGTGTGTTAAATTACCATGGCCACCGATGGTTTGACCATGTTCAAAGCATGGGTGGTTAATGACATCGTGGTCAGCCATGGTCAGTATTATATAAAAAATTTGTTCACGGTCGCAGTAAATTATGCCAACCATGTTCAAAACATGGTTGATCATTGTTAAATAATTTTCTCAAATCTTGATTGACCATGGTCAAAACATGGTTGACTAAGGTCATATACAATTGTCATAAATTTGTTTGATCAGATTTTACTTTTTATTTTATTTGACCATGGTCAAGACATGGTTGATGCATATTATCAGTTAGTATCATGCTCAAAACAGAGTCAACCATGGCTAACATTCACCACAGTCAGATTTGGACAATTTTCAAGGTTGATCATGGTCAAACCATGCCTGACCATGGTTGACCATGGCCAATATTTCACAGGGGATTAGGGTTGATTAAAAATATTCAAGGGTTTTGACTGCATGACTTACGAGAATGTCAGATTATCAATACACTCAAATTTGGTCACAGAGTTTTGATGACACTTAACTTTCATTACAGTCAGATAATGGATAACTGTTACATATGTTGAAGACAACTTGATTGAAACTTCCTATTCCTGTCTGCTATCAGCAGCAAAATCTTTCTTAAACTATGATTAAAAGAAATTTTAGTTTATTGAATGCCATGGATGGATCCATCATTCCCTCCACACACTTTAACCGTCTGACGGCTGACTACTTCCAGACAACATATTCAAGGGGTTATATAGCCTGACCTGCTAAATATTTTGAAAACAATTTGACTGAAAGTTGATGACGGCTACACCATCAACAACTTTCAGTCAAATTGTTTTCAAAATATTCTGCTAGGCAAGAGTTTTCGCTCATTGAAATTATTGTCTGGTGGGTTGCAGCAAGGAGAAAGTTAAAGTTAGTCAAAGTAAAGATTAACCCATACACAGGCATATAGTGCATCATATACGCGTATGCACACCCAAAAGCATGTATGCATACACACACGCATGCGGGCATGGACACACACATACTCGTGTGCACGCACGCACGCACGCACACGCCTCCAAAATACAATGTTAGACATTTCTAGAATGTTGCAATTCATTTGGGAAGTTTGCCAACTGTCAAGTGGTACTTGGAAAATTTTACTGAAACAAAAAATTTTGCCTTAATTGCTAAAGCGTGTCAGGTTTTTTGAAGCTATTGACAAAGCTGATTGATATCTTTGCTCGCTAAAGTCGTGATAAATAATATGAAAACAAATTGACTGAGAATTGTTGGATCCATTGACAGCAATAACTTTCAGTCAATTTGTTTTCAAAATACTCATCAGGTTTCATACATATATCACTCTGACTCTTAAAACAAACTTAATGCATAATTATAAGGAAAGTGGTTAGTTATCTATACTTTCTCTACAATTATAACTATTATACTACTGAGTTGTTAACTTGCATTATTCAATTTTTAACTCTCTGCCTGCTGAATTTCTGCAGACTACATTTTCCATGGTGTTTAACTCTGGATATGCTGAATATTTTGGAAACCAATTGACTGAAAGTTGTTGTTGGCTAAGCCACCAAGAACTTTCAGTCAAAATGTTTTCAAAATAGTCAGGGTGTCCAGAGTTATTGCGCATTGAGATTATTGTCTGGCGGGACTTACAGCAGACCGTTAACGTGTTCATCCCTACATATCAATTTGGTATTGTCCATTCTACGAAAATAATAGATGAATCCAGTTATACCCATGCCCCGCCCATCTCTAGCTAAGATCCATCCACGCTTTGCCCATGTTGGGATCGATCGTTCCCTGTATTCCCTGCATCTCAATTACCCGAAAACTCAAATACAGGTAAGCTAATATTTTCAAACTAATTTGAATGGGTGCTTTTGATTCCAATCAACAGTGCCCGGTCAAATCAGTTTTAAATATTCAACAGACTGGTTATTAAATACTAAAGCCATACAAATCGCCCAACTTGACGGACTATTAAGGGTTTATGACTAAGTTAAGACATTAATGACGTAATTGATTATGACGTCAGACTACATGTGACGTAATTGATTATGACATCATATGATTGATCGATAGATTGGATTCCGATATTAACGCTTTAACACATATAGACCAAAAGGTACAAGTTCTTTATATTATAGCGAATATTCTGTTGTATGGTTTGAAACTACTGTAATTTGGCTGGAAGCCATTGCTGGCATTGCTACCTCCTTTGCATCAACAGTTTCCTGTAAAATTAGTTTCGAAATATATTACAGTTTAAATCCTGTATAGTTATTTTGAAATTGAGATACTGACATTTCAGGTGTTAACCCTGTAACACGCATCTCAGCCAAAAATGGCTACTACAGTGGTCTTGACAAATGTCCATTTGCAGATCAAGAGAAGACTATTTTTGAAAATTTACCACTTGAATGACTGGCTCGATAACTGACCCCGTCATTCCATTGGTAAATTTTCAAAAATAGTCTTCTCTTGGTCTGCCAGTGGACATTTTCTATGCGAAAATTACAATTTTCTTGAACAAATTCGACGGGTAAGGGATTAACACTTTCACTAACAAATCCTTGAAAAAGTAATTTCTTTCCAATGCATAGAATATTCTTTTGAATATTTTTGAAGTTAAGATGACTGGAAGTCGTTGCTGCCTATAGCAGCAACGGCTTCCAATCATATTAATTTCAAAATATTAAACAGCTTTCCTGTGTTATTGTCTTGAATCGATTTTGATTTTGAAATTTGTGTTACTGAATACAATACAGCAAGACAATTTTCAAATGTAAATGTCCATCTTGAAGTTCAACAGTTGACATAAAATTTAATTTTTTGCTACACAGTCAAATCCTTGGCATCAGAACACAATTCCGATTCGAGAGCCCTCGTACATTTCTAGAAGATGTAACCCGTCAATCACTCTAATTTGACGCGTTATTGACAAATAAAAGCAATACAATTTCCATGTTTTCTGATAAAGCAGCTACAAGGAATTAATTTGTAACCAGGCTACGATAGAATCTTCGACCAATGGAATACATTCTCTTTGCATATAATAGTGGCAATCTATCTTCGATAGGCTTATTATTGGATTGTTTAGCGCTAATACTCGTTACATGAACCAAGTTGGATAAATATTTGAGCGGAATATAACCAACTACAGGCAATGAAAACCGTATTATTGAAAATCTTTCATGGGGTATGTATGGGACATTTCAGAAATATATTCTTCATTATAAATATATTTAAAGGTGCACATTCACAGCAGATGCTTGAAACTTTTGGAGGCTTAATCTGTGGGCATAGATATAATGAAACAAAATAACATATGATGATTTAATTCCATATAAATTGATATAATTTTTGAAGTTATGAAACTGAAATAGAATCACGAATCCTTAATTCAAATTCACAACTCAAAAAATTATATTAATTTGTACGTACTGAAATCATTATATGCTAAGCTTTATTTTGTTTCATTACATCAAGGCCCCCAGTTTAAGTCTCTAAAAGTATTCAATTCAAACAATTTTATTTTCTGTCATTTTGCTGTGAGTATGCACCTTTCATTATATTTCCTATTTCTAGCAAAGACAAGATTTATTATTGTTTATTGCCAGTCATTCCAGCGGTAAATTTTCAAAAATAGCCCTACCGTGGCCTGCAAATGGACATTCGATGAGCAAATATTTAGATTTTCTTGACCAAATTTGACCATTAAAGGGATAAAGTAGCAATACCTGGGTTCATAATAGAGTTACTTAAAATGGAAATTTCTTGATAGCACTATAATGTAACATGGAGGCGCTAAACACTGCTCCTTTTAGCATGCCATATCAACTTTAACACTTTAACACTCATACCAGCCAAAAAACAGCTTTTACAGTGGTCTTGAAAAATATCTATTTGCAGATCAAGAGAAGACTATTTTTGAAAATTTACCAATGGAATGACTGGCTCGATAAGCGAGCCAGTCATTCCAGTGATGAATGTTCAAAATCTGTCATCTCTTGGTCGGCAAATGGACATTTTATTTGAGAACATTGAAATTTTTAAAAAACAGATATGAGGGTTAAAGGGTTACGGGTCAAGCTGGGATAAACTGGCCTCTGCAGTGGCTTTTGAAGAATGTTCATTTAGAGGACAAGAGGAAGATTTTTTTTTAATTTACCACCAGAATGACTGGTTCAGTAATCAAACCCGTCATTCATGTGCTAAATTTTAAAAGTCTTCTCCGGTCCTGTAAATGGACATTTCTCGGGACCACTGCAGAAGCTGTTTTTGGCAGTTTTAAGAGTTAAACGGTTAAAATTGGATATGATGATTATTTTGAAAATAATTTGCTTGAAAGATCACGATACAGTTAGTGACAGCATTCAATTATAGTGGCTTCAGAGTTTATTTTCGAAAGCATGACACCCATGCAGAGCTACTAGAACATCCTGATCATGCATGGAACATTTGTGCTGAATATTTCCAAGACATTTAACCCTCTAACCATCACGGCTTCGGCAGTTGTCTCAAGGAATATCCATTTGCACGCCAGGAAATGATTTTTGAAAATTTACCATTGGAATGAGTGGCTCGTTAACCGAGCCGGTGATTTCAGTAGTAAATTTTAAACAACAATTTCTTGGTCTGCAAATCGACATTTCCTATGAGAGATTTAAATTTTTAAAAACAAATTTAAGGGTTAAATGCTAACATTTTTGAATATTGTAACAACGAGAATGAGTTGCTCATTTATGAAGCCCGTTATTAATGGTAAAATTTACAAAAGTGTTCACTCTTCAGGCTAGCAAATGGACACCACCAAACCCTCCCCCCCCCCACCCCACACACAACTCCCCCCCCCTACCCACCCCACGCAAAGATTACTGAAGAGGCAGGGATTGGGCTGGTTGAGTCATTCAAGGGTATGATGGACAGACACACAAATGCACGAGCACGCACGCACGTAAGCACGCACGCACGCGCACATACACGCACACACACACACAGTGATACAGATTCACTAAAACAGTCCAAGTCTAGAAACCTTGTCCTCATTACCTCCCCTGTTTGTGTTGGCACACGTAATCCCGCTATCATATTTCAACGTCTGTATTAATTAACATAACATCAGATTTCAAAATGAGGCTGACCTTAAAGATTATGTCCTTAAGCTACTAAACTCTAAAAACCGCAAATTAACTCCAGAAACTTGCTCAATATTAAATACATGTGCTGCCAGTGATGGTTTTCAAATTTGCTGTTCTAGTACATTAATAACTTTTAGTGTTTTAAAATTATAAAGAATAAAGTTTTAAAATATATTCTAATAGAAACTGAATAGGTAGGATTGAATACAGCAGTACAAGGGTTAAGTCTGGATCAGGCTGTCATTTTAAATTGAAATGGACACCTATGTAAGTATTGCAGAACATAAAACATTGCCAGTCACCAACATAGAACTAACATCTATATATATACTTGTAGCTAAACATTAGCCAGCCACAGTATGTATTAAATCGGAAATGAGCTCTAGATGTGAATTAGTAGTAGTGCGTGTTTTAACCGTTGATGTCCGAATTTGGTCAAGAAAATTAAAACATTTACTTAATGAATGTCCATTTCCAGGCCAAGAAAAGACTATTTTCGGTTATCGAGCCAGTCATTCCAGTGGTAAATTTTCAAAAATAGTATTCTCTTGGACGACATCATAATCAGCATCACATGTCATCAATGACGTAATTTAGTCTGTCGCAACGCTTAAGTCTGTCAACGTGTATGAATTGTATGTCTTTATTATTTAATAAACATGCTGTTGAATATTTTGAAACTAATTTGACTGGTCCATAGGCAGCATCACGAATTAGTTTGAAAATATTAAACATGTTAGCTGTATCTAAGTTTTCTGGAAATTGAGATTCAGAGTGGCGGGATTGCAATACGGACAAAGCATAGGTGGAGCTAGAGATTGGCGGGGCATAGCTAAAACTGCATTCATCCATTGCTAAATTGGCTTCTGCAGTGGTCTTGAGGAATGTCCGTTTATAGTCCAGGAAATGAAATGTTTGCACGCACGAAAAGCTGAGCCAGTCATTCCCGTGGTAAATTTTCAAAAATTATTTTCTCCTTGTCTGCAAATGGACATTTTCTGTAGGAAAACAAATATTTTTTTGAACAAATTTGATGTCCAAACTCTGATGTTAGAAATCACTAAAGAGCCATTATAATTAATGTCACAGTATCAACATTTGTGAAACAATGCTGCTGTAAAGCTGTTGCTGACAAATTTATGACAGCAACAGTTTTACAACAACATTGTTTCCAAAATTAACACACATTATTAACCCTTTAATGGTCAAATTTGGTCAAGAAAATTTAAGTATCTTATTCAATGTCCATTTACAGGCCAAGAGAACACAATTTTTGACAATTTACCACTGGAATGACTGGCTCGAAATTTCACAAAACCATACCAGAGGCCAGTTATAGCCGGTATGACCAGTAAAGGGTTAATATATTATATTAAACACTTAACCCATTCACGACGAAGCCGGCCAAGACCGGCCTCTGCTGGGCTCTTGAGGAATGTCCATTTGCAGGCAAAGAGAAGACTATTTTTGAAAATTTACCATTGGAATGACTGGCTCGATAACCGAGCCAGTCAATCCAGTGGTACATTTTCAAAAATAGTCTTCTCTTGGCCTGCAAATGGACATTCAATAAGTATATATTTGAATTTTTTTAACAGATTTAGTCATTAAAGGGTTAAAACTATTTATTGATAACTCTTAAGGTACTTCCATTATTAATCACTGAATTGCTAAATATGTCAATTTTCATCATACAACTCAGAAGTTATTACAAAACAAAAGCATTGCCATAGATAATTTTATATAAACTCTTCGTGACCTGTTGCTACCTTAAAGGCTGTGGTGTGTGGCTGCCTAAGGCGGGCGCAGAACTATATGGGCAGCAACAGCATCTGGTTAAATTAGTATACAAATATTCAACAGCATAACCATTTCACTGATGAATTCGCCATATCTCATTTCCAAGGCACCCATACAAGGAAAACTGTTGAAATTTTTTTAATTTAATTTCACTGGAAGCGGTTGCTGCCTAATGTCTTCATTCAAATAATTTCAAAATATCCAAAAGAATAAGTTTTTTATCATGAAGAATATACTTTTTCAAAAATTTGGCAGTGAAGGGTTAACCCTTTAAAGCATAAAATACCAACTGCTGTCGCAATTTCAAGACAGGAAAGCTGTTGAATATTTTAAAAGTAATTTGACTGGCAGCTAACAGATCAGCTCCCAGTCAAATTAATTTTAAAATATTCAATATAATATTCTTTCAATAAGAAGGAATCTCTTCTTTCCTCACTGAGAGAATCAGAGTTAACTCAAAATATTTGGATATCGGGGTTGATCTGAGACCTCTGTGGAGAGTTAATAGTTTTAACATGGGAGTTTGTAGTCTACGCACACATATGAGAAAGCGTGTTATCGTCCCTATGAGAAATGATTTTATAAATGACTCCTATCAGTGTATCAACATATCTGTGTGTATAGAAATATCACAAATTAATATGTGAATTATTTATTAGGTTTGTCTGTGTGTGTCTGTCTGTCTGTCCGTGTAACTCGGTCAGTCTGCAAAGTGAGTCTGTAGATCGGGTTAAATTGTTTACGTTAGTGACAAAGTTGCGGAGTCACAAGAATATCATTTCTCAATTGTTTACTGTATAAGCAAGATTTGAAAATAAACAGTTAAGAAGAGGTTGAAAACAGAACTCAGTTACTGGGACTGTGTTATGAAAAGGAATAAAGTCATGTATGGAAACGGTGTATGTGATATCAGGGTTCTGCCCTGGATGAAACTTGTGGCGGACATTTTTATGGAAATTTTACAAAGTTCCTTGGAATAAAGCTTAATTTCACAAAATATGTGAAAAGTGGTGTTTAAAAAAGATAGTTTAGTCTTTAGCGCTGGTTAAAATTGTTGAGTGGTGGCTAATCCCGACCAGTGTGGGCAGAACCCTGTGTTATCATATGACATATTATGAGAAATTTTATTTATATTTGAGAGTATAATTTGATGGTTTTAGGTTTTTAATTTCAGTTGAAATACTAGAATTATGAAAGTAAATTATCGACACAACAGTATATTCTTGAGGATTATGAACCTGGATATAATACAATCGATGTCCTACACGCCAGATACAACGGTAATTAATGATTAACTGGTCTGACTAATGCAAGCCACCAGGCAATAATTTCAATGGGCAATAACTGTGATTCTACTGAATATTTTGAAAACAATTTGACTGAAAGTTGTTGGTGGCCTAGCCACCAACAACTTTCAGACAAATTGTTTTCAAAATATTCAGCATGTCCAGAGATAAATCCCATGGAAAATGTAGTCTGCAGCTAGTTAACAAGCGCAATCAGAGATTGCAAACCCTAAGTCTACCGTTTTTGGGACATTGTAAGGATTTTTTCTGATTTTCTGGATCATTATCCCCTGTTAAATTGTCATGGTCAAACTATGGTTGACCATGGTCAAAGCAGTTTTTGGCCATGGTGATCCATGGGTGGTAAATGGCATCATCATCAAGCCATGCTCAACCATGTGCTCAACTATGGTTAGTTTGATTTGCTCAATGTCGCAGGCTCACCATGATTTTCCCATGGTCAGACAACTTTGACCATGGTCATCCATGGTATGATCACGCTAAAATTTAAAAGCTTTGACCATGGCCGGCCTATAGCTCGAACATTGTCAGATCATGGTTTTGAATAATATATGTATTATGTATTTAATGACAGCAGAGCGTGTTTTAGGTCCACATGCCATTAAATCAGTAATCCAAGTTCCAGTGTGCCACACTAAGCCTACAATATTGTAAGCACAGGTCATGATCTATGGTAATAGTCATGTAGATATATAAAATCTTTTTTCATTTTAGTTGGTATTTATTGGCCGCTCACACCTAGATGTATTTGGGCCATGACTCGCTCTTAGAGGTGCTTCCCCGAAGGCTTGCGTTGCTTCCCCGAAGGGTTGCTCTAAATAAGTAAAAACTGAAAAAAGTCGAAAAATTAAGTTGTTGCTGGGAGTGTGTTGCCTGATGTTACCTAATGTATTGTAGTTGGCTAGTGTCTATGTTGTATACAGTGTTGAGGAGGGGGTGGGAGGGGGAATTACTTTATTTCTTTTGGAGGTGGGATAGGGGTGGAGGGCAGTCTGTAAAATAAAATCTCAAAACGGAAATCAAGACAATTTATATAAAGAATATTATGATGAAACTGAATGATAATACTATCAAATAAGAAGAAACAAATTAAGATAATGGCCTGTAATTAAATAAACAAGAAACGGGGAAAATTGAACTTAAAATCCAGTGTTTGTAAACTAAATATCCAAATTTAACTTAGAATTATAACTTGTTGCTATTAGAAATAATAAGTTGAATGCACGTGGCGCTATTTGGGAGTTGAATGGGTTTAAGTCACGTCGTCGAGTCACTAAAAATCCTTTCATTCTTATGCTAAAAATTTATCCAGCGACGGCAAGAGAAGAGCGAAGAGAGCGACAGACTCTACATCAAAGCAAATCAACGCCAATCACAACCTCAGTGTCCATCATCTTCGTCTTGTCGTCCTCAGCGGTTTCGTGATTGCAACCTCGGCCGTAGTCACCAGCAGATATAAGTACACAGCAGATAAAAGCAGCAAGTAAGCAGCGTCACCACTCCACTCGACCAACGGCATCTCTCCAGGGCGGGTTGCTTGCGCCTCAACGATAAGCCCGCCTAGATCACCACCAGATATATAATAATAATCCAAATTTTTGCATATGAAAGACAATGATAATGTTGCAGTGGTTGACTTACAGTGCCATTTTGGTTGAGATCAAATTTATACATTCAGTGTTTATATTATTATGTTTCTATGTATATGCCATTTACTATTCAAATGTCATTATTAATGATGATTATGTAATTTAGGTGTAATTGAATAATTATGACTTTTTACATGCAAAAATACATCAGTTTATAATTAAAGAGTTGCCTCCCTTCATAGATTATGTCCATCATGGTCGACCCTGGTCAAATAAATTTGCTCAAATCCTGATTGACTATGGTCAAAACATGATTGACTAAGGCTGTATACAGTTGTCATAAATTTGTTTGATCATTGTCAGAAAACATTACTTTTTTATTTTAATATGACCATGGTCAAGACATGGTCGACCATGGTCAATGCATATTATCACAATTAGTACCATGCTCAAAACAGAGTCTACCCATCCTGAGTCAGAATTTGAAAATCTTCAAGGTTGACCATGGTTAACTTTGACCATGATAACATGGTCAATATTTCGCAGGGGTAATCACCGTTTGGGAATATTAATCACACCTCTTTCTCATGTTAAGATTTGGGCCAAATCGGACCAGCAGTTTCAGAGATATTCATCGATACAGAATTATGGCCGACTTTAAGAAGCCATAAAATCCCTGTTCTTTAACCCTTTAATGCTCATATCAGCCAAAAGTGGCTTCTGTAGTGGTGCCAGGAAATGTCCATTTGGAGACCATGAGAAGACTATTTTTGAAAATTCACCACATTCCAGTGGTAAATTTTCAAAAAACAGTCTTCTCTTTGTCTGCAAATGGACATTTTCTATGAGAAAATTTTTAATTTTCTCGAATAAATTCGAGGGTTAAAGGGTTAAGACAGGAATTATCTGAATAAAGTAAACATTTACTGGGGGCCTACAAGCAAAACATGTCGTAAAAACTTTCCTTAAATTTGTTTTCAAAATTATATTTTATTTTATGAACAGCACCTCTGAATATATGGTCATTATGCATTTTAGATTTAGTCAATGCTCAGGTGGATTAATATTTCCATTATAGGCATATTTCAATGATGGATTATATGGAAGTTTTATACCAGATTAATTGCTTTTAGATAAACTTGTGCAAACTTAACTCTCGTAACCACAAAATGTCTATCACCATTACAGATAAATAAATGTCTCCTCAGGAAAGCCGCTGAATATTTTTAGAAAATAATTTGACTTGAAGATTTTGCTGCCTTAAGGCTGCAACATATCCAAGTCAAATTAGTTTTAAACTATTTAACATATTATTTGTTCTGGGTCTGCAATAGTCTAAGTATCAAGAAGGCGGGGGGGGGGGGGGGGGGGGGGGAGGGGGGGGGAAGGGGGGAGGGATGATTGTGAAAACAAAACATAAATCTGATAAAGAATGTTTGCATGCATACAGGGTGGTCAACGACTCAAAGTGCTGTGTTGAGGTAGATATACATGCTCACAAAGACCACCTATTGCTACAAGTGCTTTCGTGCCAAAACGTAGATTATATTTATTGACTATTTAATGTTTTGTACTTTGTCACCACAAGATTTTAGATATATTAGCCTTTCAATTCTCAGGTTAAATGATGATATATATATATATGTATATATATATGTATATATATATATATATATATATATATATATATATATATATATATATATATATATATATATACATGTATGCTTAAATTAGAGGATCCCAAACAAGGTCCCATTTAATAAAACTATTATCAACTGAGTTGAAAATTATCACTTTTCAACTATTCTTGAAGTCTTCTGGAACAGATATTCAAGAACTCTTTTTGAACTGCGCATCATCAGTTCTTGTGCAGATAAACTACAGCACTTAAATGTTTAATGAGACTTTCTTCTAGAACTTCTATTCTAGAACAACTCTGTCTAAACTAGGAGTTCTGGAAATGTTCTAGAATATAAATGTCCTTGAAATATTCTGGAATAGTTCTATAATCATGTTTTTTTTTATTAATTCAAGAATTTATTATATTCTACATTTCCTATTAGTTTAAGTTCCTGAACAGGTCTAAAATTGTTCCAGAATTGTTTAAGAGCACTGAAAGTTCTAGAAATGTACATGAATAGTTCCTTAAAATGGTTCAGAGCATTTAAGAACAAATGGAGCAATCCAGTTTTAGCTATGCCCTGTCCATCTCTATCTAAGCTCCACCCACACCTCGACCGTGCTGCGCTCGATTGATCTGCGAACTCCCTGACTATCAATTTCCCGAAAACTATAAAGGTAAGCTGTTAAATATTTTGAAACTAATTTGACTGGGTGCTGTTGCTGTCATAGTGCTGTTGCTGCCTATGGCATGGCAGCAACAGCATCCAATCAAATTGGTTTCAAAATATTCAATAGAATATTTATTAAATGGTAGACATACAATTCGTACATGTCAGACTATTAAGCGTTAAAGACGGACTATATTGAGTCATTCGTGGCGGCATGATTATGACATCATCCTCCATGTCATGTAGTTGATTATGACATCCTATGAATGATGGATGGATAAACTTGGAAAGGTACACTGAGTACAGTTCAAGAACAGTTCTTAACCTCATAACCCTCAAATTTATTCAAGAAAATTTAAATACAAAATGTCCATTTGCAGTCCCAGAGAAGACTATTTTAGAAAATTTACCACTGGAATGACTGGATCCATTATTGAGCCAGTCATTCCGGTGGAAATTTTTCGAAAATACTCTTCTTTTAGTCTGCAAATGGATATTTCTTAAGACCAGCGCAGAAGCCATTTTTGGCTGCTATGAATGTTAAAGGGTTAATATCTTAGACCTGTTCACAAACTGTTCTTACAGAGCAGGGGTTTGTATGAGCTTTAGTGAACGCAGTGCTAATATTTCATGAGGTTGATAACTGATATTAAATGGGACTGAGTTTGAGATTCTATTTATCATATAAACTGAAATTCTGACATATTTTCCAATAATGTCAAATCCTGAAAACCTTGTTTAGATCTTACGGGTATGATGTTAAGGGCAGTTAAACCCAACCCTCAAATTTGTTCAAGAAAAGTTTTCTCATAGAAAATGTCCATTTGCGGACCAAGAGAATACTACGTTTGAAAATTTACAACTGGAATGACTGACTCGGTTAGTTTTAAAAATAGTCTTCTTGGTCTGCAAGTGGACATTTCCTAAGACCACTGCATAAGCTGTTTCAGCTGATATGAGTGTTAAAGGGTTAATTACACCCAGACAACCAGTACATTGGATATCTTAAGCCGAATAATATAGTACTTGTAATTTTAACTATGAGAAAGATTTGCTCTAATCTTAGTTTATTTATTTACATAACTAAGATTAACCCTTTAATGGTCAAGTTTGGTCAAGAAAATAAAAATATTTGTTTATTGAATTTTCATTTGCAGGCCAAGGGAGACTATCTTTGGAAATTTATCACTGAAATGACTGGTTCGGTTCTCAAGCCAGTCATTCCAGTGATGAATTTTCAAAAATAATCTTCTCTTGGCCTGCAAATTGACATTCCTGAAGACCACTACAGAGGCTGGCTTTGGCCGGCTTGGCCATTAAAGGGTTAACAATATACACTGATAAAAATATCTTATATAGGCTACTATGAGACGTCACAAGTGGTATTGATATATCATGGCATTCCTCTCTCTCTCTCACCAACCCCCACCAGCCCCAACCCCATCCCTACCCTACCCTCGGTCCTTCCACTCTTCTATCCCTCCCACCCCTTCCCGCTCTCCCCGCTTGCATGTCTGCCTGCCAGCCCCCTCCCTCTCTCCCTTCCCCTAAATGAGGTAGATATTCCAGTGGTAAATTTTCAAACATAACCTCTTTGTCTACAAATTAATATTTACTGACACAAATTGAAATGTTCTAGAACAATTGTGAGGGTTAGTGTTATGAGTTTATGGTGACTAATTATCCCCGCTCCATAAGGTGGTCATATAACACAGGTGTTACTGTGTATAGCCAGGAACTATATGTCTCTCACAGCACATGCAGAAGATAGATGGTAATTTAATGAGACTGACCACACCTCTGCATCATAAACATATGACTTGTTCACAGCCTTGATCCTTTTGTAAACTGTAAAAAATAAATTCCTTAAGGTTCCAATTGATGCTATTGGAAAAGATGGCATATAATTGCTTTCCCTTTCCTTTCCAATGGATGAACCTGATCTGTCAGTAAAGTCCTCCTGGGTAATAGTTTTGGAAGTTAGCAGACGACATATTCCTGGGGTTTATCTCTGGACATACTAAATATTTTGAAAACAATTTGATTGCAAGTTGGTGCTTAGCGAAATATTCAGCAACGAAAGGGTTTTGACACATTGAAATTATTGTCTGGTGGCTTACAGCAGCGAGACTGTTAAAATTGTTCCATGATACATGTACTTTACTTAAGATCATTGTTTAATTGGTATCGGAGTGCCAAAAAACACAGTAAGTCTAGGACTTCGATAGTATTTTCTCTGGGAGTTCAAACATGATTGTTGGGAGTATCGTACTCCCAGACTTCCTCTAGCATAGTGGAAGCCCTGGACTGCAGAATCATAGAGCACCTGTAAAGCAGTAATAAATCAATCAGCGGAAAAGCAGCCCTATAGGGTCAATCTATTGCAATCTATTGGTTTTGCATTTTTCTGAAAAGTATAGCGTAAAATTCATACGTTTTAGAATCTAATTATATTTAACTATCTGCCTGTTGAATGTCCATTCACAGGCGAATAGAATGAAATTTTTGAAGATTTATCACTGGAATGACTGGCTCGATTATCGAGCCAGTCATTCCAGTGGTAAATTTTCAAAAATTCTATTCTCTGCTCATGTAAATAATGGACATTCCACAAGACCATAACAGAGGCCGGTTTTGGCCGGTATGACCATTAAATGGTTAAAGGTGAATATTCACACCAGAATGTATGAAATTAAAATTTTTGTAATTGTATACATTTAGAGGCTTAAATTGTGTGCCTAGATCGAGTGAAACGAAATAAATCTTAGCATAAGATGATTTTATTCCATATAATTTGACATAATTTTTTTAATTTGACAAATTGAATTAGACACACGAGTCTCTAGAAATTCAATTCTCCTTCGATCAATACTCACCATTCTGTTACTTCTGATATACAGCTGGCCTTGACAGCTGGCTCTAGGACTATAGACTTAGAAAGCTTTACCGACTCCTTGGAACCGGGTACTCGGCTCCCAACTGCCGAGTACTCGGCTCCCAACTGCCGAGTACCCGTCTACCATAGAGCTCATTCTTGTTTGCATAGCAACAAGAGCTATACATGCTTTTCGCAGTGGGAAGATTAGGGAAAATCTAAGTCTTTTTGTACTGTGATTGTGATAGCTAGTGATTCTCTTGCAAGGATAATTGGATAATATGGATACGGCCGAGGATAACCAGGTCGTATATTTCCTTATTATTCCATAGTTAAAAGACTTAGGTCTCTAAATTTCGTTGTGTCGCATGTTCCAATTTCTGACCCCAAAGAATCTGGGACGTGTGTTAACAACGAGATATGCCGGATGATCGCCTTCTTTAAATCCCAACAGGCGATCGGCAGATATGAAAATAGGTGTTTGCTACGGTATTTGTAACACGAATATCGGCTGACGTCGTTCTCCGTAAGATCCGAGCGGGTGACGTCACACCCGTGGTGCTCGGATGTTTATGTGAAGAACATTTTTTCATTAATTCGCGCATCTTGTTCCGGGTGCTGCGTACTAAAAATGGTACCAGAAAACTTTGGAATGTTCAGGTTTTGCGTGTTATCACGATCCGTTTGCAATGATCGGTGGTTTCAAAATTCTTGATTAGATGTGTGGTCTGCGGTTTTACCATGTGTGACAGCAGTTTGGTTACATTTTGTTGTTTCTTCACATATCGTTTTGGCTTTCGTTAGGAGTATAATTTATATTGATTGGTAAATATACCCCGAATGCTATGCGATATGATTCCTGGTTCCGTTATACATCCTGGAGGATCAATTATGGGTGTATTTATGCCCGCTTCGTTCTTGTCGTCATAATCAATGCGATCTTTGCTGTAACGTTGCGGGGTGGGGTGCGGGAGGGTTACAGTTAATTTATGGTCAAATTATTTGAAAATTAATTGAAAATTAATTGTCTGCCTTCCATCCGTGTCTCGTTCCGCTTGCTTATTGTAGTAGGTTTGTGCTTATTTATAGGCCAAGCCAGCCCCACCATCATGTGACAAGTGCCACAAGTTCGTTCGGGTCCTATTTAAGGACCATGTCTGCTTTAGATGTACTCCATGTAACCTTGATAATGTGTAATGTGTGTGCAGTGTGGTCCGCGGATATGATGTTAAAGTTCCTTGCCCAGAAGGATGTGGCTGGGTCTGACGCGGGGTCAGGCGGTTTGAAGTTAAATCGTGGAGCGTCCGGTTCGGCCAGTGGGGGCGCTCCACGTCCCCAGCTGGAGGTGGCGGAGATGGCACCGCCGGCGTGGTTCGGTCCGGCTATGCAGGGTTTTCTGCATAGCGTTCTGCCCACGCTGGTGTCGTCCCTGCTGCCGAAGGTTGGGGGGAAGTTTCTCCCCATGCTTGGTACGGATCCTGTCCTTGGACAGGGTTCTGGACTGGTCACCGAGGGAGCCGTCTCGTACGGCCCCCTGGCAGTCCCGTCGGGTACCGGCCTGACGGGTTCTGTCTCTCTGCGGCCACCTCCGGGTGGTCCAGTAGCGGTGGCCGGTCCGTCAGGCATGGGAGCCATCCGCCAGGACGGCTCCACGGTTTCCTCGTCTAGTGACGACTCTTCGGAGTCTGAAGAAGAGGAGGCCGAGGAGGAGAGGTTGCTGCGGCCTGTGATGCCACGGGTAGAGAATATGGAGGTCGATTCCGTCCTGGACAGAACCGTCCTCCATCTGTCTGGCTTGGCGCAAGCCAGGGCAGCGGCTCCGCTCGTGGTTGAGGCCAATCTGGTACCAGGCACCGGTCCCGTGATGGTTGGTTTGACGCCAGCCGACACGGTGACGGGTGTGCCGGGCCAGGCGTGGTACTCACCTATCTCGCCTGGTCCGGCGGTCAGACGTGGGGTGCCATTGGCGCCCGTGTCTGGCCACGGTTCCGCGTCTGCTATGGCTCCACACGGTTTTCCGTGCGGGCCTACCCCATGGACTGGTGTGTTTCATGGGCTGGCGGCGGAACCGTTTGGTACCGGAGTGCGTGGCGTGTCAGCCGCGGCAGGCCCGTGAACGCATCAACGGGTGATGGGTTCACGGGTGTGTCTTCCTCGGAGGTGGACTGGTCGGATGCTCTGGCTTGGCTAGCCAGGGTTTACCCGTCGGTGGTTTCGGCCACGGCTGAGGAGGATGCGACCCCATCCGTCGGTTGCATCGATTAGGACGGGGATCTTGCCCGCAGCCCGGATCCAGTCGGTTGGACTGGATCCACGGTTCATCGAGTTGCTTAAGGCTATTTATAGTAAGCAGCTCATGACCAAGGGCCAGCTCCCTGCGGCCTCCAGGGAGGTGTGGGCGAGGTGTCGTATTCCATGGGGGGAATACGACAGGTATGGTGTGGTACCATCGGTCACCGAGGATGACCGATGGGTTCTGGGTGTTCAGAGTGCTGGAGCGGGCGGCCCCGGTCCGGCACTTGTGGACAAGTCCCAGGCACATCAGGATGAAGTCCTGTCCCTATGCGATGAGGGTGTGAGGGCAGCCATGAGTGCTGTCAACCATTCGTATCGCCTTCTTCAGTCGGTGTGGGCTGAAGCGGGGGGGGCAGGCCACCCTGTGCCACCTGTGGCGCTTTCGTGCGTCAATGACGGCTTGGTGCTGTCTATGGACGCGCTGGCAAGGGTGCAGGCGCGTGTGACAAAGTCCAGGAGGCAAATGGTTCTTGACCATATGCGTCCGGCTACGGCAGTCAGGGAGCGTCTTCTTGGGACACCCCTGACAGGGCCTAGCATCTTCGGTGGCCAGGCGCGGGCCATCCTAGAGGACACTGCCAGCATTGCGCAGAATCGGTTGGCGGTAAACCTACAGCTGGAGCTAGTGCGGCAAGCACACGCACTAGGGGTTGTAGGGAAACCGTTAGCTATGCAATCTTCGAAGAAGCAGAAGAAGCAGAAAGGCAAGGCGAAAGCTAAGCCTACTGCGACTTCTGCTTCGTTTCGTTTTTCTCAGCCGCCGCTGGCTAAGAAGGCCAGGAAGGTTGTGGAGGCCCCTACTCTCCCCAATGTTGCTCCTGATCGCCCTAGAGGCGGGAAGGGCAAGGGGAATGGTACGGGTAAGTCCTCAAAGGGCGGAAAGAAGGGAGCGACAGGATCAGCGGTGCCAGTTAGACCTGCCGAGCCAAGACCGAAATGGTTCTTTCTCTCTCTCATTAAGAAAAGGGGGGGGGGGGGGGAGCGGACTGCGAGCCGGACAACCCGTTAGACGTCGAGGCGTCTATGGTGGGTGGAAGGCTCATGCGTTTCGTCGAGGCCTGGCGAGGTGTGACGTCAGACAGTCTGGTCCTGGGATGGTTATCCCAGGGTTACATGCCGGAGTGGTGGGACTTTCTGCCGCAGAATCTGTCTTTGGCACCTGTCTGGACACGCGTACCAAGGGAACTAGACAAGTTAGAAGCCGTTCAAAACGAAGTGTCGGGTTTGCTTCTGAAGGGAGCAATAAAACCAGCGAACCAGAACACTCCAGGCTTCTATTCAAATATGTTCCTTGTCCCCAAGAGCACAGGGGGATGGAGACCCGTACTCAATCTCAGGCCATTAAATTGGTTTATCCATACGCCTCGGTTCCAGATGGAAACGCCGAGGTCGGTAATGGCAGGATTGAGGAAAGGAATGTGGTGTGTGTCGATCGATCTGAAAGATGCATATTTCCACATTCCAATGAACAGGAGTTGTCACAGGTTTCTGAGATTTGCGTTTCAGAATCAAGTATGGGAGTTTATTGTTCTCCTGTTTGGCCTGTCGACAGCTCCAAGGGTTTTCACAAGAGTGGTCCTTGCGGTGACAGCGTTTCTCAGAAAAGAGAATGTGGCGCTACACACCTACATAGACGACTGGCTGATCAAAGCAGACTCGGCAGCCAGGTTGAACGTGGATACTACTCTGACTCTGACGTTCCTTTCAGATCTAGGCTGGATAGTCAACAAGGAGAAATCCGAGTTGACACCCACGCAACATTTCGTTTATTTGGGGATGCGATTCGATCTCCAGGAGGGCAGGGTTTACCCGTCAGAGCCCAGAGTGGTGTCTCTGTTAGCCATCCTCAAGAGTTTTCGAGTGGGAAAACACATTCAGGCGAGGAGGTTTATTCAGATGCTGGGCATAATGGTCTCCATGGAGCAGGTGATCCCGTACGCTGCTCTAATGCGAAGACCTATCCAATTGTATCTGATGTCTCTGTGGAGACAGAGAACAGAACCCCTGTCAAAACTGGTGCCAGTTTTGGAGCCGATAATGTCGCATCTTGTATGGTGGGAAAAGCGTCAGAATCTCCTAGTAGGGGTTTCGCTGCAGCTACCCCACCCTCAGCTGTCCGTGTACACGGATGCATCGCTGGAGGGGTGGGGGGGGGCCTGCCTGGGAGAACACCAGGTCTCGGGCACATGGACTCTCCAGGAGAGCCAGTTGCATATCAATCTGTTGGAAATGATGGCAGTGGAACTGGCGTTGGAAGAGTTTCTTCCGATGATCAGGGGCAAGGTGATATTGATACGGTCGGACAATTCGACGGTAGTATCATACATAAATCGCCAAGGCGGGACCAGGTCACCAACACTGTGTATCAAAGTGTAGCACTTGATTCAATGGTGCAGGAATTACTCGGTTGTTTTGAAAGCAGCTCACATTCCTGGGCGATTGAACATTCTGGCGGATGCTTTGTTGCGCAGACAGAGAATTCTGCCAACAGAATGGTCCCTCAACCCTCCAGTTCTACGAAGGATCTTCGAGCATTGGGGCAAACCCAATGTGGACTTGTTCGCCACACGGGAAAATGCTCATATCATGACTTATGTCTCGCCGATTCCAGATCCAAATGCCGTCGATACAGATGCTCTGGCGATAAGCTGGAGAGGGATGCACGCTTACGCGTACCCACCCACCATTCTTCTGCCGAAGGTATTGGTGAAGATCAGGGAGGAACCGTGTCTGGTCCTGCTAATCGCGCCATATTGGCCCAGCAGGGCGTGGTTCACGGATCTGCTAGATCTGCTGGTGGAAAACCCAGTGCAGTTGCCCGAGATTCCGAACATAATCTCCCAGGCCAAGGGACACTTCCTACACGAGCGTCCCGAAATGTTCAAATTGACTGCGTGGATGTTATCAAACAACGTTCCACGTCGGAAGGCTTTTCTCAACAAGCTGCTGATTTCATCGTGGCTGCGAGAAGGAGGTCAACCTTCAAGTCATATAACAACAAGGTTAACAGATTTGCAGACTGGTGTGAAGAAAAGGGTATTGATACCTTTCAATCCACTATTCAGAAAATAGCAGACTTTCTCTGTGAGCTGTTCTTTTCAGGACTAGCTCCCATCACAATTGCTGGATACAAGTCAGCTTTGGCATCAGTTATCCCTTGTCTAGCCAACAGGGATAGTCCAGAGGTGGGCCAGTTAAATGTGATGGTGAAGGGAATGAGCAATCTCCGACCGAGACAACCGGTAGTCATTCCAGCCTGGAGTCTATCTTTAGTGCTTAATGTAATGGTCAAGCACCCTTTCGAACCGTTGCGTTCGGCTAGTCTAAAGCATTTGAATCTAAAGGCGGTTTTTCTATTGGCAGCTTCCTCAGCTAGAAGGCGCAGTGAGATCCATGCGCTTTCGGCAGAGAGGGACCGATTTATTGTCTCCGGAGAGGGTCTGCGTCTTCTGCCAAGAGCAGAGTTTATGTCAAAGAATCAATCTTTGAGATTTCCCGGCAAACCGATCATAATACCGAAGTTAACAAGGTTTGATCGTGATGCCAGTGTCTGGTGCCTGGTCCGTGCTTTGACTAAGTACAGGAAACGGACTGACTCGTTACGGTCGAATGATAGACATCTGTGGATCTGCCATAAAAAGCCTTATGGCGCAGCATCCATGGATACTATCTCTCGTTGGGTAGTCGAATGCATTCAGACTACTCATGAGATGGCGACTGGGCACCAGGTGCAAGGCGCAAGGGCACACGATGTTAGAGGAATAGCCGCCTCGACCGCCCTTTACAGTGGTGTTCCGTTAGAGGACATCATGGCCGTTGCACAATGGCACTGTGAGTCCTCATTTACGGATTACTATATGAGGGATGTGTCAGACTCAGCCAATCCACTCGCTTTAGCTGTTTTGAGACGACAGTTAAGTGACCACTCTTTTCCCTTTGGTAAGAAAAGAATCTAAAGCAGGCATGGTCGAGCGAGAGGATGACAACCAGATTGTGTCACTGATGGCCGGACCAGTGAATGGTTGGAGGCGGTACGTCTGAAGTCCAATTATCATAAGGTAATTCAATAGTGAGAGTTTTTTGTATTATGTCTATATATCATGGTCATTCATCTTATATATGCATGCTCATTCCCAGGCTAATACATGTGGATATGCAAGGAGCAGTTAACCCTCTTGGCATATTTGTGTTTCAGGCGAGATACATGTTCGTGAGTTCTCTCCCTTTTCTTAGGAGAAAAAAGGGGGGGCGGGCAGTGATGCGAATGTGATTCGGTTCCGTTAACTTGACGGTCCTTTTAGGTCTCCGTTAGTCAAGTTTTAAGTCAAAAATCTTTCTCCAAGGGGCAAAAGTAGCATTGATGGCTTGCCCCTTCCCACCAGGTTACTGATCAAATCTGGTGTATATCAGAAGTAACAGAATGGTGAGTATTGATCGAAGGAGAATGAAGGAAATGTCAATTTCCCTTTCTCCGAGATCTAACAATACTCACCATTCTGTTACGGACCCAGCCTCCCAGCCCCACGGAGGCAAGCCATGGATTTCTCTTGTTTGGTGGCTATGCAAACAATATGAGCTCTATGGTAGACGGGTACTCGGCAGTTGGGAGCCGAGTACCCGGTTCCAAGGAGTCGGTAAAGCTTTCTAAGTCTATAGTCCTAGAGCCAGCTGTCAAGGCCAGCTGTCAAGGCCAGCTGTATATCAGAAGTAACAGAATGGTGAGTATTGTTAGATCTCGGAGAAAGGGAAATTGACATTTCCTTCAATTCACAACTAAAACAACCATATTAATTTATATGGAATTAAATAATCATATGTTAAACCGTTAACACTCATATCAACCAAAACGCCGTCTCCAGTGAAATGTCCATTTGCAGACCAAGAGGAGACTTTTTTTTTAATTTACCACTGAAATGACTGGTTCGATAACTGAGCCAGTCATTCCAGTGGTAAAATTAACATTTTGAAAGAATTCAATTGTTAAAGGGTTAAGATTTGTTTTATTTCATTATATCTAGGCACAGAATTTAAGCCTCTGAAAGTATCCAATTTTAACATTTTAATTTTCAGTCATTCTGGTGTGAATATGTACATTTAATTGTCAAATCAGCCCAAAATGACAAATATCTATTTGAAGGAAAAGCGAATAGTATTTTCAAACGTTGCCACAGGAATGACTGGGTTGCTGACAAATCTGAACCATTAAAGGGATATAAAACTATTTGGCTGAAAGTCGCTGCTGCCTTTGGCATTGTCGTCCAGTTAAAATGTAGATTGGGCAGAAAATATACAGTCAGATTTTTGCAATCATGAAGGATATGAGCCTATAATTAGAAAGCCCTGGACAGAATAAGTGCACATTTTTGCCAGAAAACTTGCCCTTTTAACTGTCTGTCTGCTGAATTTCTGCAGACTACATTTTCCATTGGGTTTAACTCTGGATATGCTGAATATTTTGAAAACAAGCCACCAACAACTTTCAGACAAATTGTTTTCAAAATATCCATGAGGTCCAGAGTAATTGCCTATTGAAATTACCGTCTGGTGGCTGACAGCAGTCAGACAGTTATAATCGAACAAATTGCAGAAATTACCATTTTATCTCACAGCATAAAACTGACAAATGCTAGCATTCATTCTAACATAAGTGAGATAAAGGTGCCAATATCCGCATATGGAAAAGTCAAATTTGGATAGAGAACATAACATCTGCTAAAATGGGTACTGATTCTGCAGAAGCGGGTACAAGACTCTCTTGTCATATCAGTAATTCTGTAGCATCTGAATCTTTTACGACTGCAATTTGCTGCCAAGCTTGTCAAATAACCTTGTTTTAGTATCCACGCTAACCCCACATGTAAATATGTACCGAGACAAGCGAGGACTAGCGGTTTCTTTCAGAATATAATTATCGTACAAAATTTGTTTTATTTCATGATCGAAATTTCTTTGTCACAAAAACATACGAATGATATAATTATTTATATTGAATACGAAAATGGCATCAAAAGAATTGAAGTGAAATTCAATCTCTGAATTACAAATCAGTTTTCAGTTGTATAAATAAGAATGGAATATTTGAATATGAATAACTTACAGGCAATATGTTATGACATGATTACAGTAGCCTTAAAATCATAACTATTGCGCGCAAAATATATTATATCCATATATTCTTGACGTAGTGTAAGCAGTGTTTTTCATGTCATCTAAATTTTAGAGGTCTCAGGGAACCAACAGCATGAGATCTTGAGGCTTATAAATTAAAATCTGGGGGTTACAAACTGAAAATTATGATGTTCCACTGCAGCTTTCACATCAATGCTAAAATTATAAGTTACCATGGAATCAAAGCTATGAATTATGAAGGTTCCATGTGTGGGTAATTCTGTGCAAAAAACCTATAAAAAAATTAATATTTAACCCTTTAAGCTTTGAATTTGTTCAAGAAAATTTCAATTTTTTCCAAAGAAAATGTTAATTTGCAGATCAAGAGAAGAATATTTTTGAAAGTTTAGCACTGGAATGACTGGCTCGGTTATCGAGCCAGTCATTCCAGTGATAAATTTTCAAAAATAGTCTTCGCTTGGTCTGCAAATTGACATTTCTAAAGAACACTGTATAAGCCGTTTTTTGGATGATGAGTGTTGAAGGGTTAATGACACTAATATTTTCAGGGGTCCCATGTGACCCAATGTCATGACTTTTATTTTTGGGGGGGGGGGGGGTAACAAGTTGTATTTTGGGGTTATATATAGCTTCAAAAGGACCTATATGAGGATTCCTCATGCTATTCTGCAGTTCAGGGTCATAGTGTGCAATAGACAGATGGAATCAATCTGTCTCTCAAGTGTCTGATGTCCTAATGGAGCTTTCCAGTTTATCCATCAATCATATAACCTCATAATCAACTACTGGTATGTAACATAACCTGTAGGCTGATGTCATAATCAATTATGTCATGAATGATGTAGCTAAGTTCATGTGAACACTTAATTGATGTCTGACTAAGCATTGTTGTAGGAATTCTAAGTCTTTACTATTTAATAAACCTTCTGTTGAATATTTTCAAACTAATTTGACTGGGCGCTGTTACTACTACTACTACTACTACTACTACTACTACTACTACTACTACTTCCAATGCCGCCTGACCTGTCACCGCTACTACTGCTGCCGCTGTTAAGGGTACTACTGCTACTACTATGATTATTACGACTAGTGTTGTGAGTAAGGCACAATGGACCCTTCCGGTTTTAGCTATGCCCCACCCCTCTCTAGCTAAGCTCCACCCACATCTCCCTCATGTTGGGATCGATCGATCTCTGAACACCCTGACTATCAATTTCCAAAAAATTACACAGGTCAGCTATTAAATATTTTGAAACTAATTTCACTAGATGCTGTCGCTGCCTAAGGCAGCAACAGCACCCAGTCAAATTAGTTTCAAAATATTCAATAGCATTTTTATCAAATAGAAAAAAATTACAAAGACATACGATTCATACAACGTGTCAGACTTTTTTAGATTTGATGAGAGTCTATATAGAACCATTTGTGACGTAATGATTGTGAGCTCATCATACACACGCTGATCTGATTACGATGTCATACGAGGCCTTTTTATGGATGGATACTCTGGAAAGGTGAATTGTGGTTCAGAACCTTCAAATGTACACAAACCATCCCTGCCAATTTACTGTAGCTTGTCACTAAGCCTTATTTAACCCTTCCAGTCCTGAAGCCCAGTACCTAAGGTCAAGGTCGTAATCCTATAAGTAAACTGTTGAAGATTCTGACACAAATCTGAGTCAAATTAATTTCAAAATATCTGATCTATCAGGTTCACTTATAGGATTATAAATACTAAATTCCTTTCCTACAAATATCGGGGACACCTACATACAAATGTACATAGTTTGCCTGTGTGCATGAAACTTTAAATATTCTTTCTATAAAACTTCACACGCCGAAACATCAATATTAACATGAAAAGTCAATATTTAATAGTAAAATGGTGTATATTATTCGCAGTGCTTGCTATCGCTTTAAAATGTGGCAGAGATTTGAATTTCTGCTTAACACATTAGCGTTAAATCGAATCCGATTTGAAGGTGTTTTGATATGACTAATCTTCTGACACTAATGAGCGTAACTTAATTCTGTGAGCAAGAATTTGAAAATATAGCGCATAGATGTAAATTTTTTAATCTAGAGTAACCTAAACCTGTTTTAACCTTTTACCCCTTGAATTTGTTATCGAGCCAGTCATTCCGGTGGTAAATTTTCAAAAATAGTCTTCTCTTGGTCTGCAAATGGACATTTCTCAAGACCAGTGCAGAAGTCGTTTTTGCCTGATATGAGTGTTAAAGGGTTAACCGTTTTAAATGATTCTATGGTCAAACATCCAAAACCGACTTGACTTCCGCAGTCCTCTTAAGGAATGATGATTTGTGGGCGTAGATAAGATTACTTTTGAAAATTTAACACTTGAATGACTGTTGAAAAATTTCAACAAAATTAGAGTTGTATCCTATCAATAAAGGCCACTTAATGGTCAAGATTCATGAATACAATCTAAATTGTTTCTCAACAAATGTCTGTTTGCATGTCAAGAAGACTATTTTTTGAAAATTCACCACTGAGTGACTGGCTAATTCATCGGTATTTATAGTCATTCAATACGAAAAACTTAATTTTCTTGACAAATAACAATCATTAAAATGTCTGGAACACAGAATACTTGACCCTTTAATGCTCAAATTTGTTTAAGAAAATTTAAATTTTCTCAGAAAATGTCGATTTGCAGACAAATTCAGAACACTATTTCTGAAAATTTGCAACTGGAAAGACTGGCTCGATAACAGAGCCTGTTATTCCCGCGGGAAATCTTCAAAAATGGTCTTCTCTCAGTCTGCAAATGGACATTTCTCAAGACCACTGCAGAGGCTTTAAAGGATTAATAAGCTAGAATTAATTCAAAATAAATTTAGAATTAATTCTGAGTATAAAATGTAATTTGTCTTGTCTTGCAGAGAATTTGTGGTGACAAGATTTAGTGCCATTCATGGTACATTATATTACACATTACTGGTGGCAGGGAAGGGGTGTATGAGAGGACAAAGATATTTTTTTAGTGCATGTCTCGCTACTGGGTACAATAATTTCAATGAGCAACACCTCACGACTTGCTGAATATTTTGAAAACAATTTTACTGAGTTGTCATTGGCTCAGACACCAACATCAGCCACAAACAACTTTCAGTCAAATTATTTATATTCAGAGATAAAACCCTTGGAATATGTTGTCTGCAAAAAAACTCCGCAGTCAGCCCGATATGAAGCACATCAAGCCAGGCAGTCAAGGATTCAGCCCATTCCACCCAATCAGCACTCAGCAGTGTTCCATGAGATGCGCGCGCATCCTCTGGAATCAGTGCGCCTTTGGCTTCCAATGGATCAGTCTAAAAATATTATTGAAAGTTTTGATAAAGTTATAAAAGTTGTTTTTAATTGTATAAAACGTGTTTTGATGTGTTGTGCGATTTAGTTAAGAAGTGGGGTGAAAGTTTTGTGGATTTACAACGTCGGACTTTGTAGTTATGTTTAATTGACGTCGTTTAATTTGTTAATTAAAACAATGGAATGCGTATAATGGCGGCATCGGGCAGTGCGCCAGTTCTCGACTAGCTCCAGGAGGAGTTGCTAGTTGTACATGAATCGGTTGATAAGCCGGGTCCGTCGGGTTCATTAGATCATGTTAGACCAAGTCCTACAACTAAAGACAATAAACTGTCTGGTGGCAACAGTGTGCCCTTGAAAGGGAAGAGGGTGGAGAAAACTCTGGTATCCTATTTAATTATGGGGCAGAAACGTAGAATGGAACCCGACTATGCCGTTTCTAGGGCAGATTTTACGCAATTGGAGCCGTCAGTCGCTAATTTAACGGAACAGATGAAATGGTTCGTTGATCGTGTGACGGAAGATGACCGTAATTACGTTGCTGAATCTGAGGATTCGGCACTTATTGACGCTGATGTGGTTAATATTCACCCCGAACCAGATGAGATTCAAGCGCTGGCTGATCTTGAAAAATTTTATGATACGTCGGAATGTTTGGGTCAGAACGTGGATAATCAACTAGTGCAAATTATTTCTAATCTTTCTAGCAAAAAGTTGCCAGAAGACAAACTTACAGAAAATTAGCGCCGTATGTTAGTCCGGAAAATTGTGGCAGCCTGGTGGTTTCGCACATTAACGCAGAAATTTGGGACAAATTGTCGCCAGCCGCTAGGTCAAAAGATATTAAATTTCAGCGTGTACAGAATTCCATCATTCAGGCCATGGTAGCCATAACATCATGCGCTGATATACTCGTTCGGGCAACGAGGTCAGGCGAGAGCTTGTCTCCAGCCACTATGTCAAAATTAATAACCTCGCTTGTGGATAGCTTAGCGCTTAACAGTAATGCTAATCAGATGTGTCAGCGGCGGCGGGAGGAACAGAAGGGCGAGTTAAATCTCGCATATAGAGGCCTTTGCTCTGCATGTGCGGACACCTCTAAAGAGCTAAATCGCGAGAATCTCATTGCATGCTTGAAAGACATGAATGAGACGAACAAAGTAGCTAATACATTAGCTAGTCCATCTCCGAGTTTGTTTAGGGGAAATTTTCGCCCTCGGGGAGTTTCCCGTTTTCACCCTTACCCCCCTAGGGGATGTGGGTTCCTGAATAAATTCAGGGGAGATTTTTTAGGTCAAGCCCCAGGCTCAGGGCTGGGCCTGCGGGGGAGAGGACAAGGTCAGGGGCCCAGGCGTCAATGTCAAGGCCGGAAGGAATAGAGGAGGTAGTAGGTTTTGCACATCCAATTCAGGTAATTGATACAAATTTGGGTACTAATGAATCAATTTTTCAGGCTGGTACAATTAAATATCATTTGGAAGATTGGAAAGTTTTAACTTTTGACAAATTTATTTTGAAAACGGTGGTGGGGGCAGTAATGGATTTTGATAGTATGCCTTTTCAGGTTTATAAGCCAAACCCGTTACGTTTTTCGGCTGATGAATCACAAATTATAGGTGATTTAATGACGTCATTCGTTAAAGAAGGTATTTTTTAGGAGACTGCCATTCAGATTTGGAGTTTATTTCAAATATTTTTATTAGGGCTAAGAAAGATGGGTCTTCAAGACTTATTCTCAATTTGTCAGATTTTAATCAGTTTTTAGAATATTATCATTTTAAAATGGACACTATTGAGTCAGTTATTAGTCTCATCTGACCTAATTGTTTTATGGCCTCTATAGATTTGCGAAATGCGTATTTCTCTGTACCAGTGGCCAAGTATTTTCGCAGATTTTTGCGCTTTAAATGGAAGGATACATTGTTTCAGTTTACTGCTTTGCCAAATGGCCTGAGTTTAGCCCATAGAATTTTTACAAAAATGCTTAGGCCTGTGTATGCATTTTTAAGGAAACTAGGACACATGTCCTCTGGTTACATAGAAGATTCTTTTCTTACTGCATCTACTAGAGAGGCTTGCTTTAAGAATATATTTGACACAGAGGAATTGTTCAATAAATTGGGCTTCCTCGTTCATCATGAGAAATCGGTTATGCAACCAACTCGGGAGTTAGTACATCTTGGGTTTATTTTGAAATCATTAGAAATGACTGTGGTAATGACTGCTAAAAAGCAGGTGAAGTTGTTAGGTAAATGTCGTGATGTTTTGTCTTCAAAATCTTTGGCTATAAGGACAGTAGCAGACCTTATTGGATTATTTCTGCCTTCACAGCAGTGGAATTTGGTCCTTTATTTTATAGAAATTTGGAATTGGATAAATGCCAATCTCTGTATGAGATGGCAGGTGATTTTGATCAGATAATGATATTGTCTGAAGCGCCTAGAGAAGAAATTCATTGGTGGCTAGACAATGCTAAAACGGAAGTTAGGCATATTAATCATGGTAAATGCATTTTCTGCCTTACAACGGATGCTTCTAAAGAAGGTTGGGGGCAGTATTCACGAGTGTAGACCAGACAGATAATGGTCAGAGTATCGGAGGCAGGTGGTCAATGGAAGAAATGGGACATCATATTAATTTTTTGGAGTTCAAAGCAGGTTTTCTTAGACTAAAGTCTTTCTGTTCTGAGTTCAACAATGTACACATTAAAATTAAATTGGATAATACAACAGCTGTGGCTTATGTTAACCACATGGGTGGATCACAGTCTAAATTATCCGACAATCTGGCAAAAGAGATTTGGCTCTGGTGCAGAGAGAGAATAATGTGGCTTACTGCAGCTCATTTGCCAGGACAGTTAAATTCAGTAGCAGATTTAAAATCTAGGAAGTTTGATGACACGACAGAATGGAAGTTGGATACAAACATTTTTGACAAGATTGTTGATCATTTTGTAGTCCCTGACATTGACCTCTTTGCCTCTAGACTGAATTTTCAGATCAAACCTTTTGTGTCGTGGATGCCAGATCCAGAGGCACATGAAGTTGATGCCTTTACATTAGATTGGTCTAATTTTTGTTTTTATGTATTCCCTCCTTTCAGAATTTTGAGTCAAACATTACGGAAAATAGAACTGGACCAGGCTTCGGGGATTCTGGTGCTTCCAGATTGGCCATCCCAGACCTGGTATCTAATTCTTAAGCGGGCCCTGATAGCGAAACCGCTGAATTTGGAGTGGACCGACGACCTGATCAAATTATCTCCGTGGCCATCCGATGGGGAACAAATTGAAACTGATGGCTTGCTATGTATCAAACAATTGATTTAGTCATGTCTTCGTGGAGAAAATCTACGATCAAGCAATATTTAACATATGTCAATAAATGGATATCGTTTTGTTCTGATAAGCAGATTAATGTATTATCAGGAGAAGTTAATAATACTTTAAATTTTTTGACTATTATTTGAGGATGGTTTAGGCTATAGTGCTATGAATACAGAGCGTAGTGCCCTTTCATCCTTTTTGGGTGTTGCATCATCAAATCCTATTGGGTCACACATCCTTTGGTAATTAGATTCATGAAGGGGGTGGTTGCTAAACGTCCAGCTCTGCCAAGATATTCATATATTTGGGATGTGAGTAATTTTCAATGTATTTAGAGAGCAGCCATTGGTTGAATCATTGTCTCTGTATGGTCTTACTTAGCGGACTGTCACTTTGTTAACTTTAGTGTCCGCACAAGGAGGGCAATCTGTGCATTTGTTGGATATTAATAATTTGACTGTTTTTCCAGATAAATATGTTTTTTATTTACATAATAATTTCAAACAAGCAAGAATAGGTAATGAGAGTTTGAAGATTGTACATCCTGTTTTTCCGGATGATATTAGACTTTGATTGTTTCAGTTCTATTTAAATAAACTGATAATGTATGAAAAATACAAAGTCTAATATCATCCGGAAAAACAGGATGTACAATCTTCAAACTCTCATTACCTATTCTTGCTTGTTTGAAATTATTATGTAAATAAAAAACATATTTATCTGGAAAAACAGTCATATTATTAATATCCAACAAATGCACAGATTGCCCTCTTTGTGCGGACACTAAAGTTAACAAAGTGACAGTCCGCTAAGTAAGACCATACAGAGAGAGACAATGATTCAACCAATCATAACTAACTTAACCCATCGAGAAATAGTATCTCTACTAACAGCTTTGTGCGGCTTCATTGTACTAATGAAAAGCTTACTTGATTGTCTGATTGTTTCAGTTCTATTTAAATAAACTGATAATGTATGAAAAATACAGACAATCAAGTAAGCTTTTCATTAGTACAATGAAGCCACACAAAGCTGTTAGTAGAGATACTATTTCTCGATGGGTTAAGTTAGTTATGAAACGAGCTAATATTAATATAGAGATATTTAAACCTCACAGTGCGCGAGCAGCTGCGGTTTCAGCTGCACATAGGAAAGTAGAGTTGTCCTGCATTTTGGATACAGCAGGGTGGTCGAACGAGGCCATGGTCACTCGATTCTATAATAAGCCTTTGCAAGGAGCAGCAGATTTCTCTTTTCCAGATGGATTGCTTCGAAAATAAGCATTTTGTGATTGTGAATACATTGGCAATCTATATAATTAACATGTATATTTAGTTTCTTGTGGCATCAGAGTTATGAGTGGTACTGGACTATGGTTCTGTATATTTTTATAATCTAATGTGCCGCTAGTTAGTGTGATTAGATGCCCTCAAAACTTTAAAATCTCATGGAACACTGCTGAGTGCTGACTGGGTAGAATATTAATGTTAAGCGAGAACTTACCTGAAGGAGTAAGTTTGAAGGTTGACCTTGGTTCTGCCCAATCAGCCAGGAAGCAGTGTTACATGCCCGGCCCACCCGCCCATTTTTCATGTGGGGTTGGCTGGGTTTGTGAGGGCACTAATGCGTTAAAGACTGATTCCAGAGGATGTACGCGTATCTCGTGTAACACGGCTTCCTGGCTGATTGGGCAGAATCAAGGTCAACCTTCAAACTTACTCCTTTAGGTAAGTTCTCGCTTAACCTTAATATTATGAAGCACATCAAGCCAGGCAGTCAAGGATTCAGCCCCCTCTGAAGCACATCAAGCCAGGCAGTCAAGGATTCAGCCCGTTATGAAGCACATCAAGCCAGGCAGTTAAGGATTCAGCCCGTAATGAAGCACATCAAGCCTGGCAGTCAAGGATTTATCCCGTTATGAAGCACATCAACCCAGGTAGTCAATGATTCAGCCCCCCACCCCCTAGAAACTCATCAACCCAGGCAGTCAAGGATTCCGGCTGTTATGAAGCACATCAACCCAGGCAGTCAAGGATTCAGCCCCCTAGAAGCACATCAACCCAGGCAGTCAAGGATTCAGCCCGTTATAAAGCGCATCAACCCACGCAGTCAAGGATTCCGGCTGTTATTAAGCACATCAACCCAGGCAGTCAAGGATTCAGCCCGTTATGAAGCACATCAACCCACACAGTCAAGGATTCAGCCCCCTATGAAGCACATCAATCCAGGCAGTCAAGGATTCAGCCTGTTATGAAGCACATCAACCCAGGCAGTCAAGGATTCAGCCCGTTATGAAGCACATCAAGCCAGGCAATCAAGGATTCAGCCCGTTATGAAGCACATCAAGCCAGGCAGTCAAGGATTCAGCCCATTATGAAGCACATCAAGCCAGGCAGTCAAGGATTCAGCCCATTATGAAACACATCAACCCACACAGTCAAGGATTCAGCCCCCTATGAAACACATCAACGCAGGCAGTCAAGAATTCAGCCTGTTATGAAGCACATCAACCCAGGCAGTCAAGGATTCGGTCCGTTATGAAGCACATCAACCCAGGCAGTCAAGGATTCGGTCCGTTATGAAGCACATCAAGCCAGGCAGTCAAGGATTCAGCCCGTTATGAAGCACATCAACCCAGGCAGTCAAGGTTTCATCCCGTTATGAAGCACATCAACCCAGGCAGTCAAGGATTCAGCCTGTTATGAAGCACATCAACCCAGGCAGTCAAGGATTCAGCCTGTTATGAAGCACATCAAGCCAGGCAGTCAAGGATTCAGCCCATTATGAAGCACATCAACCCAGGCAGTCAAGGATTCAGCCCGTTATGAAGTACATCTACCCAGGCAGTCAAGGATTCAGCCTGTTATGAAGCACATCAACCCAGGAAGTCAAGGATTCATCCTGTTATGAAGCACATCAAGCCAAGCAGTCAAGGATTCGGCCCGTTATGAAGCACATCAACCCAGGCAGTCAAGGTTTCAGCCCGTTATGAAGCACATCAAGCCAGGCAGTCAAGGATTCTCTGAGGAGTTAGATGGACAAAGGACACAACTTCTCAGAAAAAATGACAACCTTTGTCAACAATTTATCCTTTCACCGGCAAACCTCAGAAAAAGTATATATATTTTTTACGATATAATACTTCATTCGACTTGAAACCGTTGCTGCCTAATGCAGCTACTGCTACAAGTCAACTTAATTTCAAACTATTCAACAGTTTTGCTGCATAGTTGCCTTGAAAGTGAGATATGGGGAATTCATTGGTGACAAAATCTTTAACAAAAAGCAACTCCTTAATACTGGTCTTGAGAAACATCCATTTAGAAGTAAAGACAAGATAACCGAGCCAGTAATTCCATTGGTAAATTTTCAAAAGAAGTCTTCCCTTGGTCTGCAAATGGACATAAATCTTTGAGAAAATTTGAATTTTCTGGACAAAATCTGACCAATAGTCTTAACCCTGTAACACTCATATCAGCCAAAAATGGCTTCTATAGTGGGCTTGAGAAATGTCCATTTGCAGACCAAAAGAAGAATATTTTTGAAAATTTACCACTGGAATGACTGACTCGATAACCGAGCCAGTCATTTCAGTGGTGAAGTTTAAAAAATAGTCCTCTCTCGGTCAGCAAATGGACATTTTATATGAGAAAATATAAGTTTTCTTGAACAAATTCAAGTGTTAAATGGTTAAATAACCACCAATATAGTGCTATATTACATAGCACGCTAAAGAACAAACGCACTGCTGCTACAAGTGAGCTTTGAATGTATTTTCTTGTACAGTAAACAAATAACTTAACATGTTTCCAAAACAAATTAAAACTTAATGTTGAATATTTGGGACATAATTGTTGTATGTGAAGGCAACAGCAATGTCGTCCAATCCAATTATGTTCACAATATCCAACATAACATTTCTTACATTATGGTTATTTTGGAAGCGTGATAACTTATTTCAGAGCTGTACTGTAGCTTAGGGGTGACTATTATAAGTTCAGGGGGTTTTTTTCGATCTACATGTGCGCCATCAACAGCAACCAGATGACTGATACATCAAGATAATGTTCTGAATTCAGGATGTAGACACTGTTCTACACCATTGCTAAAAACATTTCCAACACTTCAAGTATTTTTTAACCCATTTATCAATAAAGCTGACAAAGAACGGATCCAGCAACGGTCTTGAAGAATGTCCATTTGCAGATCAAGAAAACATTTTTTTAAATTTATCACTGGAATGACCCTCGATAATCGAGCCAGTCATTCCAGTCATGAATTAAAAAAAAAAAAATAGCCTTATTCAATGTTCTACAAATGGACATTTTCTATGAGAAGATTGAAATTTTCTGAACAAATTTTAGGATTGTCGGGTTAAACCCAGAGTCCAGATATATTGATAAGAAATTACCTTGATGGCTATTTGAGTAGGATGATTACTGGATAAATCTATCATCCATCAACGCCTCACCTCACCCAGTTCCTGAACATGAATGTAAAGCTAATGCTATACCAACCTCTACATCCACCCTCCCCTCTCTCTATAACGCTCTCAGCTCAGAGGGGGTGGGGTGGGCTGGCAGAATTGATCATTAATGAGTCAATCTGTAGTACATGTGCCAAGCTTTTGCAGTCCCACCCGCCAAGTGTCCCTAGATTTTCCTGGAGTCTCCGAAAGTCAGGAATGGTTCTGCTAGTCTTTAGAAGTAGTAAAAATTATTGTTAACAGTCTTGACCCAAGAATTTTATCACTATAAATTGGCAGAGCTCTCAACTGCTTAATTTGCTGGATTTCAACGCAACAACTTGATCCATGAAATCAGGGTGACCAGATTTCCATGGTTTTTTTGTCCGGAAAATAAGTTTGGATGATCGCGAGAGCATGCGGTTTGCCTTTTGCGGACATAATCATGAGCCGAGCTCACATGATTTGTCTCTTCCAGTGTTTGCATACGGGGCTCGAAAATTAGAAAAATATTGTGTTGCCCCCAGGGTCAAGTATGCCATTTAAATTAGGTTGCCAGACAATTCTTCCAGTTTCCCCATTTCTGTAAATTCTGTTGAAAATATATATTGTTGTAAGCTATACAGACTACAGAATCCTTGTAAATACCAACTCAATCATTATATTAACCCTTTGTCCATCATATCAGCCAAAAACGGCTTCTGCAGTGGTCCTGAGAAATGTCTATTTGCACACCAACAGAAGACTCTTTCTGAAGATTTACCACTGGAATGACTGGCTCGAATATCGCACCAGTCATTCTAGTGGTAAATTTTCTAAAACAGTCTTTTCCGGGTCTTGCAAATGGGCAAATGTGAGTGTTAAAGGATTAAGACTAAATAAAAATAATTAGTCACCATGACAACATATACAGGCCCTGAAAATAACACATTATCTAGGTTGTTCACCCCATGGCAACCAGTGTTAAAATTTGGTTTCCCTGCTGTAAAAACTGGTTGCCCCTGACCGCAAGAACATGTAATTTTCGTAGCCTGGCATATATGCATGAGCATGCAAAAACACATACAAATTACCAATTTAAACCATACCCTGTTTATTATCCACATGTTTTACAAAAACGTTGGGGGATATTGTGATCGCCTCCGTCCATCTGTCTCCGTCCGTCCGTCATGCTATCTCCTCCCAAACCACTGGGTGGCATTAAATCAAATTTTGGATATGGGTTACCCAAATGATTCTGCTTTACAAGACAATATTTAGATTTGGCTCCGCGACCAGGGGGGCGTGGCAGGGGTCAAAAGGTCTAATCAGTTGTAACACAACTCCTCTGAAATCGTTAGATGGAACTCATTGTAATGCAGCTTCTCAGAAATCATTAGATGGAGCTCAAACAAATTTGATATCTGAGTTACCCATATGATTGCGGAGTGCAAGAGGTCATTTAGATTTGGCACCGCCCCCAAGAGGTCATTCATCAGGGCACGGGAGAGGGGTTAAAAGGTCAAATTTTAACCACCGGAGTGTTTGTGCGTGTGTGCGTGCGTGCGTGTGGTCAAAAGGTCATGAAATTGATTGTAATGCAACTCCTCTGACGCTATTGGATGAAATTCAACCAAATTTGGTATGTGAGTTACCCATATGATTGCAGTTCTAAAGGACATTTACATTTGGCTCCGCCCCAGGGGTTCGGTTATGGGGTGTGTCAAAAGTTTGAAGTGGTGAACGTGGGCATTTATGGTGATGTGTCATCAACCGATCAATCAAGTTACAAATTGTAAAGGCATAAATATAACTCAACAGATTTATTTATAAACACTAAACATGTTTGTCATTGTCATAATGCATCAGAATATTGACAATTTATATAAAATCTGGATACTTGACAGGATGTCCAGAAATCCTGAGGCCCGTTATAAAATTCACATTTTTTGGATAAATAAGGAGATGCTCGCCCTGAGAAATCATTTCTGCAACACATATATACAGCCAAGATTTTTTCCATATGTGTCTTGATGTTTCGCACATGAAACACCACACATTACTATATCGTATTTCATATCTTTATCTATGGTCTAATTTTTAGCAAGATAGAAAAGTTGTTTACAGCGTTAGACACTTAATGAAATGATTTTGTAATTTGTTAATCTTGATTACTGTGCAGATAAAGTCGTGAGAAAAGTCTAAAACTCACCACACTACTTTCAATGATCAAAATATCTCGACCTGCTGAATATTTTGAAAACAACTTAGCCACCAACAACTTTCAGTCAAATTGTTTTCAAAATATTTAGCTGGTCCAGAGATATAAATCCTGGAATATGTCGTCTGCAAAAACTCATCAGGCAGACGGTTAATTCATTAATGGCCACCCCGGCCAGGTTGGCCTTTTCAGCAGTCTTGCCAAATCTTAATCTGCAGGCCAACAAGACAATTCTGTAAATTTAACCCTTTAACACTCATATCAGCCAAAAATGGCTTCTGTAGTGGTCTTGAGAAATCGCCATTGCAGACCAAGAAGACTATTTTTGAAAATTTACCACTGGAATGACTGGCTCGATAACCTCTCTTGGCCTGCAAATGGACATTTCCTTGGAAAAATTGATATTTTTAGAACAAATTCAAGTTTTTAAAGGGTCAACCCATAATGAATGACTGACTCATTCCAGTGATTAATTAGGGAAAAAAAAGTATTCTCTTGACCTACATTCGAAAAAGCAAAAAAACATTTAGGGACCAATTTTCAGCATTAAATTGTTCAGTTATATTTTACAGTGTCATCAATATTGTTGAGTATATGATATCAGTACAGCTTTAACTACAGTAAATCATGTCTATGGTGGACATTGAATGTTCCATGAGCAGAGATTGACAGACTGGTGGATGGACAGACAGATAGAGGGACAGTTGGACAGACAGAGAGACAGACACACAGACAGAGACAGATAGAGTCAGTCAGGCAGGTAGGCAGACCGACCGACAGACAGACACAGACTGAGACTCCTTTCTGTATGGCGTCCTGTATGAACAGACACAGTCTTGACTATATACCTGCAGTTTCACAAGTATAATTAAACGAGGTTGACAAATTTAATACAAATTGTAAACTAGCTCGAGATCCTCTAATCACGCTCTATATAGAATAGAGTATGGGATACGTTCAATGGCTTCACAACCTGCACCATCAGTACAAATTAAGTTGAACATAAATTTTGAAGCTTTCCTAGTTTTGCACTGAGTAAGTTCTATAGTATATTCAAGTAGCCACTCAAGTGATGATAGTATAGTAATTAGATAAACATTATCCACATCAAAGGAAGTGATGATAAATAATCCAAGGATGAAGGTGAAGATCAAAGTATAAACTTCAAAAACTACTTTTTTATCAATAAGGTGTGAATATACTGAATAATTGTGTAATTTATAAACAAATACGTCGAGTAAGATGTTACTGGTCATGTGATCAACTAACTTCTGGCAGCAGCAGACATTGGTTCTAAATTAACACCTTTAATGGGCGTGTCAAAAAAGGTAACATATTCCTTAACTGTCTGGCTGCTGAATTTTTGCAGACAATATATTCCATATATATATATATATATATATATATATATATATATATATATATATATATATATATATATATAATCTCTGGACTAGCTGTATATTTTGAAAACAATTTATCTGAAAGTTGTTGGTGGCTAAGCCACCAACAACTTTCAGTCAAATTGTTCTCAAAATATTCAACCGGTCCAAGTTTATTACCTATTGAAATTATTGTCTAGTGGGTTGAATATTTTGTAACTAATTGACTGAAACCTGTTGCTGCCATATGCAAAATTCAACAGAAAATTTCCTACATTGAAGAATTTGTTGTCTCTTGGCCTGTAAGGGTTAAATTGTTAGGCTATACACACCAAAAAGTATTAACATAAATTAACCCCAAAAGACCCAGATTAACACCATTAAGGCTATCAACAATTGTCTCAGACAGCAACAGCTTTCTGCAACACCACTCAAAATATCCACACAAACAAGAGCACTCAGAAACTGTAGACACTAGCCCTTATGTTTTTGATACATTGTAAAAGTTTTTTCGGATCTTGGACAATGTTGTGGAATCCTGATGTGTGGTCACATCTGTTAAATTTTGAGCCAAATCATGCAAGTAGTTTCCGAGATATCCACAAGTCCAAAATTTCATATGATCCACGGATTTGGGTGAGCAGTCGGCCAAAGTTTGGAAATCCTCTCGCACCAAATTCGATCAGTAGTTTTTTAGATATATCTCCGGACAGACAGACAGACAGACAGATAGACAGACGGGCAGGCAGGCAGGCAGACAGACATATTCAAGATTAACGGTGAGGGTAACTATGAATTTACAGGGAACAGAGTCTTTAAACTGATAACAACAGAGTGGGGGTGGGGTGTTAATTTAAAGCCAGATAAACTGTGATCTCTCACAACATGACCTGTACTTGTATGTGTGTGTCTGACTGACATGTGAATCTGTTTGGCCATGTGTAAACTGCTTCAACTGTTAGATAAAAGTAAACAAGATCAAGACAGTCATATCTGAGAAGCTCACTGAGATTATTTTAAGTAAATTTGCTATGTTTTAATTCATTTCAAAGAAAACTTTATAGATTTAAATTATTTATACAAATTATATTTTTAGTTGTGATTCAGTGCTTTGTTAACTCTTTAACCCTTTAATGACTAAATCTGGAAAAAAATAAATAAAGATATTTGCTTATTGAATGTCCATGTGGAGGCCAAGGGAAGAATATTATTTAAAGTTACAACTGGAATGACTGGCTCGAGCTCCTGCCTTCAAATCATGCGTAAAGTTGTGGAGTCCTAGTGTATGGTCACACCTATCCCTATGGTAAATTTGAAACAAATCGGACCAGAAGTTTGCGAGGTTATAGATGCAGAGTTGTATATGATCTGGATCCATTATTTCTTTTTATCTGGATCATGATTAACCTCTGGAAATCCTCTTGCATGGTAAGTTCCGTCACTGTCTTACAGTTTGAACCAAACCGGAATAGCAGTTTTTTTAGATATAGCTCGGATTAAGCTTTTGGGTCTGACCGACCACGGAGTAAAAGTTTATTGAGCTGCCACCCACAGCTGCAAATGGCAGGGAAATTGCAATCATCTTCATTCCTCTGTACATCCAATTATCTCCTCCGAAACTGTTTGGTGAAATTAAATCAATTTTGTTATGAGACTTAGCCATGTAATTGCAGATTGCAAGACAATCCTAACATTAGGCTCCACCTCCATAGTGGGGGTGGGGCGGGTTGGATGTTGGTCAGGAAGTCAGTGAGCTGAATTGAACCACATTTGATATGCGAGTTATCCATATGATTGGGGATTTGTAGACATTATATTTACATTAGGTTCTGCCACCAGCACGATGGGAGGGGGGGGGGGGGGGGGGGCATATGATAAAGTTGACAAAATTCAACCAAATTTAGTACGGAAGTCACTCATTTGATAGAGGATTGACAGGCGATACATACATTAACAGGGGTCTTGGGTTATCAAAGGCGGAACATCAAAGATGGGAACATTCAACCAAATTGCTTAGGTGAGTTACCAATATGATTATGAGACGATAATTACATTAGGCTCTGATTCCCTCACCCTAACCCCTGTTACTGTGACATACATTCAAAAATAGAAGATGCTTAATATTTTGAAACCGATTTGACTGGAAGTTACCGTATGATTTCCAGTCAAATCTGATCCCATTCACTCAAACAAATATTTTTTAATATCATACATAATTTGCCATAACTGGTCTGGAGAAATAAAAACGTCTAGTCAATAAATAGCTACAATGCAAGAAATATTTTCATTATTTTTTCTAAGCAAAATAATTCTGCATCAACAACGACGAAATTACAAATCAAAGAGTGTGCTCAGAAGAAATATGCAATTATAACCCTGTTTGAGGAGACATTTGATACAGCAAGGATCCAATAAATATCACTATATAGTAAATTAGCGACCGAACGATAAAAATCCATATCGATCTCTCTACAAGATGCCAAATATCTCCATCAGCAATGAATACAGTCTTAACCCGTTAACACCCAATCGAGCCAAAATCTGCCAATCATTCCAGTGATGAATTTTCAAAAATAATATTCTCTTGGTCTGCAAATGGACATTTTCTATGAGAAAATATAAATTTTCTTGAACAAATTTGAGGACAAAATGGTTAATGAATATGCGTGTCACACCAACTAGTACTACATGACTATTGATGCTAACCAATTTAATCCTGTTTGTTTGTAGATGGTATATCTTGCTCTACAACCTATATACCCGTAATTGTTTTGAAAACAATTTCACCAAAATTTGTTGCTGCCACTGTCATTAACAACTTTCAGTAAAATCTTTTTCAAAACATTCAAGTCGTTACAATTTCCTGCAATGAAATATATTTTTATTTATCAGAACGCAGAGTTATTGAGGTGTGTGCAATATAGCAAGCAGATTGACTCATGTATTATCCTTGAGCGATAATTTGACGTCTTGAACACCAATATGTAACAAATTTGTCTCAATAAATGTTAGTGATTTCTAACATTTACGAATTAAAGACTCCTATCACTACTCACTCCTTATTGATGGAATGACGCACACATCACCCTGCGAAAACATGGTCAACCTTGAAAATTGTAAAAATGTGACTATGGTGAATGTTGACCATGGTCGACTGTTTTGAGCATGGTACTGACTGTGATAATATACATCGACCATGTCTTGACCATGGTCAAGTAAATAAAACAGTAAAATCTCCAACTGATCAAACAAATTTATGAAGTGTATATGACCGTAGTCACCGATGTTTTGACCATGGTCAATAAAGATTTGAGAAAGATTATTTGATCATGGTCGACCCAGTTTTGACCAGGGTTGACATCTAATTTACTAAGGGAGGCAACTCTTTAACAATACTTATGTATTTTTTGCATGTAAAAAGTCTTAATTATTAAATTACCCATAAATCATGTAATCATCATTAATATTGACATTCAAATAGTAAATGGCATATGCATAGAAACATAATAATATAAACACTGAATGTATCAATTTTATCTCAAACAATACCAATATAGGTAAACCACGGCAAGATTTTCATAGTCATTCATATGCAGAAATCTTCATCATTATTTACATATATATATATCTATCTATCTATCTATCTATCTATCTATCTTCATGACCTGTGCTTACAACATTGTAGGCTTTGTGGCACACATTTTCTTTTTTTGAATTGGCTGAATTAATGGCATCTGGACATAAAACATGCTCTGCTACAATTAAATACATATTCACATAGTACATATACTATTCCAAGCCATGGTCTACCATGGTCTGACCATGTTTGAGGCTATAGGCTATGAGCTTTGTTCGAACCGTGGTAGGTCTGTGATTTTTTCTGGTCTCATAATGGCCATGGTTTGACCATGATGCCACTTACCATCATCCATAGTCGACTATGAGCAAACCATGGACGCCCATGGTATAAAACCATAGTTCACCATGTTTTGACCATGGTTGACCACAGTAATTTAACTGGACACTTTAGCAGCAGTTAACTATCTCACTACTGCAAACCACCAGACAATAATTTCAATGAGAAAAAACTCTTGACTTGCTGAATATTTTGAAAACAATTTGACTGATAGTTGATGGCTTAGACACCAACAACTTTTAGTCAAATTGTTTTCAAAATACTTAACAGGTCCAGCGATATAATCCTTGGAATATGTCATCTGCAAAAACTTAACAGGCATCCGATTAAGATGCAGTTGCTTTTAGATGCGAGTCATTCTCGCTTGCAAAAGTCTTAAATATTCCAATGAAACAATTAATATACCAAATAGACAAAAATTGCGAGTCATACATTAAAAAGACAGTTTTCACCCAAGAGTTTGAATGTATAAAGGTGAATCGAATCCTTCAAGAGTCACATCTGCATATCATAAGCGAGGCATATATCAAGTTACATTAAAATACCTTAAGCAGTTATGTATGATGCTGTTTACAAGAACATTGGACAATATCATGATTGTTTAAGTCCATTTTCAACCAAAATCATATTTAACTGACAAAGAGGAAACATTCAAAAGGCATATCTATGTATCACAAGAGGTGCAAGGGGTCTGTATCGCTCACCTGAATTTATTGACAACTGGCACAAATGACCAAAGCATGATGACCTTTGGAAAAATTTAACAATCTAGTTTTTCTGTGAAGGTTTATTAAAATTGTCGCAGTGTTTAATAAGTAGTCTTTTATATGATTTTCTTAGAACTATTCAGAAAATCCAAGATGGCCACCAAACATGTTAAATTTTGATTGATCCATGGCAGCCATCTTTTTTGGACTCATCAACTTCCATGAACAAATTTAATGGGCCTTAATCCCTAATCATATCTACCAAATTTTGGCCCAATCTGTTCAGAGGTTCTGGAGAAGTAGATTTCACGAAAGCTAGATCATTTTAGATGGCCACCAAACCATTTGGCCAATTAAGTTCTCTCGAACAAACTTGGTTCAGCTCTTACCCTAGATGATAGCCCTAGATGATATTTCATGACTTGATTCAATCCCTAAAATTGTTTCGGAGAAATTTTTTAAAGATCTTTCTAAAAATCGGCCAAAATCCAAGATGGTCAAAAAAGGCCGATTGGCTTCCTTTTAACAATCATGGATCTCTATGCCCTAAGGATGCTACCTGGCACATATAATTGAAATCGAGCCAGTCGTTCTCGAGAATAAGACATTTTAAATTTCCCATTGCATTAGTATGGGAGCCTTTGGTGGAAAGATTCCAAGATGGCCGCCAAACCGTTTATTCGACAGTTACTAAAGTGGAAATGTTAAATCAGCATGCCCCCCAAAAAACCTATACACAACAAATTCTGGCTTCAAAATCCATTAAATAAAAATATCCAATATGGCCGCCAAAGCATGTTACATTTTGATTGGTCCACAGTGGCCATGTTTTTTTACCTATTAACTTCCTGTGAACAAACCTTAATGGCCCTTCGTTTCTAATCATATCGTCCAAATTTTAGCCCAATCGGCTCTGGAGAAGGTTGTTATCGCTCAAATTAGTTCATCCAAGATGGTCGCCATACCATTTAGCCAATCAAGTTCCCTTGAACAAATTAGGTTCAGCTCTTGTCCGAGATGATATTTCCTAAGTTTTGAATTGATCCCCCAAGTGGTTTCGGAGAAGAATTTTAAATACGTTTCAAAAAATCGGCCAAAATCCAAGATAATGGAGGAATATATTAAACTTCATTAAAATATCTTAAGCAGTTATGTATGATATGCTGCTTACAAGGAAATTGACATAAGTAATGAGGTTTTTGCATTAAAAACCCCACCAAAAATCATATTTGAATGCTGAGCAGGAAACCTTCAAAAGGCACATTTGCATATCATAAGGGAGACATTAAGAGGTGTACCAAGTTTCATTGAGCACACACACCCACCCACACACCCATGCACACGCACACCCCGCCCCCCAACACCATTTGGCCAATTAAGTTCTCTCGAACAAACTTGGTTCAGCTCTTACCCTAGATGATAGCCCTAGATGATATTTCATGACTTGATTCAATCCCCAAAATTGTTTCGGAGAAGATTTTTTGAAGAGCTTTCTAAAAATCGGCCAAAATCCAAGATGGTCAAATTGGCCGATTGGCTTCCTTTTAACAATCATGGATCTCTATGCCCTAAGGATGCTACCTGGCACATATAATTGAAATCGAGCCAGTCGTTCTCGAGAATAAGACATTTTAAATTTCCCATTGCATTAGTATGGGAGTCTTTGGTGGAAAGGTTCCAAGATGGCCGCCAAACCGTTTATTCGACAGTTACTAAAGTGGAAATGTTAAATCAGCATGCCCCCCAAAAAACCTATACACAACAAATTCTGGCTTCAAAATCCATTAAATAAAAATATCCAATATGGCCGCCAAAACATGTTACATTTTGATTGGTCCACAGTGGCCATGTTTTTTTACCTATTAACTTCCTGTGAACAAAGCTTAATGGCCCTTCGTTTCTAATCATATCGTCCAAATTTTAGCCCAATCGGCTTTGGAGAAGGTTGTTATCGTTCAAATTAGTTCATCCAAGATGGTCGCCATACCATTTAGCCAATCAAGTTCCCTTGAACAAATTAGGTTCAGCTCTTGTCCGAGATGATATTTCCTAAGTTTTGAATTGATCCCCCAAGTGGTTTCGGAGAAGAAGAATTTTAAATACATTTCAAAAAATCGGCCAAAATCCAAGATAATGGAGGAATATATTAAACTTCACACACACACATATGTACATACATACATACATACGTACGCATGCATACATATGCACGCAGATGCACACATGCTCATGCATACAAGCACGCACACAGACACGCACTCACACATGCGTAGACATGAATGATCCACTCAGCAATGCATCAATAAGATAGTCGTTAATAATAATTGATTGCACAAGATGGAAAATGCTTCTCAAGCCTGATCACGTGAGCTATCAAATGATCAGCTAATGCCATATATATTCATTGTGAAAATATTTACAACAGAACGACGCTTAGTTTCAGATAAGTGAACGATTTGAGACCCACCGAATATTTGCAAAACATTTGGATTGAAACTCTAATGCTACTGAATATAGAAACAACTTTCAGTCAAATTGTTTTCAAAATAACCAACAGTAGGGTAACCATAGCACGTACGTAGTAAGACAGTTTTCCACAGCAACGCGTTCAATGAAACAAGTTAATCAATAGCTCGATGAAACATAGACCTTGTCCGCTGGGTATCGCAGAAGACTGAGTATTGTATACATCATGGTATTGACAAGAAAATAGTAGTCTGTTAGCTAGCAATTATCATATGGTTTGCGTCGTCCATTGCATGTCCTCTGCTGCAGCAGCATAGAGTCATGGCACAGAAACAGCAGCAGGCAGTGATCACGGCGCCAATGCTCGCTTGATCATAGTACGGGGATCACACAGGCAGGCGAACATTAATCTTTCATGAAATTGCGCTTTAGGCATAGGTGTACTGTGACGACTCGGTAAAATTCTGTAATTATGGAAGTATATTGAAATGGAATTTATGATTTTAATTAATTATAGTTAGGAGTGTTTTTGTTGTATCGCATAAATAATCATTGAAATTATATGTTTATAGGATAATTGATTTATTTTACGCAGAAAGGTATATTATAGGCGTACAACTGATACGTCTTAATCGTCTGTATGCTATGCACTGTATTTAGTTATCTAACCGTTTAACTGCCAAATCATCTCCAAATGGTGGCTGTTGTGTTCTTGAGAAATGCCCATTTGCAAGCCAAGAAGACTATTTTTTTTAATTTACCACCAGAATGACTGGCTTGGTTATAACCGAGCTAGTCATTTCAGTGGTAAAATTTATAAAAAAAATTATCTTGCTCTACAAATGGGCATTTCTCAAGACCACTAGAAAGGCTATTTGTGGCTGATTTGGCAGCTATATGGTTAACTATCTGACTGCTAAAAACCATCAATGATTTCAATGGGCAATAACACCGGCTCTGCTGAATATTTTGAAAACAATTTGACTGAAAGTTGTTGGTGGCTTAACCACTAACAACTTTCAGTCAAATTGTTTTCAAAGTATTCACCATATCCAGCGTTAATTGGAAAATGTAGACTGCATAAACTCAGTAGGCAGACAGTCAAATGGTTAATTTCCAATGTTTAGAATGCAGTGTGCATGTGCTATTTCTTTTGAAAACTACTTGAATGAAAGTTCTTGGTGCCTAAGGTCTGACAAACATTCAAATTATTCTTATAATATCCAGACTATCTTAGCCCCAGTTGGTGGTCAAAACACTGCTGCTGCCTAGGTGTTCTTTAGGATTATGTAAATAAATTTTCAAAAATTTAGCACAATAACAGAGCTCTAGCAATAACCGAGCCCTCACGGTAAATTTTCAAAAATAATCCTGCAGGAAAACAATTAACTTTTTGAGAAATCTTGACTCTCAACCATTTATCCCTCAAGTCAGCCAAAAACGGCCTCTGCAGTGATCTTGAGAGATGTCCGTTACTCGAACCAGTCATTCCTGTGGTAATAATTTCAAAAATAACCTTTTCTTGGCATGCAAATGGACAATTTTGCAGTGAGAAAATAGAAATATTTTCGAACAAATTTGAAGGCCAAAGGTTGGTTTCACATTTAGCCCTGACATCAAATCACAATTCCTAAATACTCTCCCGTTTGTACAGACGTATACACATCTCACTTGTGATTCTGAGAAAGCGCTGTAGAAATAAATCGCGTCAGAGATTGAATGTTTCCGCCTTGTTTGCTAGAGATGTGATAGCATCGCATAATGGATTTTCAACATGATTTGGAAGAAGTAGGAGAAAAAAAAAATTATTTTTGCATTCTTTTTTTTTATTAAATCGTGGCAGTAAACAGGCTTGTGAGATTCCAAGATTCTCTTCATAGTCATCGCTATAGCGACCGTCTCCGTGAGACACTTAGCATTGCTGGGATATCGCGTGAGTGAGGAATCTTTGACGTACTTATTTTTTGTAGCTTGATCATCACATAATGATTTTCCAATATGCTGTTTAACCCTTTCACCCATTAATTCCTTGTATTTCAATCTCAGGGCAAAGAAATAAGAATATTTTGAAATTAATATGACTGGAAGCCATTGCTGCCTTAGGCAGCAATGGCTTCCAGTCATATTAATTTCAAAATATTCAACAGAATATGCTATAGATCGCATTATTTACTTTTTCAGGGATTTGTCATTGCAAGGGTTAAGCATAGGAACATATGTAGATAGTGACCCTGTGGGATATCATTCAGGCAAAGATTTCACAAACACACTCTATTATGTTTACTTGTAGATAATATTTATTACTATCTATATATACCGTAAAAAATACACTGCTCAGTATTTTGCAAATAATTTGACTGAAAGGTGTTGCTTGTTGCGGTCTTCCTCACACACATGAACACACACCTGCTCACATAACCATGCAGTCACCCTCTCGCCCACATACCTCCTCTGTCTCTTGCATCGACTCGCTCACCCACCCACCCTCCTCGGCCATCTTCCTCTACCCATTCTTGCCCATGTGTAATCTCGCTCGGTCGCCCGCACACCCACCATGCCCATGCACCATTAACCAACCACCCACACAGACCTACTCACACTGACACACCCACCCACTAGCCGCCTTCCCGCATGCACACACACACACACACACACACACACACACACACCCACCATTAACCACCCACCCACACAGACCTACTCACACTGACACACCCACCCACTAGCCGCCTGACCGCATGCACACACACACACACACACACACACACACACACACACACACACACCCACCATGTCCATCCACCATGCCCACACACCATTAACCAACCACCCACACAGACCTACTCACACTGACACACCCACCCACTAGCCGCCTGCCCGCATGCACACACACACACACCCACCCACCATGTCCATGCACCATGCCCACGCACCATTAACCAACCACCCACACAGACCTACTCACACTGACACACCCACACACTAGCCGCCTGCCCGCATGCACACACACACACACCCACCATGCCCACGCACCATTAACCAACCACCCACACAGACCTACCCACACTGACACACCCACCCACTAGCCGCCTGCCTGCATGCACACACGCACACACACACCCACCAACCATGCCCACGCACCATTAACCAATCACCCACACAGACCTACCCACACTGACACACCCACCCACCATGCCCACGCACCATTAACCAACCACCCACACAGACCTACCCACACTGACACACCCACCCACTAGCCGCCAGCCTGCATGCACACAAGCTCTTACGCATGCACACCCACCATGCCTATGCACCATTAACCAACCACCCACACATACCTACCCACACTGATCCACCCACCCACTAGCCGCCTGCCCGCACGCACACACACTCATGTATGCACACCCACCATGTCCATGCAGCATGCCCACACACCATTAACCAACCACCCACACAGACCTACCCACACTGACACACCCACCCACTAGCCACCTGACCGCATGCTCTTACGCATGCACACACACACGCACGCACACACCTCATGCCCACACACCATTACCCAACCCCCACCCAGACCTACCCACACTGCTGTCCAAATTTCCCGCCTGCCCACATGCATGCACGCATACATGCGCACGCATGCACACACACACACACATGCACAGACTCACACATTCCAATTCCCATCATACTGAGATGGTGGTCATAATGTGATAATTTACAACAATAATATTTCAAATTTGACACCTTCAATTGACACATTAATTCCGGACTTTGTCGTCAGTGGAGGGAAGTGTGTTCTGTATTTTGTAAATACTGCTGCTGACAGCAGTTGCTGTCATAGTAATGAATACTATATGCATCATTCTAAATAATTACACCGCGTCTTCCTATGAGTCACATATCCCATACCAATATTGGTACAGAGGGGTGCAATGCTTAACACTCTCACCAGCGAATTCCATATATCTCATTTTCAAAGCTATGATACAGGAACACCGTTGAATATTTTGAAATTAATTTGACTGGAAGGCAGCAATGACTTCCAGTCAAATTAATATCAAAATATTGAACCAAATAAGTTTTCTATCGCAACGAATATACTTTTTTCGGGGATTTATCGGTGAAAGCATTAGAAGTTGAATGGAAATTTCTGATTCAATATTATCAAAGATGCTTCTGATATCAGCTGCCATAAAAACATGTTTATTAAATAAGTTTGACAATTTTATTGACATTTGCCAGGCTTAATGTGAATAAATGACTTATACACTAAAGCTCCAAAATTGCTGATCATAATACGAATGTTTCCCATATGTTTCTTTTAAAAAGATATTTTAAGTCATAAAACTTAGGTGTCTTAGCATTCAGTAGAGGTCACTGTTAAGGCTAATGTGTCTCTGACAGCTCAGTCACAGAATGGGCTGAATTTCATCTTACTTTTAACAGATACTGTGATTTCCATGGCAACTGGTTTTTTTATAAACTTGAAACCACCAGAGAAAGATGTGAATAAAAACTCTTTCGTCCTTGACTGGTCAAGAGTTTTACTGAGTTAATGTCCATTTGCCGGCCATAAGAAGACTACTTTTGGAGATTTACTACTGGAATGACTGTCTTGGTTATCGAGCCAGTCACTCAAGTGGTAAAATAACAAAAATATCCTTCTCTTAGCCGGCAAATGGACATGCATTTCTCAACATCACCGCAAATGCTGATTATGGGCAGTCTAACATGTTAAATTTAATTGAAATTTAATTAAAGTGTTAATTAAATAACAGCCTCTCTTTATAACTGACCACGTGTCGAATGAAGTGTCCGCTATAGACAGGTTTTACAGTACAGATTAAAAATAACTTATAACGTTTAAAAGACAATATAAAAATACTGCTGAATATTTTGAACATATAACTGGACTGGAAGATATTTCTACCTAAGGCAGCAATGTCTTCCAGTCCAATTGTGTTTCAAAATATTCAACAGAACATTTTTACTAACTAACATGTGTCTGGTGTGTTTTTTGGAAACAAATCAAATTATTTATGTGCTGTATTCTTGACCAATTTAAATGGTCGGTGGTCAAAAATGTGTTATGCAGTGGCTTGTGAGGCCTGTAATGAGTCAGCAATTTTGATAACATCATTTACACATTTTAATAATTTAACACCCAAATTTATTTTAAAAGATTCAATTTTCTCGTAGAAAATTACCATTTTCAGGACAAAAGAAAATTATTTTCGAAAATTTACCACTGGAATGACTGGCTCGGTTATCGAGCCAGTCATTCCAGTAGAAAATTTTCCAAAATAATTTTCTGTTGTTCCGCAAATGGACACTCCAATAGAACAACCGTAAATGACATTTTTCGCTGTCTTTAGTTGTAGAGTTTAATTACAGTGCATCTATGTTGGTGATTGTTGTAAGAACAAATGCACAATCTCGGCCAGAACATTTTTGAAGCTATGTCTACCATTAAGATGTGATAAATTGCGTTAGAAAATAAAATATGTGACAATTAATCATATGTGATAAAGTTCTCTCAAGAGGATAATTAACTCGATTGGTGTAAAATTATCGGATTATACCTCGACTTCCCAAAGGTAAGCTATACAGAAATGCACCTGCACAAATCGATTATGAAATAATTGTCCTTTATTTATGGGTATCCGTAGTGTGTGCGTGCGCGAGAGTGAGCAAGTGTGAGTGTGCGTGTGTGTGTGTTTGCGCGCACACGTGCATGCCTGTGTGTGGGTGTGCATGCATACCTGCATGCGTGTGTGTAAAAGGGTCAGTTACGCACATGCACCTAGCCTCATGCAATATTTCCATAACCATTTAACACTCATATCAGCTAAAACTGGCTTCTGCAGTTGCCTTGAGAAATGTCCTTTTGCAGAACAAGAGATTATTTTTGAAAATTTACTGGTGGAATGACTGGCTCGATTACAAAGCCAGTCATTCCAGTGGTAAATTTTCAAAAATAGTCTTCTCTTGGTCTGCAAATGGACATTTTTTATGAGAAAATTGAAATTTTCTTCAACAAATTTAATGGTTAAAGGGTTAATGTACATAATTAGTCCTGAATCATATATAGTTTATGGTAACTGTCACAAATACTCTCTGAAAGCATATAAATTTCAAAATTATCCTGTGGGAGGACCCTTAGACGAATATTCACAAACCCACTCTATCGGCAAGAGAGGAGCCAGCTATCCCGGACTTATCCCCAGTTGACTATCCCAGCAATTGATCCTGCAGATGCCTATGAATATCAAGAAACTAGGTTAAACTAGCCTACTGTGCATGCGTGCGTGCGTGCGTGCGTGCGTGCGTGCGTGCGTGCGTGCGTGTGTGCGTGCGTGCATGCGTGCGTGTGTGTGTCTATGACTTTCACCAAAGAAAATTGGCCAATTAAAATTCTGTATATAATTTCTGAGGCCTAACAACATATGGTCCCGCCAGACAAACTAATTTGAAATCCTTCAAGCGGTTAATTAAGAGTAGCATTTTGACCATTTCCGGGTAAATTTTTCATAAAATCTAAGATTTTCACCACAAAATATCGACCAATCAGAATCCTATATACAAGTTCTGAATCCTACCAAGATAGGGTCCTTTCTGGCCAGGTGAGCTAATAACCAAATTATAGATGATACCAAAATGGCTGGATGCCAGGTGATCGATCCTTTATAGCAGTTCTGACAAACAAATATTCAGTTGTGCTAAAAGTTTAGAAATGAAAGAGCTGCTGTCTTTATGTAGAAATTAACATCACTGATACATTTAATAATTTTAATGGTTAGAATTAGTCAAGAAAATTTAATTATTTGCTTATTGAAGGCCTATTTGTATATACTAAGAGGAAACTATTTTTGACAATTTACTACTCAAATGACTGGCAGGGTTATTGTGCGGAGTCACTCCAGTGGAAAATTTTCAAAATTAGTTGTGGCCGGCTTGACCATTAACTGTCTGACTGCTCCTAGCCACCAGACAATAATTTCAAGGGACAATTTAATAATTTTTGACCTGCTGAATATTTTGAAAACAATTTGACTGAAAGTTGTTGGTGGCTTAGCCAACAACAACTTTCAGTCAAAGTGTTTTCAAAATATTCAACATATCCAGAGTTAAACCCCATGTAGAATGTAGTCTGCAGACATTCAGTAGGCACAGATGAAACATGATTTGTAATCTTAATTCAGAATAATAAGGGAGCTTGTAATTGACCACCTGCACCATAATCTTGGACAATCGGGTCATCTCCGGCCCACATTGATGGTCATTCAATTATCCATCTTCAGAAATCTGCAACTATTAATATTGAATTTCTGAGGATTAATTATGTGAGCAGTGAGTGTTTCTGAAATCCCAGAGACAGTGAGTGAGCTCTTTCAATCTTTAACCGTCTGCCTGCTGAATTTCTGCAGCCTAGATTTTCCACGCGGTTTAACTCTGGATATGCTGAATATTTTGAAAACAATTTGACGGAAAGTTGTTGGTCGCTAAGCCACCAACAACTTTCAGTCAAACTGTTAATGAAGTATTCAATAGGTCCATAGCTATTGCCCATTTAAATTATTGGCTGGTGGCCTGCAGCAGGCAGACAGTAGTTAATGGCCAAGAATGGTCATTCCAATATTAAAATTGAAAAAAATACCCTTTTCATAGCCTATAAATTCACCTAAACCAGCATCTGTAGAAGTTTTGAGAAATGTCCATTTTCAGGCCAGGAGAAGACTGTTTATGAAAATTTACCCATGGAATGGCTGGCTAGATAACCGAGATGGGTAAATTCTAAAAAATAACCTCCTAGTGTTCTGAAAATCGACATATTATTTTGGAAAATCAAAATTTTCTTGAACGAATTTGAGGGTTAAAAATTTCATTGGTCCAAATTTGTAACTCTGTTGGCTTAACCATTTAACTCTCAAATTAGTTCAAGAAAATTTCAGTTTGGTCATTAAAACATCAATTTGCAACGTGAAGACTATCTTTGAAAATTTACCACTGGAATGACTGGCTCAGTTATCGACCCAGTCAGTGTTGAATTTTCAAAAATAGTCTTATCTTGGTATGTAAATGGCCATTTGTCACGACCAGTGCAGAAACTGTTTTTGGCCACCGGCTTGAGTGTGAAAGGGTTAAGTGGCTCAAGCAGGCTAACCCTTTCATGGTCAAGAATGGCCAGGAAAATTGACTTCTGAAGATCCCTTTGCAGGCCAGTTTGGAATGCCTGGCTCCGTTAATGAAACAGGCATTCCAGTTGTAAATTTCCAAAAATAGCATTCATTTCGCCTGCAAATGGACATTTCAGGTCGTGTTTTGGTCAACTTGACCATTAAAGGGTTAATATTAGAATGTGAAACAGTAAAACTGCTACTCTTGATATACAGGATATAAGCAGACACTAACTGACCAGTGGTCATTCACGCGTGGGCATGAATTAGTATCAAATATTCATCATTTGAATGTACGATGAGAATAATTACTCCCAGCAATCACATCGGCATCAAACCATTTGTCTATTATTGCCATTGTTCAATTGTTCTTAGTTAATTATACCAGGTTAACGGAGGAGTTTTAGTTCCGCTCCGCCTATCACTAGCTTAAGCTCCAGCAACGCGTTGCCCCTGTTAGGATCAATCGATCCCTGCCATCTATGAATCTTAATTACCAGAAAACTATACAGGTAAGCTGTTGAATATTTTGTAACTAATTTGAATGGGCGCAGCAGCAGTGCCCAGTCAAATTAGTTTCAAAATATTCAAAAGAATGTTTATTAAATAGTAGACATACAATTTGCACAACCTAAGCGTCTATGACGGACTAAATCACGTCAACTCATGATGTAATTGAGCATAACATCAGCCTAGGTGTGAAGGTGTTGATTATGATGTCATAAAGTTGATCGATAAACTGGTTTGAGATTCCTCAATTGTTCTTAGTTAATTATATAGGACTAAATGATGGTCTAGCTATAATTGACCCTTTGACACTCAAGCCGGCAAACATCTGCTTCTGTAGTACTCTTGAGAAATGCCCATTTGCGGAACAAGAAAAGATTATTTTTGAAAATTTAACACTAGAATCACTGGCTCGATAAATGAGCCAGTCATTCTAGTGATACAATTTTAAAAATAATTTCTTGAATTTTTCTGTATGACTGCAAAAACATAGAAAATGTCCATTTGCCGACCAAGAGAAGATTACTTTAAAAATGTACAAAGAATGGCTGGCTTGAATATCGAGCCAGTCATTCCAGTGGTAAATTAAAAAAAATAGTTTTCTCTTAGTCGGCAAATGGACATTCTCTATGAGAAAATTGAAATTTTCTTGAACAAATTCGAGGGTTAAATTGTTAAGCTAAATTGCGACACTATAGATACTGGTTGGCAAATACGAAGATTTGTCAGAAATGCAAGAGTTGACAGACAGACTGACAGACAAACAGACTGACTTATATTAGTTGAGAGTTAGTACTAAGAATATCAGAATCTAGTATATCACTCAATCATATGACATCATAATTAACGTCACATGTAGGTCGACGTCATAATCAATTATGTCATGAATGACGTCATTATGCCTTTCTCAAACCCTTAATAGTCTGTCAAGTTCTACGAATTGTATGTCTTTAGTATTTAATAAACATTCTGTTGAATATTTTGAAACTAATTTGACTGGGCGCAGTTGCTGCCTATGCACTCAGTTAAATTAGTTTCAAAATATTCAACAGCTTACCTAGATATTTGTCTGGAAATTGAGCTTCATAGAGTAGAGGGATCGATTAATCCCAACATGGGCATGGCATGGGTGGAGCTAAGGTAGACATGGACGGGGCACAGCTAAAACTGGATTCCATCATTATCACTGGAATAAGCATTAATGTTTTTAACTATGATTTATTAGTAGACTTTTTGAACGTCTTGAATCAAAGAAACAAGTGCGAGTGCACTAGAGTTGCAACATGTTCCTCTTTACTAAAAAATGTCAAAGATTTGATGACCGTACCATTGAACGAGTAACTGACTGTCCTAAGTACTAGTTGCAAGTTTGAGTTGAGAATACATTAGCACAAATTTGTACCATTGAAAGAACAAGAGACCCAAGGGCATTAATGCTCACCTGGACCATTAGCATTTGAACCACTAGCCTTTAAACAGACAAAATACTTTGAATTCAGCAGTAAGATGATATCAAATACAAAATTTGGAATTCAGTGCAATTAATATTTAGTGGGAAATTAATGATGACCGCTGACCACACATTCAGATTGATACTTAGGTTCCATCCAGCCAATAAAAAAAATCCTATATGGCCATCAAAACCATAATTTTTATTTGTCCATGGCAACCTAGTTTTATCAAGGATCACGTTCTCTTAAAGACACTTTAATCACCCTTAGTTATCTATGAAATTAAGTCTAATGAGTTTCAACCTGATCTGTACAGCAGTTTCCTGAGATGCCTTTTTGGAGAAGATTGTCACTGAAACAAGCGGTTAATGAGGAGTAGTGTTTTAAGCAATTTCCAACCATTTGGCTGAAGATTCAAGATGGGCAGCAAAATAATTGCTCAATTCAAATTCTGTACACAAGATCTGAAGCATAACACTCTAGGGTCCTTCCAACCGAGTTTGCTTGAAATCAGCCAAGTCCTTGAGGAGCAGACTTTTAACTGATTTCCAGAAATTTTCAGAAAACCCAAAATGGCCGGCCGCAAGTAAAATTGACCAATCAAAATTCTGCATATATGTTCTGAAACCTACCAGCCTAGTATGCTTACAGCCAAATCTGGTTCAAATTGTCCAAGCAATGAGGTATAGCATTTTAAACGATTTCCAGGCACTTTTTGGAAAATTCAAGACAGGCGCCGAAAAAATAGGCCAATTAAAATTATGTATATATCTTCCGAAGCATACCACTCTAAGGTCCTCCTGGCCCAGTTTGCTTGAAATCATTCAAATGGTTAATGAGGAGTTATAAAAGATTTTAACTGATTCCTAGATGGCCACTGGAAAAACTGACCAATCAAAATTCTGTATATATGTTCTGAAACCTTCTAGCATAGAATCATTCCAGCCAAGTCTGGTTGAAATTGCCCAAGCAGTTAATGAGAAGTAACGTTTTAAGTGAATTCCTGCCATTTTTCCGACAAAATAGACCAATCAAAATTCTGTACACAATTCTGAAGCATACCACACTACAGTCCTCTCAACCGCGTTTACTTGAAATCAGACAAAGTGGTTAATAAGTAGGCTTTTAACTCATTTCAAGAAATATTCAGAAAATCCAAGATGGCCACCGGAAGTGTTGGAGCCTACCAGCATAGAATTAGTCCACCTAAGTTTCGTTGAAGTCGGGCCATTTATACTGGAGGAGTAGCGTTTTAAATAATTTCCAGGAAATCCAAGATGGCTGGCAAAAATATTGACCAATCAAAATTCTGAATAGCACCTCTGGAGCCTACCATCGTAAGATCCTTCTAGCCACATTTAGTTGAAATCAGTCTAAGCATAAATGAGATGCGATTTGATAAAATTGACCAATCAAAATTCTGAATAGAATTTCTGGAGCCTACCACTGTAGGATCATTCTAGCCAAACTTGGTTGAAATCTGTCTAAGCATAAATGAGATGTGATTTGCTGGATGGACGGATGATGGCTGGACTGATGATGGAGGGACGCCATGGAATAATGAATTAATCTGATCTATAACAAGTGCATTATGATGCATGATATAGCTATGATGTCTGTGGTGTTGTTAAAAATGTACAAAAATCTGACTCACAGACCGTACACCAAAAATTTCTATGAATCATACCGAATGTTTTATTTTCATAATTTGACTACCTAAAGGCTGGGGAGCTATATGGAGCATCTACGAGTAGATGTGTGATCATAAATAAGTATACAGTATAGCTCAGAAATACCATACTGTTGAATATTTTGAACATAATTGAATTGTAAGACATTGCTTTCCAAGGCAGCAATGTCTTCCAATCCAATTAACCTTTCCAGTTTATCCATTCATCATATGATGTCATAATCTACTACGTGACGTGTAGGATGATGTCATAATCAATCACGGCTTGAGTGACTCGATTTAGTCCGTCTTAAACGCTTAATAGTCAGACACATACAAATTGTATAATAATAAACATTCTGTCGAACATTTTGAAACTACATGTAATTTGACTGGGCTATGGCAACAACAGCCGCAAGTCAAATTAATTTCAAAATATTCAACAGCTTACCTGTATAGTTTTCTGGAAATTTATAGTCAGAGAGTTCAGGGATCGATCGATTCCAACATGAGGGAGGTGTGAGTGGAGCTTAGCTAGAGATGGGCGGGCATAGCAAAACTGGAGAAGTCCATTAAATTGGAAGACATTGCTTCCTGAACAAGCAATGTCTTTCAATCCAATTATGTTGAACATATTCAACAGAACATGTCATACTACCACAACCCTATAACACTCATATCAGCCAAAAATGCCTTCTGCAGCGCTCTTGAGAAATGTCCATTTGCTGACCAAGAGAAGAATATTTTTGAAAATTTACCACTGGAATGACTGGCTCGATAATGCCTCCAGAAAATGCTCATATTTACAAATATCCCTGGAGGCATTGTGTCAGGACAAGCTAATATCAATTAGACGATTCATATTTAGCGAATAACGCAGATACTATAGCGTGACAAAACACTGATCAATTCGGCGACGACGATGAACGGATACCGTCCACGCTTACTCATTCACTCTATGATATTACTATATCGACCACGATTAGACTAACATTTTTGATCTATAGCGCACTGCTTGTGTAAACTTAACCATTCAATGGTAAAACTGGCCAAAGCAGTTTCTTCAGTGGTGTTGAGCAATGTCCATTTTCATGCCAAGTGAAGACTATTTTTTGAAAACTTACCACTGGAATGACTGGCTCGGTTACCGAGCCAGTCATTCCAGTGATAAATTTTCAAAGATAGTCTCCTCTTCGCCTGCAAAGGGATACTTACTGATTATGCAGAATTTTGAATTTTCTTAATCATATAATGTTCAAACAGCCTTCATTTACAGGACAACTGAGACATTTTTGTAAATGCCATTCATTGGAAAACTTAAAAATTGACTTCTTTTGGCCTGCAAATGGATTGCATTCAATGAGCAACACTTTCTTCTTTTTTACAAATCTTGACCGTCAATTGGTTAATTAATAGGCCTATATAAGTGGTATATTGAGGGTTTTGTGTCGCTGTTGACACATGAGGGGCTAAAGAATGATAAAAGACTCCGCTTATTGGACAGTTTTTGTGAGGGAGATAACCCTCATTATTATCCCCACGTTTTAAAAAAACGTCAGGGATATTGTAATCGCCTCCGTCCGTCTGTCCGTCCATCCGTCAGGCTATCTCCTCCTAAACTATTGGGTGGAATTAAATCAAATTTGTTATGTGGGTTACTCATATGATTCCGCTTTGCAAAACAATATTTAGATTTGGCTCCACCTGCATGGGGGGTGGGGGGTGGTAGGGGTCAAAAGGTCAAATCAGTTGTACCGCCCCCCCCCCCCTCTGCCATCATTTGACAGAACTCAACTAAATTTGATATCTGAGTTACCCATATGATTGCGGAGTGCAAGAGGCCATTTAGATTTGGCTCCACCACCAGGGGGTGGGGGAGGGGGTCAAACGGTAAAATTTTAACTTGTGGCAATTGATTGTAACGCATCTCCTCCAAAACCGTTGGACAGAATTCAACCAAATTTGGTCTATGGATTACTCATATCAATGTGGAGTAAATGAGCACATTTAGATTTGGCCCCACCCCCATGGGTGGGTGAAGGGTGGGGTCAAAAGGTATACAAATTAATTGTAATGCTACTCCTCTGACACCGTTGGATGGAATTCAACCAAATTTAGTATGTCAGTTACCCATATCAATGTGGAGTATATGAGCACATTTATATTTGGCCCTGCCCTCAGGGGGTTGGTGATGGGGTCAAAAGGTCATGAAATTGATTGTAATGCAACTCCTCTGAAATTGTTAGACTGAACTCAACCAAATTTGATATCTAAGTTACTCCTATGATTGCGGAGTGCAAGAGGCCATTTAGATTTGGCTCTGCCACCAGGGGGGGCGGGAGAGGGGTCAAAAGATTTTAACCTGCAACAATTGATTGTAATACATCTCCTCCGAAACCATTGAATGGAATTCAACCAAATTTGGTATGTGAGTTACCTATATCAATGTGGAGTGGATGAGCACATTTACATTTGGCCTTGCCCCAGGGGTGGTGGATGGGGTCAAAAGGTCATGAAATTGATTGTAATGCAACTCCTCTGACACTGAAGGACGGAATTCAACCAAATTTGGTACGTGAGTTACCCATATGATCGCGGAGTGCAAACAGATGTTTACATTTGGCTCCGCCCCCAGGGGTGGGTTGTGGGTGTGTGTCAAAAGTTCAAAGCGGTAAACGTGGGGATTTGCGATGATGCGTCATCGACCAATCAATCTAGTTTCGTCTATAGAGAGTTATGAAATTAGTTGTTTTTTTAGAAATAATTAATTCAGCACATGCCATTCCAAAATTATTCAGAAAATTTATTAACACTTTAACCCCTGAACATTCATATCACTCAAAAACGGCTTCTGGAGTGGGCTTGAGAAATGTTTATTTGCAGACCAAAAGACTATTTTTGAATATTTACCACTGGATAACCGAGCCAGTCATTCCAGTGGTAAATTTTCTAAACTAGTTTTCTCTTGGCCTGCAAATGGCCATTTTGTATGAGAAAATCTAAATTTTCTTGAACAAATTTGATGGTTAAAGGGTTAACATTCGAGTTGGCCAATAACTGCTTCTGCGCTCAGGTATTGAGAGAATGTGTCCATTTGCAGACCAAGAGAATAGAATAAGACGATAACCACGTCAGATATTCCAGTGGCAAATTTTCAAAAATAATCTCGACTTGCAAATGGAGAGTTTCTATTCAGAGAATTGAAATTTTCTAGGACAAAATTTGGCATTAAATGGCGGACCAACTGGTTAAGGGATTTATTCACCAATCTTATATTTCAGGTTCATTGACAATATTAACACTTTCACCGTCAAAGTCCTGAAAAAGTAAATTCTTTGCGATGCATAACATTTATTATATGTTTCTCTAAGGCAGCAATGACGTCCAGTCAAATTAATTTCAAAATATTCACGTTTTCTTGTATACCGGTAGTTGCAATACAAATGAGATATAGGGAATTCATCAGTGAAAGGGTTAATGTGGTTACGTTAACGGCGTGTGTGAGCGAGCGAGCGAGTGTGATTGGATGCGTGTGTGCGCACGCTTGAGTGAGTGAGTGAGTGCGCACGTGGATGTGTGCGTGCGTGCGTTTGTGTGCGTCAAGGTATGAGAAGCAGCAATAATCAGGTACTCTGGTCCAGAGTTGGTTCCCACACCAGACGGGAGGGTGTCTTTGAAATCAGGATTCTAGAACATGCAGGAAAAGTTTCAAGGGACAAAACATGCAACAAACAAACATAAATATATAATTTTTTAACGCTACCAAAAGGTGTACATGTACATCGGGCCTAAAGGGGAACCAAATACAGGTGAAAATGTTGTTATATTAGAATTTGAACACGTCTTGTGTCGTCAATAGCGCCTCAAACAGCTCAAAATGATCCCTATATTAATTAACCCTTTAATGGTCACAATTTATTTAATAAAACTGAAATATTTACTCACTGAATGAATGTCCATTTGCAGGACAAGAGAAGACTATCATTTTTTGTCACATTATCTCTGGAATTTAGAAAGATGGCTTTCTGTTGTTCCTTGATTGGATATTTCTCAGAGGACTTTTTTGGCTTGCTTGACCATTAAAGGGTTAATGGTCAAGCATATTCCAGATTTTACTTAATCAGTGTCCATCATAATACATTTTAGAAAATTTATCACTGGAATGACTGGCTCCCTAACTGAGCCAGATATTCCAGTGGAAAATTATCAAAAATTGCCTTATCTTGGCTTGCAAATGGACATGCCTCAAGTCCACTACTGAGGTCGGTTTTGGCCGGCTTGACCATCAAAGGGTTAAAGGGTTAATGGTCGAGAATATCCCAAATTCTGCTCAGTCAGTAGACATTTGCAGGCCAAGAGAAGACTCTTGAAAATTTACTACATTCCGGTGGTAAGTTTTCAAAAATAGTCTTCATTGGTCTGCAAATGGACATTGGTCAAGAGTTACAAGACCACTGAAGATGTCATTTTTGTCCGGCCTGATCATTAAAGGGTTAAAATGATACAAGAGGGGTTAATTCTCTAACACTATTGAAAGATGAACATGGGGGGGGGGGAGGGGGAGGGGAAGGGAGGGGAATAATCAGCGTCAGTACCATAAGACAGTTGTAAATGGCGTTACATTAGTAGTTCAAGACCATTATTCAATGGCAGGTACTCATCCAGAAACACTAACCAGCACTTGTGATGAACACTCATCAATCATTTTTCTTTCAATTTTAATTTTTTTCATTCATCCAAATACATCTTCATTATTTTTGCTTGTTGAAGTGGTCTGTGCTTGTAACAGAATATATTGCTATATAATTTCAAAGTTTGGTGAATCAGAGAAATGGCGCAATGAAATAGTTTATGACATTGACAAAGGAAGTGGTAGTGATTCATGAATCCATTTCCTCACTCGATCATATGACGTTATAATCAACTATGCGATTGCGTGTATGCTGACGTCATAATCACGACATCATGAATGATTCGATTAAGCCCATCTTTAAGGCATAACAGTCCGGCGCGTTGTACGTATTATGTTTTTGCTATTTAAGAATAGGCAGCAACAGCAACCAGTCAAGTTAGTTTCAAAATACTCAACCGCTTACCTGTATAGTTTTCTGGAAATTGATAATCAGGGAGGATCGATCGATTCCAACACACGTGTGGGTGGAACTTATCTCGAGATGGGCGGGGCATAGCTAAAACTGGAAAGGACCATTTACAACTGTTTGTGTGTCATCCCCATCAGGTTATTCAATCTTGTAGAGAATATATTAAAACTTTTATAGTTAAGCAGGCATAAAACAATCTTTCCAGTTGTCCTTGGCCAAATGAAGAATATTTTTGGAAATTTATCACTGGAATGTCTGGGCTCCATATTAATGGAGCCAGTTATTCCAGTGATAAATTGTCAAAAATATTCTCCTCTTGCTGGCTGCAATAGTACTAAGCGGAAACATAGATTTTCTTGACCAATCTAAATGATCAGCTGAAGATTTTAAAAACAAAATATCTGAAACTTATTGATGTCTTTCAGCCGAAATGTGTGTACGGTCACACCCTTTCTTGCATTAAAACTTTGGGCAAATTGGACCAGTAGTTTCCAAGATGTGCATAGATCTCAAATTTGATCCGATTCAGATCTGGATCTTTTTAGATTCGGATGACGACCAAATCCCGGAAATCCTCATTCCTGGTTAAACTGTTAACCCTCATATCAGCCAAAAATGGCTTCTGCAATGGTCTTGAGAAACGTCCATTTGCAGACCAAGAGAAGAATATTTTCAAAGATTTACCACTGGAATGACTGGCGCAATAACCGAGCCAGTCATTCCAGTGATAAATTTTCAAAAATGGTCTCCTCTCGGTCTGTAACCAGACATTTTCTTTGAGAAAATTGAATTTTTAAAAACAAATTTGAGGGTTAGAGGGTTAAGATCTTTTATTGTTAAAATTTAAAGCAAATGGAGGAATCTATTTTTAGCTCTTCCCCGCCCATCTCTAGCTAAGCTTCACCCACATTTGGCCCATGTTGAGATCAATTGAGCTCCCTGATTATCAATAATCCAGATATCTATATGTTGTATATTTTGAAACTAATTTGATTGGATGCTGTTGCTGCCTAAAGACATATAATTTGTACACCAATGTCCAGTCCATCATCAATTAAGCGTTTGTGACGAACTTATCCACGTCATTCATGATGTAATTAATCACTGTATTACACATCATGTAGTTGATTTTGATGTCATATGACTGATGGATAAACTAGAAAGGTCCATTGGTTCACATACATGCCCGCACGCGTGCATACACACAGACACACATGCATGTACGCGCGCGTGCACACACACACGCACGCACGCACACACACACACACAGACACGTACACATATGCGCGCACTCACACGCATGCATGCACGCACGCACACACACACATGCACGCACACACACACATGCACACACACACACACACACACACACATACACACACACATACACACACGCACGCACGCACACACGCACACATACACATGTACACGAACGCATGCACTCACGCACGCACATGCAATACCCTCTTACTCTTACAAGGCGAGGGTAATAATAACGAACAGAATTAATTTCTATTTATCACACCAAACCCTGTCAAATCATATATAACACAAAGGTTTTATCACGACTCCACTTTGACAAACAACGTCACAATATTTCCATTATCTTGCACACTTGACACACGTCACAATTAGTCAAAGAAAAAAATTAATTACTCTTCAATCAAATGTCAAATATATATTTATCTAAAACAAATGATAATGTCAATCAGCATCATGTGGGGGTAGAGATTGCAACTTGAAGGTGTCAAAAAATATTATATTAGAGTTGCCCTGGGACCATTCATTCTGTGTGTAGCAACTTTAGCTGTAGATCTATAAATGTCATCTTCAGAACTGTGACAAGGGAGGTAACACTTGGTGACTGGCTCAAAATATACGAACCAGTCATTCCAGTTGGAAAATTTCAAAAATTGTTTTCTCTTGGTCTGCAAATGGTTTACCTCATTAGGAATTTCAATTTTCCTGACCAATCTTGACCATTAACGGTCAAGGACTAGTAAGTAGCTGATTCTGTAAGCATTTTTGCCTCAGTGAAGTAGCGGAATACGATGTTGATACTAAGAGTTGTCTCCACTTTTCATGAGCGTGTGTTGTCCGAGTCATTTCCCGCTATACTACGGTGTGCAGCCTACATACAGTGAAGCTCATAAATAATCTAAGTCGTTTCCAAAATAAAGCCAGAAATAATGATAATTAGTACAAGAGTGAATACGAGATAAGAAATGTTCCTTTGAATATTTTCGACTTAATTTGACTGGAAGCCATTAGTGCCTTAGGCAGCAATGTCTTTCAATCAAATTATTTTCAAAACAGTCAACGGTCAGTACCTTTTATTTTGCTTTGGAACCATGTTATTACCTCCCTGACTGCTGAGTTTTTGTAGACGACATATTCCAGACATTATATCTCTGGAGTGCTGCATATTTTGAAAACAATTTGACTGAAAGTTTCAGTCAAATAGTTTTCAAAATATTCAGCAGCTCAAGAGTTTTTGCTCATAGAAGTTATGGTCTAGTGACTTGCAACAGCGAGGCAGAAAGCCACTAGACAATAATTTCAATGGGCAACACCTCTGAGCTTGCTGAATATTTTGTAAACAATTTGACTGAAAGTTAAACCCGACAGAAAATATAGAAATTTAGCAGGCAGACCGTTCGTTATCTTTGAGATGTACTGTAGGCTTGAAGGCGTGAATTCAACTATGTGTATTTACAACTAAACCTTCCCATAAATACCTTTAAAAGAAATTCAGAAACTTTTGAAAGTTCAGACAAAGGCTTATTTATTGTTGTACTCATTTATTGAAGTAATTCATCACTCATAATAATACTGAAGGGAATGAACGATTACGAAATTAATAAAATTTGCTATACAAGGTGTCAAATCTGCTATTTTATTTCTGGCTGAATGATGGTGATGATATAAAGTACAGATCAACCAATCAAGTAAATACTGATTAATATTTCGAAAAATATTTGACTGAAAGTTGTTGCTGAAAAGGTCAGCAACAATTTTCAGTCAAATTGTTTTCAGAAAATGTGGCAGTTTTCATATTTAGCTCTAATAAGTATATTCAGATGGAAAACAGTTAATAATAAATCAGAATAAAAAAATTTGATATCTTATGATGACTATCTCTTGGGAGTCAAAATAAAGACAAGTAAAAAGGATTTTCATGCTTTCGAAAAAATGTGACAAAATATTGGCGGTGCATACAATGTCAAAACTGTCAGCGAAAAAATATGCTTATAGATCCAACAGTCAAAATTTGTACAGCAATTACATAATCTCAAAAGAAATGACATCAGAATTTGTTAGCGTCGAGAGTCTTTGACTGGGGGGGGGGTCTTTCAGTTTTTTAGAAACATTTTCGACATTGACGGCAGATCTCGTAGGATATCAATGTTTATATATGTTGTGTATAAAACTGTAATGCGTAAATCCATTCCACCGAAATACCAGAAATTATACTTCAGATTTTTGATTCCAAAACATGTTGACAATTTTGAAAACAATTTGACTGAAATTCAATGCTACCTCTTTTAATAAAAACCGTAAGTGGTCAAGATTGGTCAAGAAAATTATTTGCTTATTAAATAAATGTCCATTTACAGACCAAGAGTCAACTATTTGGGAAAATTTATGACTTCAGTCACTGGGTCGGTTAAATTCTTCTCTTGGTCTGCAAATAGACATTTCTCAAGAACATTGCAGAGGCCAGTTTTGGTGAGCTTGACCATTAAGGCTTAAATAACTTCAAAGCTCTAAATATCTTGTTATGCTCACGGCTGTTGCTATCTCACGCCTGTTGCTATCTCACGCCTGTTGCTATCTCACGCCTGTTGCTATCTCACGCCTGTTGCTATCTCACGCCTGTTGCTATCTCACGCCTGTTGCTATCTCACGCCTGTTGCTATCTCACGCCTGTTGCTATCTCACGCCTGTTGCTATCTCACGCCTGTTGCTATCTCACGCATGTTGCTATCTCACGCCTGTTGCTATCTCACGCCTGTTGCTATCTCACGCCTGTTGCTATCTCACGCCTGTTGCTATCTCACGCCTGTTGCTATCTCACGCCTGTTGCTATCTCACGCCTGTTGCTATCTCACGCCTGTTGCTATCTCACGCCTGTTGCTATCTCACGCCTGTTGCTATCTCACGCCTGTTGCTATCTCACGCCTGTTGCTATCTCACGCCTGTTGCTATCTCACGCCTGTTGCTATCTCACGCCTGTTGCTATCTCACGCCTGTTGCTATCTCACGCCTGTTGCTATCTCACGCCTGTTGCTATCTCACGCCTGTTGCTATCTCACGCCTGTTGCTATCTCACACCTGTTGCTATCTCACACTTGTTGTTATCTCACACCTGTTGCTATCTCACACCTGTTACTATCTCACACCTGTTGCTATCTCATGCCAGTTGCTATCTCACGCCTGTTGCTATCTCACACTTGTTGTTATCTCACACCTGTTGCTATCTCACACCTGTTGCTATCTCATGCCAGTTGCTATCTCACACCTGTTGCTATCTCATGCCTGTTGCTATCTCACGCCTGTTGCTATCTCACACTTGTTGTTATCTCACACCTGTTGCTATCTCACACCTGTTGCTATCTCATGCATGTTGCTATCTCACGCCCGTTGCTATCTCACACTTGTTGTTATCTCACACCTGCTGCTATCTCACACTTGTTGTTATCTCACACCTGTTGCTATCTCACACCTGTTGCTATCTCACACTTGTTGTTATCTCACACCTGCTGCTATCTCACACTTGTTGTTATCTCACACTTGTTGTTATCTCACACCTGTTGCTATCTCACACCAGTTGCTATCTCATGCATGTTGCTATCTCACACTTGTTGTTATCTCATGCCTGTTGCTATCTCACAGCTGTTGCTATCTCATGCCTGTTGCTATCTCACACCTGTTGCTATCTCACACTTGTTGCTATCTCATACTTGTTGCTATCTCACACCTATTGCTATCTCACACCTATTGCTATCTCACACCTGTTGCTATCTCACACCTGTTGCTATCTCATGCCTGTTGATCTCACGCCTGTTGCTATCTCACACCTGTTGCTATATCACGCTTGTTGCTATCTCAACCCTGTTGCTATCTGTTGCTATCTCATGCATGTTGCTATCTCACGCATGTTGTTATCCTACACCTGTAATTGCTATCCTACACCTGTTGTCATCTCACACCTTTTACTATCTCACACCTGTTGCTATCTCATGCATGTTGCTATCTCATGCCTGTTGCTATTGCAGGCCTGGTGCTATCTCATGCCTGTTGCTATATGCTGCTATCTCATACACGTTGCTATCTCATGCATGTTGCTATCTCATGCCTGTTGCTATCTTACACCTGTTGCTATCCTTTGCTATCCCACACCTGTTGTTATCTCACACGTTTTACTATCTCACACCTGTTGCTATCTCACGCCTGTTGCTATCTCACACCTGTTGGTATCTTATGCCTGTTGCTATCTCACACCTGTTGCTATCTCATGCATGCTGCTATCTCACACCTGGTGCTATCTCATGCATGTTGCTATCTCATGCCTGTTGCTATCTCAGGCCTGTTGCTATCTCATGCCTGTTGCTATCTCATGCATGTTGCTATCTCACACTTCTTGCTATCCTACACCTGTAATTGTTATCCCACACCTGGTGTTGGAATCCCACACCTTTTACTATCTCACACCTTTTACCATCTCACACCTGTTGCTGTCTCACACCTGTTGCTATCTCATGCCTGTTGCTATCTCATCCCTGTTGCTATCTCACACCTGTTGCTACCTTATGCCTGTTGCTATCTCACACATGTTGCTATCTCATGCATGTTGCTATCACACAACTGTTGTTATTCCACACACCTGTTGCTATCTCACACCCGTTGCTATCTTATGCATGTTGCTATCTCATGCCTGTTGCTATCTCAGGCCTGTTGCTATCTCATGCCTGTTGCTATCTCATGCATGTTGCTATCTCACACTTCTTGCTATCCTACACCTGTAATTGCTATCCCACACCTGGTGTTGGAATCCCACACCTTTTACTATCTCACACCTTTTACCATCTCACACCTGTTGCTATCTCACACCTGTTGCTATCTCATGCTTGTTGCTATATCACATCTGTTGCTATCTCATGCCTGTTGCTATCTCATCCCTGTTGCGATCTCACACCTGTTGCTACCTTATGCCTGTTGCTATCTCACACATGTTGCTATCTCATGCATGTTGCTATCACACAACTGTTGTTATTCCACACACCTGTTGCTATCTCACACCAGTTGCTATCTTATGCATGTTGCTATCTCATGCCTGTTGCTATTGCAGGCCTGGTGCTATCTCACACCTGTTGCTATCTCATGCCTGTTGCTATCTCACGCCTGTTGCTATCTCATGCTTGTTGCTATATCACACCTGTTGCTATCTCATCCCTGTTGCTATCTCACACCTGTTGCTACCTTATGCCTGTTGCTATCTCACACATGTTGCTATCCCATGCATGTTGCTATCACACAACTGTTGTTATTCCACACACCTGTTGCTATCTCACACCTGTTGCTATCTTATGCATGTTGCTATTGCAGGCCTGGTGTTATCTCACACCTGTTGCTATCTCATGCCTGTTGCTATCTCACGCCTGTTGCTATCTCATGCTTGTTGCTATATCACACCTGTCGCTATCTCATGCCTGTTGTTATCTCAGCCCTGTTGCTATCTCACACCTGTTGCTACCTTATGCCTGTTGCTATCTCACACATGTTGCTATCTCATGCTTGTTGCTATCACACAACTGTTGTTATTCCACACACCTGTTGCTATCTCATGCCAGTTGCTATCTCACACCTGTTGCGATCTTACACATGTTGCTATCTCATGCCTGTTGCTATCTCACACCTGTTGCTACCCTACAATTTTAATTGCTATCTCACATCTGTTGCCATCTCACACCTGTTGCTATCTTACACCTGTTGCTATTTCACACCTGTTGCTATCTCACACATGTTGCTATCACCACTTGATGTTATCTCACACCTGTTACTATCTCGCAACTCTTAAACAATACATGCTCAACAGCTTTCAAAGATGTTATTAGATCAAAATAAACCCCATTTAATTACCACAATAACTGAATAATAATTCAGCAGAAAAAAACAACCACCAACACTGTTGAATAGTTTGACAACAATAAATGTTGGTGCCTCAGACAGCAATGGATTTCAGTCAAATTAATTTCAAAATATTCAAAATATTAAGTTTTAAGTAGTAATACAAACCTGAAAATTCTGGAAAAAATGTTCCTTTAATAACTACAAAGAAAACTTAATTTTTAATTCAAAAGTAAAATTAAGCCGTCAATTTGTAAATGTCAGCGTCAGTGAACACATATATCTTTGACATATCTCGTAATTAGTCATGACAGTTAATGTTGGATTAAATATCTAGACAAAATTTGATGGGTGTCAAAATTGACGTAGATGAAGATAATGATCTTTGCAGATGCTAGACGATGGTGGTCTGCAGTGTATGTATATAATTATTATCGTATATAATTGTGTGTGCGTGCGTGTGCACGCGCGTGCGTCTGTCCGTATCGGACAAAACAGGGAGAGCGATGATGATGATTGTTATGATGATTATGGTGGTGGCTGTTGTTGGTGGTGATGGTGATGATGATGCTGATGATCAATGATGATGATGATGATGATGATGATCAATGATGATGGTGATGATGATGATGGAGGTAGTGATGATGATCATGATGGTGATGACGATGATGATAATAGTGATGACGATGATGATGGCGATGATGATCAATGATGATGATGATGATGGTGGTGGTGATGACAATGGTGATGATGATGATGATCAATGATGATGATGGATGATGATGATGATAATGGTGATGATGATAGATGATGATGATGATGATGATGATGATAACGATGATGATGGTGATGATCAATGATGATGATGGATGATGATGATGATAATGGTGATGATGATAGATGATGATGGTGATGATGATAACGATGATGATGATGATGATGGATGATGATGATAATGGTGATGATGATAGATGATGATGATGATGATCAATGATGATGATGATGATGATGGTGGTGATGACAATGGTGATGCTGATAATGGTGATGATGATGATGATGATGATCAATGATGATGATGGATGATGATGATGATAATGGTGATGATGATAGATGATGATGATGATGATGATGATGATGATGATGATAACGATGATGATGATGATAACTTAGCCAGTGAGATGAATGTCTACACATTATACTTTGTGACATGATGATGATGATGATGATGATGATGATGATGATGATGATGATGATAACTTAGCCAGTGAGATGAATGTCTACACATTATACTTTGTGACATGATGATGATGATGATGATGATGATGATGATGATAACTTAGCCAGTGAGATGAATGTCTACACATTATACTTTGTGACATGATGATGATGATGATGATGATGATGATAACTTAGCCAGTGAGATGAATGTCTACACATTATACTTTGTGACATGATGATGATGATGATGATGATGATGATGATGATGATGATGATGTCAGCAAACCTCTGCTCAGTATTAACCCTGTCACAGCTAAAGTCCCATTTCTCATCTTCAAGGCATCTCTACAGAAAAACTGTTGAATATTTTGAAATTAATTTGACTGGAAGCCATTGCTGCCATAAGGCAGCAATGGGTCTACAATCAAATTAATTTCAAAATATTCAACAGAATAAGTTTTGTATTGTAAAGAAAATTAATTTCTCAGTGATTTGTCGGTGAATGAGGGTTCTCAGCCTTGATCATAGGGAGAGAGGTATAAGGTACATACTGGGACTACATAGTAAATAATATCAGCCAGAAGATACACTTTAAGATGATGTGTGTGGCAGTGAAACTCTACAATCACACACTTAAATCTTCTCTGAGAGTCAATATCTGTAGCAGAAGCCACAGAGCTGTCAGGAAATATGGGGTAATCATTTATAAACTGAGCTGATTCCCAGGGAAATATGTCACATACACGCACGCACGCACGCACGCACGCACGCACGCACGCACACACACACACACACACACACATGCATGCACACGACACACACATATATACCCGCAAACACACATACTATACACGCATGCACACACATGTATGTATGCCAGCGCACATGTACACACACTAACACACAGACATGCTTGTAAATGCACACACCAAACACACATACACGTGTGCATGCATGCACGCACACCCTCACACACTATACACACACGTATGTATGCCAGTGCATATGTACACACACAAAATCACAGACATTCTCGCAAACGCACACATCACTCACACATACACACATGTGTGCATGCACATACGCATACCCGATTGACACACGCACACACACACAAAACCACATTTCATACTAGGTAAAACTGAAAACAACAAGACACATGACGTCTAGGTGAGCTAATTCGCAAATGAGCTGCCAAAGTTTCTAAAACCAATGCGCAGTCAGCCATCATCTGTCATAATGTTAGTTTGCTAATGACCGACCTATGAATGATTATGCTTTATCCAGCGAACTGCGTCTCGAACTGCATCTCTATTAAGTCTTTAGCGGTGAATGTCAGGGGAGGTAATAGATGGAAAGTGTCATTCGACACTGTGATCAACTTTTAAATACAGAATATAATTATGGCATAAAATATTAAATTATGTCGAAAGAAAATGTGTTTTCGAAGGAAGGAGACTTAAATACTCATCGGCAAAATTGTTTCGCTAACCCTTTCGATACTATTGCCAATAACTTCCTTACAATGCTAATAAAATTTTCCAATCATATACATGTACCTAAGACAGGAACAGCTTTCAACAGCATTGTTTTCAAAATTTCACCATTCTCCCATAATCTAGCAAGCACTGTAGGTTGTAAACGCTTTGCTTGGTGTAAAAGGGTTGCCATGGTACATATGATGTATGCAAATCTAAGACAGCAATTGTTATTTAATCCCTTGATTCTCAAATTAAAACTTTCTCATAGAAAATGTCAATTTGCAGACCAAGCGAATATTTTTTTTTTTTATTGTCCTTAGAATGACTGGCTCAGTTATCGAGCCAGTCAATCTAGTGGTAATTTTCAAAAATAGTATTGTCAAATGACCATATCTCAAGACCACTACAGAAGCCATTTTTGGCCAGCATGAGTGTTAACCTCAAACTGGCCTCTGCATTGGTTTGGACGATTATGTCCATTTGCAGGCCAAGATAAGACTATTTTTGAAAATTTACCAATGGAATGACTTACGAACCAGTCATTCCAGTGGTAAATTTTCAAAAATAGTCTTCACTCGGACTACAAATGAAGTTATTCAATAAGAAAATATTTTTATATTGTTGACCAAATTTTGCCATTAACCCTTTAACACTCCTATCAGATAAAAAAGGCTTCTGAGGTGGTCTTTGGAAATGTCCATTTGCAGATCAAGAGAGGACTAATTTTGAAAATTTATCACTGAAGTGACTGGCTCGATAACAGATCCAGTCATTCCAGTGGTAAATTTTCAAAAATTGTCTTCTCTTGGTTGCAAATGGACATTTTCTATGAGAAAAATTAAAATTTTCTTGAACAAATTCAACAGTTAAAGGGTTAAAATTTGAAACATGGAACTCACCTAGGGAACATAACGTAATGCTGCAAATTTCAACTGCCACATACCAGACAACATAAGCTTGTCACCGATTCACTTATAACGTGAAAAATTACCTCCCCTACCTTGTACTACTTCTTCTGCTGTCTGGGATTCTACGTGAGTAGTATGTCACAGCTGTCGTCGCCTTAGTCATCAGTCATGTCATCGGACAGCTGTACGAGATAGATGCGATGTGTCAACGGCCTAATTGTTTAAATCTTGACTTATGTAATCCGAACGACTTCTTATGATATTTCCAATGATCACCGATAATAGATGTGAAATGTTCGCCATGTGTGTTGCGTTCTAATTGTACGTGAAACACTCTAATGTATTTTAAATGTATATGTGAATCTCATCCCCGCGTCACAAAGTTGACGATGACTTGGCGTCGGAACTCCCCTCAAAATCATCGTCTTAACCCTTTTGTTGGATAAATCTGGTCAAGGCAATGAAAATATTTACTTACTGAATGTTCATTTACAGGCCAAGAGAAGACTATTTTTGAAAATTTATCACTGGAATGACTGCCTTGTTTATCGAGCCAGTCATTCTAGTGGTAAATTTTCAAAAATAGTACTCTTGGCCTGAAAATTACCATTTAACTAAGCCCACTGCAAAATACATTTTGGCTGGCATGAGTGTTAAACGGTTAAAGCCCATAGAGGGATACGATGTATGGCTCACGATCAAATATATGACATCATAATCAACAAGAACAATCACAGATTGCAGTCTCATCCTACCATTGTCACGTTGTTAAGTTTCCAGCTTTCACAGATTTTATGGATTATCAGTATTTTCTGGCTTTTTCATTTTTTTCCTGGGTTTTACAGATTTTTTCTCATACCGTTTCCTGTGTTAGGATTGGACCAAAATCGGACAATTACTTTCTGAGATACCAACAGATCCATAACTTGATCCACTCCATGTCTGAGACTCATTTAGGCGGAGCATAAGCAACCTCTGCAAATCCTCTTGTACATCTTGTATTAAAATTATAATGACCCAAAAAAGATCAGTAGTTTTTTAGATACAGCTCTAGACAGACAGACAGACACACAACAGAACAGAATGGACAGCACGACAGACAGACACACAGCAAGACATACACACAGACAGACAGGCAGGCAGGCATACACAGATATACAGCAGACAGACTTTTCTAACAGACACCATGAGACAGACAGACAGACAGACAGACAGACAGACAGACAGACAGACAGACAGACACGCAGGCACAGAGAGACAGACAGATAGACAGACATACTTTTCTGACAGACAGACACAGACAGACAGGCAGGCAGGCAGGCAGGCAGACAGACAGACCCGATCTCAATCTCCTCTTCCTTTTACAGGATGAGGGTAAATTTTGTTAAAATGTTCTTCTTCCTTTGACATAACTAATCATAACAAATATATCGACACATGCAAATGGCTGACCTTAATAATATTTAAGGGATTTTCTCTTAAATCATTACACCCCCCAATGAAAATTAATATATTTTAAATGTTTTTAGAGGGCTATTCACTCACATGATACATGTGAAAGCTTAGCATAATTAGACCCGAATGTTGTACGCTAATGATCGAAGCCAGTTATGATAATGGGTTTTTAAGTTATTTTTCCGCGACATAAATTAGCGCTACTCATGGCACTTTGACATATAAATTTCTTTTTTTTAAATTCAACCATAAGAGTACGATTTCTGTATGAAATATTGCCGTCTATGGATAATTAGGTACATATTTACGTCAGATTGAGAGGCCAAGTTGCCGGTCTACTCATGCGCGAGGATGGAAATGAGTTATAAGGGGCCACCATCACGGAAGACATAATTCAGTTTTACTCGAGACTTCAAGACGTACATCATTTCGGATATTGCTTGTTTCATAGAATTTAGATATATCTTTATTCCGAGTGTACAAACAGTTGCGTTGGAATTGCGGGATCTATTTCTAGCTATGCCACGCCCATTTCTAGCTAAACTCCGCCCACCTTTTTATGCGTGTTGAAATTGATTTGAAACTTTGAAAGCTCAATTACCAGAATATAAATTTCAAGTTACCTTTAAATGTAAGCTGGTGAATATTTTCGGAAACTAATTTGACTTTGGGCTGCATTAAATTAGTTTCAAAATATTCAACAGACTGTTTATTTAATTGTAAATTCATCTTCTAAGACACACAATTCGTAGTTTTGTGACAGACCTTTCGATTTTCCTGATAGAGTTACGTCATTTTGATTGTGACGTCAGCTAATACATGACATACTTTTATTATGATGTCAGATACTTGAATGACACGATCATATTTTTCTATTGTTTGTGATTTATTTATTTGATTTCCATCTACTGAGTCTATATTTTATTTTCTAGATCTGTTCACGCACAAGTTAACTTACCACTGTAAGCCACCAGACAATAATTTCAATGGGCAATAACTCTGGACCTCCTGAATATTTTGAAAACAATTTGACTGAAAGTTGCCGGTGGCTTAGCCAGCAATAACTTTCAGTCAAATTGTTTTCAAAATATTCAACATATCCAGAGTTAAAACACATGGAAAATGTAATCTGTAGATACTCAGCAAGTAGATAGTTAACACTTTTACGTCTAAATTTGGTCATGAAAATCTAAAATATTTGCTTATTGAATGGCCATTTGCAGGCTAAGATGACTATTTTGAAAAATTACCGCTGGAATGACTGGCTCGATTATCGAGCCAGTCATTTCAGCGGTAAATTTTCAAAAACAGTCTTCTCTTGACCTGCAAATGGACATTCGTAAAGCCCACTACAGAAGCCGGTTTTGTCCAGCTTCTGCATGAAAGGTTTAATAAACATAACTATTTATTAAAGTTCAGTCTATTATTGTTTTAGAACCAGTTTATAGTGTGCATTGGATATATCGTCAAGATAACTTTAATATAAAGTTTTGATTAAAATTAATATCTCACTTTTACTAAAGGAGGACAAACTCAGGTAAATATACCTACTGATTAAACATTAATAACTAATTTTAAATTCACAGACCAAGATACATTGACGTTATTTGGCTTAGAGATAAACTATATGCAGGTTCTAAAATTAATTTTACAGGAAGAGTTGCCCGAGGCAGCCACATCTTCCAGTTAATTTCAAAATATTCAACACATTTCTAGTATGGAGTTTCAGGAGCTTACCATAGCTACGTGGAATGTACGTGGTCTGACTGCAACATCAAAGAGGCAAACCTTCGGTGAAGACTGTGAACACTGTAACATTGATATTGCATGCATTCAAGAGACTAAAGTAGCTAAACACTCAGAGCAGCAACTACAGGCAGGCCATAAGCTAGTACTCATGGAGCAAAAACAGGCCACTTACCGTGGATTAGGCTTCGTAATCGGACCAAGGGTATTGGACAATGTCATTAGTTTTGGATACGTCAGCGATCGCGTTGCATTTATCGACCTGGCTATACCCACATGAAAACACACCACCACTAAGTGTCGCATTGTCAATGCATATGGCCCAACTACCGAAAAAGACAAAGAGAATCCAGCATTATTAGATTCCTTCTATGCAGAACTGAGCTCAGCCATTACAATCCCAGCTAGATGGCAACTGTTCGTGTGTGGAGATTTCAACTCCAAGCTGGGTAAACTTGGAATTGCGGACGAAAGTTCAGGGCTTGGCTTATGCATGGGATCGTATGGAGAGAGGACACGCAACAACAATGGAGATGCACTGGTGTCATTCCTTAGTTCCAATGGCCTATTTGCCATAAATATGGCTTTTAACCATCCATGCTGTCATCGGACAAAATGGACCTGACACATTGCTGATCGCAAAGCCCCAAAAGGTTCTAAGGCTACAACAGCTGTCTTCAATCAGATATACTTCATACTATGCAAGACAGAAGCAAAACCCCTACTTCGGAATGCTCGTTCAGATGGAGGCACAGACCTCAATTCTGACCTTAAGCCAGTCATTACACACCTTCAGATGAACGATCTCTAATTGATGTATAAACGCCATACCAGGCAAGAGGGTAGTCACCTACACCCTACCCAAGCTCATCAGTGATACTGACACTCAAGTGTCATACAAAAAGGTCCTCGGGGAGCAGAGAGCTGACATCAATGTCAGCTCCGATCCGAACGAAGTCCTAACCAAAATACTGAAATCTATGGAATCATCACCTACAGCGCCATAGATGTTTTTAAAAACAACTGAACTAGGTATACTGATAACCTTCTAGTAGTAAAACTGTCAGCAGAGCAGAAAGCATTATGGCTGCGCATCTATCAAAGTGGCCAAAGTGAAGACCGCATCAAACTACGCCGGGAGCGCAATGACATTCTGTGCCACATTAGCGAATGCTTAAAAGATCTTGCTATTCAACAAGCAGACTCCCTAGCAGATGAAATCACTATCACGGATGACTGTCACAAAATGTTTCGGGCACTCACTGTACACAGCTCTGAAGGACACTTTATCGGGACTGACCAGGGCAAGGCCGAGGCAATTCGAGAATGATTCAAGGAACAGTTCACTGACCATGATGATGAGCCCTTGCACCCATTCTCAGGAGACCCCAGGCCATTACTAACACCAATTAAAACAGCAGAAGCTGAGACGGCACTCAAAGTCCTTAAAAAATGGATGTGCAACTGGACCTGATGATATGAGCAATGAACTATTCAAATACGCAAGTGACATTATCTCAAAACCGATCACGCACCTAATCAATTCAGCTTTTATGCACCACCTCCCCATCGATGCTGTAGGCCAAGGACGCTTATCACACTACCCAAGCCCAAGAAGCCACCTGACCCACCCCCAGCCAAGTCAATCTGCGGCCCACTGCGCTCCTCAACAGCATACAGAAAATCCTATCCAATGTTACTCTATGCCGCATCAGAGACAAGATCGATGACTTCACTGGATCATGTCAAAGTGGCTACAAATGTGGACGCGGCTGCACAAACATTGTATGGGCTCAACGCATGCTTGTATTGGTAGCCATGCCCAAACACTGGGATTTCCACAAAATGGGCATTGATATGTCACGAGCCTTCGACACAATTAAACACTCAAAGATCCTAGATGTACTACGCCAGGCCAGTTGCAATGAAGGTGAGCTATGACCAGTGAGACTACTGCTTGCAGACACCAAGCTAAGAGTACGAGTCAAGTCAGTGAAGTCTGACATCAATCGACTCCCCACAGGGAGATGGTCTATCTCTGGTGCTTTTCACCTGCTACCTTGCTGCTGCATTGAAATCCATACGGGAAAGTTCCACAAGACCAAACCCCCCCCATTGTCAATACTGGGTATGCCCTTAGAGATGGAATATGCCGAAGATGTGGACTTCATAGATGAGGAAAAGAAACCACTTGACAAACTTCTCCCAATAGCTGCAAACAAACTAAACATTGAGAATCTTTTTATGAATGAATCCAAATCAGAGTTCACCCACACATCCCTATCTACAAAGCATGAACCTAAAGAAAATGATGATCTGCTTCATGGTGGCGAACCATGGAGGAAAAGTAGAATCCTGGGCTCACTGCTTTGCAGTACTGCTGACATTGCTGCACGCTGCATCATGGGGAACATAGCTTTCCAGTCCTTCTATGGATTCGTAGATCAAAGATTCCCTTGATTAAAAGGCTACATTTATACAATGTATCCTGTGTATCCTTGATGCTTTATAACTGTAAAATCTGGGCAGCTCCAAAGGGAGCTCCAGACAAACTCGATGCCTGCCGCCGATGGCCAGACAGCATAGTTTCCAACATGCACTATACAAGATGTGTAATACGTCACCGCTGTCTGTAAAAGTCGCCCAGCAAAGATGGTCCATGTTTGGCCATGTGCTACGGATGCCAGAAGAGACACCAGCACAGACAGTCTTGGAATTTGCCTTACTCTGAGCCAGCGAATACAAAGCCAGGAGAGGACGTCATTGCATAAATCTGCTAAGCACTCTACGAGGTGACCTCAAGAAAGCAGGACTCGGCCTGTGTCTCTTGTCTGTCTCTCTGCCTGCTTGTCTGTCTGCCTGTCTGTGTCCGCCTGCATGCCTGTCTGCATGTGTGTCTGTCTGTCTCTGTCCATGCGTGGGGTGTATCTAGAAAAATGCCGATCTAATTTGGCTCAAATTTTAACACATTAACCCTTCAATGGTCAAGCCGGCCAACACCGGTCTCTGTTATAGTCTTGTGGAATGTCCATTTACAGGCCAAGAGAATACAATTTTTGAAAATTTACCACTGGAAAGACTTGCTCGATAACCGATAATGTGTATTTCAAATCTACAGAACCCTTTCACCCTCAAGTCGGTCAAAAACACCCTCTGCAGTGACCTTGAGAAATGTCCATTTGCAGACCAAGAGAAAACTATTTTTGAAAATCTATCACTGGAATAAAGTCATTCCAGTTATAAACTTTCAGTCTTCTGTTGGTCTGCAAATTGACATTTTCTATGAGATTTTTTGATAGATTTTCTTGAAAACATTTCAGGGTTAAAGGCTTAATTTTGTCGTCCGTGTTAACACCCCCCCCCCCTCCACCCCTCTGGGTAGAGGGTAGTGTCTTCTGGTGTGTCTCAGTATGCACCTGCATTCATGTGCATTAATTTTCAACTAACAATATTTCAACATTGATTGGACGATGGCGACCACATTTTGTCACATATTAAATTCTCTTAGACAAATTTCAATAAGCCTTTTAAGTCCCAAATTATATTTTTAAGCTTGATCCTTTCAGTGGGTTTCCATAGAAGCTGTTATCGTGAAAACTATTATCAATCAGACAAACAACCAGCCAGACACAGACAGATGGGCAGGCAGGCACGCAGACAGGCAGGCAGGCAGGCAGGCAAGCGGGCATACAGACAGACAGACCCAATCGCAATATCCTCATCCCTTTACAGGATGGGGGTAAATTTGGTTAAAATGTTCTTCCTGTGCCAAACCAGTTTTTTTAGTGTAAAGACAGACAGATAAAGTATGAGTGAGTGAGTAGGTGGGTGGGTGGGTGGGAGGGAGGGAGGGAGGGAGGGAGGGAGGGAGGGCAGCAGGGAGGGTGCATGCGCACTGTGTATCTGAGATTCTGTGTTAGATCAAGTCCAGAAGGTAAACTGTTGAATATATTTAAGCTATGGGCTCTATTCAGTGCCAGTCCAATTTAATTAAGAAAAAGCATGTTAAAAACTTTAAATTGAGTAATGAATTATCATTGTATTACTCGTTTTAACGAGCAGCCCATAAATGCCAAACAATGACAGCTGCACATATTAATATAAATACATTATCTATTGGTTCAGCTAAATTTAAATACTTTCGATATAATAAATGAAATTTAGTACACTCATTAGTTAACATCCTGTCAATTATTTTGAAAATAATTTGACTGAAAGTTGTTGCTACCATAGGCAGCAACAACATTCAATCAAATCATTTCCAAAATATTCACTAGCAATCCATCATTCTAGTGTCATGAAATTAAGAAATATTTAAATTTTTTTGATCCATAAGAGGGTTAATTGTTCGGTAATTTTGGTGCTTCTGACTGTGAATGAACTGAGGTGAAGGAGAAGTGACATCATTTTATGGTAACTTAACAAATATCGTTAATCTGAATCAACGAAAACGTTTGGACGTTTGCCAGGGGAATGTAATGTCACGCTCATGTCTGAAGAGCGGAATTATAATAGTTAAATATCTAGACAGCATGTTTTTGTTCATCATATATTACGATAATCGGTAATTACCGCCAAATTTATTCAATGTAATAAAAATGAAAACTTAAAGGGGGGCTATTAATGCCGAGGATATGAATTGGAACGTTTATTGAAATCTGTTGTGAAATATTCAGCAACGAGGTTCCTTACATGATCAAGATGTTCTAGTGTCTGCGAGATTGCCGTGTTTTCGAGCATAACTCTTGAAACTATAACTGAATGCTATCAGTAACTGTATCGTGAATTTTCACTCAAATAGTTTTCAAAATAATCAACATATGCAAGTTTCACCCTTTAACTCTAAAGCCGGCCAAAAAACCGGCTTCTTAAGTGGTCCTGAGAGACGTCCATTTACGACTCAGGAGAGAATTTTGAGATTTTTTCACAGGAATGACTGGCCCGATTACAGAACCCATCATTCAGTGGTAAATTTTCAAAAATAGTCCTCTCTCTTGGCCTATAAATGAACATTGCTCAAAAGCCACTGCAGATCGAAGCCCGTTTACCCATAACCCTTTAATGGTAAAATCAAACAAAATCAACTTCTGCTGTAGTCCTGAGGAATATCCATCTGGAGTTAAAAGAAGAGTATTTTTGAAAATTTACCACTTGAATGACTGGCTCGATAATCGAGCCAGTCATTCCAGTGGTAAATTTTCTAAAATAATTTTCTCTTTACCAGCAGATGAATATTCAATAAGGACATAGCTTGATTACCGCGACCAAATTTGACCAGTAAAGGGTTAAAGCTGATCTGCCATGCTAAACGAAGCAGTGTTTAGCGCCTCCCAGTAATGCAGCGCTATCAATAAATTTCCATTTTCGGTAACAATTATGAGCCCAGGTATTACTACTTGAAATAAGACCCGCCTCACATTCCTCACACATAAAAAAAGGATTCGCTTTGTGCATAGAGTTCGCATAGCAGTCGGCGGCTTGGCATAGTGCCTAGCACTCAGGATTACTTAACCAGAGAACTCGGTTCACGCTTCAGCCATGTACTTATCTCGCCGTCGTTGGAAACATGGGCAATCGCTTTCGCTCCTTTCCTCTCTCCACCCAGGAGTATAAATTGTTAACATTTAAATGTGTATAAACTGGGGTGGTTACCAATAGTAGACCGAAATAAAAGCAGCCAAGAATCAGGGACTCGATAGATGCCAACCAAACCAATAATTTCTATAGAGTTTGCAGTCAGCTGGCAGGTGTTGGTGTCAGCCCTTAATGGCAGCTAAGTGATACACAGATGATAACTCTATGCACATTATTGCACTCTATACGGCTTACCTGTCAAATTCACAAGCAACACACCTGCTGGATATTACTGATAACTTGCTGTAATGAGTGAATCGTTTTATAGTGGCTGAGAAATATTGCGCGGGTCTTAATCGAGTTATGAAAAATGGGGATTTATTGATAGCTGTCGGGGATGATGTTAATCATAGCATGCATCCATCATAGAATGGAATGCAATTAGTTTATACAACAGGCGGCTACTATAGATGCCGTTCTAGATAAGCATGACCATGCTGCTAGGCTATGAGCGGGCTTGTACCTTGTAAAATATGTGAATAAAGTAGTACAGTTTTAGTCTTAATAGAAGCAAGTCACGTTGTTCTAATTCAGTATACAGTGCTAGTATTTCAAATCTCTCGCCATCATCAACTCATCTACCGAACCTTTCCCAATATGGATTACTACCTATAATAGATCATATTGTTGGTGCCGTAACCAGGATATATTTGAGTGACTTCGTACCATATTTGCGTGATTTCTAATTTTCATTCGAGATGGCTGAGAAAGCGAGGCTTGTAAAAACGCGTGGAGTGTACAGAGGGCAAATAACTAAACTACAGAACAAAATCTGTGACAACCTAGCTAAACCTGTGCTCGGGGAGGATGATCATGATTCCATTGCTGCATCCCTCGGTTCATACAATGACAAACTTGCTATCATAGTGGATTTAGACAAACAAATAACGGATTTAATTGATTCGAATGACGATCTGGAACTATCCTTATTGGAATCTGATGATTACATAACAGCAAGTAAGGAACAATTTATAAAATTTGAAAGGCAATTAATTCGTAGAACAAATAACGTTCAGCCTGATGATAACGCAACACCAGACAATTCTAAATTCAGAAAGCATGTTAATCTACCGAAATTAGCTCTCAGAAGTTTCGACGGAAATGCATTAAAATGGCTTGAATTTCACGACACATTTAAGTCAGCCATAGACTCGAACAGTGATTTGACTAACGTTAAAAAATTCCAGTATCTTCGGGCTCAGCTCACGGGAGATGCCGCGAGAGCAATTAACGGTTTGACACTAACAGACAACAACTATATGCACGCTATGGAATTATTACGTAACCGCTATGGACAGTCTCACACGATAATTAGTGCGTATATGAGGGCATTATGGGAGCTTCCCAGGCCTGAACACAATGTGGACTCCCTACGGAATTTCCACGACCGTTTGGAATCGTACATCAGAGGACTTAGCAAGCTAGCTAAGACAGAGGAGACGTATGGCGATCTGTTGGTTCCTGTGGTCCTAGATAAGCTCCCTCCAGTTGTTCGTGGTCAAATAGCCCGTGAACACGGCAACAATGAATGGGACAGCAAGACATTACACGTATCAATTCAGAAAGAAATTGATGCTATGCAAGCATGTGACGTTAGCAATGAACCTATAATTAACCATGGTGAAAGTTTGCTCTCCACTGCAGCCTTCTATACGCGTACGTCACGCCCCGCATCACGTGGACCTCGTTTCACGCGCAGCTCACCACCCCCTACGCGAACACCGCCACCTACCCGGGTGGTTTCCACTTTCAGTAGGCAACACCCACCAACATGTGCCTTTTGCAAAGGAAGGCATATATCAGGAGATTGTGCCGTCATATCCGACAAGCAGAGACGATATGACATCGTACTCAGAGACCACCTGTGTTATAATTGCTTAGGCAAGCATCGCGCCGCGGAGTGCAAATCAAAATACCGCTGTAGAACATGCCAGCGCAAACACCATACCTCTTTGTGCAGTGACCGCATACCGGAATCTAGCAAGGCCACAGCTGCAGCCAATATATCGTTATCAGAACAATTCGGGGATAAGGTTTCACTCGACAACGACACCAAGGTTTCCCTAGCACGTTTAACGGGACCTGTGCTTTTGAAAACTGCCATAGCTAATATTTCTCACAATCAGAATTCAGCTACGGTTGTTATCCTGTTAGACGAAGGCGCACAACGATCATTCATCACAGAATCAACCGCGGATATGTTGAACATTAATTCTCGTAACACAGAGACGGTTCAGATTTCTTCTTTCGGCGGGAATACCGGGGTCCGCCCTCTGCCTATTGCAGACATAACTCTACACACAGATGCCGATTACGACAACATAGCCATTCGGGCTTTAGTGGTGCCTAAAATTTCTACGCCCCTTCGGAATCATATGCGACGCTCGGTTCTTGAGTTGCCTTACTTACAAGGGTTAAATTTTGCATACTCGGATACACATGCCGACAGAGACGAGATATCCATGCTTATTGGAGCGGACTATTATTGGTCTATTGTTCAGAATCATATTGTGAGAGCCCCAGACACTACCTCAGGACCCACAGCAGTTTCCTCTAAATTAGGATACCTTCTTTCGGGTCCAACATCGTCTACATCCGGCCATGATTCGATACCTACAGACACTTCCGTGTATCATGTAAACGTAGACATCGATTCGCATCGCAAAGAGGATATCTCTCTACAGAGGTTTTGGGACCTCGAGACAATTGGCGTAAGGAGCGACGAACTTACGACTGTTACTGACCACGTGGATTACCGTGATACTCACATTCGGAATGAACAGGGCCGATATATTGCCAAGTTACCTTGGAAATGCGACCACCCTGCTTTGCCCACTAACAGATCAGTAGCAGAAACCCGCACACGCGCGATGGTGCGGCGCCTCTCCCCTGAGTTATGTGGAGTGTATGATACTATTATTAAAGAACAATTGTCACGCGATTACGTAGAATTGCTCAAGGATGATGACGCAACATGTGGGCATTATTTGCCCCATAGACCGGTGATTAAAGACTCAGATTCCACACCGTTTCGTATTGTATATGACTGCTCGAGTTCAGCTGCAAATTCCCCTTCTCTGAACGATTGCTTACAAACTGGACCACCACTCCTTAATGACTTAGCAGGTATTATGTTACGTTTTCGCATTCATAAGGTAGCAATCTCATCTGATATTAAGAAAGCGTTTCATCAAATTGGCTTAGACAGTGACGATCGCAAATACACCAAGTTTTTCTGGCTTTCGGATCATAATGACCCTAACAGCGAATTTGTTGTCTTGCAATTCAAGGTCATCTTGTTTGGAGCGGTGTGCTCACCGTTCAGTTTGAATGCCACTGTACGTAATCATCTAGAAGCTAGCCCACCCATCACAGCACATGATTTGTCAGGTAATATTAATGTTGATAATTTGGTAACGGGCTGCAATACTGGCTTTGTAGCTATGCAATATTACGATGAGGCTAATGAATTAATGCAAGCAGGCGGCTTTCAATTGCGTTGTTGGACAACAAATTGCCCAGAATTGCGAGACTACATAACGCCAGACGGGACATTATCCGCTAAGCCAGAAATTAGTGTATTGGGGTTACTGCGGAATTCAGAAACTGATTGTATTTCATATAACAATAATGTCATGGAAGCTAATAATGTAGTCGTTACTAAACGCACTGTAGTCAGGTCAACAGCAAGCATTTATGACCCCCTAGGTTATTTATCAGCCGTCCAAGTTCGTGCAAAACTGTTTATTCAGTCTCTCTGGAAGGCTAAATATGACTGGGATCAACCACTTTCAGACGAATTAGCAGGCGAATGGACAGAAATTTCTAATGATCTGTCGTCTGCGCTATCAACGACTATTGAGCGGAAATATTTCCGACATGGCATAGATTCCGACTCGACATACGAATTGCACGCGTTCTGCGATGCTAGTAAGTTAGCGTATGGATGTGTGATATACTTGCGCGACGTGAAGCACGGGGAAACTTCTATAGTAATATCAAAATCATGCATCGCCCCTATTAAACAATTAACGATTCCGCAATTTGAACTCTTAGCAGCGCTAATTGCGTCCAATATGCTTAGCTATGTCTACAAAGCCATAGGGAAACAAATAACGATCTCTAAGCGAGTATTGTGGTCAGTGATTACCAAGCGTGCACCCTGGCACGGAGGTTTTTGGGAACGGTTAATCGGACTGACGAAATCCGTTCTCAAGAAAATACCTGGCAGGGCTTTCATCACGTTTGAAGAGCTTACTACAATCGTTTCTGAGATCGAATCTGTATTAAATAATCGCCCCATAACGTATTACACGTCCGATGTAAACGACCCGAGTCCTGTGACGCCATCGCATCTGCTGTACGGATGTGTACTTAACAATTTGCCACATATGAATATCTCAGACGAGGATATTCATGATCCCTCATTCGGTGACTCGCAGCCGGAACTAGAAAAGCGCGCTAAAAGATTAAGCATGCTGCAGGCACACTTTTGGCAATGCTGGATTAACGAATACCTCACCGCACTACGCGAAAGACACATTTCCACCGGTAAAATGCGTAATAGTGTGTCTGATAACGTCATAAGAGTAGGTGATGTGGTTTTAGTTCACGATGACATCAAGCATCGTGTTAATTGGAAACTTGCACTTGTCACGGATCTTATATATGGTAATGACAATATGGTTCGTTCAGCTGTAATCAAAACAGCTAATGGGGTAACAAATCGCCCAATAAATAAATTGTACCCACTCGAAGTGTCCATTGCATCGCAACCTGAAAACACCCATGCCACTCCTGACATTAAAACTGATAATGGTAGTTCAGCTGCAGCAGCTCAGCAAATGTCAGATAGACGCCCTACTAGGGCTGCTGCATTGTGGGCTAAAGAACGAATTACTATTATGGCGGATACACATGATACTTAATTGTAAACTCACTATTGTTATTTTTCTATTGTCATAATATTTGATTTTTGATTGCGTAATTGTCAAGTACTGAGTATATTTTATATACATTGTTTGGCCATTTATAGTGGTCACTATTTTCAGTCTTTTGTAATATATTTTGTCGCGCTCAGCAGCTACATTTGCCGCGCTCAGCAGCTACATTTGCCGCGCTCAGCAGCTACATTTGCCGCACTCATAGCAGTTATTTCTCCTGCAATCACTTTTGTGCATATTATTTTCATATATTGTTATAGTTACTGTGTTACATATGACAAATGTGTTATCACATGCATTTCATTCGTTTATAATCACGTTTAGCTATTTTTCATATGATATATTTTTGTTCACATTGTTTTCATACTTGAATGATCAGATTATTAGTTAATATGTTCAACATCTAGAATGCTATTTAATAAGTTAACTCTAATGTCACTAAGCAATTAATTATTATTTTTTAATTAAGGGCACATCTTCACCTTTCGCGGCCGGAGTATGTCGGGGATGATGTTAATCATAGCATGCATCCATCATAGAATGGAATGCAATTAGTTTATACAACAGGCGGCTACTATAGATGCCGTTCTAGTTAAGCATGACCATGCTGCTAGGCTATGAGCGGGCATGTACCTTGTAAAATATGTGAATAAAGTAGTACAGTTTTAGTCTTAATAGAAGCAAGTCACGTTGTTCTAATTCAGTATACAGTGCTAGTATTTCAAATCTCTCGCCATCATCAACTCATCTACCGAACCTTTCCCAATATGGATTACTACCTATAATAGATCATAATAGCTCAATGTTACTGGTAGGCGTTAAATATTGTTTCTTTTAGCATGACAGATCAGCTTTAAACATATTTTTCAGTGTGAACTCCTTGAGTATGGGAGCTGGCATATCCCCCATCCCCTGCCTCATTCTAGACTCTCGCAAAGTTGTCATGCCCCTCACCATGATATGGCTTCTTTCCCAGGGGTGTAGGAATATACTTTGACCTGGGGGGTGGCTAAATTATGGCTGGGGCCAAACCCTAGGGTGTGGGGGGAGGGGGCTATGGGGATACAATATGGGAGAGGAAAAACATAGGGGGTGACAACCCCCTCAATCCACCACCTCTCCCCGTTCCTACACCTATGCTTCGACACCACCAACATACATCATGTTATATCTTTATACATGTACATTAATTAGCAAAATAATTAAATCTTCTGATTATAAATATTTACACACAATGAACAAGCTGCCAAACTATCATAAATTGTATTCACTCAAATGAATAAAGATAAGCTGCTAAGCGCATTACGATGTAATCATTTGATTACGCCTAATGGCAGACGATTTACGTTTTGACAACTGCACAATGATGACTTGTGGCAGTGTTTCCACATGACTTCATAGGTCATAACTGACATATGTCATACACGATATGGCTGAAAAACGTTAGCAAAGTTTTTACATGTAAACCAGTCTATGCGATGCGGAGCAGCGCTGAGAGCTGATATGATTACAACTATTACTAGTGTTTAATTACCTCTGCGCTTAATTGGGCGAAGTCTGAACATATAGTGATTTTGAATTACATGAAATTGGGTTATGTTAGAACAAAATCTGCTGATTATATTGTAAAAGATTTGACTGAAACTTGTTGAGGCATAAGGCAGCAATGATTTTCAGTCAAATCATTTAATAATTCCCAGTATGAAATTAACTAGAATAATCACAGATATATATTATATATATATATATAGGATGACTGGTTTTAACCTGTAATCCTCAAATTTGTTCACAAAAATTTCAATTGTCTCTTAGAAAATGTCTATTTGCAGAACATTAGAAGATCATGTTTGCAAAATCACCACTGGAATGACTGGCTCAGTTATCGAGCTAGTCATTTCAGTGGTAAATTTTCGAAAATACTCTTCTCTTATTCTGCAAATAGACATTTCTCAAGACCACTGCAGAAGCAGCTTTTTGGATCAGCTGCAGAGTGCTTAAAAGGGTTAAGATCTGCTATTAGAGGATACATTATATCTGTAATATGTCACATCATGACACGCGACAAAGCTTGGTGACTTTGTTAACTGTCTGCCTACTGAATTTCTGCAGACAACATTTTCCATGGGGTTTAACTCTGGACCGGCTGAATATTTTGACAATGATTTGACTGAAAGTTGTTGGTGCCTAAGCCACCAAAAACTTTCAGTCAAATTGTTTTCAAAATATTCAGCAGGTACAGAGTTATTGCCCATTGAAATTATTGTCTGGTGGCTTACACAGCAGGCGGAGACAGTTAAGCACATGTTCTGACACAATATGCGCAAATGCCTCATATTGCATAACAACAAGGATTTTCTATGACATTTTTTAGTATAACAATTTCGACTGTTACAGAGTAACTGCGCCGGTCATTCCAGCGATAAATTCTCAAAAATAGTCTTCTCTTGATCTGCAAATGGATATCTAATAAGCAAATATTAAAATTTTCATGATCAAAATTTGGCATAAATGACTTATGATATGCCTGCTGAGTTTCTGCAGACTACATCTTCCATAGGGTTTAACACTGGATATGCTGAATCTTTTGAGAACAATTTGACTGAAAGTTGTTGGTGGCTAAGCCACCAACAACTTTCAGTCAAATTGTTTTAAAAATATTTAGCAGCTTCAGAGTTATTTTGAATTGAAATTATTATCTGGTCAGCAAAACAGTTAAAGGGTTAATAAAGCCTTCCTCGCCGCTGGACATGCATCTCACAGACTTGCAAAAAACAAACACGAAACAACATTGTTAATGGCACTCGTCTCAAAGCACTAACCATTTATTTACCTGGTTTCTTAAATTGTTTGAGAAAAATAAACAAAGCATTATTTCTATACACTTAGAAAATATTTTTTGCACAAATTTTGTCAAATATAAACTTACCTTTTTCACCCGTTGTTTGCCTTGCAGATCGAGAAACACTATCGGTATTGTCTGGATTTTTGACAATTTTAGCCAATTAACGAAAAACTGGACAACAGCGGAACATTTTCGTCTGGAAATATATTTGAAAAGAATTGGATTAATATTTACCCGTGACGAGTGAGTGCATATACGCTAAGGTAAGCATTTAAATATGTCTCCATATTATATTTGTTTCTTCTACATGGTTTTGCTGCATGATTTTTAAGTTTAAATTTAAATTTTTTTTTAAAAACTAACCAATTACTTACTGTAAACATTTAATGGGCAAGACGGCCAAAGCTGGCCTCTGTTATGGTCTTGTGGAATGTCCATTTACAGGCCAAAAGAATACAATTTTTGAAAATTTACCACTGGAATGACTGACTCGATAACCGAGCCAGTCATTCCAGTGATAAATTTACAAAAATTGTATTCTCCTGGCCTGTAAATGGACATTCAATAGGCAGATATTTAAATTTTATTGACCAAATCTGACCATTAAGGTGTTAAACTTCTAATCCTCAAATTTTTCTCATAGAAAAGGTCCATTTACAGACCATGACGGTTATTTTCGAAAATTTATCACTGGAATATAAGTCATTCCGGTGGTAAATTTTCAAAAATAATTGGTCTGCATATGGACATTTTACAAAAGCACTGCCGCTGTTTTTAGCCATCTTGAACGGTATGGGTTAATGTTTATAGTTCAGCGTGTAAACTTTAGCGCTTCAGACGATCAGGACTGCACGAAGCATGATGCCTGAATACAAACACCTTCTTACCTGTAAAGTTAACGAGCTGTCAAATCTTGATTGCGAATCAACAATAAATATGTTTTTAAAACCAAACCACAGAAACTCAATAATGATCCGAGATATAGTCTGAGTGGATGCCAATTAAAAACGAATAAATATTGTGTCCTTTTATGCTTATGGTCTTTATTCTTATGTGTGCATGCGTCTGTCTGTCTGTCTGTCTGTGTTTCGGCGGTAATTGCTTGTAACACAACGCCTTCGAAACAGTTTGATGGAATTCAACTAAATTTGGTACTGTATGTGAGTTAATTACCCATATGACTGCAGAGTGTAAGAGTACATTTACATTTGGCTCCATCCATAGTGGAGGGGGATGGTAGTGGAGGGGGATGGTAGTGGAGGGGGATGGAAGGTAGAATTGATTGTAAAGCACCCCCTCCAATCTTTATAACATAACTCCTCCTACACAGTTTTTTTACGGAATTAAAGCTGATTTGGTGTCTGAGTAACTCATATGATTGAGGAGTGCAAGATGATATATTTACATCTGGGTAAAAGTCAAAGGGGTGAAATACGTATTTGTGATGGTGCCCCATTGACCATCCAATCTAGTTATTGAAGGTGTGGGGGTGAAAGTGAACTTCTCTGCCCACGTATTTGATCCCATAAACTTAGGTCCAATGCATGTTAATTATGCGTATTAATTAACTCCTTAATCCTCAAATTTCTTCATGAAATTTTAAATTTTCCCATAGAAAATGTCTATTTGAAGACCAAGAGAATATTATTTTTCAAAATTTATCACTGGAATGACTAGCTAAGTTATCGAGCCGGTTATTCCAGTGATAAATCAAAATAAATAGTCTTCTCTTGTTCTGTATATGGGCATTTTTAAACACCATTGCAGAAGCCATTTTTGGGCCAGGAACTGAGCGTGAAAGAGTTAATTCCTTGCAGGACCATAACCCTAGAATAGCTGCAACTGATGAATTCCATCTGTCACTCAAGTACTGAGGTCATAAATTATGTCACATGTAGGCTGACACCACAATAAAAATGCATAATGAATGAAGTATCTAAGGTCTGTCTTAAACATTCAATAGTCTGTTAGGTGTATATAGTGTATGTCTTTACTATTTAATAAACATGCTGTTGAATATTTTGAAACTAATTTGACGGGGCACTGTTGCTGCCAGCACCCAGCCAAATTAGTTTCAAAATATTCAACAGGTTACCTGTTACCTTGAAATTGGCATTCTGGGAATAGACCTTTCCCACATCAGTATATTTTGGGAAAATCCCTTCCCAGACTGCATCGCTCATACCACTTTTGGCTGGTAACTGTGAGAGCCGACGTGCAAACAGCATTACTTTACTATTGGAATCAGATACAAACGTAAATTTTAAAAAATAGTCTTCTTTTGGTCTGCAAATGGACATTTCTCAAGACCACTACAGTAGCCGTTGTTGGCTGATATGAGTGTTAAAGGGTTAATTGTGGTGTATTTTGGTGCAATAGACCTTTCCCACATTAGCGTATTTTGAGAACATACCTTCCCGGAATGCATCGTGCATACCACTTCTGACTGGTAACCGCGATAGCCGATGCACAAACAGCATTACTTTACTATGGGAATCAGTGCACTTTAAGCAGTGCATATGAAAAACAATGTTCATAATATTTTTGAAGTCAGACATCATTGGAAAGCTAATCCAATTTTCTATACATTTCTGTATTAGTTTTTATACTTTTATAAAATTTAATACAGTTGATTGCAATTTTAAACTATCCCCTATTGTCCACTTGATTTAATGAATCTAAGTCGAATGGCGTATCTTATATATGCAAATAACTCAAAACTCAATATAACAAAAATATAAAAAATAATGCATTAATGTTTCGACAATTGAATGCGTTTTCCAATGACATATGACTTAAATAATATAATTTTAGTTTATCATAGGAACGGTTTAGATTGCGGTGTATTTTAGCGCAAAAGTAATTCAACACAGGTCAGAGGCGGTACCAGCCAGCAGTTTTGCTCTGAGCGTTGATTTAGGGGAATCCTGGCATAATGACGTCAATGTGGGAAAGGTGTATAGTAACTCAATGCAGATCATCTGCTTGTTGGCAGTATTACCAGCCAACAGTTGTGCTCTGAGCATTGATTTAGGGGAATCCCGGCGTAATGACGTCAATGTGGGAACGGTGTATTAGGATTCAAAGTATATAAATCGATCCCAACAGGAGAACAGCATGGGTGGAGCTTAGCTAGAAATAGATGGGGCAAAATATTTGACGATAGCGTAACGACTAGCAATAATAAATTAAAATAGAAAATTTCCAAACCGGTCAGAGTTATCTCCCTTAAAACACTAAATTCATTAAAAATCTGATTTCTTCATATGTGTGGATTTACTATATCCTTAATATGCCAGCGGTGGGGTTTGTTGTGTGCGTGTGTATGTACGTACACGCATGTGTCTGTGCACGCGTGCATGTGTCTGTGTGTGCATGCATGTGTCAGACTGCTCGTGCATGTGTCTGTGTGTGCATGCATGTGTTTGCGCGCGTGCATGTGTCTGTGTGTGCTCGCATGTGTCAGTATGCTCGTGCATGTGTCTGTGTGTGCATGCATGTGTCTGCGCGCGTGCATGTGTCTGTGTGTGCTCGCATGTGTCAGTATGCTCGTCCATGTGTGCGTGCATGTGTCTGTGTGTGCTCGCATGTGTCAGTCTGCTCGTGCATGTGTCAGTCTGCTCGTGCATGTGTCAGTCTGCTCGTGCATGTGTCAGTATGCTCGTCCATGTGTGCGTGCATGTGTCTGTGTGTGCTCGCATGTGTCAGTCTGCTCGTGCATGTGTCTGTGTGTGCGTGCATGTGTCTGTGCGCGCGTACATGTGTCTGTATGTGCTCGCATGTGTCAGTCTGCTCGTGCATGTGTCTGTGTGTGCTTGCATGTGTATATATATATATATATATATATATGTGTTTGCGCATGCATGCATGTGCGTCTGAGTGCTGATACATATCTCACACTTTCTGTTTATGTATAAAATAGAAGAAATCAATTTTACTTTTACCAACCAATTATATCGTTCAAAGTTAAACTTAGGGCCTATTCGATTATGGCGAAACTGGTTTCGGTTTTACAAAACCGGTTTGTACTTTCACTACCCTGACAAACGAATACGGTTTCAAGTAAAGCTCTCTGAAATGTGATGAATATTATGGAATTTGAGATGAATATTATGGAATTTGAAGGCAAGAACATTGAAAACTTTGTGAAAATACTGATTGTAGAAGGCGTAGCATGGGAATTGTGACAAGGGCACTTCTATGTGCAATATCTGGTGGCATTCTGCCGCCATACTGATTATCTGATTATTGAATGGATAGTTTTACAAAACCAAAAAAACGCGAAACTGCGAAATCTGCCTCCGAGATGGTTTCACGGTTTCCCCGAAACTAATTTCAATTTCCCATAAATGAATGAGGCCCCTAAACGAATTGAAAGTTTCTGAAACCATTTTTTTTTTTTGATAATCGAAAAGGCCCTTGTGTGTGCATGCATGTATATACATGAATCACGCATGTGCAATGTCTGTGTCTGTATGTCTGGCTATGTCCATACATGCATGCATGTGCATGTGACTGCGTGTGCATATGAATCCATGCATGCATGCAATTGGTGGGGTGTATGTGTGTGCGTATGTATGTATGCATGTGCATGTGACTGCGTGTGCATATGAATTCATGTATGCATGCAATTGGTGGGGTGTATGTATGTGTGTGCGTATGTATGTATGCATGTGCATGTGACTGCGTGTGCATATGAATCCATGCATGCATGCAATTGGTGGGGTGTATGTCTGTGCGTATGTATGTATGTATGTGCATTATTTTCCCAATGGCTTTGCTTTGCAATGCACTATGTTTATATAAATGGTTTTATAGAGACAAAATTCAGGTGTATGTTATTTTTTGGCAACAATGAATCAAAATACTAGGTCTGATTTCTGTAAATATATAACAGAAATACAAAAAGCTTTGTTCCTAAATTATGAAACGGGTTAAGCAACTGACAATCATCTTTCTTAATCATAATAAGGAAAAATTAGTTACCTGTCAAACATCCAGGAGGTAACTAATTTTTCCTTATTATGAATCATCCTGGGATTGGGACCAACCTTTTCGGAAATATCTTTCTTAATCTTATAAACCAATATACCACACAAACTATTATTAAACTTTTGAACCTAAAATCAGAGAATTCGATTTAACCGTCTGATTGCTTTGTTTTTTCAGACGACACATTCCAAGGTTTATATCTCTGGACCTGCTAAATATTTTGAAAACAATTTGACTGAAAGTTGATGGCAGCTAAGCCAACAACAACTTTCAGTCTAATTATTTTCAAAGTATCCAGAAAGTCAGGAGTTTTTGATCATTGAAATTACTGGCTGGTATCAGTGACAGTTAAAGATAATAACAAAATCTGTTGAATATTTTGAGACTAATCTGACAATGCAGCTGCCTATGGCAGCAACAACTTCCAGTCAAATTAGTTTCAAAATATTCAATAGAATTTACGTTGTAAATAATATGTGGTCTTTTGGCTTTAAAGGGCTACCTGAGTTCTCAACAGAAACAGTTTGCTAATTGTTTTATTTTTTGTGAAAGCATTATCACATGATTTCCCCTTTAAAATTTTATTCCTGAAATTTGTTCATGAAAACTTTAATTTGCTCAGAAACGAAGACTTATCTTTTTAATTTATCACTGCAATGACTGGCTTGTAATTGGCTCAGTTATCGAGCCAGTCATTCCAGTGGTAAATTTTTTTTAAATAGTCTTATTTCAGACATTTCTCAAGACCAATGAGCTGGTTTTCGGCGACTTATGAGTAAAATGGTTAAATCTTCTTTAGACAAAATACACTTAATTTTAACAAATAGCGCTCTGACACAAGCGCCATCTTCCTTCTCTCTTTCATTCACAACAAAACAAAGTAAAGTCGCTTCACCTTTTACCTGTCCGTCTGCTGAATCTCTGTAGACTACATTTTCCATGTAGTTTAACTCTGGATATGCTGAGTATTTTGAAAAGAATTTGACTGAAAGTTGTTGGTGGCTAAGCAGGTCCAGAGTTATTACCCATTGAAATTATTGTCTGGTGGCAGCAGTCGCACATTTCACATTCAAGTACTGTATTCAAGAAAATTTAAATTTTCTCATAGAAAATGTTCATTTGAAGACCAGTGAACTTTTTTTCTTATTTCAGTCTACTATAAACAGCGGGGTAGTGCTGGTAAGGACCATATTCAGCTCCCCCCCCCACCCCCAGAAATGCAGGTTATTATTCACCTAGACAATACCCTATAGATACTCTTGGCTTTCTGCCCCACAAAATCATTCCTGTAACTCAAAATTAACCATTACACCGCTGATTATTGGTAACTACCACAGCTATTGCATCCAGATACATCTGTATGTTCTGAAAAAATATGATATATTTCACGTAATTTCCATCAGATACTTAGAAAGAAAGAATATATATGTAGTAGACTGTCAGGAGTTACCTCCCTTGGAGTTAGTCATTATCATTGGTTTATTTCTAATATATTGGTTGATATAGGGATCTATTTCTAAGCTAAGCTAAGTCCTAGCTAAGAGTCGCCCATTTCTATCTAAGCTTTGCCAATTTCTAGCTATGCCCCACCCATTTCTAGCCATGTCCCGCCCATTTCCAGCTATGTCCCACCCATTTCCAAATATGCCCTGCCGATTTCTAGCTATGTCCCGCCCATTTCTAAATATGCCCTGCCCATTTCTAGCTATGGCCCGCCCATTTCTAAATATGCCCTGTCAATTTCTAGCTATGCCTCACCCATTTATAGCTATGTCCCACCCATTTCTAAACATGCCCTGCCGATTTCTAGCTATGCCCCGCCCATTTCTAAATATGCCCTGTCGATTTCTAGCTATGTCCCGGCCATTTCTAGATATTAGTTGCCCATGCTTTGCACGCATTGGGATAGATTTATATACTTTGAAAGCTAAGTTCTTAGAATGCTAATTTCAAGGTAACTATACAGTACAGGTAACCTGTTCAATATTCTGAAACCCAAATTTCAGCATGTGGGGTTACTTGGACCTCCAAAATTTAGACGACATGTGACACACATCATAATGGACCTTTCCAGTTTTAGCTATGCCATGCCCATCTCTATCTAATCACCACCACACCACACTCGTGTTGGGATCGATCAATCTCAGAACTCCCTGACTATCAATTTCCAGAAAACTATCCAGGTAAGCTGTTGAATATTTTGAAACTAATTCGACCGGGTGATGCTGCTGCCAAAATATTCAGCAGCATGTTTATTAAATAGCTGACATACAATTCGTACGTGCTGGACTATTAAGTGGTAAAGACGCAGTATTTCAAATTATTCATGATGCCAGCCTACACGTCACTTCAAGGGTTAAAAGGTTAACAGTGCCCTAGATTACAACCAGAGGGGATCATAAAGCTGGTAAGGGATTCAATTTTTAAATCGAAGATTGCAGATCAAGAGGTTATTATTAGGCAGCAGCAACCAGTCAGATTAGTTTCAAAATATTCTACAGCGTACCTGTATAGTTTTCTGGCAATTGAGATTCAAAGAGTACAGGGACCTATTGATCCCAACACCGGCATAGCGTGGGTGGAATTTACCTAGCGATGGGCGAAAGGGGGGCTAACACGTTATTTCCTCCATTAGCCTACTTTTAACTTTAGATACGAAAATCGGTAACATAAATGATAAACCATACCTCATAGGCTAACTGCCATGCATGCGTCGAGATGCTACTGAAAGCATAGCTGTTATTACTATTTTCAATAAGATTCTTACAATAAAACTCATGTCAAAGTTGATGTTATGATATTAAAATAAATGATTTTAGATCACTCATTTACAGATTTGGAATTTTCAATTTTCACGATGACGTCAAACTTTCGCTTTCAGTTTCCGCGTCATGCGTTTTTGGCGTATGGTCGGTCTGCAAAACCGCTGTGCCTCGCAAGCTTGGAATTTCAATCCAAAAGAGCCTGGTTAGATTTTCCTCCCCAACCCCCGCCCCCCCCCCCCCCAACCCCCGCTCAGGCATGGGTTCAATGGGTAAAACCATGTGCCATTCCATACGTCATTCGCATGACACGTCCTCGTGTCTCGTGTGGTGTCTGGTCTGCGCGCCGGGGGTAGGGTTATGGGTGGGTGGCGGCGTGTTGAGGGGTGTGGCAAAAGACCTCACGCTGAGTGTCAGGCCGCGTATCGGCAGCTCAGTTGTGAATACGCTCTAATTAAATAGTGTAAATAGTATCTACGTCACAGTTGTCAGCTCTGCAATCAGTGGGTCCATGATGCCCATAACGAGAAAACAAAAGCTAAGTAAACAGCTGTGCAAGTAGGTGCGTCGCACCCCCCCCCCCCACAACACACACACAGCCCCCACCCACACACCCTCTAAACAGCGGTGCGGATATATAAAACTGGAAGCTGTTGCTGTCTCAAATTCCAGTCAAATTAATTTCAAAATATTCAACAGAATAAGTGTTACAGTGTAAAGAAAAAACTTTTTCATGGATTTGTCGATGAAAGGAAAGGGTTAAGCACCGGTTCATGGCGTTGAGTGCTAAAAAATCCGATGTGCTGAAAGTAGATGTGAACAATAAGGAATGCAACCATTATGGTGAAAACCATAGAAACACTTTAGCCGATGATGAAAACTCACCAAAACAACGCATTTCAATGGGAGACGACTCGATATGCAATTACACAAACGCGAACGAAAAGAGGGTTACCTCCCTTATCAATGGCACATAGTTTTCGTTTTACGGAAATATTGTACACGTAGACAGACCACCGTTGCGTTTGCTTGCCCGGTGTGACGATGTGCCGTTCTATATTATCCTCGAATAATATGGATTTCGGAAGGGGTTGCCCATCAGATTTAAGCAGGGAGTCCGGGGTGATTAGGAGTATGTGTGGGGTTCAACTTCGGGAAAAAAAATAAGAGAATAAATAAACACTCCGAGAAGCCACTTCAGACAGGTTATTTTTTTTAATAACTTGACATAAACATGGGGCCTGTGATTCTCTCACTGCGAAAATCGTAAAAATTTGACTCTGTGAAGTCAGTTCAAATATTACAAAATACTAGCAAGGCAAACATAGTCCTTTCCTCCACTACAGTTGGGAGGACAAAACTATTGATATTGTAGGGTCAGCTCAGTGTCCACTTTCCCCGCCGGCAGATTCAGACGTCCTTGTCTCTTACTAGTCACTACACCGTGCAGGCAGATGCGTAGATCCTGGGGTGGAGACATACGCTAACCTTTTGGTCAGATGGATGGGTTAGGGGTGTGGTGGGAAGCAATGACCTTTGGTAGACTATCTCCGTTAGATTTTCAAAACCTCGGTATAATACTATATAGTTATAAATATGTTCACCCAGAATGGAGGAGATCGCGTCTCAGAACGTCTAAATTAAAACAATTAGGAGGAAAACTACCCAACCACTCATACCCACCGCCAGAAACACCCACTCACCAACACGCACGCACGCACTTATTGCACAACAAATATACCGGGCGTTTTGTCATTCTAATGCATTCTACATTCTAATGGAGGAATCCGGTTTTAGCTATGCCCTGCCAATCTCTAGCTAAGCTCCATGCGCATTTCGCCCGTGTTGGGATTATTCGATCCCTCAACTCCATGACTATCAATTTCCTGACTATCAATTTCCAGAAAATTATACAGGTAAGCTGTTGAATATTTTGAAATTAATTTAATTTGACTGGGTGCTGTTGCTGCCTACGACGTCATATTGAACAGCATGTTTATTAAATAGTAAAGACACACAATTCGTACAACAACGCTTAGTGTGTCCACAATTAAGCGGTCGTGACGAACTAATCTACGTCATTCATGGCGTCATGCGTTGCGCGTGTTGTGATCGATTTATATACAATGCTGGGTAATATTTAGCTTGGGTGTCCTCACGGTGTCTGGGTCCCCTTTGTCAATTCACCAAAATGGTAGAAATGTAGATTCTCTCAGAGGCCAGGCCCATCTTTGTATAACAAATGAGATATAGGCGTATAATTTGCAAGTTTCACCAAATATCTCTATTGCGAAATGTTGGGGTCTTCTAAAATAGTGGCGATTGTAGCATTTCTTTCAAATGGGGGACAAACCGTAGACCTTTTCCTTCAATTTGGGTAAATGTAGGCCACCCCAATTTGGGTACAATTTTAGTGAAATGAGTATCCTTAGAAAATTGTCTAGAATCTGATGTCCCGAGAGGCCATTTCCTGCACTCAAAGTGATACAATTTTGGCTAAATTATCTAGACAAATATGTATTTCCGCAGCATTTTCTTCAGGTGTATCAGTCTGCCCCTGTTGCCGCTAGCTACTGACCTAACGCCTAAGGATGTTTCCCCGTTTGCTCACTCCTTAGGCCGCTCTCCGTATTCAGTGTATTGTACAGTATTTAGCGATAGTTACAGCAATCTTTCACAAAATAGACACATATTGTTCGTTTATACAACTCGCTCATCAGCGGCTGTCAAAATAATTTCTCCCCAAGGACCAGCTGGCAAACAGTTGATGATCTCGCTGTTTAAATATACTCTAACCTCTTTGTATAGAAATTCGACTCCCCACAACTTCTCTGTATTAAAACTCGAGTGTGCTTATCTTGCCAAGAAAATCTTTCTGACATCCATTTAGCGGGGTTTTTTTCCCTCCAGTACTTGTTAAATTACTGGAATGCTAGTTGGCAAAATGTCAATTCACCTTTCCAGAGTACCCACCCATCATATGACGTCATAAAGAACTGCGTGATGTGTACAATGACATCATAATGAATGACGTCGATAAGTACGTCACGAACGCATATTTGAAGACGGTCTATGCGTTGTTATACAAATTGTTTGCTTTTACTATTTAATAAATATTCTGTTGAATATTTTGAAACTACTTCGACTGGGCGCTGTTGCCGCCATAGGCAGCAACAGCTCCAGTCAAATTAGTTACAAAATATTCAACAGCTTCCCTGTATAGTTTTCAGGAAATTGATAGCTAGGGCATTCGGGGACCGATCAATCCCAACACGGCGAGGTGTGGGTAGAGCTGGGCTAGTGATGGGCGGGGTATAGCTAAAAATGGAAAGATCCATTATAGACATATTAAGAGCTTACATTTTATATAAATGCAATGAAATTGATGAATCCAGCTTTAGCTTAGTCCATGTCTAGCTAAGATCCACACACGCGTCGTCAATGGTGGAATAGATCGATCCCTGAACTCCCTGACTCTCTAAAAAACTATACATGTAATCTGTTGAAACTAATCTTGAAACTAATTTGACTGGGTGCTGTTGCTACCGATGGCAGAAACAGCACCCAGTCAAATAAGTTTCAAAATATTAAATAGTAAATCCATCAAAGACATAGAATTCGTACACCTGAATAGCCGGCTATTCCAGCTTCATGACGGAGTATTGTCTGTCAATTATGATTGTGACGTCACATTATATATGTGACGTAATTGATTATGACGTCACTACTTGAGTTACAGAATGGATTCATCCATTGTAGTTACTGACTATGAAAAGGCATCTATAAAGCTGTGGTTAGACAAAGGTGATACCACCGACCGTTGAATATTCACACACGTCTCGTAACATAGGTCAAGAACACCGTTAAAGTCCTTCCTGATCATGATGGGGGAAATAGAGACATCCTTTAAATCTAAAACTAACGCTCATACCGGTATTTTTTTCTGGAGGGGGTCGAATCTGTCACTCAAGTATCTGATGTCATAGTTAATTACGTCACTAGATAGCTGACGTCACATCCATAATGTCATATCTATATCCGTTATAAACATCGAACAGTCCGTCGATTAAGTGTACGGATTGCATGCCATAGGCGGCAACAGCCAACAGTCAAATTAGTTTCTTAACTCTTTAACACGCATATCAGCCAAAAATACCTTCTGTAACGGTTTTGAGAAATGTAATTTGCAGACCAAGAGAAGCCTATTTTTGAAAATTTACAACTGGAATGACTGGCTCGATAACATTTTCTATGAAAAAATTGAAATTTTCTTGAACAAATTCTAGGGTTAAAGGGTTAATATTCAACAGTTCTCACGCACACTTAACTTGAAATTTGAATTCTTGTGATTCAGAGGTCATCAAAGGATAAACATCGATTCCAACGCACATAGACTGTGGATGGATCTTAGCTAGAAAAGGGTGTGGCATAGCTAGAAATGGATACCTCTATTGATAAACGTGTTCAAGCATTTTTGGTTGAGGTATAATCCGATACTGCTATCCAACCTAAATTCATATAGCCGTTTTCCCACTATAGTGAGGTTGTTTGGTGGAAGAAGCGTTACTGACGTGATGTCAGCACCACATTCGTCACACGTGACCTTTAAGGTGTGTTTATTGTATTTACACCTTCATAATGTAGGTCAAGTTCATGTCTCTTGAAAAAAACCCAGTGATTATCGTGTATTTGGTTGATTGTCTTAAATTGTCTGTCGTCTGCTGGATTGAAGCGTCATGCCGTTCACCAAAGCTACTTGAAAGGAAGCTACAACATTGTGCAAGATACCGTACAAACGAGGTTGGAGTGACCTCAATATCAATGTCAAGGTCATTGCCATGTAAAGGATGAATTTTAATTATGTGTGCTAATGATTTCTGGCCATGATTCATTCTCTCATAATTAACACGTTTTACAAGATGTATAGTGATAACATAATGCCGTCTTACAAGACACTTCTAGCCACACATGTATACATTGCAGTACACTTCAGTCCTGCTAATTTGCATTTGCAATGTCTGCGGCACCAAGGCTGAGCTTCGCAACCACACTTTGTGGATTTTTTGCAAGCCTTGGCTGCTTCTGGCAAGACACCCCAAACTCGCTTCCAAAAATCGATCTTTGTTGTCCAACTATAACCATCAGGACTATACTGATTTGGTCCTGACTGAGGCCAAGCAGTCCAAATACTTGCCCGGTACTGTGACCAGCTAACATGTTGCAGTAACGCAAGCTGGGTGTAGGAAGTCTTTCCATTCCGTGTGTCAATTTGGATAAGAACCCTTCCTCAGTCCATTTACATTGGTCCTGTTGCTGGTCTTGTACTCCAAAACACATATGAATCGTTCCAACGACGCAAACGTTGTCAATTGCAATTGCATGACCTGGAATGAATGTTCAACCACATGGCAAAATGACTAGGTGACATTTGACTACAACTCCCATGCTTCCCATGCTCTGTTTCCCCCTTCCCAAAGAACTGAGAGGTAGTATCACATTCAATTAGGCAGTGAAATATTGATACGGCTCGACACCTCTAACCTCCAAACTTCCTATGGATGCTATTGATGTTGTAGTACTTTCACCATTTGCCGGAACCAAATGCAGCCTATATAGCTCAACCTCAGGGTGACTTGCTTTAAGAATGAGGATAATGCCGCCGAGTATAACGATGACTACTGTGTCAGCCATTCCTACAACAATTATCTTAACACCTTTACGGAGGGCATTTCTTGACGTGGAAGCGTTTGAATTTTGGAGGCAACTTGGAATGTGACCTCGAACCTTGGTTCCTGTTCCATTGCCTCTCTTTTCCCTAGTTGCCTCCTTCATGCTGCCAGGGCACACATCTGTCCCATACAATGCCGATCCGGCCATTATTATCTATCTGGTTTATAATCCATATAATGAAGACCTTTTCACAGTACTTATCAAATGGCGACACCTGACCAGTTGGGAGAATATGGACTATAACAGCATCGTCGAATATCTTGGCATGGAATGATGCTGGAGGTTCATACTGTGGTTCGGTGCCAAGAAAGGTAATGATGGTGGCTATTGGTGGTTCTCATGTGAGAAAAACTAATCAGTATCGCTATCTTTGAACAGACTTGCAATATAAAGGCGATCGGAGAGAATGCAGTCACTTTAAAGTCTGGTCAGCTTTTGCTCTGCATTTCCAGATTCTGATGCACGATGGTGCTTAAAGAGGGGCAGTTCTTTTTGATTAGTTCACGGATTGAGACAACTCTGTCAATGATGATATCCTTGACATATTTCTTGTACCGATTTTGATATGTTTCCTTAATTCTACTCACCTTGGGTACTACATAAACATTTGCACAGTTGCGAGTGTCCAGAACCATGAGTTTAGGACAGTCATCAAGGGATGTGCTACTAGTTTATCTATATCCTCAAAAAAGCCGCTTGTGCTTTGACAGTTCATGCAGGAGAACTTACACTGTCTTTTGAATGACCCACGCACTTTTAATGCCATCTTAAGCTCTGTGTGGCAGTGCTCTCATGTCTCATGTGCGTGTTGGCATCCACAATGCGTAATCTGGATGATCTAGTGCAAAATTCCAAGGAGCTAGAACCTCTGATTATTCAGCATATAGGCGCAAGTCACCAGTGCGTTGCAATCTAACCTAAAACATCCCTTAATCCAGAACCCTCTTCGTATTATGATAACTTCTCAAGAAGGTGCAACACCCATCTGTCAATGTATGAAGCTTGAATTGCCTGAATAGTGGTCGTGTTATGGGGACAAATCACTCGTTCCCTCCCTCCACCACCACCTTCCCTCGTTCAGTCATTCTATCCATCCGTCCGTTGGTCATACAGTCGGTTCATTCATTCATTCATTCATTCATTCATTCATTCATTCATTCATTCATTCATTCATTCATTCATTCATTCATTCATTCATTCATTCATTCATTCATTCATTCATTCATTCATTCATTCATTCATTCATTCATTCATTCGTTCATTCATTCATGTTTTAAAATTTTAAACGCTGAAGATTTAGCATATAGAGTACATGACCCCGATGCTAACATATAAATGCACCATGGATAGAGCAGTTGTAAGACTTCTTTCATCATTCTGATATTAGCGCTTGCTAAAATCACATAAAATATGGAAAAGTAACGTTTTATTTTATTTTCTTGATAAAAATCTTATTTCATCTTCTATTTTAAGAGGTTCTCTAACCGTTTCACCAATCTGATGTGATTTAAAGCCGACTGAATAGTTTGTAAAACGGTTGATCTAAAAAGTTGCTGTTAATGCCAATAACAACGTTCAATTAAAAATCGGTTCTCAACTAATTAACATGATTCTGACAAAAATTGTCTTAATCTAATAAAGGCCATCTACAGAATAATTTAGCAGATTTAGAGTTAAATGTGTGATATTAGTAGCATCAAAGGAAGGCTGTCACCCAGCCAGCAAACTGACATGCTCACAAGGGCGGACAGCACACTATCTAGGCGATAATCGGGAACCACTCCAAAGACATGAATGGACGACTTATGCTAACACAGAAAATGGAGCGACCAGTTTTTAACAGCATGTCAAACAAAATGTCTCAACGATATAATTGGCCGCCATCTTGGATTTGGCGAAGATTATTGAACGTTCAATAGTTGGGATTATTTTTTAACTCATTGAGTAGGCCTTTACTACTGTTCAATTAGACGTTTTGCTTCACCGCAGTGCAGTCCTTTCATAATTCGACCTTCCATAAATATAAGTATAAGCCATTTTACAATATATTCATAATATCGTATTGTCCCGAGGATAGAGGTTTTACTGAAAAGCTTACTTAGTCGCTAAATGTCACCAAACGACAGATATAAGACAACCCTATTGTTCACATGTCAATCATATTTACGCGCCATCGAAAAGTGTGCAAGATACATAGCGCGCGTCACCATGGTGACAACGGGTGTCCATGAATTGATTGACAGATAACCATGGGTGGCATCCGAATTGCTGTCAATTTCACCTCATTGGATTGATCCCTTAAAATCTGCTTCTGTTCATATTACCAAGCATTGAATTCGGCTTAATTCGTACTTATTCATTTCGTCGTCATAAACGGTTGTAATTTCGTCTTTATTTGTTCTGCGACGAAAATGGGAACCACTTCTACGAGAACTCATTGACAGAGAAATTGCGGCTTCTATCCAATTTTCTTCTTTAGCGTCCCGACAGTAATTTACAAATTTACAAAGCAGCTAAATTCCAAAAGTATTTTGAGTGTCTCTTAGGCCCACAATGACTAAACGTAGGATACGATAAGCCTACTCAAAAGTTTGCCCAATGTTTAGAGGCCGACTAATAGCCATTGTTTGGTTGAGATTCAGCCGTGGCTTGTACCTTGATAAGTTTTGATGAAAGTGCCTGATGTCTTAAGCAGCAACTTCTTTTAACCTTACCACTCTGATGTCAAAATCTTTAATTTTCAAATTAAATTAAAAGATGAGCTGGTGTACATTTTTCAACAATTTTGGTGGATGATGTTGCTGTCTACGACAGCAACATCATCCACCAAAATTGTTGAAAAATGTACACCAGTTTCTTTGCTGTTGACACAGTAAAAGATAGAATATTGACATTACAATGGTAAGGGTTCAAAGTACTATGTTTAACCATTTCATTGCTAAGTGTGGTTAAGAATATCAAAATATTTGTTCATTGAATGTCCATTTGTAGGCTAAGAGAAAACTATTTTTAAAGATTTACCGCTGGAATGACTTGCTCGGTTAATCGAGCCAGTCAATCCAGTGGTAAATTTACAAAAAAAAATAGTCTCTTGGCACGCAATGGACATTCTTCAAGATCGCCGCAGAGGCCAGTTTTGGCTCCAAAAGCGTCGCTCTGAAAGGGCTAAGTGGCACGCGGGTTAATTTTGGTACAGGGAGTACCGGTTAAGTACTGGACGCAAACCGCTGACTCTGGTGAAAAAGGAGTTCTTTGTAGTGTTCTTGATTGGGTATTTCAGAGACATCAAGGATTAACAATTAGCAATTATGTATCGAGAATTGCAACTTACTAACGATATTCTACTGAATTGTAAACGTCTAAAGGATTAATCAAGCTTTAAAATGAAAGAAACATATTACTATCTGTCTCTATATAAAGACAACGATGACAAGAATAGCTCTTGAGGTTATCAAAAGTTTCTGGTAATATGACTAATGTAGCCACGCTATGTACGTAATCATTACTTCCAAAGAAATTCTTGAACAATAAGATATTTTAGAATTATAAATAAAGATAGCGCGCTTCAGAGAATAATGACGTAGGCATAGGCTAAGTTAGGCCTTCAAATCATCGCCCTTTGATGAAAGGGATAATCTCACTGATTTGAGATCTTGTCCTGAAAATGGTAGCGTTTACAGTAGTGAGAAAGAGAATTTCTCCGCGAATACAATCAAATTACCCCACGAAGGAAGGATCTTAGATTCATTCCCAATTACTACGTCCATGGCTCCAGAACAACCCTGGGAGTTGTATGCCAAATATATGATGAATGGGCACAGCAGAAATGGCTCCCGAATAAGTACGAGTAGATTTAATGTGTAATGTCCACTCATTGAGGGCGAGTGAGGGGTGGGGGGGGGGGGTAGTGAGAGAGGGGCATCCATGGTCTATTAAATTCTTTTGTGTCAACAGCACCTCAAAGCGCTAAAGTACTACTTATATCAATTAAGCATTTTAATGGTCGACACTTTTCAAGAAATTTTAATATTAGAACTATTTTTTTAATAAGTTTACGTCTGAAATTTTCGACTGGCTTGACCATTAATGTAGCAATGGTATAGAAAATTCAAGCTTTGGCTTACCCAGTATCCATTTGCAGGTCAAGAGAAGAGTATTTTTGAAAATTTACCGGTTACCGAGCCAGTCATTCCAGTGGTTAATTAAAAAAAATACTCTTCTCTTGACCTGCTAATAGACATGCCTCAAGACCACTGCAGAGCTGTTTTGGTCAGTTTGACCATTGAAAGGTTAAGTTGACACCAGATGGTTAAGCTATAGAGGGTTTTTTCTTATGGTTTTTCGAATTCATCAAACTATAGGCCACAGCTATATGTGACTATGATTGTTGGTATTAAAGCGTTGCTAATCTCATCTCAAATGTTATATTGCACCGATAGATTATGGTTTATAGATTCCAGATCATTCATATCCTGTCACATTCCCGTTTCTGTATCACAATTATCTGCTTTGTAATATCGCGCAAATGTTGAACAGCGATCGCCAACATTTTGTCCCCTCAAGCGATACTGTGTGATGTCATGTAAGTGCCAATGCATTACATTATTTATTATGTAATATTCATCATCTATGGCAGCAACAACTTCCAGTCAAATGAGTTTCAAAATATTCAACCGCTTACTTGTATGCTTGCTTTTATACCACGCTGTCAAACTATAGATGGCGCCTCTATGACTGAGCTATGTCCCTAAGCTGGCACGCTAGGATTTTTCTGATTGGTTGAAAAGTAAGTCATGACAGCCATCATAGGCTATAGAAATGCAGCAACATTTAGCTACTAAAGTCTGACTATCTCTCTTTAGCGGCATAATGAAAAGCTTAACATTACCTGCATAGGTTATGACTGGCACATTAGATCACCTGAATAGCTATCAAGAATTCAGATTAGTTATTCTTTAATCTACATAACCTTGCCCGCTTGTCTTGTAGGCGAGTAGGATCATTAGTTTGAAAATATTCACTACAATGTTTAGTCCAGCAGTCAATTCACCTTTCCAGAGTATCCATCTATCATCTGAGCTCATATGATGTCATAATTATCTACGTGCGTGTAGGATGACGTCATAATAATTACTTCACAAATGATTCTATTTGGCCCGTTTTTAACTCTTAATTACCGACACGTTGTACGAATTCACCTTTTCAGAGTATCCATCTATCATCTGACATCATACTACGTCATACTCAGCTATGTGACGTGTAGGATGACGTCATAATCAGTACGTCATAAATGATTCTATTTGGCCCGTATTTCACTCTTAATAGTTCAACACGTTGTAAGAATTGTATGTACTATTTAATGAACATGCTGTTGAATATCTTGAAACTAATTTGACTGGACGCTATTGCTTCCATAGGCAGCAACAGCGCCCGGTCAAATTAATTCCAAAATATTCAATAGCTTAACTGTATAGTTTTTTGGATATTATAGTCAGAGAGTTCAGAGATCGATCAGTCCAAACACGAGGGGAGATGTGGGTGGAGCTTAGCCAGAGGTGGGAGGGTTTAGCAAAAACTGGAAAGGCCCGTTCAAAAAGGGCTCTAGTTAGTGAAATAGCTCACTCAACCCACCAGCTAGAAAAATTCGGATAGTGCCATAATATTGCTACATATGTCGACTTTAGCATCGGACTGGAGGGGGGGGGGGGTGGGTGGGTTTCAAACGTGCTGCAAATGTGTTGTGTGTGTATTTTTAATAGGACACTGCTACAAAAATCAAGAACTTGAAAATAGGGGTTATGGTTAGCTAAGCCCGGCCAATTATAGGCTATTTGAATATTAGTAATATTTCTTCAACTGTTCAAACTTGGGGATTCCCTTTTTGCCTCGCCTACGAAGCAGAAAGCGGGACATATGCATCACTTTTCCGACGTCGACTACGACGACGGCGACAACATCAACAACGGTGACGGCGTCAACAATGTTAAGTTTTTGCGTTTAGGCAAAGCTTCTCAGCTTATATTTCAAGATCAGTTAATCCTACTGCAACTAAACTTGGCTAGGAAGCATCATGATGATACTGAGGTCACAAGGTCAAAGGTCATGATCACTGTGACCTTGATACAAAACTGTGTTTCTTCAGTGTTAAGGTCGATGCCACAGTGACAAACAGGGGACGGGCGAGATATTTAATTCCGTTGAATTCTTGTTTTCAAGTTTAATAAAACGTGCGAATACCTGGTTGAAGCCGATTAACCCTTTAATGACTAAACTTTGTCAGGAAAATTTAAATATTTGTTATTTGAATATCCATTTGCAGGACAAAAGAAGACTATTTTTGAAAATTTACCACTGGAATGTTATCGAGCCAGTCATTCCAGTGATAATTTTTCAAAGATCGTTTTCTTTTGGTCTGAAAATGGATATTCTCAAGACCACTGCACAGGCCGGTGTTGGCCGGCTTCGTCCTGAAAGGGTTAAATGCAAAAGCATGAAATAAAAAGGCTTTAATTTGCTTATGGAAGAAAATATCTTTTAAACGTACATCGGCCATAATGGAGCGTTCCAATTTTAGCCATGCCCCGCCCATCTCTATCTAACCTCCACCCACACCTCGCTCGTGTTGGGATGGATCGACTTCCGAACTCACTGACTATCAATTTCCAGAAAACTATACACTGAAGCTGTTAAATATTTTTCCTATGGCAGCAACAGCACCAAGTCTAATTAGTTACAAAATATTCAACAGCTTCCCTGTATAGTTTTCAGGAAATTGATAGCTAGGGCATTCGGGGATCGATCAATCCAAACACGGCGACGTGTGGGTGGAGCTTAGCTAGTCATGGGCGGGGCATAGCTAAAAATGGAAAGGTCCATTCTTCAATCGTAGCCATACTTTGATGTTTTCTGCACCAGGAGATGGTTTTCCTTTAATGCAATCAGTCTCTGAACAGATCCGTAATCAGTATACCCGAGGCACACACCGATTATGGGATCTCCTGGGGAACCCATCATACGTGGTCCTATACCGTAAGAAGTAGCTCGACCTACGTTGCTCTCTGAGACATCTCTGTTGCATTCGATTAATACGTTTATTATTAATCTGCGATTTGTCAAAACTTTGCACCGCACATCTCCTCCTACAGTTTTCATCATATCAACTCCAAACATGACCAACCTCTGCTACGCACTCTGGTGTTGTGTGATTGTTGTTGTATTCCAGTTTTGCCCAAGAGGGATCGAGCTACCAACTTTTCCATGGGTGAAAAGTCAGATAGGAAATGCATGGGGGTTTTCAGCATTGATGTTTGAAGTGCCACTACACATAGGGTTTTGATCGGATAACTACCATACTTGGTCAGGATATTGCCCTTGGGGTCATGAAGATGATCAGATCATTGCCATACTTAGGTAGGATGTTATCCTTGGTGATGATTTTTGAAAAAAAATTGGTTGTTTTTTTCAAAATGGCCGCCAGGTGGCATATTATGGGCAAGAAAAACATTTTTTGTTTTGTGCAGAAATGAACTCACCGGTAACCAAGCCAGTCATTCCAGTGGTACATTAAAACAAGACTTCTTGTGGACTGCAAATGACCATTCCTCAAGATCAGTCAGCACCGCAGAGGCCGGTTTTGACCGTCTTCGCCATGGAATAGTTAAATACGCATAACTTCGTTCAGTAGTCAACATTACAATGGCCGAATAAATCACATCTAGCACGCAATCTGTGTAAACGCGATTTGTGAAATTGTGAAACGATAATTAGCCAATTAGGCGTGCATGTGTGTCAATGTTGGGGGTAATTACGATATGTATTGCGTGTCACGTATGGTATTTAATCTCGCTCAGCCAATAGCCAGATGCGATCTGTCGCTGAACTGTCTGATATCATAATCAATTACTAACCGGCCGGCGTCACAATCAAATTGACGTAGCTCCGTCGCGAAAGTCGAAAAATCCGTCACAAAATGTAGGGCCTATGTCCATGGGCAATTTACCATTTAAGAAGCTAGCCCAGCAGCCAGGACAAGCGTTGGAGGATAATGCTCAACCCCTTAGGTAGAACATTTTTTAGCGTACTGGCGCCTATGCGCCTATACATGCTAGGGCGGATGCAGACTCCGAAAATGCATGGTGCAATTCTTTTTAGCAGGAGGTCAAACGTCACCAACTTGAAACCAATTTTCCATGATGTATTTTTTTTATTATATCCAATCCCGGGTAATTTTAGAAAGTGTTTCTGAAAGTAAAATAATACAATTATGTTTCGGATGGATAACAGAATATATGTATACAAATACAACATCTAATTTGCACGTTTAAAAAAAAATCCTGCCGATATATCAACAGAAAATGTCGAGGCCATGGTAGCCAAAGATCTGTATACATTCGTACATTGGATTATATCAGGGAAACCAGCAGAATCTCTGGACACGGTAGATGTGTGCGATGTCAATGCCAATGAGCCTTCTATACATAGGACATGTTTGGTCAATTTACAATTTGCCAGGATTCAATGCACGTTTCATCACAGTATTGCAGCTCATCAGATGACACAGTCTAACGCCCTAGTGCACCTTATAAATAAAAATGGCACTGCATAGGTTATTATGAAGTGCAAAAGATTGATACTTCATCGGCGAATCAAATTCTCGCTGATGGATCTGTCATTCCAACGAATATGGCAATTAGTGAAGTGACCTATGTGCTGCAGCAGATAAGTTTAAGTGAGCCACACAATCTATTGAAAGACATCACCATAATGTTGTAAATATGTATTCCACGCGGTTTTAACCCCTCGTGTGTCAACCGCGCAGCAAACCTCTCAAAAGGCGACTTTTTACAAATCAATGACGCCTTTAATTTGGCGAGGGTTTTCAAGAAAATTGAGATTTTTGCTCGGCTGGCCAAGAGAAGAATGGTTTTTTAAAATAAGTTTTTAACTGGAATTTAGGAAAATCGATTTAAGAGGATTTTTTTTTACCGGTTTGATGATTAAAGGGTTAATAGTCAAGAAAATCTACATTTGTGTTTAGTCAGTGTCCATTTGCAGGACAAGAAAATCTACATTTGTGTTTAGTCAGTGTCCATTTGCAGGACAAGAAAATCTACATTTGTGTTTAGTCAGTGTCCATTTGCAGGACAAGAAAATCTACATTTGTGTTTAGTCAGTGTCCATTTGCAGGACAAGAAAATCTACATTTGTGTTTAGTCAGTGTCCATTTGCAGGACAAGAAAATCTACATTTGTGTTTAGTCAGTGTCCATTTGCAGGACAAGAAAATCTACATTTGTGTTTAGTCAGTGTCCATTTGCAGGACAAGAAAATCTACATTTGTGTTTAGTCAGTGTCCATTTGCAGGACAAGAAAATCTACATTTGTGTTTAGTCAGTGTCCATTTGCAGGACAAGAAAATCTACATTTGTGTTTAGTCAGTGTCCATTTGCAGGACAAGAAAATCTACATTTGTGTTTAGTCAGTGTCCATTTGCAGGACAAGAAAATCTACATTTGTGTTTAGTCAGTGTCCATTTGCAGGACAATAAAATCTACATTTGTGTTTAGTCAGTGTCCATTTGCAGGACAAGAAAATCTACATTTGTGTTTAGTCAGTGTCCATTTGCAGGACAAGAAAATCTACATTTGTGTTTAGTCAGTGTCCATTTGCAGGACAAGAAAATCTACATTTGTGTTTAGTCAGTGTCCATTTGCAGGACAAGAAAATACTATTTTTGAAAATTTACCACTGGAATTACTGGCTCTGTTACCGATCACTTGACGAGCTTATGTATGGTTTATTCAGCATAGCATAGTAATACGTTACCTCCTACAGTGGATACGTCCCAGTTGCAACTCCGCCGGATAAATTATCAGACATATATGGATGCATGCGACAGATCTGATGCTGAGGTTGCTGAAGTTGAAGTTGCACAAGAGCATATTTGGATGTTCGATGCCAATGAGCATCTTATTTCCATTACCATGACCCAGACCCCTGTACCAAATACAGTATTAGAACCCACACAATGCCAATTGCAAGAAAAGTTCTAGTACAAGACATTGTAGATGTAAGAAAGAATGAATCCTGTTTGTATCGGGGAATCCTGTTTGTGTCGAGGGATCCTGTTTGTGTCGGGGAAACCTGTTTGTGTCGGGGAAACCTGTTTGTGTCAGAGAAACCTGTTTGTATCGGGGAATCCTGTTTGTGTCGGGGAAGCCTGTTTGTGTCGGGGAAACCTGTTTGTGTTGGAGAAACCTGTTTGTGTCGGGGAAACCTGTTTGTGTCGGGGAAACCTGTTTGTGTCGGGAAATCTGTTTCTGTTGGGGAAACCTGTTTGTGTCGGGGAATCCTGTTTGTGTTGGAGAAACCTGTTTGTGTCGGGGAATCCTGTTTGTGTCGGGGAAACCTGTTTGTGTCGGGGAAACTTGTTTGTATCAGGGAATCCTGTTCGTGTCGGGGAAACCTGTTTGGATCGGATGTATCAGGGAATCCTGTTTGTGTCGGGGAAACCTGTTTGTATTGGGTAATCCTGTTTGTGTCGGGGAATCCTGTTTGTGTCGGGGAAACCTGTTTGTATCGGGGAATCCTGTTTGTGTCATGGAATCCTGTTTGTGTCGGGAAAACCTCTTTATGTCGGGGAAACCTGTTTGTATCTGGGAACCTGTTTGTGTCAGGGAAATCTGTTTGTGTCGGGGAAACCTGTTTGTGTCGGGGAAACCTGTTTGTATCATGGAATCCTGTTTGTATCCGGGAAACCTGTTTGTATCCGATGTATCAGGGAAACCTGTTTGTGTCACGGAAACATGTTTGTGTCTGGGAAACCTGTTTGTGTCGGGAAACCTGTTTGTGTTGGGGAAACCTGTTTGTGTCGGGGAATCCTGTTTGTGTTGGGGAAACCTGTTTGTGTTGGGGAAACCTGTTTGTATCGTGGAATCCTGTTTGTGTCAGGGAAACCTGTTTGTGTCGGGGAACCCTGTTTATATTGGGGAATCCTGTTTGTATTGGGTAATCCTGTTTGTGTCGGGGAAACCTGTTTGTGTCAGGGAAACCTGTTTGTATCGGGGAATCCTGTTTGTGTCGGGGAATCCTGTTTGTGTTGGGAAAACCTCTTTGTGTCGGGGAAACCTGCTTGTATTTGGGAATCCTGTTTGTGTCAGGGAAACCTGTTTGTGTCGGGGAAACCTGTTTGTGTCAGGGACACTTGTTTGTATCAGGGAATCCTGTTTGTGTCGGGGAAACCTGTTTGTAACCAATGTATCAGGGAATCCTGTTTGTGCCGGGGAAACCTGTTTGTGTCGGGTAAACCTGTTTGAATCGGGGAATCCTGTTTGTTTCAGGGAAACCTGTTTGTATCGGTGAATCCTGTTTGTGCTGGGTAAATCTGTTTGAACAGATGCTTCAGTTATGGAGAGTGCAGTGATTCTGATGTGTGGTAACTCTTGTGATACCAGGACACCTGACACTTGCTGCCATGGTGAATATTACACTTTATATTGTACATTTATATAGTCATAAGACTCATGCCACATACAACGGATACGTTTTATACCCCGCCAAAAATTCGGGGGTATAATGTGATGGTGTCTACGGGCTGGCGGGCGGGCGGCAGTGTGGTTTCTCCACGATAACTCCACTGCCGTTTATCAGATTGCTTTGGAACTTCATATGATGCTTCGACTAGGTCTGAGAAAGAAACCACTCGAAATCGATGATGATCTGAAGTCCAGCTACCGGCCGTCATCTTGAAAATTGGTTTCTGGATGATAACTCTGTTACTGTTTATTGGATCATTTTGAAACTTCATAGAGTGGTTGGACTAGGTTTGGGGAAGAAACCTATCGAAATTGACGATGATCTGAAATCCAAGATGATCGCTAGCCTCAGGCAGTCATCTTGAAAATTGGTTTCCACTTTTCCAGATGATAACTCTGTTAATGTTTATCGGATCGCTTTGAAACTTCATAGGGTATGGTGATTGGGGTAGGTCTGGGGAAAAAACCTATCGAAAGCGACGATGATCCGAAATCCAAGATGGCAGACAGCCACTGACGGCCATTTTCAAAATTGATTTCCGGGTGATAACTCTGTTATCGCTTATCAGATCGCTTTGAAACTTTACAGGTTGGTTGGACTAGGTCTGGTGAAGAAACGTATTGTAATTGTCGAAGATCAGAACTCCAAGATGGCCACCAGTCACCTGCGGCCATCTTGAAAATTGGTTTCCAGATGATAGCTCTGTTACCATTTATGAGATCACTTTGAAACCGCATAGAGTGGTTGGATTAGGTCTGCAGAAAAACCCTATCGAAATCGAATATAATCATAAATCCAAGATGGCCGCCAGTCACTTAAATATTGGTTTCCGTACGATAACTCCATTTCCATTTATCGGTTCAATTTGAACCTTCATAAGATGACTGGACTAGGTCTAACGAAGAAACTTATCCAAATTTAGATGATCCGAAATCCAATGTGACAGCAAGCTATCGGCGGTTATCGAGCCATGCATTCCAGCGGCAAATATTGAAAAATAGTATTCTCTTGGCCTGCAAATGGGCATTCCTCAAGACCACTGAAGAGTCCGGTTTTGACCGCCTTGACCATTAAAGGATCGCCTAGCTGTCTTGAAGTATGGATTCTATGGCCATGAGATGGAGATTGGCTTTAAAAATTCACCCGTCTTCTGTTCTGAAAAAAAACCCGGTTTGCAATCTGCAAACTGTGACATACTGTTGCTTTCGAATTCATAATTAAATTCCGCTGTTTTACGTATATACAAAACCTTTTGGAACGCTGGCGCTTTCGACCGGTCTCCTGGCTTACCCTAGCCACAGGTGGCTCCTCGAACAAGTTGGGCTGCAAAGCAATCTCCAGCACCGGGATTTCCGTAGACCGGTGTTGCCAGATGGTCCAGATCGTAATGGTATTCCAATTAAATTTGGCAATTAAAGTTGCTAACCGTGAGAGTGCTACAGAGTGATATGTTAGTTTTGAGAGCATCCTGCTCGTGACATACGAGGCGCGAGATTGTCTCGTGCAGACGACATAAGCGTTCATGCGAGTGACATTTCTCGTTGCCGGTTCTTTTCGTCATCTTGATGTGCGGGACTTTAACGAGACCAATTTGGCACGCTTGGAACCTTTACTGTCGTCTGCTAAATTTACGAATAATGATTTAAGAGTGTTTGTATGCCAAAATAAAAACTCGCTTGAGTAACCTTTACGAAGATAGTTTGAAGTATAACTATATGTGTGCTGAGCATCAGTACAACTTTCGCTGGGAAACACCGGAAGTCTGGATAAAGAATGCTGATTAAATCACAGAACTATATATTCCGTAGAACTGCTACCAACAAACACGACGACAACTTTGACAAGGTGAGTACGTGACAGTGTCTTTAGTTCGTTCTATAGTACGGTAGATTACTTCGAACTGATTACAGAAATACTAACAGCGTGTATCACGTGTCACGCGCATGCGACAGCAAACGACACCAAATTTTTATATTATAAATGAATATTATATATGATCAATCTTAATCGATAGGCTAAAATTTTGACAAATATGTTTTAGTAGTTCGCCTTCAAATAATTATTTCCAAGTAAGTTATCGTGGATCTATGCCATCCTATATCTATGGCGCATGCCACACGCGATGTCAGATTTATCCATCGGCTTTGGGTGTTGTAAGTGCCAGATTATGCACTGATTTAGCTTGACAAGTCTCGATTCGATATTATGCAATCTACTCGAACAATTTGCATAACCTTTCAAGATCCATTTCTAGCTATGCCACGCCCATTTCTAGCCAAGCTCCGCCCACTTTTACATGGGTTAGAATCGATTTGAAAGATTTAAACCTGAATTCCGAAAACCTAACTTTCAAGGTAACTATATACAGGTAAACTGAATGTGTTGCTAATTTGACCGAGAGCTGTTACTGCCTAGATCATCATAGTAGCAACAGCTCCAAGTCAAATTAGTTTCAAAATAGTCAACTGGATGTTTGCTAAATTGTTCAAACTTATTCAAAGACATACAATGTAATCACCTTTGCTACATACGGACTATTACGATCTTCGTGGTGGACGTATTAAAGTTCTTGCTTCGTGAATTTCGATTTGCAGACCAAGAAAAGACAATTTCTCTGAAAACTTACGACTGGAATAAATTGCAGAGCCTTCTTATTCTAAAGATACCAGACACCCACGAAGGTGTCATTACGGTCATTAGCGCATCTCACCAGACTCCAGAAAACGGTTTCTTAATCAAAAGATCTAGCTAGCTGCCTAATCAATAACAACATTATCGATCTCATTAGCGCTAGCATATGGCCGTGTCTCGTGACAGATCGTTGATTTGCTAGACCGTTAATTGAAACGTTAGCGTCCCCTTAATTCTGTAAATGTATGTAATTAATCTCAGTACCAAGTCTGCAAATTGATTTGATTGGCTCAGAATTGCTCGTGGCCATTTGAAGGCTGAAATACCAGAATCTCAATTTCGAAGCATGACTACCGGCGAGTTGTTGAATGTATCTTTCAGTTTCAGCTTAGTTTATTTTCGATTAACCTCTTTTGAAGTATATGAAATACAATATACAAAACAATATTTCATGAAATAAACAGTAATAATATGATTCAGATCACATATGAGTTTTAGATATACAGTACCCTACATGTATGTTGACAGATTTAATAGAGGGATCCGTTTCCAGTCATATCCCACCTATTTCAAGCTCGGCCCACCACTTACTCGTGCGAAATCGGATTAAAACCTTGAAACCTTGAATTCCCAGAACGTTTATTTTGTAGTAACTATAGATGCAATCAGTTCAATATCTTGCAGCTAACATGATAGGGCCGTTATTGACTTCTCCAATTGTACATTTTAAAGAACAAACAATTCATACGCTTTACGGACTTACCGTTGTTCATGACGTAACTAATTGACATCCTATTGATTGTGACATCGGCCTGCATGTGACGTAATGAATTTTAGCACCGGATACTTGAGTGACAGGTCGGATCCATCCGTTACTAACCCAATTATAGTCTTGTAAGTCCTTTCGGTAGATACTCATTGCGCAACACAGGTCGCCACACACCCCATGCTCCACCTATGTGGAATTCAATATAATTCACTAGGTTGTGAAATCAAATCAGAGACTGGGGTCCCCAATTCAACTTCACAAACAAAAAAAAGCCAAATACATTTACATGAAATGAAGTCATCGAAGATTTACTTCGCTTCACGGCATCGCGCCATACAATTCAAGCTTCCAAAAGCATACAATCTTATCAATTTTATCCTTAGATACTCCAATGCAAACATGCACATTTAAAGGTGCATATTCATACCAGAATGCCGAAAATCAAAACTATTCAAATTGCATACCCCTTGAGGTTCAAACCGCGGGCCCATATGTAGACTACTGAAACGAAACAAATCCCAACACATGGTGCCCCAATCCCATATAAATCAATATAATTCCCCGAGATGTGAAATTGCTGAAACAGAGTCCACAATTCAAATTCACAACTCAAAAAATCACATCAATTCATACGCAATCAAATGATCATCCGCTAAGACCCATTTCGCTTCATCACACCCAGGCCCACAGTCTAAGCATCCAAAAGCATATGCCTTCAACCCATACAACCCTACCCTCGGTCACTCTGCTGTGAACATGCACACTCAAGGAGAACACTCTTTGTAAATTGATATCTGAAACTGCATAGGAATTTAGTTAATATAATAGATACCACACTTTTTCCATTTCGGATTCTTTTTATATCTACTTATAAATAGTAGGCATATCTACTCGCAGATAAACATCACTATATTTACATACAGAATATTCTGTGTCACATCCTAAACCCCTTATAGTAATTGTTACAAATATTCATGATAGACCTACATAAACTATACAAGCGAGTTGGTGAAAATGTGAAAACGGAATAAAAATAGTGTCTGTGACTATTTAGTACGTGACTGTTCAACTGTAACAGTAGTGTTCATTCTAGGAGGGGCCATGGGCTCATAGTCCCCTGTTATTATGAAATGACCCACATTTTTTCCATTAGGTGTCAAATGTCCCCATATTTTTTTTATGGATATTCAGCTGTAATATAACGCAGCTCTTTCAAACTTATATCAACCATGACAAATTTTTGGCATTGTAAGGAAATTTTGTTGAATATTTTGAAACAAATTTGAATGGAAGCTGTTGCTGCCAGTATGGATGATTTGAAATTGAGATACTAAGATGTAAATGGTGAAAGGGTTAATCAGATTGGTCTGACTTGTAAGAAAGCATAAAAAAATATATATATATTTCTCTAACAGTCCTCTATTTCTGCTAGGTTGTGGGTTCACGCAGAGCCTCTGTCCCTCATATTATTCTAATGTCCAAACCTTTTGGCTGGGTAGAGTCCGTCGACGCAATTATTCAAGATCCTAGAATGAACGCTGTAATAAATAATAGTCATATTATTATCAGTAGCACTTAGAATCCGCAAGGGAATGGACCTTTCCGGTTTTAGTTATGCCCCGCCCATCTCTAGCTAAGCTCCACCCACACATCGACTATCAATTTCCAAAAAACTACACATTTAAGCTGTTGAATATTTTGAAACCAATCTGACTGGGCGCTGTTGCTGCCTAAGGCAGCAACAGCGCCCAGTCAAATTAGTTTCAAAACATTCAACAGCATGTTTATTAAATGGCAAAGAATTACAAACACAAACAATTCATACAACGTGGCGGAGTATTTGAGATTTGGTGACGGTCTATATGGAACCCTTTGTGACGTAATGATTGTGACGTCATCATACAAGCGCTAAGTTGATTATGACGTCATACGAGGTCAGATGATGGGTGGATACTATGGAAATGTGAATTAAGACATTACTGTAAAATATTCATATTTGCAAACAATACTATTGGCCAGTCGTAGATTAGTTGGCTGTCTCGTTTACCAGGATAGGAGTATATGTAATATTTTAACATGAACATAGCTTAAATCAATATTACATATACTCGGTGATGATGAAATGCAAAAGAGCAAAATTAAAGCTGTTTCAATATAATACTTTTATCGTTACTGGTTAGGCGTATCGTTATTAATTATAGCAATAGTATGTTCATCAATTTCGATAAGCGAATACGATTTCCCGCTCACGTCACATGTAGACTGAAATCACAATCATAATGCGCAATGTCCCATTATTGGCTATTGGCGCAATTCAGGTATTGGCCAACAGTTGTGCCGATAAGTACTAACAAATTGAGTAATGGGTCGTGTCCTGTTGACAGATGGACGCGCCAATAACCAATTGGCTTTTAGGTCATGAACCATTGCTAATCCGACACCTCGATAGTTAATGGACAGTTCCAGTTTTAGCTATTCCCCGGCCATCTCTAGCTAAGGGCCGGCCACCCACACAAATTTCCAGAAAACTATACAGGTAAGCTGTTGAATAATTTTAAAATAATTTGACTGCAACAGAATGTTTATTAAATAGTAAAGATATATACAATTCCTACAACGTGTCGAACTATATTAAGCGTTTAAGACGGACTAAATCGAATCATTCATGGCGTAATGATTATGACGTCATACTACATGTCACATAGTTGATTATGACATCATATGATTGGCTGAGGAAATGGATTGATCTTCTTCTTTTCGATCGCTGGTATCACACTTGGAGAGCCGTTCTCAAGATGAAATCCGTGGTTTTCTGCAGTTCTTCCACATGCCCATACAGCTTTTCAAGAAAAGAGGTTGCCAAAGGCCAGATCTCTTCTCTCAGCAGCTGATACGTACTGCAGCATTGAAATATGCGCTCTGTGGTCTGTTCTGCTTCTCCACAAGGACAAGCGGGCGATGTCGTAAGGTGAACCGCCTGCACATGTGTTGGTTTTAGTCTGTTGTGTCCAGTTCTGAGACGAAAAATGGTCACTTGCTCTGGCCTCGAGAGATGATGGTAGAGTGACTTGATGATAGTCTTCATCTCTGTATGGGTAACCATGTTTTCTGTCTGATTCTCTTCTGCACCCACCTTTGCCATCGTGTCTGCTTCTTCATTTCCTTGGACTCCACAGTGTGAGGGGATGCACTGCAGTGCTATCCGAAAGCATTTGATGGTTTGTAGTGCTTCTTCAAGTTGTGGCAGCTTACATTTGGTGATAGCCTCAAGGACGGAGCGGGCATCAGATAAAAAGACAATCTGTGCAATAGGGTCCGCTTCAGTCTTCTCGGATGGGACTTTAAACTGAGGTCCCGTCATACAGTGCCCATCACTGTGTGAACGTGAGCTAGGGTTAGGTAGGCAAGAAATTTCGGCATAGTCAAAGTAAACCGGATGCTGAATGGATCCCTCCTCGGATGGAACCACGCAACATACGGATTACAAAACCAAAACCAAATTGCTAGAATTAGAATCTTTCGGAATTTTCGAGGGGACTATGGAGGGATGTAACCCGGATGACTGATCGAGTTCGTCCTCGGACGGACACAGTCACCATACGGGCTACCTAACCAATCACAATCAAACAAGTGCGCGCTGGTGCCTGCTCGGATGATGGCCAGAAGACCAAATGGGTCCCAGGACCCGAAAGACCCCACACCCCAACCTCCCCACTCCCCCCAAAGGGGCCGGGAGGTCTCTGACCTAAAGCCCCCCCCCCCTTGGGTGCATCAGGTCATAAGACCGTACGCACTTCCCCCGACCCAACACCTACCCCATCCCTTCCCCACCCCCGTTAGGTCCAGGTTAGGCCATCCCCATTACACACGCCCAAGCATGAGGAGCAACAAAAAAAAGCCATGGAAAAGAACAGCAACATGAGACAAAATCGAGAGACAACGATCAACACACACACACACACAGAGAGAGACACAAGCTAATGCACAAACCGACGTCACAAGAATTCACAAGAATTCAACAAAAACCATAAAGGCCAGGCGTGAGTCTAGACCCTAGCATTGGGAACTAGCATATAAACGCCTCAAATATTACAACACACACACAATAGGGTCCGCTGTTCTGCTGATGGTATTAGCTGCATGAACCAGTGCTTCGACCCCAGCTCTGTAGTTTGTGCAGTGTTTGCCTGTCGGTATTGCAGCTGACACATGTTGTCCGTTTGGATACTGTATGTACAGTCCGGCACCTCCGCTCCTAATTGCATCTTTGGCTGATCCATATGTGTAGATCCTTATCCATGTCTCCTGAGGGTACATTTCTTCCAGCATGGCTAGGGTCAGGGCCTTCTTGCTCACATCACTGTGTTTATCTTTGGTTGTGAGATAAGGTAATGTGGTGCGAATAGCTATGCTCTCTAGTTTGTTTTCCCAGGGTGGAGGATCAAGGGTGTCGTTTGGGTCTTCTATTTGTGCTGGCAACATTTCTTGGTGTTTCCTTTGAAGTGCTTTTGTCTCTTTCACAAAACTTGATCGTTTAGGTCTTCCTGATGACAGCTGTGCTTGCCTGATCTTCATCTGGTGGTTGCTGAACGAGTTGAACTTTGCAGCTTGGATCAGTGCTTTGCATTCCCTTCCTTTGCTAAGTGGGTGTGGGGGGGGGGGGTGCCTGCTGTCTGCTCCATTTTACTATTGGTGTTGATCTCATTCCACCAGTGATGATGCGCAGTGCCTGGTTTTGTACTCTGTCGAGGTTCTGTTGTACGGCACCTAGGTAGATGGTCTTGAGGATCCTTTCATTGGCACCCCACTTTGTTCCTGCCAGCTTCATCATGATGTTTAGCTTTCTTCTGGCCCTTGCCTCTGCGTTCTGGATGTTCTCCTTCCATGTTAATCTTCTGTCATATGTGACTCCCAAGTATGTCTGCTGGTCCTCGTATTCGAGTGGAGTACCGCCCAGTGTCAGATTGCCAACCTTGGTTTTGGTGGACAGTAAGAATAGCATGGTAATACACCACCGATTGGCCCAAGCTGTAATCCTGTCCAAGGCGAGCTGCATTCTGTACGTGGCAGTCGTTGTGTACTCCTCTGTGCACCAGAGTACGAGGTCATCTGCATAGAGTGCTGCTTAGATCCCATTGGGCGGCTCTGCTACAATGTCATTAATGAAGAGTATGAACAGAGTTGGTGATAATACTCCGCCTTGTGGCACCCCTTGTCTCAGCAATTCATTCTGTCCAGATTGTCCATCCACCAGCACCCTAGCTCTGCGATTGTGTAGGTATGACTTGGTCCATCGGAACATGTTGCCACCGATGCCTGTGCGCCGGAGCTTCACGAGGAGGGCATCCTTCCACATCTTGTCAAATGCCTTCTGCAGAACGATAAAGGCAGCTAGCATCACCTTCTTGGCTTTAAAAGTGTCCTCTATGACCTGTGCAAGATGTGTTGTTTGATCTTCTGTGCTCTTGTATCTTCTGAAGCCGCCCTGCTCTGAAACTATAATGGATTGATGAATTGATTAATGTTTCTGCACCAAAAGTGTTATTGGGACGAGCATCGATATAAATACAAATATGGTCCAGATACATTACACCAATCAATCAATCAATCAATCAATCAATCAACCAATCAATCAATCAATCAATCAATCAATTTATTGCGATAAAATACCAAACATTATGGTGTACGCATACAGCACAACAAAACAAAAACTTAAAAATTACACAATGACAATGCATAAAATAGCATTAAAAGAATTAAACTAAAATTATAATTAATATTAATATTACGTCTTCTTCCTCTTTTCGTTCGCTGCTCATACCGCCAGTCCTGTAAATGACTATCGACATGATCATAAGCGTTAAGTGCGTGGATCCATGGTTTATTAGAGTGCGCCGTGCGGCCTGGAACCTCCGTCTTCAGCATTCGAGGTTTCTGTCAGGGTTACCTCACCCTTACCTCCTTTAGTCGCCTCTTACGACACGCAGAGGATACGGAAGGTGTATTCTAAGCCCCACCTACAGGGCAAATTGAGATTACGTTATATATACATTTATTTATATTATCTAAAAACATATATGAAATGTTTCCGAAAAAGTTGGTCCCGGTCCCAGGATGATTCATAATAAGGAAAAACTAATTACCTCTCGGGGATGTAGAAATTGTTTGAGTGTAGCTTTCGTGACCATCTCGGTCACTTCTTCAACACCAACCGATGGTAGCTGGCAACGTCACTCTGGTCAGTTCTTGTGGAGTCACGTGGCAGCATTGACTGGTAGACTGCTGGTAGAACTGATCAGAGTGACGTCAGTTAGTGCTGAAGAGGTGACCGAGATGGTCACGAAAGCTACACTCAAACAATTTCTACATCCCGGAGAGGTAACTCATGTTTCATTATTATATATGAAATGGTTATTTACAACAATATAAAAGACTTTTGGTTGTCTGAGTGCATTCAATTGGATGGCATAAACCAACCATAGCCGTTAACCCAACAAGTTGAACACATGTTGACGTGACCAGCTAGTCTGAACATCATGTGTAGAACTCTAGAGTGAAGTCGGTTGTAGTCAGCGGTATCAGTGCACCAGTTGGATACATTCACAGTCATAGAGCCATAAGTAGGATGTAAGTTAGTTAGTAGCGGCTACTCTATCAGTTTATATGGCTGGTGGAATACCGTTTTGAGAAACATTTTTCGACAAAATTTAATATGTAATTGGAGATTTCTACGTCACCATCGTTATAAGACATTAGAAAATAAAACTGTTCTTCATCATTCAGAGATGGGAAGTTGGTGAATGTATCTAGAGTATTAAATAAGAATTGCCTGTCAATATCATAGGACTGGCAGTAGAGAAGAAACTGGTTTTCATCTTCAATACTGCCAGTTTTGCAAATTTCACAGATCCTCTGCTCAATTGGTTTTATTGCCCTATGGTGCCTGCCCAATTCCACTTGAAGGCTATGTGCACTAATTCTAGGCTTGGTGAATTCTTTGCGTTGTACCAAGTTGTGGGCACTAATCAAGTAATTTTCAAGTTTAAAATCTGATTTGAACAACCCATAGGATAATTTTGTACACCATAGGCTTACAAGACAACATGCAGTTTTGTGATTGGAATTAGGCTATTTTTCTATTATGCTCTTGGTAGAAGAGAGTTCTAAAAATCGAATTTGCCATACATGACTATGATTAAATTAAGCGAAAGACCTCTGAAAAAAAAAGGATTTTTACCAAACGAACACACCAAAAGTAATCTGAATCTTGGAGCAAGATTACCTAAAAATTACCGATTTAGATGCCAGAAAATACAGATTTTAATAACAAATCGTTATTTGGTTATCCTTTGAGCAAAACAAACGTAAATCCGGGCCATTTAGTCAGGCGTGAGTGATGGTAACTATCGTCATTAGTTAGTTATCTTTCAGCAGCCGACATGTTGCTGCACGCGCTATGACGTGTATCAATCACTGGGTATTATTCTGCAGACGTTATGGCAACAGTTTCCAGTTAAATGGGCACAATAAATATCCTCGGTCTAGACACAGGATGTCAATCAATTTGATATTATACCTCATTTATCCGATTACATGGAACATGTATAATCAAACAGATCGATTGACATGATAGTATCTGTTTATGATAACGCGGGTTACCGGGCCGGTACCGGACTAATACCGGGCCGTATTGACTCAGTGGACATGGCAGCCTACGTTAGCATCCTGACAAAAATAGTCTAAGAGCCACAAAGTCAGAGGCCTTGCCTATTGCTTAGATTTTGGCCGAAATCAATTTCCTAGATATCCTAAAACTCACAAATGTTAAGAAAATATGAATAGTCTTGCATCTTGGGAATAAAGGTGATTATATTAATTAATTTACTGGACTTATTTAGCGCAGCTGAACAATTGATAAATCAAATACACACCGATAGTCATCGGTGCTGTGAACAACGTGGTAATAATATTCCTGATAACGCGCGTTACTGGCTCGGTACTGGACCAATATCGGCCCAGTAACCTGCGTTTTCGGGGTTGTAGCATATATATCGCGTTTTTCTACTTTTATTGGCAGTTGAGAATCACGAAACTCTGTGACGTAATAGATAATTGTGAACTTGTTCCAATGTGACGGTTTGAGGTAGGCCTAATTAATAAGCATAGGCCTATAGACTGTTTTATCAAATATTGTGCTCATTTCAAAACCACAGAGAGCCTCGATCACGACTATGTGAGTATAACCGATACTGTCTCTATTTTGATTTTATGAATCATTCACGCACCATAAGACTAATCCACTCCGTGGCCGGTTTCGGGCATTCTGAGGGTCATCAGGTAGAGGGATATATTCAACAGCATGTTTATTAAATAGTAAAGGCATACAATTCGTAAAGCGACGCTTACTCCGTTATCAATTAAACGTTCGTGACGAACTTAGCTATGCCATTCATGACGTAATTGATTATGACGTCATCATACACACCGCGTAGTTGATTATGACGTCATATGATTGACGTGATAAACTCGAATCCTTCATTACCCATATATTTTGATTTAGTAATGTAGGCCCGGAATGGACCTTTCCAATTTTTGTTATGCTCCGCCCATCACTAGCTAAGCTCCACCCACACTTCGCCGTGTTTGGGATTGGTCGATCCCCGAATGCCATGATTATCATTTGACATCACGATCAATGACGCCATGAATGACGTCGATAAGTACGTCACGAACGCATATTTGAAGATGGACTATACGTTGTTGTACAAATTGTATATCTTTACTAGTTAATAAATATCATGTTGAATATTTTGTAACTAATTTGACTGGGTGCTGTTGCCGCCTATGGCATGGCTGGCAGCAACAGCGCCCAGTCAAATTAGTTTCAAAATATTCAACATGATATTTATTATCTAGTAAAGATATACAATTTGTACAACAACGTATAGTCCACCTTCAAATATGCGTTCGTGACGTACTTATCGACGTCATTCATGGCGTCATTGATCGTAATGTCATTATACGCGTCACATAGTTAATTATGACGTCATACGATGGATGGATAGAGTGGAAAGGTCTGTTGGTAGCAAAAGCACAATACAGCTTAGAAATAACTATAAATGTTTCCAAAGCTTAAAGAGAAAAAAATGTTAATTAGTACAATTTTGAACACGGTTCTGAGGTACTATTTTGAACATAGTTGGATTAGTTTCTGCCAATGTTTTCCAATGCAATTGTGTTCAAAATATTCATAAATAGACTACGTTTTAGTTTGTTTTCCTAAGTTATTTCTAAGCTATATACACTGCAGGTGAAGTTTAAACGAACGCGACAATAAACAATTTTCGAGATGGGATCATTATGTTCGAACATTTTATTGGTATAAATCGCTGATGTCGTTTTTGTTCTGACGCATTGTATGCCTTTGATAAATCTACAATTTAATAAACATCCTGTTGAATATTTTGAAACTTATTTGACTGGGAACCGTTGCTGCCATAGAAAGCAGCAACTCCCACCCACCCCACCCATCCCACCCAGTCAAATTGTTTCAAAAATATCCAACAGCTTACCTCTATAATTACCTAGAATATTAGATTTTGGATATTCAGGTTTCAAAGTTTCAGATCTATTACAACATGCGTAAGAAAGTGGGCGGCGCATAGATTGAAATGGGCGTGGCATAGCTAGAAATGATCACTCCATAGGAAGCCTCTACATTTCGTTGCTAGGTTTCGTCTAAATGACATCGGTTACGGCGCCATGGGTGCGACAATATAAATATGATGAAACACGCTTAAAGTTGTTCTGAAAGGTTGGTAAGCACTCTTCTTTAAAAATCTTATATTCAAACGATTTATTTTTGTATAAACTATTAGTGCCACAATTCCTTGAACCCTAGCAAATTTTCTAAAACATGACATTTTATAAACTGTTAGTGCCACAGTTTCGTATAATGTAATCTATGTAGATACCCACCATGCGCATATATTGATTGACACACGGTCTAGATTTTCGCCCAATAACAGCAACGACATAAAGCATTTGCTTTCATTAGTGTAGCATCGATGACGGATGATGGCGCGTGCGTCTGTGCCCACAAGGCGACGTTTGATCGATCAAATTGTATGCATTTTGCATTTTATTTTCACACGCGTGATTCTCTCAAGCATAGAATACGATTATCTATAGGTCTACAGCGCAACTCATAAATAACTCAACATGTTTCCAAAATATAATAAAACGTAGTAGTAGTAGTAGTAGTAGTAGTAGTAGTAGTAGTAGTAGTAGTAGTAGTAGTAGTAGTAGTAGTAGTAGTAGTAGTAGTAGCAGCAGAAGCAGCAGACCCGATAAGGGGTCTCCGCAACTGATTAGCCCTTGGCCCCAATGGGTTCAGTCCGGCTCTGTATTTCACTACTAATTTATTAATTAAAATTTTAGTTATGTCGCTGTAATTGCCCCAATAACCAGTTTGGCCCGTTTGTAAACGGCGCTGGCCCATATACCAATTTACTATCGCCGCGCCCATTTGTAAACGTATCTAAACAAGTGAAGGAATCGCTGAACTGATCAACACGACGGAATTAAAGGACAATTTCGGGATGATAAAAAGTGTGCTTTATTTGAAAGATTATTACATGTTTAATGAAATTGCGTCAGAATAATAACCAGATAGAAATAGCGTAACCAACTATCGCTAGATAAAGTCGGTAAAATTGACAATTTCTCGCACATCAGGGCGCTGCCATTTTATCGCGCCAAGCTACGTCAGCCCCGAACCACCGCTATTGCTACGACTGGAGGCGCGAGGCCAATAGATGCTGGTATATATTTTAAGGAAGTATACGTAAATGATAATAGCAAACGAACCGCTGAAGCGATTCCAATGATTCTAGGATCTCTAAATAGGTGCCGACCTCTGGATTAATATGATATAATGGATCAAGAGGTTCAAAAGACTGGAATATATAAAATAATTATTCATCTAAGATACGATCAGAGGATGTTATTCTTTTTTTGGTAAAATTCAGCATGAGGTGGGTTTTGTCTCGAAAACTCCATCTTTGCGTATTGTCATTAAATTGGAGTGTGCTTAAAGCTGAATGAAATGGCTATTTGCCTGACCAATTATAATTTTGCTCACGTGAATATTGCCAGAGATATCACCAAATGAATTAACATTTTGACATAGAATCTGGGAATTTTCATCACCGATCAATATTGCCCGGCAAGCTGTAGTAATTTCAATAATTAAGATATTTTGATGGAATTTTTCCCGTTATGTGAAACATTATAAAGCTTCGGCACGGAAAATTCTGTAATTGTAGCTGCAATACTTATTCTGATATAGGATGATGATGGATAGGGCGCATCTTGAAATTTTTGTTTGAAATTTTGCTGGCTTAGTTTTTCCATCAGAGTGTATCTTTTGAACCACTAGGCCGATTCTAACATCACTAACATTGGATAAATCTTCGAATTTGCCGCTACAAGTAGGTATCAGAATTATTACAATCGGTTCTGTGATTCCGGCAATATTATCATATCATATGTTTTCTTGGAATATATATTTACATTGCCTGCGACACGCGCTATAGCGATATCTTGAGTCGGCTGAGTAATTTGACAAAACTCGCGTGTCAAGTGTGCGACTTCATTTAACCCTTATCGCATGGTGTAAAATGCGTAATAGCTTACTTACAGAGATAGTACCGGGGTACATTAAAAAAAATGTTGCTGAAACGTGTTGCTGTCGTGCACAGAAATGACTTACAACAGCATTGTCATCAAATGAACACATTCTGATAGGATAGTGAAAATGGAATCTATGCTTCAGCGGTCTGGGGGTTAACGATTCACCACCGACTTCGGATACTAGAATTACTTGAAAAACCTACTAGCTTAACTGGACAACGTCCTAACGATTACAAATTAGCACATGTTAGGCCTCCATGCATATACATATTTACTGTACAGATAAAGATAGCGCTGGTGCGGGGATGACGTCAGGATCTCGTGAAATCTCGCTCTCGTTGCAAGAAAATGTCACCGCCCAGGAGACAAAATAATCCCATGTTTTACGATGGTATAATTCCTCGTATTATTTGTCTATTGTTTTTATTTAGGATCCAATATGTTAGTCATATACTAATCTTTCAAATAAACTACACTTTTACCAATCCGGGAATTGTCCTTTAATGAATATATGGATCATGGATGTATTGCCTATCGACGCAAGTTAGATATTGGCATATGGGAACTGCGCCGTTTACAAACGGGCGCGCCGATAACAATTGGTATATGAGCCGGCGCCATTTACAAATGATCCTGTGCTGTTTACAAACGGACCAAATTGCTTATTGGGTCTCTACATCGCCATGGCAACGGATTGAACTATAGAAAAGTAAATAAACCAAGTTGACATTTGGAATTCGTTGATCTATGTATTCCTACGCCACATCCTCAGAATACAATACACATTACATCGACAATACCTGTGCATACGTGGAACAACAGGTGGATCAGTTTACATATTCTGGATATGTAAGTGTGCCTCATTTTGTAAATGGTGCGCTGCTATTTACTCATCCAAGAAAGTGTAACATTTTGAGATTTTTGAAAATGTGCCAGAAATAACTTCTGAATGTTGCATTAACCCCTTGTGTGTCAACAGCGCCTCCATGCGCTAAAATACCACTTATATAAATTAAGCAGTTTAATAATCAACACTTTTCAAGAAATCTTAATTTTAGAAAACTAATGTTTTTTGTGTAAATTTACCTCTGAAATTTGGGACTGGTTCGACCATTAAAGGGGTAATGGTAAAGAAAATTCAAGTTTTGTCTCACCCAGTATCCATTTGCAGGTCAAGAGATGTGTATTTTTGAAAATTTACCGATGGAATGATATTGATACTTAGGCCTACATGACATCACGGACTGGGTTGAGGAGCCAAATTGGTGTCGATCACCGTTCAATATTTACGCGATGTTACAAAGCAGATACTTGCGATACAGAAACGGGAATGTGACAGTATATGAATGATCTGGAATCTATAAACCATAATCTACCGGTGCAGTATAACATTTGAGATGAGATAGCATCCGTTTAATTTATATCATAATGCTGGAAATATTCTCTTGTTTACCACCAAGGTGATCGCGTGCGTGCAACTCCCGATCCGCGTGTAAGCACGAGTTCCATGGCTATGCTTGATTATCGCAGACGACGGCAGCTTTCGTCGTCAGGATCGACACCCGGCAGAGAAGGGCAAGCAGACGATACACGCGTAATTGCAGGAATCAAACAGACGGAGTGCGTTCGGGATTTGAACGAGCTCAAAATGGCAAATTATTAACATCCTCTCCGTGCACGGCGTTGAAAGGCCACCATATCTTCCATAATGACGGCAGTCCATACGCATTAGCTTTTCCGAGTTAGCAATTTTTTTTTTCTGAATTCGGTTCTAGAAATGTTTGTTCCAAAACAAAAGAAATATACAATTCGGGCTAGCTATATAATTCTTTAAGCCACTGCGATTGAATGATGTTGTTGCGATAATCATTCCACAACCATCGTCAATCTGATTGTTTTGAAACAAATCAGTAGTAGAACCTAAATAAAAATATAATTTATATTTTGAAACGTAAGAACGAAAATGGTTATGAAGGTTAGGTTTTGACACGCGATGATCGATTTGCATCACCTTTGACATAGTTCATTTATTGAACGATTGAACCGGAGTTTTCATGACTTTGTATAGTTTGAAAGCATGAGAGATGATGCGAGTCTGCTCTTTAGCTCACGCGACGATTTACTTTAACCCGTAAGTGCGCGAACAATTTTTTTTCAATTGTGGTGTTGATAAATCACCATTTGCAGGACAAAAGCAGATGATTATTCGATAACTGAGCCAGTCATTCCAGTAGTAAATTTTCAAAACAGCAAAATATCCTACCTAGCCTGCAAGTGGACAAAATTTAGATTTTCTTGACCAATCTTGAGTGTTAACTGTCTCTCTGCTGCAAGCCACCAGAAAATAATTTCAATGGGCACTAACTCTTGACCCGCTGAAAGGTTTGAAAACAATTTGACTGAAAATTGTTGGTGGCTTAGATACCAACAGTTTTCAGTCAAATTGTTGTCAAAATATTAAGCAGATCCAGAAATATAACTCCTGGAATATGTCGTCTGCAAAAGCTCAGCAGTCAGACTGTCATATGATTAAAATGCGAATTCCTGTCCATGCAGAGTTACGTGTAAAACAACATTGACTGCCCGCCTGATGAATTTCTACAGACGGCATTTTCCATGGGGTTTAACCCTGAGCATATTGAATATTTTGAAAACAATTAGCTAAGCCATCAACAATTTTCAGTCAAATTGTTTTTAAAATATTCAGCATGTCCAGAGTAAATATCATTTGCAATTATTGTCTGGTGTTTTGCAGTAGTCAGTACATGTAACAGAAGCGCCAGTGATAACGTTTGTCACTGGGCCGATACTGGGCTGTATTATACTTGTAGTATGTGAAATCGGAATAACGAGGGGACGAGGAAGTGTGATGCCAGGATGGGCTGATGACAGTGTGTCTGGGTGGTAGGACGACAGGGTGGTGTGAGGGAAAGAATATGAAATGGGATGGCGATGGGAAGATGTGAATGAGGAGTATCCATAGAGTATGTAAGCGAATGATGATGGTGGTGGTGGTGGTGGTGGTGGTGGTGCTGATGGTGATGGTGCTGGTGGTGCATGGTGGTGATGGTGGTGTTGGTGGTGGTGGTGGTGGTGGTAGTGGTGATGATGATGGTGGTGGGTGATGGTGGTGGTGGTGGTGGTGGTGGTGGTAGTGGTGGTGGTGGTGGTGGTGGTGGTGGTGGTGGTGGTGGTGGTGGTGGTGGTGGTGATGGTGGTGGTGGTGGTGCATGGTGGTTGGGAGGAGGAGGAGGAGGAGGAGGGGCGTGGACGAGGACAACTAGGAGGAGAACGAGGACGATTAGGAGGACGAGAAGGAGGACAAGGATAAGGATGAGGACTAGGACGATGCCAAGTAGCAGGGAGAAGAGGGGTGGGGGAGGGGTGGGGTGGGGGGAGAAGGCGAATATGAGGGAATGAGAAGTTATTGACAAAGAGAATTAGAAGTGGAATACTGGAAGAATAAAGATTATGAGGATGTTTTATAGATTTTAATTTTAAGACACAATTTCCTTGAAAGTAGAATAAAATGTGCTCTTAGCCAATCAACCAACTGTCCTCTAACGCAATTAATGCCCCTTCGGTTTCAGCTTGCGCGTTGTGATCTGAGAAATACATGCACGCGTACAAATGTCCCTTGTACCGCCCTTATTAATAATAATTAGTTTTAATTAAGTCTGCCTCGCGCAATCAATGACACTATGACGCGTCTATAGAGCTGTATCTGTTAGCCTAATCACAGTCTTTGTCCCGTGACGATAGTTTGAAAACGACGCCATTGTTGTTCTTGAGGCGATGCAGTAATGGATTTGAGAGATGACTATAGATTCTCACATGCGACAATGAATGATATTTATATAAGGTGTCGGTGTTCTGCTAACATATATATGTATCTCTGATGACGTGTGTTACTGGGCCGGTACTGTGCCAATACCGGGCCGAATTGACCGGGTATGGGCCCAGTAACCTGCGCTATGAGGGATGTGTACTGTACGGGCCTATGAAATCTAACTATTATTGTCGTATTTAGGTAGCGGACTTATTGAAGAGATTATCCATTGTTACAAGTCACATCCAATTATGCGTAAATACATTTGTGGATAGATTATGTCCAATCTCAGTTTTAATTTGGGCTGTTCAGCTTTGGCACATTCCGATTGAATCCTCGCCATCTTGGAATTTGGAACATCTTGAAATACTGATTCTGGCTTATCGGTGCAAAGATGGGCATCTTGAATATCGTGAACATTTCGATGTATCATACTTTATTTAACCTGGAACTGCCATTAACATGCATATATATGTGCATCATTGGGTACTATTCGTCCTGACACAGGATACAGAGTTACATGTATAATATTGAATGCACTCCTTGAAACTCAAAGTACGCGCTGTATACAGCTATGGACATATGGAGATGTCTTTGTTTTGCGCCTTGGTAGAAATTATGTATGATACCACGACATGCCCATGGTGACAGCACTACTGCAGCACCTTAGTGGCAATGATGGTGCCAGTCCACTGGTGGATTGCAATACTGACCACTGCTCTGGTCTTGATAAATGACCATTTACAGGTAAAGGGAAGACTATTTTTGAAAATTTACCACTGAAATCACTGGCTCGGTAGCCGAGTCAGCGATTTCAGTGGTAAATTGTCAAAAACAGTCTTCTCTTAACCGCTAAATGGATATCAATTATGACAATTTTTAGATTTACTTGACCGATATTGATTAATTATTACAGATTGGAGGATTGCAGTTTATCCATCAATCATATGACGTCATAATCAACTACGTGATGTGTAGGATGGCGTCATAATCAATTACGACACGAATTAGGCAGTTAAGTTCGTCACGAACGATTAATTGATGGCGGACTAAGCGTTGCTTGCTGTACGAATTGTCTTTACAATTTAATAGGCAGCAACAGCACCCAGTCAAATTAGCTTTAACATATTTAACAGCTTACCTTTATAGTTTTCGGGAAATAGAAAGTCATGGAGTTCAGGGATGGATCGATCGCAATACGGTCAAAGCGTAAGTGAAGCTTAGCTTGATATGGGCATGGCATAGCTAAAACTAGATTACTTCCATTAATACGCCGTGGGTATTATTTAAGCGGTAAGGGTGTGTTGCACGCATGGGCAAATTAAATTTCCATGACATTATCCGTCCAACAGGACCACATCGGACTCATGCTGACTCACGCCTCTTCACGGCTGCCATCAGAACTTATGTATTCATACGCCCTGTTAACTGTCAGTTGAAGAAGATCTCTACGATTGTTTTTTAAGGTTCCCATTTCAAGGCATATCGTGACATTCGTTGCGACGTGACAAGTCGAGGACGTGTTGAAGACGTCCGTTACGGTTGATGAAAAGCGCCCGTTTTACAGTATTTAAATCTGATTAGCACATTTAATTCTAAATACACGATATTATTTATTACGATGCTATTCATTCTCAAACTCTATCTGCGTATTTCCGTAACAATGTTCTTGAAAATTACTGATTGCGTTAGTTATAAACCATTTTCAATAAATTTCTTTTCGAAATTCTTCGAATTCATACTATGGTTGTTGGAAAGAAAGTTTGTTAGAATTTAGATAGAACTGCACGGCTTAGCATCCAGGGTGCATTGTTGAGCAGACGTCTCCTCCTTGAGCAGACGATCTCGGCTTGTTAGCGCAGTTTTCCTCAACAATTTCGAGGTTTGCTGTTAATTCGCTCGAATCCTCAACCAAATCTTCATCACCTAAAATTGTGGACAGTGACAAGTTCATAAATTTGCCAAACGCTTGTTCGGGAAGTTGTTTCCTCATTGTTTCTACCGACAGACCGCGCGAATGCGCGTGCTGTTATTGACAAATGCCTGATCTAAACTGCTTTAGGCACAGCTATTCTTTAATTAATAATTCTCGGCGGATAACGAAGTGACGATGGAGGCTACAGCCATATGGTTACATATTAAGCTGGATCGTCTGCTCTTAACGCCAAGTTCTTCGTTTCTTTCTCTACAACCTATGTCGTCTGCATCACTTTTTGCATTTATGAAATCTATTATTAGCCAAACTGATGACAACAATTCAGAAAATAATTTGGTTACAAGTTTCGCTTCCATTTGGGACACTTCCCAGCTGGTGATCTGCTGCTGCTTGTGGTGCTGCTTCTGCGGCTGCTGATGGTGGTGGTGCTGCTGCTGTTGCTGGTGGTGGTGGTGGTGGTGGTGTTGTTGCTGCTGCTGCTGCTCCTGTTGTTTGTTGCTGGTGGTGGTGGTGGTAGTTTTGGGGGTGTTGCTGTTGCTGTTGCTGTTGCTGCTGCTATCGCCGCGACCGCTGATTGCGCTGAGTAATGCTGCTGACGATGATGCTGCTGCTATCGCCGTGACAGCTGATTGCGCCGATTACTGCTGCTGACGATGATGCGGCTGCTGCTGCTGTTGCTGCTGTTGCTGCTGCTGCTGCTGCTGCCACTGCTATCGCCGCGACCGCTGATTGCGCCGAGTACTGCTGCTGACGATGATGCGGCTGCTGCTGTTGCTGCTGCTGTTGCTGCTGCTATCGCCGCGACAGCTGATTGCGCCGAGTACTGCTGCTGCCGCTGACAATGATGCGGCTGCTGCTATCGCCGTGACCGCTGATTGCGCAGAGTAATGCTGCTGACGATGATGCGGCTGCTGTTGTTGCTGCTGCTATCGCCGTGACCGCTGATTGCGCGGAGTAATGCTGCTGACGATGATGCGGCTGCTGTTGTTGCTGCTGCTATCGCCGTGACCGCTGATTGCGCCGAGTAATGCTGCTGACGATGATGCGGCTGCTGTTGTTGCTGCTGCTATCGCCGTGACCGCTGATTGCGCGGAGTAATGCTGCTGACGACGATGCGGCTGCTGTTGTTGAGACCGGGGATGCCAGATGTTGATGATGCTGCCTCTAACTAGCCATCTCCCTAAATAGCTTGTCTATGGCGTTGGCGGCGGGGTGGGTGGATGGGGAAATAAATGTCATCGCCTATATAGCATCGTTATTCAGTTATCAGTACATTATCCTCTGTTACGGTGTCCTATCATGTCCGTCAATGCCTCCAGGCAGTGCTTCCCTAACTAACGGAATCTCCCACACGGAATATAGGCCTAGATAGCATTATTGGCTTCATCCGCAAACACCGGTCGTTATCTGGCAAGTCTGTCCTTTGAAGGTGTATGCATCTATGGCAACTAAGATACGTCGTCATGGAAACATTTCTAATTTAAGCTTCTTAAAAGCTCCTTTAAAGCTACTATGATTATTCCAGCCAGAGATGGGCTGTAGCATATTCTTCAAAGAATTCTGACTTCAACCCTTTGATAGCCGAATTCCAAGAAAATCAAGTTAACCCCCGTGTGTCAATAGCGCTTCAAAGCTCTCAAAATGGTACTTTTATCAATTAGCCCTTACTTTTGTCAAGATTTTAAAAGAAGATTCAAATATTTGCTCAGTGAATGACCATTTGCTGGCCAAGAGAACTGTTAAAAAAAAAATTTACCACTGGAACTTAGGAAAATATTTTTAATGAGTTGGTCGTTTGACGGCTTGACGATTATATGGTTGATCGTATAGGTAATCTAAGATTCTAAATTTTGTTTAGTCAGTATCCATTTACAGGCTAAGAGAAGACTATTTTTGACAATTTACCACTCTAATGACTGGCTCGGTAACCGAGCCAGTCATTCCAGTGGTAAATTTTCAAAAAAATAATCTTCTCTTGACCAGCAAATAGACATAGCTGAAGACTACTGAAGAGGCGGTGTTACCATTATAGCGAAAGGTTGACACAAGAGTGCTTCAAGTTGCACATTGACACAAAGATTCTTGAAAATATAATTATTAAAACTATATACTATTAGAGGCTTAAATTGGGTACCTGAATATAATGAAAAGAATTAAATATTACCATATGATAATTTCATTTCGTATTAATAATTAATATAATTTTTCTTGTATATCTCGTGTCCCTAATTCAATTTCACAGCTTAAAAATTTATATTAAATTTCACGTAATGAAATCATTATATGTTAATATTTATTTCGTTTCATTCCATCAAGCCACACAAATTAAGTCTCTAAAGGTATACAATTTTAACAATTTTATTTTCAAACATTCTGGCGTGAATACCTTTAACTATACAGGTAAGCTGGTGAATATTTTAATATTAATTTAAGGGAAACCTATGGCAGCAACAGCACCCAGACAAATGAGTTTCAAAATATTCAACAATATATTTCTTAACTGTCTTATTGTTGCACTCCATCACACATAATTTCAAAGGGCAATAACTCTGTATATGCTAAATATTTTGAAAACAGTTTGACTGAAGACTGTTGGGAATTTAGCCACCAACAACTTTCAGTCAAATGGTTATCAAAATATTCAGTATATCCAGAGTTAAACTCCATCGAATATGTAGTCTAAGTGAGCTTTCAAATTGACACTTCGTATTTAAAGAATGAATATGGACCAAAGCAAAACGTTATAAGTTAAGTAATGCCTCAATGTAGAAATCCAGTTTTAGCTATTCTCCGCCCATCTCTAGCTAAACCCCATCCACACTTTGCCCGTGTTGGGATCGATCGATCCCAGCACTCCCTGAATCTCAATTACCAGAAAACTATACAAGTAAGCTGTTACAAATTTTGAAACTAATTTGACTGGATGCTGTTGCTGCCTATAGCAACGACAGCGCCCAGTCCAATTGGTTTCAAAATGTTCAACAGAATGTTTATTAAATAGAAAAGCCATGCAATTCGTACAGCTTGATGGACTATTAAGCATTTATGACGTACTTTAACACGTCATTCATGGCGTAATTGATTATGACGTCAGCCTACACGTGACGTAATTGATTATAACGTCATAACGATTGACTGCGAAACTGGATTTATCAATTGAGATATCTATTTCTAGCTAAGCTCCGCCCACTTTTTTTACGCGTTTTGGAATTGTTTTCAGACATTGAAACTTGAATTCCTATAAATTAAATTTCAAGGTATCTGTACAGGGAAACTGTTGAATATTTTGACTGGTAGTTATTTTCAAAAATAGTCTTCTCTTGGTCTGCAAATGCACATTTCTCAAGAGCACAGCAGAAGCCGTCTTTAGACAGGTTGAGTGTTATTTAAAGGGTTACCCCGTCCTCCATCATCACCATATAACGATTATAACGAGATTAAAAGTTAGCAGATAGAAAAGTTTTCTAATTTTTTTTTTATCTTTATCGCACAGCGGCATTTACTGGTACCATATTTGACCTCTGTTCCTGCGGTCTATAATCTTGGCCTAGAGGATATGATTGCGCTCCAGATCAGGGATTTTTATTTAAGAATATTATCAGTTGTCAATTCTATAACACTCCCTTTTATCTTTTTTATATTATTCTCTTTTTCATTCCGAAGTACCGGGTTTACTTCTGCAGTGGTGAAGTTTTGATGCTTTTGTAAGATCATAAGTTTAGGTAAGACAAACACTGGTGTTTATTTTGAAAACTGACGTTCTGCTCTGCAAGTTTTTGCCATCAATGGCATAGGCTACGCGCTAATTTTTTAAATGATCGTTGAATGAGAGAGAATTGAAATCTCTTTGGATAAGGCCTATGCCTAATTTAGACGTAAAATGTTTAATAATAAGTCAGATCCGCGGGAAGTAGAATCGACTGAAGATGCGCCCATGGCGTATAAGCTGACGTGATTCGTGGAACCTCCAGGAATCAAATCCTTTTCCTTACTCTTGTCTGCCTTCTCGGTGAACGGGCGGGTTTCTAATTCTTCACAAAATTAATTTACGTGCCCCCGGGTTTAATTCCGTGTTAATTTTGCGATTTTTTCTCTGTTTTACCCCGGCTTCCGGAAGATTAAATTTACTTCTGTTTTGACAGCAGAGTTCGATATTAATTTAGAGCCACGATGCACCACATGGGGGTTGATAGCGACAGGTGCGCGCGTATATTAATAATTATTAATTACCGCAGCTCAATTAACTTTCTGACTGCTTCAAGCCACCAAACAATAATTTCAATTAGCAATAACTCTGGACATGCTGAATGTTTTGAAAACGATTTGTCTGAAAGTTGTTGATGGCTTCGCCATCAACAACTTTCAGTCAAATTGTTTTCAAAATATTCAACATATTCAGAGCTAAGCTCCATGGAAAATTTAGTCTGTTAAATTGGGAGAATCTTGTCGCCTGTAAGTAAGTATATGTATATATGTATTTTGTATAATGCTTCCGCTAGAAACAGATGCGTCAGCTTACCACATCCTTCCGAGCCAAAAAAAATCGAAATTATTGAATAGATTTTTGATATATTATTGGCTCAAGTTTATTTACAGCCTATAGGTCACATCATAGCGCCCCTAATTATAATAATATTATACAATATACAATAATTTGTATACACCGTAGCTGTTGGGTTATTAGACAATTTCATTTCAGCATAATTTTTTACGTCGCGGAGATCATCATCATCATCATCATCATCATCATCATCATCATCATCATCATCATCATCAACACTTAGTCATGCTCATCAACGTTAATGGTCAGTCATTGCCATATATGTAATTCTTACTGTCCGCTTCATTGGACTTACTATAAGGTTGTAACATATTTAAATATATAGAGTACACATAGCAAACAAATGAAACAATAATATGTATATGTAACGCGCCAATAACCAATTTGGCCCGTTTGTAAACGGTGCAGACCCATAAGACAATTTGTTTTCGGTGCGCCCGTTTGTAAAGGGCACATGACCTATGCACAAATTTGTTATCGGCACCCCGTTAATAAACGGCGCAGACAAATATGTCAATATTAAAGGATAACTAACATCATCATTTGATAGATATCCAGGTGATCTAATATGCCACTCATAAACTAGGCGGGTAATTTTAAGCTTTTTATCATACCGTTATATAAAGATATTCAGGCTTTAGTAGCTAATTGTTGGTACATTTCTATCTAGACCATGATGGCTGTCATGATTTACTTTTCAACCAATCAGAAAAACCCTCGCCTGTCTGCCTCGGTATATACGCTCAGTCATAGAGGAGCCACCTATGGTTTGGCAATGCGTTATAAAAGCAATCGTACATGTAAGCTGTTGAATATTTTGAAACTAATTTGACTGGAAGTTGTTGCTGCAACAACTTCCAGTCAAATTAGTTTCAAAATATTCAACGAGATGAGTATTACATAATAAAGAATGTAATACATTGACACTTAAATGACATCGCGCACTATCGCTTGCGGAGACAAACTGGTGGCGTTCAGTATTCAACATTTACGCGATATTACAAAACAGATAATTGTGATAGAGTGACCGGAATGTGACAAAATATGAATGAAATGGAATCTATAAACCGTAATCTATCGGTGCAGTATAACATTTGAGATGAGATTAGCATCCCTTTAAATTTGCGTCAATATGAAATGCGCATAGCTGTAAACAAACTGTGATTTATATCGTTAACTTCGTAAATCAATGATTAATTTTCAGTCACGGGGGGGGGGGGGTAATTTATTCGATATGTCTTAACTCTTACCACTCTGATGTCAAAATTTAAAATTTGCAAATTAAATTAAAAGATGAACTGGTGTTCGTTTTTCAAGCAATTTGGTGGAGGATGGTGCTGTCTTCCACCAAAATTGTTGGAAAATGTGCACTAGTTTCTTTGACACAGCCACATTAAGGAGAGGACGTCATTGCATAAATCTGCTAAGCGTGTTACGAGGTGACCTCAAGAAAGCAGGACTCGGCACACTCAAGTGAAGAATGGACCTGAGGAAGCTAAGGATTTCGGCTGAGAACAAGACACAGTGGGCAAAAGCGAAGAGGGACTGATTGCAGCTGTAGGATGTTTCTACTACTACAGCCGCAGAATACAGTAATCATACATAGAGTTCATTGTAATTTAAAAAAAGCCCCTATTGTCCACTTGATTTGATGAATCCAGGTATAATGGTGTATTTTATATACGCAAATAACCCAGTGAAATATTTACAAAAATATAAAACATAATGCATTAAAGATTAGGAAAGTGAATGCGCTTTCCAATGATGTATGTCTTAAGTAATATAGCGAGGTTCGTTTATCAGTTTATTGTAACTCAATGCGTGTCAGCTGCTTGTTCTGAACGTTGATTTAGGGGAATCCCGGCATAATGACGTCAATGTGGGAACGGTGTCTATCAAACTAGTCGGTGGTGATATTCTCTGGGCGAGGTGTGACCGATCATCATCATCATCAGCAGCAGCAGCAGCAGCAGCAGCAGCCGTGTACTAGAGAGATTCATTATTAGCTATGCCGACCCATTTCTAGCCAAGCTCCACCCATTTCTAGCTAAGCTCCGCCCATTTGTACACGAATTTGAAATGATTTAAATACTTTGAACCGTGAATTTCCAGAATAACAATTTCAAGGTAAGAGCACAGATAAGGTGACTCACTTGAATGGAAGCTGCATGAGCGTTGCTTCCACTCAAATTAGTTTCAAAATATTCAACTTAATTTTTTAAATTACATTAAAAATTCCCCATAGACTTACAATTCAGACACTTTCGTGACTGACGTTTGTAACGTTCGTGACGGACCTACGTCATTTGATAGTGACGTCACCTAAGACCATATGTATTTTGATTATGACGTAGCATAGCCACCATCAACTTTCAGTCAAATTGTTTTCAAATGTAGTCTGCAGAAATTCAGCAAACGGACAGTTAAATGGGACAGTCTTGGAAGGACACGTCGACCAGCTGACCCGGCCTGTCAGGTCCATCCCAATATCCGTCAAGGGCAAGATCAGGTCAGAAAAGAGTCGGACGATGTAGGAGAGTGACACAAACCATAGATATACAGAATCGCGAGTGGAGCTATATCCCAACAAGATCTAAAGCAGAAAGCGTATGTCCCCTGATTACGTAGTTTACTGTGCCGGTCCAGTAGCGAGCGGTCCAGTAAACTGCGTTATCAGGGCGTGTAGACAGTTCGGAGCTCCCTCCCAATTTAGATTCGTTAAAAGGTGAGATCGAGGATTAAACACCATCTGTCGCCTAGAATCACCACGGGCGCCCCTAGGGCGGTGTATGACAAGAACATTACCCACGCTATTTTGCATCCTGATTACCCACCCACTCCCCCATCAATACGGGCTGTGGGGGCCATCCCCGCCCAGCACACACTTCCATTGCGAGCTACTGACTACATGTGAGGTAATGTAATTATAAAGACAATGAGTCGGGAAATCGGTCGTAATCTTATACAAGCTTGTCCGAATGAGTTAACATGTTATGCAATCGCATGTTGCTCAAGTCAAGCGAAAAGAACCGAAAAGAGAGAGCTATATTAGTAGATAGTTACGCCCCTTAGCTGAAACGCGCCCTTAGGCGGATCTCTATGCGCACGCGCTAGAACACGTGCTTTTGACAGGAAACAATATTATAATTATTTTAATGATAAGCCGCCTTCAAATCATCCTAAGAAGAGAAAACACAATGCTCGTCTTTTTACGTTTGGAATAGATATTAAAAATTCAAACATAGGCCCAGGGGTCTCATCTGACACTCTGACAAGTATCTGCCGTCATAATCGAAGCACTGTCACACGTTCGATGATATCAAAATCCAGTGACGTAGATCCGTCAACAAAGGGGAAAATGTGCGACAAACCCGTCTGAATCGTTTGTCCTTGGTGAATTTACAATGAACCTTTCCAGTTTATCCATCAATCATACGACGTGATAATTAACTACGTGACGTGTAGGATAACTGTATAATGAATTTATATGGTTCGTCAATTTTTTTGGCTTAATTGATGACGGACTAAGCATGCTTGTAAAATGGTCTGCACCTTGAGAATGTGCCTGAAATCTTTGGCTGTAAACGACAACAAGTTTATTCACAAAATGCACACCGCCTAACAAAGTGCACACCGAACTTTAAAAATTATATTCGACTGTGTCACCACCGTATGGGTGAAATACCATTTTGTAACGCTTTCTTTGATGTAAAGTCGCCCGCTACAGCGATAGCTGATGCTAAATTCAAAATCAACCAGTCGTGAAACTCGTACGCAATCATGCGTGAAAACGGAGACTGATAGGATGACGCAGGCATTGGGGGAGGACAACAGAATAAGCAAGGGCAGTTTTTTAGAGTCAGGTTTCTATTATGTAACACATCCTCGTACTCTCAAACACACGTGGCCATCTGAAATTGATGAATGACGTCAGAATCAAAATGCCTAAGCAATAGCGTAGAAGTCCGTCATGAACTTTTAAAATTCCGTCAGTTATACGAATTGTATGTCTTTGTTATTTAATAAACATTCTATTGAATTTCTTGAAACAAACTTGACTGGGTGCTGGTGCTGACAGTAAAACTAGTTTCAAAATATTCAACAAGCTAAGCTGTATAGTTACCATGAAATATGGATTCTGCAAATTCAGGATTCAAAGTTTAGGCCCTATAAATCGAGCCCAGCCCGTGCAAAGCATGAGATGGGCGGGGTATCGCAAAAAAAGTGACTTCATTCATTAAGTTGAAGGATGAATTATGATTTACAAGAATTGTGGTCGTGTTCATACCGGTACTGAAGTAAAGGTAGAACAAAATCTATAAGTTATTTAACGGTTTTGGAAAACTTTGTTACCCTTTTGACTGCTAAGTGTATGCAGACAACATATTCCAGGAGATGCTTTCAGTCAAATTGTTGTCAAAAAATTCAGCAAGTCAAGAGGTTTTTTTAATCATTGAAATGATTGTCTGGTGGCTTACAGGAACGAGACACTTAAAGAACGTGAAATTTATTAGGAACTATCTGTAACAAATTGTACTTTATCTCGAAATAAATATCACACATTTAAAAAAAATAAAATTAATCCGATTTTTTTTAGATAATTTAAATTTTTAGAAGCAATAAATGTCGTGTAGCATTGCCACTTGTCGCTGATGATGCTGCGCAATCTGGATTGACATAAACACCAGCATCGCCATTAGCAGTATAGTAGCGACACAACCAGTACCACACAATGTTAATGTCGGACCGTTTCCCCTTTCGTCTTGAAACTACGAGAAACTCGTACGTCATTTGATTGTGCAACACGAGCGATGAATGCTGATTATGATGTCAGATACTTGAGTGACAGATAAGCTCCCTCCATTGAGGAGACAATATGCAGTACAGCGCACCATCGTTACCACGCCATTTCCGTTTTTCTCGCGCCTGCTGTCATGACTCTCGCAATCATTCTCGTTATTGGCGCGATTTGAGTGCGTATTAATGGCGCATCCTTGCACGATGGTATTGACTCTGCACTCGCTTGACTTTTAATACTACCATGAGAGCGCCATTTATTACATCTGGTAGTCGCTGCAGTCAGTTGCACTCTTGGCCTTTTTTCTGCAATCCTTGTCCCAGTCCGTATCGTTCTGTTCCGTAACGTCCCACTACTACAGTAAAGCCTCTCTTACGTGGATACGTTATTGAGCACATATCATAAGACAGTATAGGGATATAGATGCCGCTTAGTACTAGTAGAGAAAGAAGAGAAAATGACCACGGTCTACAACAGCCAGACTTTACCAGTAGATTATATTGCAAAGTCTATTATTGAAGATAAATTTATTCCAATAAACCATTAGGCCTATGTCAAGGGAGGTAACTTCCTAATCGATGAGTAGAAGTTACTCGACATGAGTTGGTTTTGTGAAGGCACTCACTTATATATCCAATATAGCGTAATCGGTCAGCTTTGGTTTAAACAGTATTTATTTTTTATATTTTTGTGGGAGCACGCTAAAGCTTATCTTTTTATCGTGTCTCCCACTCACATACAGTTGAAATACTTCAAATGACGGCATATAATATAATATAATATAATATATAATACGTATAGGCCTATAGAAATACTATATACGATTATAATAGAATAGCAAAAATATAAACCAAATAAAACTAAGCTAAAACTGATAGGAATAGAATAGAGTAGAATAGAATAGAATAGAATAGAATAGAGTAGAATAGAATAGAGAAAAAATGGGCTTAGGATGCAGCGTCCCCACTGCCTGCCAACATCGTCTTGGCTCGTATTGGGCAGATCGCTAGTTCAGAGCAGAACAGATGCTATTTAAACCGATTAGTTTCGGCAATATATTTGCAAAGAATAGTAGTTACCTGGAGATTAATCTCAGGAGCATCATCGTCATTGCCGTAGATGAGTAGTGTAGCTGTTAATGATGTAAGAGGAAAATTGTTGGAAACAAGTTCATTGTAAAAAGAGGCACTTTGGTTGTTATAGAGCAGACAGTGGGAGAGGTAGTGGTCACTGTTTTCATCAGTATGACCGCATAGGCAGCCAGGAGAGGCTATCAGAAAATTATCATAGAGATGTCTATTTATATTACTGCAACCATTTCGAAGCCTGCATAGAGCTATGTTGTTCGGTCTAGCACCTACATAGCACCATGGGGAGGGGGGGGGGGGCACTCGAGTAGGGGACATAGCTTTCAATTTGTTTTTAAATTCTGCAAGTGTGATGGACATCTTGACAGGAGCAGGAAGGATATTCCACTCTCGTACAGTAGACTGAAAAAAGGAACCACGGTGAAGCTCAGTACGCCATCTAAATGGGGTGTAATTTTGTTGGTGGCGGATATTGTAAGGATTTCGTATTTGTGATAAAGAAGGTGGATAATCGGACAAGGCCTCACCAATCATACCGTTACTAATTTTGTAGAAGATCACTAGTTTATGTATATTTCGCCTATGGGAGAGTGTTACCATGCCCGTTTCTGTATACACCCCAGCAGTACGAACACTGCGCGTAAGACCCGTTATAGTTCTACGAGCGTCCATCTTGACGTTTTCCAATCTGGTGACAAGATACTCGGGTATATTATCCCAGACAACGTCTGCATATTCTAGGGACGGTCTAATGAAACTTTTATATATGATTTCAACACATTGTCTGTCTAGTATATGCTTAAGACCCATGAGTAGCGAGTGCGTACGTTGGGCGTTTGTTAATAGAGATTCCACATGGTCTTTCCATTGACCTTTTTTTTTTTATCGAAAGTAATCCCAAGATGTGTATAACTAAGTGAAGAGTGGATTTCAGAATCTTTGAAAGTTATTAGAAAATCAGTAGGATTATTTAGAAGGGAGATAAACGAGGAAGTGGTTTTAGAGCGTTAAATTCTACAAGCCAGGTAGTTGTCCATTAAGTTATCGCTTGAAGGTCATGGCTAATTGTTGGAAACTGTGCTTCTAAATTTTTAGATATTATATAAAGACATGTGCCATCGGCAAATAATCTATTGCTATTTAATATATTCCTCGGCATGTCGTTAATAAAAATAAGAAATAGAAGCGGTCCAAGGACTGAGCCCTGGGGCACTCCTGCTTGTAGATTCATCAGTGAGGTTCAACTTTGAATATCACATACTCGATCGAGTGCCGTTTGCTAATATCTGTGCTTTTAACATAATTTGCATGATAATAGACTGTTACGCAATCTCCACTTGGCAGAACAGTCAGGTAGGTATACAGTTTATTTCTTAAATGACACTGTAAACGGCAAGATTTCTGCCCGGTATTCGGTCTCTGGGCAACTACCCACAATTTATTGCGCTTACGACTTTTTGACTTTAACCGGAACCTGTACCGTACAGGTTCCGGTTAACGTTAAGCAGTCGTAAACTCAATGCATTCTGGGAAGTTGGCTTGAGAACGAATATGCAAATTTTGTCATGCGACGTCATTACCGTATAGTATTACATCATATCGTAATATTAATGTGTGACATCGTATCGCTATGTTAAGAAATCTCACTGTCTCCAATGTCGAGGGCTGCCTGTGGTTGGCTAATGTATTTTAAAATCCATTAGCCAATCACAGCTTTCGACACATCAGACGTTACCATGATCGCCAAGGTATACGAATGGCATGTCATTAATGAATTTACAAGTTATTAAACATTATGTTGAATATTTGAAATCTAATTTTATTGTGACCTGTTGCTGGCAAAATATTCAACACCCTACCTGTATAGTTATCTTGAAATTTAGATTCTGTGAAGTCATGCATCAAAGTTTAAAATAGATTCCAATGCACGTGAAAGTGGGAGGAGTTTAGCTAGAAATGGGCTCCTTTATTATCAATGCGCATTTCCCAGGTATGATTTCTTTTTTTTTGACATTTCAAAGAATTGTTTTCTGACTTTAACGATGATATTGACTACTTAGCTTCTACAATGAAAAGACAAAAGGCTTCAACAAATATTATTATTTTTATGTGTTACAATGACGTTATAGGTTGAAAATTTCACTTTCAATTGTGCATATGACGACACACTAGTTGGAAGAATCAATAAGAATCACACAGTTTTGCAACGCGACATGTAAGCTTGTATCCGAGTCCAATTGTTCACAATCTCAATGGCGTTCATATCCTGAGCCAGAGAATCGCAAGCGATGAAATGAGGAGTCGGGTACCAGACTACGCTACATGTGCGTAACATCGAGCAGTTCTGTTTATCGGCTGTATATGGATTGAGTGCCATGTGACATTGGCAGATAAGTCCAATTATTTATTTCCAGAAAACT